>OY744606.1:57955374-58555374 GCA_963556255.1 Allolobophora icterica
CTTGTTTGACCACCCAGGCAGGGGTGGACTGGCCCGCCGGGACACCGGGAAAAATCCCGGTGGGCCGCCAGGTTCGGTGATATTTGGGCCGCTTCTAATTTCTTAGACACAATGTCTAAAATCGGTTGTTATTTATAATAATTTTTATGGTATTTATGACGGCGTTATTTTTTATTCGCTAGAAGGCAAAAATCCCGGTGGGCCGCCAGGTTCGGTGATATTTGGGCCGCTTCTAATTTCTTAGACACAATGTCTAAAATCGGTTGTTATTTATAATAATTTTTATGGTATTTATGACGGCGTTATTTTTTATTCGCTAGAAGGCACAGGGCTGACAACAGAAATTCCGGGCATATAGGCAGGGCAGTCATGGGCCCCTAAACTATCTTTAGGCTTTATAAGAAAATTGAAGAAAATAAATTGAAATAAAAAAGTGCGGATACAACCGTACGATACTATGTTTATATATACAACTACCATTTTATTCAGTAATATTATATTTAAAAAGGCATAAATCATAAACTTTGCATAACTGATTATGATATTTTTCATAAGTTGATTGCGGGCCCAGAGGGCCGGGCCCCTAAAACTCTCCGGGCCCCTGGGCATTTGCCCTCTGCCCCCCCTCTCGGTGGGCCTGAGAAAGCAAACTTATATAATTAACAGTTGAATCTTAAAACGAGGTTCTACTTTCGCTAAGTTTGTTTTTGACGAAGATTCTTTTATTATTATTGGTTAATAAATTAATTAAAAAAATTACGGTTATGAGTGATTTAAATTTGAAACGTAAATGTAAAGATGGTGCGGAAAAGGTAAGAGATAAGAAACTAAAAATTCTTGCTAAAGATGGAGCCAAGTGCCAAAATCTAGTCGATTTCTCTAAAGTTACTCAAGCAAAGAGACCGTCACTAAATGTTCGACGACTAGGTAGAGGACAGCGTCAATGAAGATTCTCCACATGAACTCTGGGACGACCAAGTTGGGCATAAGAGTGACGAACTTTCGTAATGCAAATCTTGCAAACAAGTCCTGTTTGCTGCTTTTCTGTGTTATATAAATACAGTTTCTTTGGTCAGACTTACAGGCACCTGTTTCGTGCATATAAACTCTTAGGGGCCATCCATATAGTGCGTACGCATGGAGGGTGGAGGGGGTTAACCCAAATGCATGTGCTTGCGTATGGGGTGGGGTCTACTGATAATGTACGTACGTATAGGAAACGGGGGAGGGAACCTATAATTTGTCTATATTGGCCTTCAAATTGATTGGCCTTCAAGTGAGCCAGAGTTCAGTCTTTTCAGCTATCAGGTACTACCAGGGGAAATATGACTGTGGGAGAGGTGTCACTTGTATGCCACCTTACGGTCCTTACCTCTGAACGCTATTATTAAACTATCACACAGCTCAGCAGTGAGTCCATGGATCACTCGTCCTTTAATCTGGCCTAAAGTGCAGACAGCCGCTGCCTGGGCCTGTCGTACTGACACATTCTGCAGTTGGTCTTTGGGGGCGAGGCGCGTCAAGCGTACATGTATACGCAGGTGGGGGTGGAAATAAGTACGTGTGCGTACACGCCGTACAGGGAGGGGAATGGTCCAATTTTTCCAGATTTTTGCGTACGTACTATATGGATGGCCCCTTACTGGCTCTGTCCTCTACCCAAGTACCGGTATCGTGTGAGAGATCTTTCTCAAAACTGAAGTATATTAAAAATCGCTTGATAAGCTTGTTGTCTCTACAAATCTTGAAGCATTTTTGCTCATGTCGGTAGAAACCGGTGTTTTAAGTGAGCTATATAATGACACAATTATAAATCATGTGTCTGAAATTGCACCCAGCTTAAAGAAGTTGCTTATACAATAACCATCATTTAGTTGGGTCATGATAGATCGATTTATAACTTTAAATGCATTCTTAATATTTTATGTCTAATATAGATTAGGTCTGCGATTCATCGTTGTGTTATGACTATTCCGTTGAAAAGTTACCTGTTACCTTGGCTGAAAACAAATCCCCAAGAAAAATAAATGTCGGATAGGGCCGCTTTAAATTTTTTTCCCGGGCCGCTTTGACACTCCAGTCCACCACTGCACCCAGGTGTTCTCCATCTTACATTTTTAAGTTGGTGCACAGTGCTTGAGTTCTCTAACTATACAAACTGTCTTGTTGGCATGTCGGGCAACTGGTAAACTTGAATATTTTGATGAACAATAAACCCGTCCACACCTTAGCCGTAATAGATTGTATTTCTAATAGACCTTAGTTAAGTTATGTCTGGAAAGGCTAGCCTTCGCCGACGATTCATCTGCTTCCTGTTATATATAATCATCATATTAGTAGTAATAATAATAATAAAAATAGAAATAATAATAATTACAATTATTTTATTATTATTGTATATATTATTATTTATATTATTATTATTATTATTATTATTATTATTATTATTATTATTATTATTATTATTATTATTATTATTATTATTATTATTATTATTATTATTATTATTATTATTATTATTATTATTATTATTATTATTATTATTATTATTATTATTATTATTATTATTATTATTATTATTATTATTATTATTACTGCATTTACATATGATCCCTTACGAATAAGAAACTATTACAAGAGTAAACTAGATGTTATTTTGTTTACTTTTGCTGTTATAATGTCATATTTTGTTTGGTTTGATTCGAATAATGACTAGCATGAAGCTTGTAAGTCTGGAGGTCAGGAGGTCACATTCCGCCTGCAGGACATTTTGCTAACGCCACATAATTCAGCTCTAACTAAGTTTATCGGTTTCACACTGTAATACGAGTTTATCAGTTGTATTCTGCCGGTGAGGGGATCGTACAGCAATGTCTTACGACCTAATATGTTGCGGTTAAGAAAATGTTCTCGCTAAAATTGTATACAAAAGGTTGTTTCTTGGAGGTTGGCTTTATTGGACTGTTCTCCTCTTCTTCTTCTAGTAATAAAATGTAACCTAATCGACTTAACTGGTTGTCTTTTAGAAAGCTGATAAACGTAAGCCTGCGTAAAAGCCCAACCCTAAGAAAGAAAAAAGACAAGAAAAAAAGACGAAAAACTCGAACCCGTGGGTCCTCGAACTGGAGATGCGGTCACCTTCGCAATACATCCTGGACTGTCCGATAAAAATCGAAATTTTGAAAAACACCAAGAAGACGTAGCAGAAACTACCACGTCTATTACAAGCCACCTGGATGCATGCGGAGATTTCTTTCAGCAGTTCAGTCTTCTCACATTCGACTTGAGTGCCACCCAGCCCTCTAGAGCATTCCGAAGTCTAACAAGTTCTTAACAAAATCATTTTCTTCCCATCACCAGATCACCATTATGTCCCATTATTATATGTTTTGTGTACTTTTATTTATTAATTATGGTTACTTTTAATATTAGACCTATTTCTGTAAATGTCTATCGTTATTATGATTATTTATTAAGTTGAGACAATGCAAAAGTTAAGACATAGGAAGAAAATTAGCTGTAGAATGATAACGAATTCTTGGAATTCGCTATATTCATGAATGCATACATGTTTGGCTAACATAGTAAAATATTATACTAACACTAAAACTGTTCAAAATAATAAAAAGTAGTTCCTATCCTTGCGTGGATGTTGTTTAATAGTTTCATTGTCACGGTGTCTTTTAGCCGTTCATCGCTTCGTGTAGACACTTCACATATGCCTTGCCGATTGGGTCTGTTGATGTGATGCAGACAGACATATTGGAGTTAACAATTACAGTAACCAGTGGTTGTAGACCTCGCCATCTGGTGCCAACTCAGCCTTCCATACTTTTATGGTTGGTATATGATTGTCGAGGCATATACGAAAGTCCTGGTCTTGACAGTAATATTTATGTAGGCAGATCAGATTCATGCATATTATTACTAGGGACTGCTACTACCAGCTGCGCCAGCTTCGCACTGTTACTCGTTCGCTAACGCGCAGTGCCACTGCTACACTGATTCACTCCTTCGTCACAGCGCACCTTGATTACTGCTCATCGCTTTATTTTGGTCTTCCATCTAGTCGCATAGTGTGTTTACAGCGAGTTCTGCGCTCTGCAGCCCGTCTCATTGGGCATATTCCTAAATATGGCCAAGTCTCTAGATATATGCTGGAGGTCCTTAACTGGCTTCCTATGCGCTTACGCATAGAATATAGGATCGCTGCCTTAGTATGGCGATGTTGTCAGGGCCCTGCCCCTGCTTACCTTCGAGAGCTATGCTGCACAGTTTCAGGTGTCCAAGGCCGGCATTCCCTCCGCTCAGCGGGAAAAGGGGTACTTTAAGTTCCATTTGCTCGTTCCACGACTATGCAAAGTCGAGCTCTTTCAGTGGTGGGCCCGGTAGTCTGGAATAGACTTCCCTTAGAGCTTCGCATGTGCCCTGGAGTCACCCCTGGCATATTTCTTGCAAAACTTAAAACTGTCTTATATGAACGTGCTGGTGTCGGGAGCGCCTCTGAGTAGTTCCCTTGAGGAGGCGCTATATAAATCTTCGAATGAATGAATGAATTATAATCATTTAATATCCAGATACAGTAGCACTTTGTATTGTACTGTATTCTGACATTTATAAAGCGCTTCTAGCGAGAGATCCATTCAGAAGCGCTCCCAGTGCGAGAGACCCGAGAGAAAAAGCAAGTTTTTAGAAAGATAAAAGAGGAAGAGACGTTACCTGAGAGAATAGAAGAACAAACGAACAAAGGAAGCTCATTCCAAAGAGCAGGGCCAATAGAAGCAAAAGACCTAGATTGAGCCAGTGAAGTCCTGACACGGAGAACGAGGAGGTCCAAACGGTCAGAGGAACTAAGAGGACGAAGAGAAGCAGCAGAGTGAGGGCGATGAATTTAAATCATAAATATTTCGGAGCGAAACCAAGTTGAGCCTTAGCAAAAGACCTAGATTGAGCCAGTGAAGTCCTGACACGGAGAACGAGGAGGTCCAAACGGTCAGAGGAACTAAGAGGACGAAGAGAAGCAGCAGAGTCAGGGCGATGAATTTAAATCATAAATATTTCGGAGCGAAACCAAGTTGAGCCTTAGAGACAAGGATGCGGACCTTGAATTGGATGCGGGCAGAAAGAGGAAGCCAGTGGAGTTCTTCTGCCATAAAGGTGGTGATATGAGAGACTTGAGAAAGACAGGCAATTAGTCTAGCAGCAGCATTGAGCACGGATTGAAGAAGAGCGAGACGGGCCTTGGGAAGACCAATGATGAGGGAATTACAATAGTCAAGTCTAAAGCAGACGAATGCATGGACAATCGAAGTGAAAATCGGAGATGAGACAGAGCGACGGATTGCCCTAAGGCGCATTAGGTGAAAGTAGGAAGTGCGGGTGAGTTTGGGAAATATGTTCAGTAAAGGTGAGAGAATTGTCAAGGGTCACTCCTAGCTCGCGAACGCTAGATGAGAAAGAGAAAAACGGAAACCTCTGAGAAAGCAGAGCAAAGTCAAGTTTCTGAAGTTGCCGAGAAGTGCCAAATCCATTAGTTCTAAACCCTAAAATTCCATTTGACCAATTTTCAACCTTTCTACCTTATGCCTTGGACGGTATTGTCTCTTTAACTATTGCAGATCACTCCTTACTGTTGCTAACATCTAGAGACGATTTGATGACACTTAAAAATCTCAACATTCCTTGGCTAGAGCGGGTGCTATCCGTCCTTGTGGCAAGTAAGGGACACCTTACATCAAAAGTCTTCTATGTTTCCTATAGGATTAAGTTGGGGCTTGAGTTCTCTAACTAAGCAAACTGTTTTCCTTGCAAGTCAGGCACTTGATCCACTTGAGTATGTATTTGTATTTTACATTAGATGAATATAATAATAAAATATTTTAAAGTTTTTAAGTAGCTAAGCTAATTTTATGCCACACATATGTTACTAGAAAGAGCGTATCAAAAATGTAGCAGCGCCAACAGCTAGTTTAATTGGTAAGAATAGTAAGAAAGGGAACGATGGTTCAATTCAATGTTGGAGACATATAAATGTCCAGAGCTATGACAAAATGCCCAGAATTATGAACCCATAAATAGTCAATTAAGCCTCATTTTCATCCATCGCTAAACGCAGATCCCTTCGCTCTGCTGCGCAAGGTTGCCCTACTAGCCAGAATTTCAACAATGTAACGTGGAGGACGGGATGTATTTCTAGCATTGGTTGCCTAACAACCTACCACACTAAGTCTCTCGCCTTCTTCTGTCTTCTTCCGTAAGCGCTTGAAACCATTTTATTCGATTATGGTTTAGTGTTGCCAAGTCGGGAATGTCTTTGGCGAATTTCTCTTGAAGTGACGCTGTTTGAATTTGCCATATTTAAATCTTTAAATCATTGCATCGAGTTCTGAATAGTCAACAAATCATCAGACGATTGAACGATTGTTTAGAACTAACTATTATCGATTCTCACTTCGTTCTATTGGACCTAGGATATGGAATAGTATACCACTGAGCATTCGAAACCTTACTACAATTGGATCTTTTAAAAATCAATGGATAAAATATTTGAAAACCAAAGGAGATTAGTAGATAGAAAAGATTGAATCAATTAAACTCAGAAGATTTTGTTTGCTTGGGTTAATATTAGGCCTACTGATCCAGCTTTGCCAGCAGTTTTGCCAACTGATTGTCATCTGCCTGTGTTATGAGTAGCACGCGCTGATTCTGTGATCCTTACTACGAACTCTGTTAATAATAATGCACCCACCGTCAATATGTAATTCGGAATGTGGGTTACCCTAACCTAGCGGGGCTTGCGCCCCTTTTGGGTCGCCCTTGTTCCATGATCAGTGCTTATTGTGTTAATTAACCTTTTTAATAAATGTAAAAACAGTGAATGTTTTAATGTGAATGTTTTAATGTTTTACATTGTATGATGTTACATGCACTGCTCACGGTACAATAAAGACTGATTTGATTTGATTTGATTTGAATGGTTGAATTATGTCAAGCACTTCAAGCACAATCGCTCAATCGTTCAGTCTATAGGCCTAATTACAGAGACGATTGTCAATATTTCTCTGCGCATAGTAAAGCATTGCCTTAACTTCTTTCTCTGACCAGACAGCCTTACCTTACATTCACTTTTCACTGTGATTCCCTTATCTTCTTTCGCCTTATAATTCTTGTATTCATAGGCGTAGACTCGGGGAGGGGGAGGGGAGCCGGGGCACGTGCCCCGCAATAATTGAGATGGACTGTACATTTAATGCAACAAGTGTAGAATGAATAACCAAATGCCCCTCATATTTTGGACAAGTTTACACCAGTGCTTGTATTGATAAAACAACTGAAGCATCAGAAAACACATCAAATATAAAGGTATATTCTTTATTATCTTATATATAGTTCATTTTATTATTTTGAGTTGCAAATTATTCGTGTAGTTACAGGTAAAAATGTTAAAGAGATGGGCGGGAAAATGGAACATGGATATCACACGAGAAATATGATGCTAGAAAAGGAGCATAAGAGATGGCGCTGCTTGTAAAAACTTACTATTACTCCCATAATTTATTAAATTTATTATAAGTTTTAACGTGATGTTTCATTCTGTCTGGTGATTCCTGTATTGTTATGTTATTGTTGTACATCAACGGAAGCACTTTACGTCGCATTTCCAGTCGCAATAACAAGGCCGACAACGTGTTTGCTGACAACAAAGAGACTGGAATCCGATAAAGCAGCAGACAAACTTGGCCAGTTTCTGCTTTCGACCATGCCTAACGACAGCGGCTTCCACGTCGTACAACTCTTCTAATTTAGGTTCAGTTGTCATCGTATTCTGATTGTATTCTTCTTTATCGGCATCCTCTTCTTCCTACTCCTCCTCCTCCTCCTCCTCCTCCTCTTCCTCTTCTTCGTCGTCGCCCTGTTCTCCTAACTCCTTTTCCTGTCCACTGTCTGTAGTTCTCGCATTTATTTCTATGAACTTAGCGAGTTTTAAGTCGTTGTTTGTGGTGTCTACATTCAGTTCCGAGTCTGATGTTCTACTTTTTACGAAGTGTAGATCTTTATTTGGAGGATCATCACCCAGTCTGTATGTATCAGAGTCGTAGCAATCTGTCTCAAGCATCGTATGTGGCTGAATCGCCCGTGCTACAGTCTCTTGTTCGCACTGAGGAACCAAGCGTTGTCGCGTATCTCTTAAATGTGAATCTCTCTCATTGACAACGTAATACTTTGGGAGCTGAAAAACCGGTGGACGGCTGATCGTTGCATATGAATAACTGGCTTTCCTTTGATAACTTGCTGTAATCGTATCATTGACATGCAGACTACCCTTTGCTAATTCTTCATAACTTTCTTGTTGTTCTGGTTGCTCATAATACTCAATATGACTTCCGCTTTGACAGCTTTTAGGGGCTTCTTGAAGATGGCCGCAGTTGAAGCTCTTGATCATAGAACTGTGGCCTGTTTGAAATGGGTAACTCGGCCTACTTTCAGACACCATTCCATCGAAATATGTTTCGCAGTTGAGGTTTTCTGGCGGCCAACATCTGACAGTCAAACTTCTGCGCGATTGTTGCTGAAATACTTCTTCATCCTTACTAGTTCTGTCTCTTATCTCGGGTGAAAGCGACATCTGTGAATTATCATATATGCATTCGCTTGCGAATTGATTGACATTGTTCGAGCAGTGATTTGGTGGTAACGTATATGCAAGTGCCTGGCCATCTCTGTTGTGCCTATTACGGTATTGTGCGGCATCCATGCTTTCATCTTGTGACCTATCTTTGTGCTGCCATTTGCTATGCGATACCTCTTCGAAGCATTCATTGAGTAGAGATTCCGCCTTGTCTTTCATGATGCGAGTTTCCGCCAAATTGCTCATATCCGAACTCATTGAAGTTTTCAGTAATTTGGCGCACACAGGACCGTTAGTCTCCGGACCTTTCTCAGTGCGACGTTGTGCCGCTGCCCGTTTTTCTGATCGCTTCTGTTTGCGGTTTTCATCCTCAAATACCCAAGAAAGATCGAGTTTTGGTACGAATTCTGGGCGAATTAGAGGTACATCCTCTGGTGATGGACTCCACAGTACATCAGATTCCTCGGATTCGACGTCCGAGATCCCGTTGTCCGAATCGTCGCATTCCAACTCTTCCAAGCTCTGCCATTCCGTGATGGGCTTCAAGGACTCATGGGTGAGGTTCCAAAGCAAGTGTCTTTCTCTCTGCAGTTCATGAATGACGCCGTCGCATTGTTCTTCCTCTCCAGAGATGTTGCTGTGTTGTGAACGCGCATCTTCATCGTGAAGGTTGCAGCAGCTGAGGTCTGGACTTACGGTACACAAACTGGAAACGTTTTCTCGGTCTATATCGCCTTCTTTGAACAGAATTTGATCTCGTTTGAAGCTGGACTGTGTAAGTAAGTCTTTGCTGCAATATTCTCTTCTATCAGAGTATGATATTGGTTCTTCTCTCGACCAATGAAGGCCGCAGCTCGTGCTACAAGAGTGGGTGCAGCGACAGGAAAGTTTGCCAGTCCAATCCTTTAACGAGTTCCTTTCGTATGCAACAGCAACATCTGTAATTTTAAAAAGAAGTGTCTTTATATTGTGTTCCTGTAGAGCGTCGAGTAGCCTACTTTCGAACAATGTGGGCCTATTACCCATAGGCTAAGTCTACAGTTTGGTCTTTCGGTAATTATAATGAACCGCGACAGGTGACGGCACTTTGCAGTTGCGGTACTGCAGGGAGTCAGAGGGGGCCAGTACCCCACCAACTGAGTTTGTGGTCCCAAGTGGCCCTCCAAATTGTAATCCTATTTACTATGAAATCTGGTATTATTTAATTTGTTTAATATTTTCATTGGTGCGTCTTACTTACTTCTATAAACATAATGCATGACGAAGTCTATAATATTCTCTTTTTCGTGGTATTTTCGCAGACACGACTTACTTACTTACTTACTTATACTCTTCAATCAAATGTCTTTTATTAGAACACACACAGTATTGAATCAAATTCATAGGACAAACACAGGAAACAAATGTACAAGTGTATTTCTAATGGGATGCCCTGAAGGGCTGAAAGCCCGCTAACTGGGGCACCCCAGTTTCACTGGCTGAGCAGGTGTTCATAAGTGTTACTCAAAAACCAATACTAATCATGTGTTCAAACAAATCAAAACATTTACAAAGCTTAACTAGTACAATGATTTTAACCAGTACAGATCATCAATGAGATAGTAACATAGCAACTAATTTTGACAATTTTACATAGGGGGCCTAATGCTTATAGGCCTACTGCCATTTTTAAGCGACAAGAATGTAAGACTACATTTGGTAAATAAGATATTTCCTTAGCAACAATTTAAAACTATGTAAGGTCGGGACTAGTTCAGTAAGCAGGGAATTCCAAAGTCTTGGGCCGAGACATTTGATTGAGAACCGTTTAGGGTTTATGTGTGCGAACTCAGGACAGTAATGTATGGCTGAGCGCGTAAAATGAGCTTGGACTGACGTACCACTTACAAAATATGAAGCCATTGAGAGTGGTAACAACCCTTGGTGGAATCTATACATAAAGAGAATGCATTGAAATGAGTTTATCTGGTTTATAGTTAGAATATTATTTTCACGAGAGATGTGGGAGGTATGTGCTTTGCAATGGATATCAAAAACATATAGGCCTATATTAATATATTAGTAATATATTTCATGACGTAGACACTACTTCCGCTTATCGTTTCTGTTAGACCTATAAGATTTAGCAGCATGTGGTCGAATTTCCGTTCGTGGGCGTTTTATTTTCTCACAATTTGGTGAATTTACTGCAAGTTGAATGATATTCGGAAAATGTTTAATAATCTTAAAAGACGGGATAGACATACAGTTGAATCTGTACTTATTAGTCCAGGTTCACATATGAGCATTCTGCACAAACTTCACTTGCATCGTTTATTTCACAGAACTTGAGTAGCTGGATCACTTGTTAATCGATGGGGTCTACCCCGAATTCTCGAAACCCGATTCCCTGAAATTGGTGAAAATGTAAAAATTACCATATTTTCGAAAACATTTTTTCTGCCAAACTTTCGAAGCCTGAAAACTAGCATGGACTGATTGCCAATATCCTGAATGGGCTAGTAGGCCTATATTCGAAACCCATAATAAAAATAAAGACACTGCATAGTCATTACGCCCTTCCTGTAACAACCATTCTCGTTGGCACAATTTTGTGGTTTTAACAGACCAAAGTAGTTAATAGACTGTTGGTTCTGGCGCATTTTCTACCGTTCGAGTGTTGGTTCTGGCGCATTTTCTACCGTTCGAGTGTTGGCTCTGGCGCATTTTCTACCGTTCGAGTGTTGGTTCTGACACATTTTCTACCGTTCGAGTGATGGTTCTGGCGCATTTTCTACCGTTCGAGTGTTGGTTCTGGCGCAGTCCCTTCAGAGTATTAGCTCTAGCCAATTTAATTCTTTTAATTACATTTAATATATTTTAATTATATTTGAACCCTAATTTGTACTCTTACACGAGCTATATTTTAATTATCTTATTGAAGCAGCATATTTCAGATGTTGAATAAACTTATTTCTCACATAAATTTTAAGTAGAGTCTATATTTAAATTATTTTGAACTTCACCCATTTGTATAGCGCCCTAGCACAGCGAAGCTTATTTGAATATGGTATTGGTTTAGCCTATTTGCTAGATATTTTAAAATATATTAAAAGTTGTACTCTTTCGCAAACAGAAAAACAGACAAACAGACAAACAGAGAAACAGACAAACAGAGAAACAGACAAACAGACAAACAGAAAAACAGACAAACAGACGGTCAACATATTTTGACATCTTAATAATAATAATAATAATAATAATAATAATAATAATAATAATAATAATAATAATAATAATAATAATAATAATAATAATAATAATAATAATAATAATAATATGGAAGCGTTTTAAGCAAGAAGAGAGAGAGGACCCATGAGCTATCCACGAGGTAGCCATGGATATGTTTTGTTAGCAACCTCAGTTTCTTAGACTCGGCATATGAGGGAAAGGCGGCCAGTCCTAACCCTCACCGTCTCATCTTCCCACCGACAGAGTTCAGTCGGTGTGCTCATTATAGCTGAGCTTGCTATGGGGTGCAGCAGGAGTAGAAATCGAATCAAATTTCTGTCTGGACGGGGATTCGAACCCCCGACCTCTCCATCGACAGCTTAGCGTGCTAACCACTACGCTATCGTGCATCCCCTCTAGTTTTAACTTCTCAGATCTTCCGGCAACTTCTCAGATCTTCCGGCAACTTCTCAGATCTTCCCGCAACTTCTCAGATCTTCCGGCAACTTCTCAGATCTTCCGGCAACTTCTCAGATCTTCCCGCAACTTCTCAGATCTTCCGGCAACTTCTCAGATCTTCCGGCAACTTCTCAGATCTTTCGCCAACTTCTCAGCGTTCCTGCCGCTGCTCCCAGCGCTAAGCCACTAAAATGTACCTTCAATTCTGCTCGCTCTCCACACTTTGCAGGTTTATATCTCTTTGCAAATAATTTAGAGTTCTTCCTTCTCTTTTACTTATCAGTTTTGTATTTCTTAGCAAATAATTTAGAGAACTCAGCTATAGGCTAATAAATGACAGGCTGTGCGTACATTTCCAACAGTAGAACCTAACGATCTTTGTTTCTTCGCGTTTTGTAACTAAATGTATTTAAACACTTATTTGGTTAAAACTAGAGGGGGTGCACGATAGCGTAGTGGTTAGCACGCTAAGCTGTCGATGGAGAGGTCGGGGGTTCGAATCCCCGTCCAGACAGAAATTTGATTCGATTTCAACTCCTGCTGCACCCCATAGCAAGCTCAGCTATAATGAGCACACCGACTGAACTCTGTCGGTGGGAAGATGAGACGGTGAGGGTTAGGACTGGCCGCCTTTCCCTCATATGCCGAGTCTAAGAAACTGAGGTTGCTAACAAAACATATCCATGGCTACGTCGTGGATAGCTCATGGGTCCTCTCTCTCTTCTTGCTTAAAACGCTTCCATATTATTATTATTATTATTATTATTATTATTATTATTATTATTATTATTATTATTATTATTATTATTATTATTATTATTATTATTATTATTATTATTATTAAGATGTCAAAATATGTTGATCGTCTGTTTGTCTGTTTTTCTGTTTGTCTGTTTGTCTGTTTCTCTGTTTGTCTGTTTCTCTGTTTGTCTGTTTGTCTGTTTTTCTGTTTGCGAAAGAGTACAACTTTTAATATATTTTAAAATATCTAGCAAATAGGCTAAACCAATACCATATTCAAATAAGCTTCGCTGTGCTAGGGCGCTATACAAATGGGTGAAGTTCAAAATAATTTAAATATAGACTCTACTTAAAATTTATGTGAGAAATAAGTTTATTCAACATCTGAAATATGCTGCTTCAATAAGATAATTAAAATAACTCGTGTAAGAGTACAAATTAGGGTTCAAATATAATTAAAATATATTAAATGTAATTAAAAGAATTAATTTGGCTAGAGCTAATACTCTGAAGGGACTGCGCCAGAACCAACACTCGAACGGTAGAAACTGCGCCAGAACCATCACTCGAACGGTAGAAAATGTGTCAGAACCAACACTCGAACGGTAGAAAATGCGCCAGAACCAACACTCGAACGGTAGAAAATGCGCCAGAACCAACACTCGAACGGTAGAAAATGCGCCAGAACCAACAGTCTATTAACTACTGACCAATATCCTGAATAGTAGTCTGGTATTCGAAAAAATAGATCTGGGAAATTTATATATCCGCAAATAATTTTGTTTTAACTTTTAAAACAGATATCGGGGATCTGGCGGAAATTCTATTTCGGGATTGGGGTAATTCTTAGAGGTTACGGGGATTCGGAAGGCACCCTAATCGACAGCACAGACATCCAAAATGAAATCTTGGTAGTACTGATAGATATGGCTATGGATCAGATAATTAAATACGTTAAGGATTCTATTTATTTTTCTCCAGCCGCTCAACGATTCTGAATATAGAGCTGTAAACAATTAGAGTTAGTGGTAAGAATTCTGTGTTCGAGGCTCGTCATCACTGTTGTATTTCGTAGATAAATTCGTTCCTCTGCCGATCGACTTCAGTCTTCGAGGCCGCAGGGCTTCTATCGGCTGTGACCGGATAACTTCCCGCGACTGTCTGCATGGGATCGGCAGAACCGCATTTACTCTAATACATATAGGCTACATGCATGACGAACTCCGCTTACACTACATATCCTACATGCACATATACCTATTGTACGAAACTTGAGCGTGCGGCAGTTAAGTGTGCGACACTTGAACAAATTAGACAAATGAGACAAACTTGAGACAAAATGTTCAACTGGGAAATTTATGCATGCTATAGTTAAGCGAGCGTCAAAAAAGCAAGCGCAATCACATTTTGCTAAATTTATGTCATATTTAAACAGGTTTAACTATCTGGCTTGCAAATTGAATTGTTGCAGTTGTTCATTTTACGCTCGCTTAACTGTCGTACTCTTAATTGTCGCCAGTGGCGGCTTTAGCCTTTCAAACAGAGGGGGCCGGGAGGGCTGCAGGAATCTGACAAGGGGGCCAGCTGGTTTCGCTTAAACTGAGAGCGCTCAACATATCTTCACACCGAGTAGCATTGACAAGATATCTTTATCGGAGCTACATGAATTCTTTACATCCATCCTCAAGTTTGACAATGTAGCCATAATTATGCAGGTAGGTCTACGAGTAAACAACTCCTGCTGATTTAAAGAAGACGCTTATGTGAAAATTTAAATTATTGTCCCATCTAGGTGCTGAGGTGGGGGGTTAGAGTAATGGTAACACTCATGGCCAGGAGAGCAGCAGTACGCGGTTCGATTCCCGCAACCCCCTTGAGCGGGCGCCTTGCATGGCTGCCATAAAGTGTGTTTAGTTAAGATATTGATAATTGTACTGTCATGTCTCAATGTAATCTTACGGCGTTTGTGGGTTTTAATTAATAAAGAAAAAGATTATTATTATTATTATTATTATTATTATTATTATTATTATTATTATTATTATTATTATTATTATTATTACTATTTATTATTATTATTATTTTTTTGCCCCAAGGTACATATGATCCCTCGGGGACTTAGATATTAGACTATTTATTGTTATTGCTGGAAAATCAGGCCTCGTCCTCCGCTAAGTCATTATTATTATTATTATTATTATTATTATTATTATTATTATTATTATTATTATTATTATTATTATTATTATTATTATTATTATTATTATTATTATTATTATTACTATTATACCACGATAAATCAAAGATTTATGGCCAATTGTGTAGGCATACCTGAGGAGCGAGACTTTGCGAGATCCGGGACGGAGCCATTCGAGAAATCTGAGTGGAAAGCTGAATCTGAAAGACTGTCATCATCATAGAAGGTTAATTCATCCCTCGAAGTCAGAAAGTCATCCGTCAGGTTTACCTCCTTCCTGCTAACATCCTTCATCCTGTCCACAGGGACAACGTTCGACTGCCGCCAGAGGCGACTCTCCGATACAAACTTGTTTGGTTTTTAGACCCTAATAATGAATAAACAGCGACGCAATTGGTACATATTGCGGCTTTGGATAGAAGAAATCCGATCGCCGCAATACGGTTGTTGTATGTTAGACATACTGAAATCGAGCGTTAAAGAAGCCCAACACAAGGGTCTTATCGACGTCACAATGAAGCCAAGATTTGAATGACGTAATTTGCATTATTTCTTTGACGTCAGCGCGTGTTTAGAGATATAAATTGACTAATGGTTTAAATTTTACTATGTTCATGTTCTTCTATAGCGATCGTATACACTACAGCAGCGTTTCCCAACCTGGTTGGGAACCATTGCACTATAGGATGTAGAGTCGTAGACCATAGTCAACGTGATTAAAATCTTACTAGGCCTATTCATGATGTATATGGCCTGAAAGTTGCTGTCCGTTAAAATTGGCGCTGCGCTATTAAAATTATAGGTTCCTTTGTACGGATTCGGCTGTGGCCTGAACTTCATGTCTTCAAAATAGAGTCACGATCGGCAAGCAAACCTGAATCTTTCTATATAGAGGCTCTTTGTCGCAACTAAGGAACCAGCGAACATCATCATCATCATCATCATCATCACCACCACCACCACCACCACCACCACCACCACCACCACCACCACCACCACCACCACCACCACCACCACCACCACCACCACCACCACCACCACCACCACCACCACCACCACCACCACCACCACCACCACCACCACCACCACCACCACCACCACCACCACCACCACCACCACCACCACCACCACCACCACCACCACCACCACCACCACCACCACCACCACCACCACCACCACCACCACCACCACCACCACCACCACCACCACCACCACCACCACCACCACCACCACCACCATAGGCGCCGACTTTTGCTTTTGTCTCTGGGTGCCAGGGTGAGAATTGTCGGGGGGAGGGGTAGGGGTTCAACCTCCTAGTCTTTCTCAGGACCCAGTTAAGACTTGATTGCACACCCCAGAGGGCCCCCAGTTGTGCTAGTGTGATTATATTGTGCACATATTTTAGCATTTTCTTTCACAATTCACTTTGTGGGCTACTAGCAAAGTAATGCTCTGGTTTATTGTGAGGTTTGTGATCATGTGAATTGAATACTAATAAATTTGGTGAAGTCATTACTTTAAGGAGTTTAAACTTTCTATTACATTTTTGAATTTTTTTAGTGTGCAAAACACGGATAAAATATTCAACTCCACATGGATCAAACTCATCATAGTCCCAGTTTCTTTTTTCTACAACTCTCACACGGCTGGGTTCATGGTTCCTCCCTCCCTTTTCCCTACCCCTATTGCCTCCCACTCCTTCCCCTCCCCTTAGGTGGGTGAGTTTTTAACGGATTTTCGGATAAAGAAAATTGTTTTCTTGTCAGGGTAACATGGTTAGAAAAAGTATTGGAAATCGTTGACGTTCGGACGTTTCAGTGTAATTATTTATTTATTATTCGGACAGCAACTTTCAGGCCATATACATCATGAATAGGCCCAGTAAGCTTTTAATCACGTTGACTATGGTCTACAGCCTATAATAAATAATAAAATAATAAATAATAATAAATAATAAAATAAATAATTTATGTACTGGCTGTGACTGTGATGTTATTTTAACTTTTAACGGACAGCAACTTTCAGGCCATATACATCATGAATAGGCCTACGAGTCTACGACTCTACATCCTATAATAAATAATAAAATAATAAATAATAATAAATAATAAAATAAATAATTTATGTACTGGCTGTGACTGTGATGTCATGCTATATTGGGTATTTGTGCTGCAGTTGTACTTATCAAGTTGTAAGCTTACTGGGTATAAATTTTTTTTATTTAAGGTCCGAATTCTTCTGGGTGCCACGCCCCACTGAACTTTCTCTCTGGGTGCATTGGCACCCAAGGCTCCCAAGGAGTCGGCGCCTATGATATCCACCACCAACATTGGGTCATGATGCCAGCCCGTTAGTAGTAGGCCTAATGAATGCGTTAGACGTATGAAAGTAATTCGAAGTAGAGTCATAGACAGCTAGAGCGCAAACAATCGCAGCAATATAACACCAGGACATCTGGTTAAGCACTAGCCGCATGCGTTGGTTATCATCTACAGACCCAGGAAGGATCGACAACTGAATATTTACAAATTCTCTGCTCTTTATTTATACAGTGGAAGGCTCCCATTCATGTAGGCTAGGGTTGCCAACCGTCCAGATTTTCTCTGGGTCGTCCAGAAATTGCAGTCAGTGTACAGAAACCGTTATATATAAGAGGTCGTTGACAGAAATCAGAGGAGGGTCGTGCTGGACAATGCAGTGTCCAGAAAAATAAGAGCACGAAAAAATTTGCAGAATTTTGCTCACCAATGCTCAAAATAACGGTGACCGTCACAACGGTCACAACCATCGACGCATTATTTTATAAACCTCTATGGTCACAACTCACAACTACTTGTTTTGTATCGTTGTTTTACCGGTTCCGGAAGTACGTATCTGCTGTGAAATACGTTTAAAATTTGAAAAATTTCAATGAATAATTTCTCAAGTTCAAACTCAGTAAAGAATTGAATTATTGAATACAAGTCTAGCAATATTTCTAAGAGTAAATATAAGTTATGCCTAGTAACTAAACTAAAGGAAACTAAACTGAAGGAGTCTGAAACTATGAATACGGACACCAGCGAAAGTGAAGACTGAAAAAGATTATTCAGAATCACTTCCATCTACAAGTAGGCCTACTACAACGCCGCCCACGAAAAAGAGAAGGATATGCTGTTTTCGAGACGAATGGCTGAATAATCCGCAATTCAAATTCTGGATTGCACGAGATAGTACTGATCCGTCAATGGTGAGATGCAAAAGTTGTAGTAGTTTATTTTCAGTAAAAGCGGAAGGTCTAGCTGCGGTTAGGAAACATGATTGTGGTGATAAACAAAAGCGAAACAGTCACAGTCAAAAAATGTCTGAAACATTGAACAAGCTTTTAAAAACCCACATTCAGCTGAAAAGAATGAGATCACTGCCTCTGAGTTAACTCTAACTTATCATGGGGTACAACATCAGCATAGTTATTTATCTCAAGACTGTGGTACAAAATTAGCATGCAGAATATTTTCAGATTCCAAAATAAGTAAAAGGATTGCATGTGGATTGTGGACGCACAAAGGCAGAAGCACTGGTTGAAAATGTCTTAGGACCGCATATCAAAGGCAGTGATGGGCAATAGTTAACTAAAAAGTTGCTAACTTTTAGTTTAACTAATAAAATTTAGTTAAAGAAGAAGTTTCACTAAAAAATAGTTTAGTTAAAACCATAGTGTTGCTAACTAAAAAGTTTAACTAAAAAAATCAGCAATATGCAACTATATTTCCACAGTGATCATTGAACACTGTCAGCAAAAAACATTTTTACACTGCATGGTTTTAGCATTAACAGCTTGTGTTTATAAATTCATACACTACTTACAGTACACATGTAACTGTATGGCAGAACAGTACACATTGCATAGTTTGAAGGTGAACTTGTCATTGACGCTATGCATTGTTACAGTTCGCTTAACGTCTTTTATTGTGAAAATGCTTGTCGTAAAAGTTGGAAAAAAGTTGGAAAAAGTTTAACTACTTTTTTTAGTTTAGTTAACTAATTTCCAAAATCAGTTGCCAACTTTAGTTAAACTATTTTTTTAGTTGGAAAATAGTTATAGTTAACTAAACAAAATAGTTTAGTGCCCATCTCTGATCAAAGGGTCTCGCGCCTTGTCCAGAAATTTCATAATCAAAAGTTGGCAACCCTAATAGGCTAGTATCCATTATTTCTTATGCTTTCCTCCACTGTCCTTGCCAACATCGCAGTCCTACACATGCTCATTGGGTGGATCTGAGTTTTACTGTTTTTATTTGTCTCTGGTAGAAATCGGCTTGTAAAGGAAAACCTGAAGTCACACATTAGACTTCGTAATGTGAAACGGCAGAATGCACGTGTGGCACCTACTATAATTGGCATTGGTCTCATCATCCAGTGATACATATGGCAGTGAAACGGCAGAATGCACTTGTGGCACCTACTATAATTGGCATTGGTCTCATCTTCCAGTGGGTACACCGTCAAAAGCGCCCCGACAAAAGCGCCCCGACAAATGCGCCCCGTCACATGCGCCCCGACAAATGCGCCCGACAAATGCGCCCCCGTGGACGAAATCTAGTTTGAGCTATGTTTAATCCAGCTTCCAGTTTGAACAATATTTTCATCGATCTTCCAGCTTCTAGTTTGAACAATATTTTCATCGATCTTCCAGCTGCTAGTTTGAACTATATTTTCATCGATCTTCCAGCTGCCAGTTTGAACAATATTTTCATCGATCTTCCAGCTTTTAGTTTGAACAATATTTTTCATCGATCTTCCAGCTTCTAGCTGGAGCTATGTTTTCATCACTCAACCAACTGGTAGTTTGGATTATCGTTGAATATATAAATGAAACTAGAAGCTGGATCCTCGATGAAAACACAGTTTAAACATAAATCTTTAAGTAATTAACAGAATCTACTTCAATTGTACCAAATATCTGTAATTCCTTACACGATTCTAATTAAATTGTACCAAATGTCTGAAATTCAATTGTAACAACTATCTTAAATTAAATGTGAAATTGCAGTTACGTAGGCTTCTCAACTGTCTTTTCGTCGCTTGTTCATCAAAATTAATACAGTCGTTAATGCAACATGCAAGTATTACGAAGAAATAATGAGGTTCCATCTGACCAAAAATGTGACGCAAATGTCGGGGCGCATTTGTCGGTGATTTTGTGGCGCATTTGTCGGGAATTTCTGTGGCGCATATGTCGGGGCGCATTTGTCGGGGCACTTTTGTCCGGGGCGCTTTTGACGGGTCACCCTTCCAGAGATACATATGGCACTGATTCAGCTCTCGCGTGCTTCCTATCGATCGTCTCAACAAACAGATAATAACTACTTTAATTCGTTATCAACTAATAGCATGAGAAACACCAGACAACAGAAGGAAGAGACAACACAAACAACAGACAACAGAGAAACAGATAACACAAGCAGGAGCCAACAGAAACATCAAAAATAGAAAAATAAATAAATAACAAGAAGAAACAAACACAAACAACAGACAGTAACGTAACGTTCATGTCTTTTCTCTTCAATCGTGTTTCGTGACATTTTTATCTACAGAAGGCAACCTATGTCAATTGTGTTTTTACCGTATAGGGTACTTGCATTTCAAAATCCAAACATAGCCTATTATAGCCTACGCTTCGCACCTCTTAGTAAGATATATTTGTAAGATATATTAGGTGTAATTGGATCCCTTCTCTTCGTCACCATGTTTCAGAGACTTTATCTCGAGATACGACAACCATGATAACAGACATATATAAATGAAAATGCAAACAAGTTGCGTGTGTGACAGCCTGTATTTATCAAATAAACGAATACTGCATTGAATTGAATTATTAGAGTAGGCCTACACAAATCTCCCCTGCATGCCAAACATGGAGATCTGTGCAATACATGCTTGAAAAATAACATACATAGGAACCATTTTAGGTCTACAGCATTTATACGAAACTTAAAATTCCAAATTCTGATCCAAGTGGTCTCTCAGAAGTTCTCAGGTTAGACCCATTATAGCAGATGTCACGCCGTATTAAAACCCTACCAGTCAGAACAATTTCCTCCGTCAAAAATTCCGTTGTTGGATTGGCTTTGGCCGAATGTTCTTTCTGTTTCCAGATCTCGGATCCGTTGTTCTGTTGAACTGGGTAGTGGGTACAGCTCTAACTTGTCAGCTGATGGAAATGTGCTTATATGGCTGTGATAGTCCCAGGCGAGATGTAGACGGTATCGAGGTGCGGAACTCCAAGAATGTCGCAAATTCTATCTGATTCCATTTTGGATGGTCCACTGTATTCGAGGGTCCTATGACGACTCAGTACTTTGTTGGCGAGAGGCGTATTACGCTGAGAGTCCAACTCTAGGGCTTTCTTCGCGTCTTCAGCTAACTCCTCTGGTAGATTGATGTATCGCAGGATGGTGGCCACTGCCTCGACAGGACGCTTCACGATGTCTTCGTAGCGAACGGCAGCGATGTTCATCCCATCTTCGCGGAAACGTTCGTATACCTTGACCAAAGCTCCCCAGAGCATCGCCCCGATTGACAGATCGTATTCGAGTGTGAACTTGAAGGCGTCCTTCGGCATTCCCATTGCTTCGACGCACCAGCCAAGCCTCATCTCGGAGCCCTTGCCAAGGACGAAGACCGTCTTCAGGGCAGGGAGTTCCTCGGAGAGTCGATACAGCGACTGGGCTACCTTCAGGCTGTCGCGGTACATGAATAGGTGTCTGGCCTTTGGGAAAAGTTCAGCAACAATTGGCAGGCCCTGCATTGCAGGCGATGTGAGCTTCAGGACGTAGGCCAGCTCCTTGTTCGCTGTCGGTTTGCACAGCAACCTTACAGTGGCCACGATCAGTTTCTTCAGCTCTGGTGTCTGCTTCTGTTTTGCCGTCATCTTCGAGAGGACGTTCAGAGTCGACGGCTCCGAAATCGCCACAATTTTGTTGGTAACCTCGAACATCTGCGTCAAAAGAGTCGACCCACATCTGGCTGTGTTAGTGAGAAAGACGAGCTGACCTTTCGGGTCACCGAGTGTGTCGGCCAAGCGCCAGAAGGACGTGACAGGCATTCGAACAACCTTGAGGCCGTACTTAAACTGCGAGGGCATAATGAACGGTGTGTGATCGCGAGCTCTCCATAACTCTGTCCCAGGAGCAGCCTCGATGAAGATCGCTTCTGTGCTGGTGACCTATACGTGTAAATTGATTACCAATTAGAACAGCAACCTCTGTGGAGGTTTTATGAGAAAGGTAAACTAAACTTAACGTACAGTACCAGTCTGCATGATGATTCCTCTCAAACATCATGTCATAAAATGTCTGTCTATCGGTCTCCGTGTCTTATCTGTGGTATTATATTGCTCCCTTGCTTTCGGCCGCTCTGCCTTGTTCTGCTTCTTTGTATGTCTCTGTCTGTTTTATGCCTCTCTCCCTATACTTTCTTATATTGCAAACGATTAAAGCGATATCTATAAGTAAAGAGTTAATTAAAGGAAATGTAAAGAACGCACTTGGTAGAGGGAAATGTGATCCTGAAGAATGTACTCAGGAGTCACGAATCTCTCATGACTTAGGATGAAGTCAGTCACGTTGGCCGGGGTCAGGTACTGGTCGAACTTGAACCGGGAGAGGATTCGCATGACCTGAGCTGAGTCGCCGTAGTTTTCCGGTCTGGTTCTGTCGTTGAGCAGTCGTCCGGTGCCATTCAACATCCAGTAGATCGTCTGGATCAGGCGGTAGATGGCGTTGACGAAGAGCCAGCATGCTGTCAGGAAATACTGTAGTACAAGGCGCGAGACAAGCATTCTGATCGCCCTACAACGAAGCCACTTATACAGTCATGCAGACTGATGAAAAACTCTACCATTCAGTGACTGTTTCTGCTTGGTGTATAAGAAAGACCTATAGATCTTAATATCGATTCTATTAATATCAGCCTATTGTAAAATGTTAACTTATTATAAATCAATCAACTAGACATTTATATAGCGCGCTCTTCAAGGTTACTATATTCAGAGGCGCTGTTTCTGTTTCTCGCCTTAATCGAAACGTTCAGGCAGGGTATTTTTTTAGTGCTGACCTCTTGATGATCCTCAGTTATATGATATCGCACAGATCGCATTTTAAAAGTCAATACGGGCCAACTCTACGGCAGCTTTGTAGGTGCAAGAATAAAGTTTGGCTCGGCTACAGATTGATTCGTGCATCGGCTGAAATGTAGAGCAGCACTAATAAACGTACCACTAGAGGTAGTTAACTAACACGGGTTGTACCAAGGCGGATTAATAATAGGGCAGAAGGAAAACCGTCGTCAGCCGCTAACAGTGATGATTTGCTGATTAACACCGTGAACTTTAACTGTAGTTCGAAATGTTCAACTGTCACTTGAAAAACGAGTCTTTGAACCGATATACACGTAGCGATCTATGCTGGTCAAAGATCAGAGCAATGCTGGTCTTTGTCCGCAAGGCTGATAAGGGGGTCAAGATCAAGTCAGCCCATGACACAGATGTAGCAGAAGATAACGAACGACAAAATAGGCGAGTTCAGACAAAACAATGTCAGGTCATTAGGAATACCAAGCCTAGGCCTACCTATAAAAATGAGCAGTCCCACATGCTAAAAGATAAGGCGAACACAGTGGTGTTAGAGTACCATAGGCTGTCCCGCAAATGAACTTGCGCGCCAGTTTACGAATCTCATGGAACGTCGGCCGATGTCCTTGGTAGATTCTTCATTTCGGGTCATGAATGGGTTAATGGCATATATTATGAGCCCTATAGCCATATCTGTTAATTAAGATACATGTAATAAGGGCTCTATGTAAAGCGATGATAGACGCTATATGCCAGGGATGGCGAACCTATGGCACGCGTGCCCAAAGTGGCACGCGTTGAAATTTGTAGGGCACGCGGAATTCAGGGCGTCCCCCAAAATTCAAACTTAGAAATACAAAATCCCTGTACGAATCCACATTTTCTTTGTTGTAGGGCTTAATTTTAATTAACATCATTCAAAACGATCTTTGATATAACGTTAATTCATTTTTTACGCTTTGTTGACTAAAACCTATATGAGAAAAATAATCATATACTGTGCAAAATTTCCGAGGGGCACGCGACGGTATTTTTAAAAATGACTTAGCAGCATTTTGGCACGCACCTTAAAAAAGGTTCGCCACCCCTGCTATATGCTTTAGATATATATCACACACACACACACACACACACACACACACACACACACACACACACACACACACACACACACACACACACACACACACACACACACACACACATCACTTTCACGTTCTGTAAGAGAAAGTTTATATCTGGGACTTGAGGTTACTTATTAGGAGCAGACTGTATTAAGGGGAAAGTTGATGCATATAAAAAATGTAAATTTTAATGTTTTTCTATATAGCGACCGCATGACCCCGATAATGCACATTTTTTAAATGAATTGATCGGGTGAGATCCTTAACCACCGTCGCCCGTTTCAATAGGGCCACGCCCTTTAAGGTCCTCGCGTACAGAACGTGTTAGCCCTAGATTCAGGTCTGTGAAATAAGCGAGGAAACAAGCAACCATCGGTAAGCCAACCTTCAGCCACACGCAAGGAGGGGCATGGGACATGTGCCCTAACAGTTCCTAACTAATTTAGCTAGCCGGGCATGTAGTTCACACACACACACACACACACACACACACACACACACACACACACACACACACACACACACACACACACACACACACACACACACACACACACACACACACACACACACACACACACACACACACATATATATGCTCTAACAGTCGTGTTCTGTAACTAATGGTTAGAAATCTGGAGGTTGAGGTTAATTAGGAGCATGCGGTAGGGCCTATAAAGGTTTATCTGGTTTACTAGTTGCATAATTATGTAATTGTGCTTTTCTATAGAAACCGTATGGCCTCGACTCTGATCATTTTTCGGTGAATTTATCGGCTGAGATAAATGCATTGCCGGTGTCCGTTTGAATACGTGTCACACCATTTAAGGTAGCCAACCCGACTCTCTTAATTAAGCCAGCGTCAGTATGCGAACCGGCATTCATACGCACATGGGGTCTTGGACGTACGCCCTAACCAATGTAGCTAACCGATCATGTGCTTCTGAGTAGATAACCTGAAGAGGCGCTATATAAATTCTCCATATGAATGTATAATTCCCAACTGCATGCAGATGTTGTTGATTTGTTTGCTTTAGTGAAGCTGAGATCCGCTGTTTCGTCTATCTGCGTTTAGATAAGGTCTACCACATGTTAGGGTTAGGGTCAGGGCTAAAGTCCATATGGTAGAGACCGCCCTTGCATGATATATCTATAGTCAGAACAATTAAATGGCCCAGTTCACTCAGGACATTCTTGCGCTAGTCTTACAGCGGTCCCATTCTTATTAAGGTTATGCTAAAGTTCACTCAGGACATTCTTGCGCTAGTCTTACAGCGGTCCCATTCTTATTAAGGTTATGCTAAAGGTAGGCCCTATATTTATGCCAATACTAACATGTATTATTAACGCATGAAAACATGTTAGTAGCAATTAATGTTCCCTCAAATTTTTTGGAGTCTGTGTGCGCATAAAATTTCTTTTGTGCAACATTGTACATGGAGAGCAAACTTTTGTGCGCATTGCAGAGCCGGCGGAAAATTCTAGACCAGTTTCTAATTTAAATCTCTCAATGACAAAAGTCTAAATAAAACTTGGAATATCAATATAAGTATATAACATAAATATATTGTAACCTTTATAATTTCTCTCTCCGATTCTTGGCATTTACCCATTCGGAATAGACTCTGTCCAGGTCAATGAAGACTCCTCCGAAATGACAACTCTTACTGCCCATCAGCATGTCTAAATAGTCTTCTTCTAATCGATTCCTGTTAAACGTTTTTTTCAAAATATCAAGTAGGCCTATAGATGCTAAGCGTAACCGAACTATAGTTATCAGGGCCAGGACCAGTGCCAACTTGGTTTTCAGTCAAGCAGATGTTTTAATTTAGGTGAAAACCTATGCAAATTTTGCTGTTTCTTTTTGAAGAAAGAGTAAATAGAGTCATATCACTACGTAAATTAACAAATAGAATAACTTACGCAATCCAGTTCTTACGATGGCTACGAAAGACAACTCTGAATGCAGTTGCCGACCGACTGACAGCCAGATGCAGGAGACTAGAGGCTCTCGGTGGCTGTAGCTTGGCACACAAGTTGAGATAATGCTGAAATGTGAACCTATAAATGTAGAACATAAGGCCACATGTCAACCAGTCTCTGAAGCCCTTTGAGCTGTTCGTGTGTACGTATATATATATATATATATTATGCATTCAGGGTGGGCCATAAAAAAAGTAACCCCCTACAGGTTTTTGCAAAATTTTCGTCCAAAGTAAGAATTTTTAAATCAAGTTTTATTGGCTTAAAAGTAATTCATATTTACGTATAACATCCAAATTTCACCAATATATTTCAAACAGAACCAAAGTTATGTCACTTTTACTGAGTCCACCCACTGTTTTTTGGCTCTGTATGTCCATCGTAAGATACACGCTTTGGAATGTTCTCTGCCTGACGGGCCTTTGGCCGCATTCCAATGCTGACAGGCCTTTGGCCGACGTCCCTAAGGCCAATTGGAGGAAGGGTCAATAACTGTTGTTCGTCTGTCTACACCAGGGCTGTAGTCGAGCGTATACGCGGGTATACAGCGTATACTTACCTCTAGAGAAATTTGAGAGCGTATACTCATGGCTGTAGACGAGGGTATACCCGGGTATACAGCGTATACTTACCTCTGGGAACGAAAATTTTTCAAAAAAGAGAGGTTTTTAAAGGTTTTTAGGGCGAATGACTAAAAAAAAAAAAAGTCATCAACTTTTTCAGAGACAAAATCGTAAAAAGTCTGAAAATTTTCTGAGAATTGGTGAAAAGTCTGAAATTTTTCCTAAAAAAAGGTCTTCAAATTTTTTTTTACGCCGCTGGTCACCGGTAGCGTATACTCACCTCAAATTTTACCACTACAGCCCTGGTCTACACACTTAGAATATGCTTACCAGACCGCACTAAAAAGAAACGTAAGTTACCACATGGTAGGCCTGCTTACTGGAGCAGCCTTCAGTAACCTCAGCTTACTCCAGGCATACTAGAGCAATCTGAAAGTAACCTCAGGTTACTCCAGGGAGTCCAGGCTATTATGATTGGAGGGTCGTACATGTACATTACTTCAAAGTAGGCCTAGGTACAGTAATGTTTTGAAAATTTACAAATATTGAAAATTCAATAGAATTAATTTAGAAGTGTAAAAATTAATAAACAACTAATATTTGTTGGTTTTGTGAAAGAGTAAAAAATAAATTGGAACCAATCGTACGCAAAATGTAGTTCTGGTGAAACCACGCAAACCAAGCGTCTAGCAGTTTGTTAGGCCTAAATAATTTTAGGAAGCAAGTAATTCATCATTTTATAAATTATGCAATTTAGACTAGTATATTAAGCAAAAATTGATTATTCTATTTAAGATATTTTTAAGCGCTGCCTCGCGTGGAGGACACGCACACATTCATTTTTTTTTAATTTGGGGACTCCTAGAATCGTGGGCCAGATTGATGGATGAGTAATCCATGGACTCACTGTTGAGTTGTGTGATAGTTTAATAATAGCGTTCAGAGGAGGTAAGGTGGCATACAAGTGACATCTCTCCCACTGTCCTACTTCCTCTGGTAGTACCAGATAGCTGGAAAGACTGAACTCTAGCTCACTTGAAGGCCAATCAATTTGCGTACGTACGTTATCATGCAGTAGACCCCCCATTCGCAAGCGTACGCAAGCACATGCATTTCGGTTACCCCCTCCCCTCCATGCGTACGTAATATATGGATGACCCCTAAACGAGTATATATATATATATATAATAATTGCCTAATAATTAGTTTTTGGTGTATGGTAAGTCTTTCGTGTGTACTCTGTGCCCAATTGTCTAATAATTGTCCAATATTTAGTTCTTTGATGTTTGGTCATTCTTTCATATATCTACTCTTTACTGTACATTCTGTATCAGTATAGGGGGTTATTGTCCGGGGATTATTGTTCAGGGGGTTCTTTGCATGGGGGGTTATTGTCTGGGGGTTATTTTCCTGTTACCCTTTATTTACACACGACACTCAGAATCCCCGGATTGCTTTACACATATCAATCCTTAACTCTAACCCAAATTTTCCCCAAAATCGTAACCATTATTAACCATTTATTAACTATTAACCATAACCGTAGCTATTACTTACCAAAATATAGTGGCTGGTTAAACCACATGGCGGAGATTTTTTTGGTTTACATTGATCTGTACTGTGTATAAAGCAGTTGTTGCATGGCCATCACAGCATAAGGCGCTCGGATCACTTTGGGCAATTTACCTCTTGCCCTGATCTTTGAACAGTCTATGATGAGAGCCGTTAAAGGCCAAGGCGGCTTAACGAGAGGTCTTGGTTTGCATGAAACGGTTAGAGAAACATGGCTAAGTATTTTAACTGATGGTACAACAGTACGTGCAGCATTATCAAATGTCACAGATGCTGAAAGAGCTACATCTCAGCATGTTGAGGTAGGCATGACGCGAAAGAGACGTGACAGAAAAGACAGCCTTAAAGACAGAACTTTGATAGAGAAATCGCCTTTTAATATTAAATTTACAGGATCAGTTGACTTGAAATCTCGCATGTTGGTTGCTGCCCTTGCATCTTTAACGTAGAATCAACCAGTGGTAAAACTTCTGGCGATATTTGTTTTTTTTGTCATGTAGTCATTAAATATTTATGTGTTTTCGAATGTACTCTCCGTGACAGTGTGTTACATTTTCAGAAGATGACGTGTTCAACAGAGACCGATCTGCAATTCCATGTAGCCATCAAAATCATTGCTTTATAGCCATGTGACTCTGTTTGCTGCTTACTACATCTTCAGTGCAGCATATCCTGGAAACAAATTGAATACCTTTGACTTCATTCTGCTGTAAGTAGAATCTCCAGTCTATTGGTTTGTCAATTTTAATTTAAAAAAATGAGTATTAGCATTAATGTTATTATTCATTTTTAAGTACCGGTACCACTATCTAAAGACCAGGCATTAATTGATGACGCTGGCAAGGCCATAGCCAGGATTTTGTTTGAGGGTGTTTACTCGTCCTTGAGCAAGCCACCAAGCAACTGAGTCGACCGACTGAGGGTTTGGAGGAGCATCGTAAGCTCTCACAGCGGTTCGGGGCGGCCTATACGCTACACTGTAGTACAGTTAGTACTATTCAGTTCCAGAGCATCAATTTTACAAATGGGCCAATGGCATTGTATTGTAATGATCTAATATGTTGTAATATGTCACATAGAAATAAGAACTTCCAAACTAATGGCTCAGTTTGTCCAAAATGGCAGTCTGGAAATGATTATGATTTTTTGGGTCTTGGTCTCGGTCTTCGTCTCGAGTTTCAAAATCTTGGTCTTGGTCTTGAGTTTCAAAGTCTTGGTCTTGATCTTGGTCTTGAGGTTCTAAGTCTTGGTCTTGGTCTTGAGGTTCAAAGTTCTGGTATTGGTCTTGGTCTTGAGGTTCAAAGTCTTGGTCTTGGTCTTGAGGTTTAAGGTTGTGACAACAAGACTGCCTAATGAACCTTTATCATGGTTGATATAATTATTCTCTTGAAAGTTTATAGGTTATTTATAGCGTTCTTCACATCCACCAATATAAACCACTCGCACATTTTTCGGCCAACATTTGCAGGAGCTGACGATAACATATTCGCATCCTTCACATTTGACAAATTATAATAAAGATTGGAATATATCTATAGCTAGAACTAAAAAGAGTTTTTTGATCAGTAATGACTTTATTCAAGATAATGTTTTTTATGATCCAATGGCGTATATTCAGTATTACAAATGACCCTGCAGTAGTATGCTGTAGGTATACGTGAGCTGAAAATTCTAAGTGCACATATAATATTATATTAACATATATTAATGAAAATGTAAACAAGTTGCGTCTGTGACAGCCTGTATTTATCAAATAAACGAATATTGCATTGAACTGAATTATTAGAATAGGCCTACACAAAATCTCCCCTGCATGCTAAACATGGAGATTTGTGCAATATATGCTAGCAAAATAACATACATAGAAACCATTTTAGGTCTACAGCATTTATACGAAACTTCAAATTCCAAATTCTGATCCCATTGATCTCTCAGAAGTTCTCAGGTTAGACCTATTATAGTAGATGTCACGCCGTATTAAAACCCTACGTCAGAACAATTTCCTCAGTCAAAAATTCCGTTGTTGGATTGGCATTGGCCGAATGTTCTTTATGTTTTCAGATCTCGGATCCATTGTTCTGTTGATCTGGATACAGCTCTAACTTGTCAGCTGATGGAAATGTGCTTATGTGGCTGTGATAGTTCCAGGCGTGATATAGACGGTGTCGATGTGCGGAACTCCAATAATGTCGCAAATTCTATCTGATTCCACCTTGTGTGGTCCACTGTATTCGAGGGTCTTATGACGACTCAGAAATTTGCTGGATACAGGCGTATTACGCTGAGAGTCCCACTCTAGGGCTTTCTTCGCGTCTTCAGCCAACTCCTCTGGTAGATTGATGTATCGCAGGATGTTGGCCACTGCCTCGACAGGACGCTTCACGATGTCTTCGTAGCGAACGGCAGCGATGTTCATCCCATCCTCGCGAAAACGTTCGTATATCTTGACCAAAGCTCCCCAGAGCATCGTCCCGATTGACAGATCGTACTTGAGTGTGAACTTGAAGGCGTCCTTCGGCATTCCCATCGCTTCGACGCACCAGCCAAGCCTTCTCTCAGAGCCCTTGCCAAGGACGAAGACGTCTTCAGGGCAGACAGTTCCTCGGAGAGTCGATACAGCGACTGGGCTACCTTCAGGCTGTCGCGGTACATGAATAGGTGTCTGGCCTTTGGGAAAAGTTCAGCAACAATTGGCAGGCCCTGCATTGTAGGGGATGTGAGCTTCAGGACGTAGGCCAGCTCCTTGTTTGATGTCGGTTTGCACAGCACTTTTACAGTGGCCACGATCAGTTTCTTCAGCTCTGGTGTATGCTTCTGTTTTGCCGTCATCTTAGAGAGGACGTTAAGAGTCGACGGCTCCGAAATCGCCACAATTTTGTTGGTAACCTCGAACATCTGCGTCAAAAGAGTCGACCCACATCTGGCTGTGTTAGCGAGAATGACGAGCTGCCCTTTCGGGTCACCGAGTGTGTCGGCCAAGCGCCAGAAGGACGTGACAGGCATTCGAACAACCTTCAAGCCGTACTTGAACTGCGATGGCATAATGAACGGTGTGTGGTCGAGAGCTCTCCATAACTCTGTCCCAGGAGCAGCCTCGATGAAGATCGCTTCTGTGCTGGTGACCTACATTTATACGTGTAAATTCATAACAATTTAGAAAAGGAACCTCTATAGAAGTTTAGGCAAATTAAACTTAACGTACAGTACCAGCTGACTCCTCTCAGTAATCGTTGTAGCTAGATATCTTTTCAGTACCAGTCTGCCTATAATTCCTCTCAGTAGGTGTGACGAACGTCAATTTATATAATATGTGTTTGAACGAATGGTTAGCGCAACATAAATGTGGCCACGCACACCGAGTAATTTACATATTTTCGCATCTCGTTAATTCTATTAATAGAGCACCAATCCTGAACTAGCGCGGTAGATTTCTGTGTGCGCCTGACAGAATGGAGGTTTCTCATTGGTCAGAAATGCCCGGGAATATTTGGCGCCAAGTGAACTGTATAAAACAGCGAGGCCTGGCCTGCTACGCGCCCTTTTCTGTGTGGATGTCGTCGATGTGAGACGTGCGCTTCTTCTGTGTTGTTTTCGTCGCTGTTGGACGTGTTGGTGTAGTTTGATATTTCGACGGATCGAAGTCGTATGATCGACTGGAAATACTTGTGAATCAGTGTTTTCTTCCGGTTAGAGGTTGAGTATCGATTCCAGTTGTTTTAATTGTATTTTTGGTATCGATCGGTAGTTTGTGTCGTCAAATGCGAGCATGTGTAAAGTGTGATTATTGAATTGTTGAATCAACGATAAGTAAGCTAATTTGTGATTTCTCCGATAAGAGAAACAGAAGTAGATTTCGTATATTCGCCCCTGTATCAGTTTGACATTTATGACACGAGTGTGTAGTTTAATTCTTTATTATCGGATTTAAGAACATTGACAATCATTAGTAATAATAGACTTTAATTCATTTAAATTCCAATAAATATAATTCATTGTGAAGCTTAATTAAAATGATGACAGCTAATTCAGCTGCCATTTCAACAGGCGAAGTTGTTGAATTGTGTGAAATAATGAGGGAATTTATCTTGCGCCAGGAGAAGTTGGAAAGTGTCGTGTCACAACTAGCGCGGGAAGTTGGCAGTTTGCGCGGGAACTTTCCCGCCGAAAATACTGTTGTAAAGGCAGAAGGACCTTTCACACACGCAGACATATGTCAGGAAATATCCTTGGTACCAGAAAAACATATAGCGCTCGACACAAGTGGTGTAGAGATAAGAATAAAGCCCCACATGGACTCGGGTTCAAATCCCGCACGTTTTGGCCAGTCAGTCGATGCCTTGCAACAGGGCGCGCGGTCGCCAGAGGGCGATGAGAACGCCACACGTGGTACCAGAAGTGGGGTGTTAATGGCTGAATTGGAAAAACGGGCGGAAGTAGAACCGGAAGTGGGTTTAGCTAGAAGATTTACTCGACCTATAGACATAATGGACTTGGGCGAGTCTGAATTAGAAGTGAGTGATTTTGGTCAACAAGACAAGGAAATAGACGAAATGAGTGAAGTTAGTGATCAGGAAATTACATTTAAACATCCTTGGAAAAAGAATATGCTTGAACAACAGGAGATGTTTATTGATAAATGTTATGAAACACAGACTAATGTTAAGTTTCTAGTTTCAGATACTGATCGGGAGATGAGACAACCGATGACACAGCAGATGAGCGATAGTGTTCGTCATCCGACTCGCGCTTGGTACGCTGCCCTCGACGAAAGTGCACGTCCCAGTCTCACGAGTTTTGCGTCGTTGTCTTCGGTTCCTTTCACCTACGGAAAGCAAAGTGCTGGTATACCAACACATTCAAGTGCAACGCCTTTCAACCAACCCTCGGTCTGGGCGGTGTCCGGGTCATTTCAGGAACGTCGTCCGGTTGCAATCAGTCGTGGGCACCTGAGTTCCGGTTACCTACCAACGGTGATGTCGATTCCGACTTCGTTTGGAGCAACGACAACAATGGAAACGTGGAGCCGTGAAATCTACAGAAAGCCATGCCAAGAAGTTCCAGTGCAAGTCGGGAAGGGAAGGACTGAAGGACGTCCTTTGCTCTTGCCGACGACTACAGAACTCGCCACGTTGAACCCAGCGGCGAAGGTCACAACGTCCGTCGCCACTCAAACGGTGATAACTGACGAAGGTCAACTTGGGTCGACCGTAGAACCACAACCGGGTCCGAATGTGAAGTCAACAGAAGAGAAAGGACAGTTGGAGAAGTTGTCGGACAACCAAACCATGCTGTCTACACTGCGTTCCAATAGACAATGGATTAAGATTGGTACGTACAATGGTAAAACGGCAGTCCAAGCTTTTGTCCGAAAATTTGAGGTGTGCGCAAAACACAATGGATGGACGGAAGAAGAAAAACTTCATCAGTTGATGTGTGCGTTAGTGGAACCGGCCAATCAACTGCTATGGGAGTTCGACTCAGCCAATGTGATGACGTCAGACGACCTGATTCAGAAACTAAAGTCGAGGTACGGTGGAACAGATCAAACCACATTGTACCAAACGCAATTAAACACCAGACGACAGAGAGAAGGTGAGGAACTTGGTTCATTAGTGCAAGATATTAGACGGTTAATGATCCTTGCTTTTCCTGGACCGACAACGAGCCACAGTGAAGCCATAGCAATTCGAGCATTTATTGACGCTCTCCGAGACAGAGAACTGGCAATGAAAGTTCGTGAGCGTGAAGCGGAAACGTTGGACAAAGCATACAACCTAGCCATGAGGTTCGAGGGTTATCAGAAAGCCGAACGACGAGATTCTGATCAATCCGACCGTCGACCTATGCGAGCTAAGATGGTGCGAGAAGATGATGGACATTTGGAGAAAATACGACAAATCATCCGAGACGAGCTGGAATCACAGCGACGACAGATGGCGAGTCGGGAGAAACGGTTGGATAGAGGAGAACAATGGGAGACGAGACCAAAAGAACAACCGATGGCAACCGCCTCCACAACCAGGAGACAGTGGGAAAGAACCCGTGGTCGACCAGAAACCGCTGAGGAAAGTCAACCGCCAAATCAGGTGATAAGAAAGTCGCCTAGAACCTGTTTCGGCTGTGGCCAGTCCGACCATCTGGTGAGAGACTGTCCTGGTCCGGTTTCGACACAACTTGGTCCAGCTTCCAGTGAGGAACCGCCAGTAGCTGTCCGCTCGAACCATGTACAGGGTAGCAGCAACGCTTACCTGTCGGTGAAAGTCAATGGAAAAACGACGTTTGCCTTGATTGACACAGGATGCGAACTGTCGTTAGTTCCGAGCTCCATGGTGAAGAAAGCAGATGTTAAACGTTCCAGACAACTGTTACAAGCTGCAAATGGAACTGAGATCCGGGTTATTGGCGAAACGAAGCTAACCGTGGAAATCGATGGACTTCAATTCGATGCACACTGCTTGGTGACAGAACAGATTTCAGAACTGATCCTGGGCCTGGCCTGGCTTGAAAGTCAGCAAGTCCAGTGGAACTTTGGCAAGAGGACAATTATGATAAATGGTCATGAAGTCGGAATTCACTGTCGATCAGCACCTTCAATGTGTCGCAAAGTGGCGTTGGCACATGACGTGCAAGTGCCAGCGTTAAGCGAAATGAACGTTGAAGCATACGCCATCCTAGTGAAGTTGGGTGATGTTTGTGGAGGAAATTGGGCGACTCAACCTCAACTGCTCGACTCCGGAGTGCTGGTGGCTGGGACTCTGCTGCCAGAACGCGCTATCGACTTACCTCTGAGAATTTTGAATCCGACAACTAGTGCAGTAAGATTAAAGAAAGGACTCCAATGTGCAACCGAAATCGTCACTGTCTACGGCGAAACTTCAAGCGATGGCCAGGTGTCCAGCTGCGGCCAAGTTATAGAGAATCGCACGGAGCCTTCTAACGAAGAAGTCGAAAAAGTGTTGTCGCCATTATGGACTGATGCTGCAGAGGATGTTACATCAGAAGCACGGTTGCAGCTTAAGCAAATAGTGTTGCAACACCGTAAAGCATTCTCTTTGCACGAATGGGACTATGGCTACACGGATGTTTTGCAGCACAAGATTGACACTGGAGGAGAACGACCAGTCCGACAAACCTTACGTCGTCAACCACTGGCTTTACTTCCAATGATAGACGAACAGGTGGACCAAATGCTCCGGCTGAAGTTGATCGAGCCGTCGACATCAGAATGGGCCAGCAATGTGGTCATCGTGAAGAAGAAAGATGGGACACCTCGGTTCTGCGTGGACTACCGAGGTGTCAACACCAAAACTCGACCTGACGCATTCCCGCTTCCACTCATCAGTGAGAGTCTGGATTCGCTCGCAGGTGCAACATGGTTCAGTACATTTGACCTTCGTGCAGGTTACCACCAGCTGGCAGTTGATCCGCAAGACAGACATAAGACAGGTTTCCTTACGAGAAGAGGTAGCTTTCAATTCCGAGTCTTACCGTTTGGTCTAAGCAACTCACCTGCAAGCTTTTCAAGAATGATGAGTCTTGTGATGGCAGGTTTAAATTTTGAAATTTGCCTGGTGTACCTGGACGATATAATAGTGTTTGCCGCCGATTGGAAGTCTCACTTGGAACGAATCGCACGAGTGTTGGAGAGACTGAGCGAAGCTGGATTGAAACTGAAGCCCAGTAAATGTCATCTCTTCAGACGCCAGGTGTTATTTCTAGGACATGTGGTAAGTGGCCAAGGAGTTGGAACGGATCCAGAAAAGATTCGAGTGGTGGAAGAATGGCCTACGCCAACGTCACTGAAAGAGGCACGTTCCTTCATTGGACTTTGTTCGTACTACCGCAAATTTGTTCCGGGTTTTGCGAAGGTTGCGCGACCTTTACACTAGCTGGCACAAAAAGGTCTCCGGTTCGAATGGACTCAGGACTGTGAGAACGCTTTCTGTGAGCTGAAGCTGCGCTTAACGGAAGCACCGATTCTGGCTCTTCCGAACGATGTTGACCAATATGTACTAGACACTGATGCATCCGCAGACGCAATTGGAGCCGTTCTGTCTCAACGACAACAAGGGCGAGAACGTGTAATCTGCTATGGAAGTAGAGTCTGCTCCGAAGCTGAAAGAAACTACGATGTGACAAAAAGGGAACTTTTAGCAGTAGTACACTTTTTGAAGACTTACCGTCAGTACCTGCTAGGTCGAAAGTTCATCCTTCGAACGGTCATTCGGCCTTGCAATGGCTCCGAAGAACGCCGCTTCCGATCGGGCAGCAGGCCAGATGGCTCACTGTTATAGAAGAGTTTAGCTTCGAGATACAGCACTGAGCAGGAGCTTCGCATGGCAATGCAGACGCAATGTCGAGATGGCCACATCGGATTGATGCGGTACGAGTGCTAACTGACCCGACGCCTCAACCGACCGCACTGCCAACCGGTTGGGAAACCAATGAGATACGAGAGGAGCAACGGAACGACCCGGAACTTGGCTGGATTGTGATGAAACGGTTGGAGTCAGCAGAACCGCCAAATATGGAGATGCTGCGATCACAAAGTCGAACAATCAAGACCTTAGTGGGACAATGGCCTCAATTGTTGCAAAACGAGATCTTGATGCGGGAATGGTTGCATCCAGAAACAGGTCGGACGAAGTGGTTCCAGATTGTCATGCCACCACAACGTCGGGACAAGTTGATTGAACTGGCACATGAGGGAATGTCAGGCGGACATTTGGGATGCCGGAAGACAATGGCACAGGTCCAACGCCGGGCATATTGGCCAAGTTGGCGAGATGATGTGCGACGAGTTCTTAAGAAGTGTGAAGCTTGTGCTCGCTACTGGAGAGGAAAGCCGAGGAGACAAGGAAAACTTCAGAACTTGACAGTGGGAAACCCACTAGAGTGTATCGGAATCGATATAACGGGGCCACATCCGTTATCTAACTCTGGTTATCGATACATCTTAACAGTTGTGGACCATTTTTCCAGATGGGCCGAAGCCTATCCGATCCGGAATCAGACAGCAACTACAGTCGCTCGGGTGCTGGTGAAGGAATTCATCTCTCGATTCGGGTGCCCGCGACAGATTGTTATCGATTAGGGCGCGTGCTTCGAGTCCGCTCTGTTTCGCGATCTCTGCCAGCGACTCCGCATCGACAAGACGAGAACGACGCCGTATAAACCGAGTAGTAACGGCGCGGTGGAACGCTTTCACCGCACACTCAACTCGATGCTGGGCAAAGTGGTCTCTCAACGTCAACGTGATTGGGACGTGCACTTACCCTATGTTCTTGCGGCGTACCGAGCAAGCGAGAACGAGAGCACAGGATTCACGCCGAATCGCCTGTTTCTCTCTCGTGAAACCTGTCTGCCTATTGATCTTGTGTTAGGAGATAGTCAAGTCTTACCTGCTAGTTTGTCTGTTGATGATTTTATTGTTGAACAGGTTTCCAGGATGCAAGAAGACTTTACAATTGCTAGAAAATTTATGCAGCGCCAAGCAACGCAACGTGCTTTTCGCTATGATATGAGAGTTAAACCGGTGGAGTTTGAACCTGGCAGTTTGGTTTGGTATTTTTACCCAAGGACCGGAGTCGGATTGAAAGAGAAATGGACCCGATGGTACACTGGTCCGTACCAAGTCAAAGAAAGGTTAAGTCCGGTTTTGTATAAAATACAAAAATCACCACGGGCACAGCCGAAAATTGTGTATGTTGATAAGTTGAAGAAATATGAAGGTGAAGGTTACCTTGATTCGCGGGAGGAAGAAACTGAGTTCGAATCCGAGGGGAGTGATTCTGAGGGTGATGGAAATAAACGCATTCAGCGGCCGAAACGAAATACCGTGAAGCCAGCTAGATATAGAGATTGAGATTGTGGACTCCATTTGGTCATTGATTGCTTGTGGTTTACTTAATTCAATTTCATTGTGTAGTAGTTGTTTTGGTGTGTGTCTTAGATGATTAAGACCTTAAATTGTGTGTATGTGGGTTGTTTCACCCTTAGCTAATTACTGTGAAGGATGGATCCTATACCCAGAACCAGTTTAGTAACAATTCAGAAACTAGATAGAGGAGTCTACTAGTAATGCATAATTCTTCTGATGTTTTTGTGCTGAATGAACATTGCTGACTTGAGAACTTGGCTTTAAGTAAAATTTTCGATGTTTGAAAATTTTCTCTAAGGGGGTGGAGGGTGTGACGAACGTCAATTTATATAATATGTGTTTGAACGAATGGTTAGCGCAACATAAATGTGGCCACGCACACCGAGTAATTTACATATTATCGCATCTCGTTAATTCTATTAATAGAGCACCAATCCTGAACTAGCGCGGTAGATTTCTGTGTGCGCCTGACAGAATGGAGGTTTCTCATTGGTCAGAAATGCCCGGGAATATTTGGCGCCAAGTGAACTGTATAAAACAGCGAGGCCTGGCCTGCTACGCGCCCTTTTCTGTGTGGATGTCGTCGATGTGAGACGTGCGCTTCTTCTGTGTTGTTTTCGTCGCTGTTGGACGTGTTGGTGTAGTTTGATATTTCGACGGATCGAAGTCGTATGATCGACTGGAAATACTTGTGAATCAGTGTTTTCTTCCGGTTAGAGGTTGAGTATCGATTCCAGTTGTTTTAATTGTATTTTTGGTATCGATCGGTAGTTTGTGTCGTCAAATGCGAGCATGTGTAAAGTGTGATTATTGAATTGTTGAATCAACGATAAGTAAGCTAATTTGTGATTTCTCCGATAAGAGAAACAGAAGTAGATTTCGTATATTCGCCCCTGTATCAGTTTGACATTTATGACACGAGTGTGTAGTTTAATTCTTTATTATCGGATTTAAGAACATTGACAATCATTAGTAATAATAGACTTTAATTCATTTAAATTCCAATAAATATAATTCATTGTGAAGCTTAATTAAAATGATGACAGCTAATTCAGCTGCCATTTCAACAGGCGAAGTTGTTGAATTGTGTGAAATAATGAGGGAATTTATCTTGCGCCAGGAGAAGTTGGAAAGTGTCGTGTCACAACTAGCGCGGGAAGTTGGCAGTTTGCGCGGGAACTTTCCCGCCGAAAATACTGTTGTAAAGGCAGAAGGACCTTTCACACACGCAGACATATGTCAGGAAATATCCTTGGTACCAGAAAAACATATAGCGCTCGACACAAGTGGTGTAGAGATAAGAATTAAGCCCCACATGGACTCGGGTTCAAATCCCGCACGTTTTGGCCAGTCAGTCGATGCCTTGCAACAGGGCGCGCGGTCGCCAGAGGGCGATGAGAACGCCACATAATCATTGTTGTTAGATACCTTGTCACAAAAAGTCTGTCTGTCGGTCTCCGTGTCTTATCTGTGGCATTATATTGCTCCCTCAATTGCTTTCGGTCGCCTTGCCTTGTTCTGCTTCTTTGTGTGTGTCTTTCTGTGTTATGTTCGTCTCTCTACTTCCTAATATTGCACACGATTAAAGCGATATCTATAAGTAAAGAGTTAATTAAAGGAAATGTAAAGGACGCACTTGGTAGAGGGAAATGTGATCCTGGAGAATGTACTCAGGAGTCACGAATCTCTCGTGACTTAGGATGAAGTCGGTCACGTTGGCCGGGGTCAGGTACTGGTCGAACTTGAACCGGAAGACGATTCGCATGATCTGAGCTGAGTCACCGTAGTTTTCCGGTCTGGTTCTGTCTTTGAGCAGTCGCCCGGTGCCATTCAACATCCAGTAGACCATCTGGATCAGGCGGTAGATGGCGTTGACGAAGAGCCAGCATGCTGTCAGGAAATACTGAAGTACAAGGCGCGAGACAAGCATTCTGATCTCCCTACAACGAAGCCTCTTATACAGTCATGCAGACTGACGACAAACTCAACCATTCAGTGATTGTTCTGCTTGGTGCATAAGAAAGACCTATAGATCTTAATACCGATTCTATTAATATCAGCCTATTGTAAAATGTTAACCTATTATAAATAAATCAACTAAACATTTATATAGCGCCCTCTTCAAGGTAACTATATTCAGAACGTTGTTTCTGTTTCTCTCCATATAATCGAAACGTTAAGGCAGGATATTTTTTAGTGCTGATCACGCACAAATCGCATTTTAAAAGTCGACAGTCGACACTCTACAGAAGCTTTGTTGAATAAAGTTTGGCTCGGCTACAGATTGTATCGTGCAACGGCTGAGAGATGTAGAGCAGCACTAATAAACGTACCACTAGAGGTGGTTAACTAACACGGGTTGTACCAATGGGGAATAATATAGGGCAGAAGGGAACCGTCAGCGAGATCCGCTGCTTCGTCTGTCTGCGCTTAGATAAGGTCTCTACCACATGGTCTAAAGTCCATAAGGTAGGAACCGCCCTTGCATGATATATCTATAGTTAGAGCAATTAAATAGCCCAGTTTACTCAGGACATTCTTGCGCCAGTCGTAGGGGTCCCATTCTTATTACGGTTATGCTAAAGGTAGGCCTACATTTGTATTACTAACATGTAAACCCCTATATATGTTAGTAGGGGCCTAAATATATTAAATCAATTTCAATGTATCCAGTTTTTCAGCGATCATGTGGCCTCGAGCCACTCACTTCCCAGGGAATGTAAGGTCCCCTTGTACCAGGGATGTAGTCGAGGGTATGCGCGGGTATGCAGCGTGTACTCACCTCTAGAGACCGTATACTCACCTCACAAAATATTTGTACTCACCTGTAATTTATTTCGGAAAACTAACCGGTAGCGTGTATTCACTTCAAATTTTACCACTTGGCCTATATATATATATATATATATATATATATATATATACATATATATATATACATATATATACATATATATATGTATGTATATATATATATATGTATGTATATATATATATAGGCCTAGTGGTAAAATTTGAAGTGAATACACGCTACCGGTTAGTTTGTCTGTACAGAATCTATCTTCATCGACATATACATATATATATACATATATATATATACATATATATATACATATATATATATGTATATATATATACATATATATATACATGAATTAAAACGTCTTAATTATTGGCATGAAAATAAATAATTATAGAAGTCATTTTAACAATGAAAATCAAAACCTATGAAAAGTACTGCAAATGCCAAGAAATTCCAGTTGCTGTAAGTATTTTATAACTAAAGCTTGCAAAATGCATTATGTATTAATCTCTGAATCTGCAGCCTACTGTAAGCTGTAAGCCTAGATTCACTTAACCATTGTATACCCAGTTGTTTGTTTGTTCATATAGGCCTAGGCCTACGCCGTATAGGTTTTCTTGAAACGTCTGTACTCATGTAAAAAATTTAATTGCATTAGTAAATAGTGCATTGTTAACACGCGCCCATATTATAATTATAATTATGTCCATTAACACAAGGAGGAATCGAATAAGGTTTTTTCAAAATATCAAGTATAGATGCTAAGCGTTACCGACGTTATCAGGACCAGTGCCAACTTTTCAGTCAAGCAGATGTTTTAATGAAGGTGAGTACCTAAACAAGTTTTGTTTTTTTATTTTTGAAGGAAGAGTAAATAGGCCTACAGTAAGTGCCGTCTTAAGGCATGGGCACGCTGGGCAATCGCCAGGGGCTCCATTAATCTAGGGTGCCAAATTAAAAAGACCAAAGAAAATTAACGTGTGCGTGACCTCCACGCACGGCAGGGCATTGCTTTGCCAAGGGCCTACAATGGTGTTAAGATGCACTGAACAGAGTCATATCACTACGTAAATTAACAAAGAGAATAACTTAACGCAATCCAGTTCTTACGATGGCAACGAGAGACAACTCTGAATGCAGCTGCCGACCGACCGACAGCCAGATGCAGGAGGCTAGAGGCTCTCGGTGGCTGTAGCTTGGCACACAAGTTGAGATAACGCTAATGCTGAAATGTGAACCTATAAATATAGAACATAAAACCACATGTCAACCAGTCTCTGAAGCCTTTTGAGCTGTTCGTGTGTATGTAAATATATATATATATATATATATATATATATATATATATATGTATACAGGGTGGGCCATAAAAGTAAGCCCTACAGGTTTTTGCAAATATTTCGTCCAAAAGTACGAATTTTTAAATCAAGTTTTACTGGCTTATAAGTAATTCATATCTACCTATAACAGCCAATTTCACCAAAATATTTCAAACAGAACCAAAGTTATATCACTTTTACTGAGTCAACCCACTGTTTTTTGGTGGTTCAAAAACATGTAACGTAAGAAAAGTAAAAATAAAACGATTTCATTAAGTCATATCTCAAATAATTGGTATCAAACAGACGGCTGAAGGTTCACGACACGAAACCAGTGTTACAAAAGTATTCACGGATGAGAAGAACTTCTATCTCAATCCACCAAGGAGCAACCAAAACAATCGTATTTGGTCTAGCAGCAAGAAATCTGATGTCAGACCTGATTGCTTGATCGTTGAACGCGAGGAGTTCGCTCCACATGTTATGGTATTTGTTTTGGTGGCAAAGGTCGACTGCATTTTCTTCATGAAAGGCAAAGGTAAATGCTGCATATTACGTTTCTCCTCTGCTTCTAGAATTAATTTCAGATTGCAAGCGTCTGTTGCCAACTGGATTCATCTTTCAACAAGACGGCGCACCAGCGCATACTGCTTGTCTCACGTAAGATTTGCTCAATGTTAATTTCCCTGGTTTCATTGAGAAGGACCATTGACCCTCAAACTCTCCGGATTTGAACCCGCTGGATTATCACGTGTGGGGAGCTATGCTGGAGAAATACCACAATCTGCGACCACAGCCAAAAACGATCAGATTGAAGGTTGCGTTGAAGTTGATATGGGAAAATTACTTGTGGACTGTGGAGCCTATCAACACGGCCATCAAAAACTTTAGAAAGAGGCTCGTTCTGTGTGGGAACTGGTGGCGGACACATTGAACACAAGTTGTGAAGCAAAATCAAGTCTGTTTGATTATTTGAGATGTAACTTAATAAAATCGTTTTTTGTTACTTTTTGTTGCATTACATATTTTTGGACCATTAAAAAACAGTGGGTGGACTCAGTAAAAGTGATATGACTTTGGTTCTATTTGAAATATTTTGTTTCTATTTGGCTGTTATACGTAAATATAAATTACTTTTAAGTCAGTAAACTTTGATTCAAACATTAGTACTTCTGGCCAAAATATTAGCAAAAACCTGTAGGGGGTTATTTTTTTGGCCCACCCTGTTTATACACACCTAAACACACACACCATACGTATATATATGTGTATGTATATATACACACACCAAAACCCACACACACACACACACACACACACACACACACACACACATACACACACACACACATGTAGGTGTATGTCTGTGTTTAGCTACATGGGTTATGGAATTATATAACTCGATCGAAGCTCAATGGATCTATACATATAGGCCTACAATGAACGAATTGTAAATCAGCTGTCGATTAAATTGTTATGGAATCTGGCGAGTACTTTTTATGGTTAAGGTAGGCCTACATAAGCCACGTAACAGCCAACTCAGGCACCGGATGTTGTCTATTTCCAATAGAGCCATTGACACATTCTCTTTAGTACGGTAAAGTAATTACAGTTCGTATACGATCTCTGGTCGATCCGGAAATTAAGAAAGGGCATGGGTAAAGTCAATAAATTTTTAGGTAATGTTTAGCCATTTGGGAATTTAAAGACCATTTTTTCCGTCGAAAACACCTCATACTTTTTTCGATTCGTTTAATCATGAAACTAAGTCAACTTGTGCGTCTATTGCATATAGTAGTGCCCGGAGTCAGTCGCTAAGGAGCTACCGACTGAGTTGATGAGTTAGCGACTGACTTAGCGACTCAGTCGACTAAGTCGCATGCTTATCGACTTACGAAATCGGTTAGACCTAGCGACTGACTTGACGACTTGCTATCGACTTCTCATGTAATCAGGTATGTCTAATACCTGATTACCTAACAATATAATGCATTTTACCGCATACTGTACTGACCGATCAATCATTTCCGTGGCCATTAGATGGGTCCCATGTGAACTCTATATGGGCAGACTTGTTGTCCTCGAGACCGAGGTCCTGGTCTCGAGTGCACTCGAGTTCGTTTTTAAAAGTCTTGGTCTTGGTCTTGAGACCAAAAGTCTTGGTCTTGGTCTTGGTCTTGAGGTTCAAAGTCTTGGTCTTGGTCTCGCAAGACCAAGACCAAGACCGGCTGGCAATATGAACAGTCATTTAACAAAACTCAAGAATTAAAAACTTATCAAACTTGTTTGCATCGTAACCTACAACAAATACCTACGGACGGATACAAGTCTTGTTTGTCAGGAAAACCTATCGGCAGCAGCAACTAAGTTACGGTATGCTGTGTCTGGAAGCCCTGCCGAGACTTTGTCTGAAGCCATACGGTCTAATAAACCATGGGAGGATTTCAAAATGGCTCACGAACATGTATATTTAGGCCTACATCCAGTGCTTGAAAAGCTACTGTATGTGCCAGCGACTTCAGAACCTAGCTATGGAACGCATTTTTTCACATGGCGGAATTTTAATGGGGCCCACAGAAAATTCTGAGCGAATTGTTTTTTTTATACAAAAGGCATTTGGAATAATATTTTGCATGAAGGACATTTGTAAATACGAATTCGGAATTTTCTGCACTCTGCATTTTAAGTTAATTTGCTTGAATAAAATAAAAGACTCACGTTTTCATTAAAATATCGACTCCACAATTTTTTGTGTAAGAAAAAGAAGACGGCCTGAATGTGATTTTTTGGGTCTTGGTCTCGGTCTTAGTCTTGAGGTTCAAAGTATTGGTCTTGGTCTTGGTCTCGAGGTTCAAAGTCTTGGTCTTGGTCTTGGTCTCGAGGTTCAAAGTCTTGGTCTTGGTCTTGAGGTTTAAGGTCTTGACAACAAGACTGTATATGGGTCCAATATGGAAATATTGGTCCTAAATGGGATCCGCTCCACGATGGCATGCTGACAGAGGACAGACCGATGACTGTGAAAATTATTGCTAATGTGAATTTGTGAAGCCTTTGAGTGTTTATAAAAGGAATAAAGTCCAAGCCTGTGATATTTTACTTTTGAAAATAATTACAGTTTCAGTTTAATTCAGTTTTGTTTTTTTTTGCCCCGAGGTAGAAATGATCCCTCAGGGACTTCAAGATTACTAAAACTGTTAGGTGTCTGAAACGGTTTTGGGTTCGTAATTTCAGTTTCAGTTCTGAAAGAATATCTCTTTTCGTTTCAGTTACTGACAAATTTCAGTTTCAGTTTCTACATCGATATATTTGCATTGATAGGCAACATGGACATACAATTGACTATAATTACGTTATCAGCTGTCAACTAGTAGAAGCACTGTTTTGCCATTGTTTAGGCCTACTTCGAAACCGTGATTAAAACAACAATTATTTTATTATTTCTGGAAACCAGCGTAGCTAGGGGGCAGAGGGGGTACACGTGTCCTCGGGCGCCAAGGAAAGGCAGCGCCAAAATGAGGGTTAAGATAAATAATTTTACTCTTAATTTTGATGCAGTTTTAACTATTTTTCCAAATAAATTTATAAGATTTAATTTGGCGCCCCAAATATCTCCAGTTATATCCTCGATCGTTACTTAGAAACCAGTTCTCATGTATGATTTTGGCGCCCTATTGAGCACTAAGGGGGCAGCATGCATGTACTATCTGTATTTTTCATCTTTTATTTCATTAAAATTAAAATTTCCATTCGATTATTTGGAAACTGTGAAATATTAAAAACGGAGAAGAGATGGTGGGGTGCCAAATTCATAGTTCGTCCCCGGGCTTAAAATATCCTAGCGACGCCACTGCTAGAAACTAGGCCTAAAATGATCTAAGTCAATTTAAAACTAAGAAACACATTGAAGCTCGCATGAACACTGAACATTTCCAGTTCACTGAATTATGATATTAAAGTTTCAATGAAATTTATAGCAACGAATTACGTAATAACTCCAAATGAAACACTACGTTGACCACAGGAAGCAACCGAAAATTAAAGATATTCCAGATAGTCAAAGTGCCGCCCCCCCTCGAGTGGCCGCCCGATGCGACGGCACCCCTTTGCACCCACACGCGCCGCCACTGAGTCTGTAGGAATAAGCCTGTTTTTTAAACGGTACAAGGTCCCAGACAGTGATTTGTGTCTGTATACATAGTAAGAGAATGAGGGTGGAAACTTTGTCAGTGAAGAAGGATGTCAAGCAGTCAGCAATCGATGCACGTGCGATAGAATTTGGGAGGAGGTGAGAGAAGCACAGTGAAGAAGCTTAAGTTTACGGTTTTCTGCAACAATTAAGAAGCGGATCACAATTAAAAGTAATTAAAAGATACAATTAGAACAGAAAAAATTCCGCAAAATTCTCACTTCCCAACCAACATCGCCGCTCAACCGTAATTATCTGCATCATGCTCCTTTACTATCACCTCAAGGCTATCCACTCCAAATTAAAGTTTCATCTCTTCAAGAATTCATCTCTTAATCCGTCCTATTCTTCGCCTTCAAAGCTGTCTAGTTTGTCCTCGACGAAACCATCTTTTCCTGCCAGAATTTCCATAGGCATTAGGCAGTCTTGTTGTCAAGACCTCAAACCTCAAGACCAAGACCAAGACTTTGAACTTCGAGACTAAGACCAAGACTTTGAACCTCGAGACCAAGACCAAGACTTTGAACCTCAAGGCCAAGACCGAGACCAAGACCCAAAAATCACATTCAGCCCAAGACTTCTTTTTCTTACAAAAAAATTGTCAAGTCGGACTATTCGCTATTTTAATGAAAACGTGAGTTTTATTTAATTCAGGTAAATTAACTTTAAAATGCACACTGTAGAGAAATCCGAATTCGTATTTACAAAAGTCCTTCATGCAAAATGTTATTCCAAATGCCTTTTGTATTTTATAAAACCAAATCACTCAGAATTTTCTGACCAAGACGTGCCTTTTGGGGCCGCCATGTGAAAAAATACGTTCTAGGCCTACAGGTGCTGAAGTCGCTGGCACACACAGTATAGCTTTTCAAGCACTGGGGTAAATGTACAAATCGTGAGCCTTTTTGAAATCCTCCCATGGTTTATCAGACCGTCTGGCTTCAGAAAAAGTCTCGGCAGGGCTTCCAGACATAGGCGTAATTTGTGGGGGGTACGAGGGGTACCCGTACCCCCACTTTTTGGACTGGGGGGTACTGTACCCCCCACTTTTTAAACAATGTCAATCAATATTTTTGTTATTGTGCCTTCCCAGAGAATGCAGTCTCCGCCAAAGTGCGAAAGTACTTAGATACACATGTAAACTGAGAGCCAAAATTAATGAGAATACTGACAGGGAATATGTTCAAAATGGCCACCATGCGAAAAGCGAAAGTGGAGAAGAAATTGGTACCCCCCACTTTTAGACCAAAGTATTGGTACCCCCCACTTTTTAGACTAAAGTTACGCCTCTGCTTCCAGAAACAGCATAACTTAGCTGCTGCCGCCGATGGGTTTTCCTAACCAACAAGACTTGCATCCGTACGTAGGTATTTGTCGTAGGTTATGATGCAAACAGGCTTGTTAAATTTTTAAATTCTTGAGTTTTGTTAAATGACTGCTCATATTGACAGCCGGTCTTGGTCTTGGTCTTGCGAGACCAAGACCAAGACTTTGAACCTCAAGACCAAGACCAAGACTTCGAACCTCAAGACCAAGACTTTTGGTCTCAAGAACCTCAAGACCAAGACTTTTAAAAAAGAACTCGAGTGCACTCGAGACCAAGACCTTGGTCTCGAGGACAACAAGTCTGGCATTAGGTGGGAATCCATATATTGGCTCCATGCAGGTCCCACAAAGCCCTATGATAAGGGAGTATGGATCCTTTGCACCACGTGGGTATGCTGGCAGGGTTAGCAGCTGAGCCTCAGTTCGTGGTCTGCCTGGTAACCGGACTCAAATTTCTTCTGGACATCATCTGGACAAGCCATCTGACACGACGCAACGCTCGTGAATAAGCTGGTAGGACTACTAAACGTACGCTTAGCTTTCGAGTAGGGGCTTTAGAAATTTTGAGTTTTTCACGATCAAGGCATTCAATATCACGCAATATTTTTCACTTCATTGGTTAAAAGTCCCACAGCGTATCCAGTAGGCCCTACAGAATTGTGCATATCTTACCTAAAACGCCCTTCAAACCTCTCAACCTTCTAACATGTTCGCCAGCTATTTACCATCCAACCGTCCGGGTCTACTTGGTCATCGTCATATCTTTCTCTATCTCTGCCTCCAGTCTCGAGCCTCCTCTGAAATTTTGCAACCGCTCCTTAGTCTATATAATGCTGCACCGGCTCTTTGGGGTAAGCTGCGGAAAAGATCCCCGCCAGTTTGTTCATCCTCCTATGAACCTGTATCGCCTGTTGACTTCACCTCTCCTCCGCTTGCACTCTCCTCCGCTGCTTTCCACTCACGACTGAAAACCGAACTCTTCAAGCCATAGGCGTCGACTCCTTGGGCGCCTTGGGTGCAAATACACCCAGATATCGAGAAAGTTCAGTGGGCGCGTGGCACCCAGAAGAATTCGGACCGTAGGCCTACATTCAAATTTTGTAGGCCTACACCTAATTAAGTAATCTCACAACTTGAGACGTAGGCTAAGCTTACAACTGCACCAAAAATGCCCAACATTGCATGATCTCACAGTCACAGCCAGTACATCAATCATTTATTTAATTATTTACTATTTAAAATAATAATAATAAGACTTACAATTACGCAGGATGAACGGATGATCACAAGTTATTACAGGAGTCGAATTTAACTGTAGGCCCATAGGGACCTACGTAGGCAGTCATGCAAGGCGCCCATCACGTCCTACATCTCATTTTTAACAACGCGCCATCTCGCGAATGAAAATAGGCTGAGTGGACCTTTTTGGGAGGTTGCGGGAAGCGATCCCACTACCGCTTGCTCTTCACGGCAGTGATGTTACCAATACTCTATATGGACCCCCAAATAATAAATGAATAATAACACTGGAACGTCCGAACGTCGGCGATTTCCAATACTTTTGTGGCGAATATCGTCCTTCTCGTCAGTAACGGCGAGAACGGGTAGTCCGTCTCTACTGTCCTTCCTTCAGGTTACCAGGCCGAGGGCGGAAGTCAGTAGAGTAATCGCCAGAGCTCTCCAATTTCTCCTTGCAAGGCACGTGTTTCCGACCTGCGTGGTCTGTCACAGGATTTATAGATCGACACAGTTCGTTCAAAAGTTTAATTGTTCGACGAGTTCAACACACGATACTGGAGCATTGACAGTAAATCAAACGAAGTAGAAACAGCGACCAACTCGCACGCATAACTACTCTTCTCTTCTCTACTATCTTTTCTTCTACTTCATACACAAGAACAACTCTCGTACTTTACTACTCCTATATATAGCCGGTCGATGCATCAGAGTCCCGGGGACCTATCAGAGTCCCCCTTCAGAGTCCCCCTTCAGAGTCCCGGGGACCTATCAGAGTCCCCCTTCAGAGTCCCCCTTCAGAGTCCCCTCTTCAGAGTCCCCCTTCAGAGTCCCCTCTTCAGAGTCCCCCTTCAGAGTCCCCCTTCAGAGTCCCCCTTCAGAGTCCCCCTTCAGAGTCCCCTCTTCAGAGTCCCCCTTCAGAGTCCCCCTTCAGAGTCCCCTCTTCAGAGTCCCCCTTCAGAGTCCCCTCTTCAGAGTCCCCCTTCAGAGTCCCCTTCAGAGTCCCCTCTTCAGAGTCCCCTCTTCAGAGTCCCCCTTCAGAGTCCCCCTTCAGAGTCCCCCTTCAGAGTCCCCTCTTCAGAGTCCCCCTTCAGAGTCCCCCTTCAGAGTCCCCCTTCAGAGTCCCCTCTTCAGAGTCCCCCTTCAGAGTCCCCCTTCAGAGTCCCCCTTCAGAGTCCCCCTTCAGAGTCCCCTCTTCAGAGTCCCCTCTTCAGAGTCCCCCTTCAGAGTCCCCTCTTCAGAGTCCCCTCTTCAGAGTCCCCCTTCAGAGTCCCCCTTCAGAGTCCCCCTTCAGAGTCCCCTCTTCAGAGTCCCCTCTTCAGAGTCCCCCTTCAGAGTCCCCCTTCAGAGTCCCCTTCAGAGTCCCCTCTTCAGAGTCCCCCTTCAGAGTCCCCCTTCAGAGTCCCCCTTCAGAGTCCCCTCTTCAGAGTCCCCCTTCAGAGTCCCCTCTTCAGACATAGGAGCAACCCTGTTTCTCCACACTTTTCTAACCTCGTAACCCTTGACATGAAAACAATTTTGTTTCTCCGAAAATCCGCAAAAACGCACCTACTTAAGGGGGAAGAGAGGGGAGGGGAAAGGGGAAGGGAGGGAGGACCAGGCATGCACCCAGAGAAAAAAGCAACAGTCGGCGCCCATGCTTCAAGCTATCCTATCCTGATTCCAATTTTGCGCCACCACACAACCACCATCATCACCGATTACCACCGTGCTGTTTCCTCGGCTTGACCTCCCCGGACTGTGACCTGGCACCGGAACGGACTAGGCGGACATGGGTATTGCGGACTTGATTTGATATAGCGCTAGTGTTAAGCTGGTCTCCCTGACGTGGTTTTTGTGTGGCACTGAGAAGTTTCGGAGATTTATATTTACATCTACATTACATTTACATTTCTTAGGGTGATCTTGTGCGTTCTTCCCAGCGACCTCTTAAATTGTCCTTCCGTTATTTATCTTACTTATTTGATATGATGATTCATGCATAGACGTTTAACCTGCTCGTAGCGTGTCAACAAAAGGGTATATGTTATGTCGGGAGTTTAGGAATTTGTCAAATTTGAAAGAAATTTTTAGTTCGTTCGCTGTTTGTAACAACATTAGCAAGAATGAGTTTTCTCTTGTAAGTGTTAAATTTTACAGGGAATTATATTTTAATAAATATAATCGACTGAGGTTTATAACGGATAAGGAAATCAGTATTGGAATATACGATCGGTCCTTTTATTCACCTTAAACGGACTTCGATTTGTCATACCTAAGAACCACGAAATCAGGTGCTTAAATACGAGATTTCAGCCAAAGTGGCGAAATTTAAAACTGACGGAACTCTATTATTAAAATACCAACGCGAATTTTTCTGCAGAATGATCCAGATTTTCGGCATTTCTCGAATATTTGGCCTAATAGTTTTGTATCGAGCTGCTCGAGCAGGTGTATATGACTTGTATCCTTGACAGTTTCCTATGCATACATAACGGGTGTGTAATGCGTTTTCGGATTATTGAAAAGTCAAAAGCTGCAAGTTTTTTGCAAACAAATTCATTCGCGATATCTCTGTTACATGGTTTATGTTCAAAGGTATTTTAGTCTCGTGAGTTAGTTATTTCATTAAGTACCTGATGTCTATGGGCTATTACAATATAAAGAAAGACTAGAAGTTCAAAGTGATGTATGATGTATAATGTATGATGACGTGTAATTCCATCAAACGCACCTCCAACGCTTTATATCCATAGGGTTAACAGAGGACTGCTGAACATTCTTCTTTCATAAAACACATTCTACTTTGTTTAACTTAAAACATCACAAATACTTATATGATAGAAAAACATATAGTATTCCAAGCTATTGGCAATGCTGCATCCAGGCTTAACGTTGTTTACTACCAATCAGGAATTTTTTAAGCCTATGTTTTTGATTTTTTACCAATTAAACTTGTAAGGATTTTATTTACTTGTGCAAATTTGAAGCAAATAAAAATTCTCAAAAATTTCTTTTGTTAGCATTCTCTCCTCTTACTTTATTGTGGTTCATTCAGTTTCTTGCAATTCTGTTGTATATTTGGAAAATGGTGGCCTTTAAAGTAGGAGGGTTAGAACGTTAGGGTTAGCATTAGGGTTATGATTAGTTGTGCCTCTTGGGATTAGTTAGTTTTAAATTACTGGCCCCTTGATTAAGTAACCTAAAATCATCTAATATCCATCATCTAACCTTGTGGGGCGTGGTGGTGGCTCAGTGGTAAGTTCGGCGCCTTGTGACCGGAGGGTTGCAGGTTCGAATCCTACTCTAGCCGCTGCGTACGGACCTTGGGCAAGTCCTTCACTCGCAATCGCTCGTGGCGTGAAAATTCCGGCACAGTATAAAATGCTGTAGTCGGGAGCGCCTCTGAGTAGTAGTAGACTTCGAGAGGCGCTATAGAAATATCCGGAATAAATAAATAAGTAAATAAATAAATGTGATGAGTGTGATTCTAGTTCTGGGTTGCAGATCCCATTGGGTGTTTACGAGTTTGTGACATTTATTATATGACTGTAGTGACTGTACTTTTCATGTGATAAAGTGCTTTATATTTTATCAGCATGATATGAATATGCTTTTTTCGTGCAATTTTATTTCAAGTGGAACACGAAATTACAAGACATTCAAACCGAAGAAACACATTCCAGAGGGTTCACATCAATATGACCTCATGAAAAATGCTGCCGCCACGCTCGGAAGTGGTGATTTACGATTGGCCGTCGTTCTTCCAGAGGGAGAAGACCTCAATGAATGGGTTGCTGTCAACAGTATGTTACTGTGATCACTAACTGGTCTTAACATAAGTTTCTTTTTTCTGTAGGTTATGTAAATATAAAGTTAGATTATGCTGGTATCAATTGTATACTTTAGTACAGTGCAGTGCTAATTAATAGGTGACCTGTGCTTGGATAGTACTGACAGTTGATAACGGCTGTGTCTTTCCACTAGTTCCGAAAACAGATTTTATCCTACAGACTCTAGGCGCGGAATATTTCATTTTCATATTTTCTTACAGTCTTAAAAATATCGTAATTTGAAATAAAATTTATTTGCTTAATTAATTCCTTTTCCAACTTTATTCAGCTTGCTAAAACATTATACTGATAATGATATGTAGTAATGTTAAGGTTTGTATAATTATTTTTGGTATTTGTATTCCTTTGTAGCTGTTGATTTTTTCAACCAGATCAACATGCTTTATGGAACAGTGACAGAGTTCTGCACTGAAGAGTCCTGTCCCATCATGTCAGCCGGAAAGAAATACGAGTATCACTGGGCAGATGGCGCCACCATCAAAAAGCCGATCAAATGTTCTGCTCCAAAGTACATTGATTTTCTGATGACGTGGGTGCAGGATCAACTTGACGATGAGACTCTATTTCCATCTAAGATAGGTTAGTATTGTCCTTATTGTCTTCAGAGTCATTATGCTGTTCGTCATCAGTGTTGCTTGGAAGCGACTGGCACTTAATGCGTTGTGTGCTAAGAAACAGTGCTACAGAAGATTATAGATTGGGTCAGCATTTTAGTGTTCCATTTATTATGCCATTGGTGTTGCTTTTTAGTGTCGCAATCACTGGTATGGTGTGAGGCTGTTGAAAGGTGTCCAGAGACTGTTTAACTCTTTGCGTGCCAGATTTTATAACCCTTGTTCTGGCCCTGGTTCATTTCACCTCTTAAGAGTTAAAACATTAATATCAACTACTGGAGATGAGTTAACTGTGAACTTGGACTGGGCTTAGAGATGAATTTTGAAGAGGCTTATGCCATTTAATTGTTTGTATGAGGTTTTTTATTTTGATTTGCAAAATGTGATGGTGGGCCATATGTGTTTTATCATGTTCACATTATCTTTCTACATTTTTCAGTTACTAATAAATTTATTACAAATAAATATATCAGTGGTATAGTGTTTTGTCAATTATTTGTAAGTTACGTTTAAAACTATAGAGTCAGATGATTGTCTTTGTCATTGTTGGTTAGGTATGTAAATCACCATCATTTCGATTAGCTTCCAACTCTCACGTAATTATCTGGATGTAAAGAAATCACCAATGTATCACCGATATTAGGTTGGAATGATCAAACTTCACAGTTTGTTATGTCTCAGATGGTCAAAGAAGTGGCATGACCAATTAAGTGAAAATACTTCAGAGTGCTGTCCAGTTACTATTGCAAAGGCATTTTTACAACTATCTAAGGTAGAAATCAGCATTGTCATGCTTTGTTGACATGCGGGCAATGCCGGGCATTGCTACCTTGCTGCCTTGTGCGCTGTTTATTAGTGTGGCGATTAGGTTTGGCAATGATTTGAACAAGTGATTTTATTGTAACAAAATGACGCAACTATATCGGATGCTGATAAATCTGTCGTATCAGTGAGGAGGTCGACCCATTTAGTCAGATTTTTCGACCAGTTTGTTTTGGAAGCTGCTAAAAGCTATGGCCTAGTTGATGCAGTGTTGACTGAAAGCGGATCGCTCTTGTTATTGTATGAAATGTCCAGTAAGTCTTTAGTGTGAATGCTACTTACAGTATTGTTGATTCTGCTACCCATAAGTTTATGAAATTCTTCACATGACTCTGAATTGCTGAAAAACAAAAGCCAACTTCCCAAATTCTGTGTTTGTTCACCGTCATGATTGTAAAATGCTATCTTAATAAGAAACTATTCACTTGCTTTCAGGTCTAATGTCTTAGCAACTGTCCTACATGTATATAAATCACCAGTGGGAAAACTGTAGCTCGTTTATAACCCTAATTAACGGTGCATTTATTTACATAGGAAAACCACTGGTTCTCTGACATCTGCTTTCGTAAGTGCACCTAAGTGCAGCCTGCATGAAAGTTTGTGCCTGTGACACATAAAGGGTTAAGAGTAGGTCTGTGTATAAATGTGTATGTTTCTGAACTTTTGTGTGTATGTGTGTGACACTGTGTGTGACACTGTGTGTGTGTGGCAGATTTTAAGGACCTGTCTATCGGGGGGCCCGATAGCGCATTGGATAACATCTGGCGTAGAGTGCGAGAGGTACAGAGATCGAGTCCCATAGGCGGACATGCTTTGTAGGCTGCAATTTGCGCCTTGTATTGCAGGCTGTCTGTTCTGTTAGTAGTTAGGATTTATCGCATAACATGTACATGTACAGCTCTGTGCGTTTGCAGGCGCTTAATTAAAGAATAAATATTATTATTATTATTAAAGTGCTTTATAGTGGTTTTGAATGATGATTCAATTTCTTGATTTGGAAACTGGCAGAAAAAGCAGAATAGCTGATTTATGTCACCTAGTTTGAAGTTCAGATAAAAAGGGCCAAAGTAGAGCTGTAGAGTAACTTTAGATGCTATTAAAGGAATTTAAATTGTAGAAACCTGATCAGTGTTGATTCATAATCATCGATTTGTGGCACCAGTCACAAATGACTTGCGATCAGTATGGATCATTGTGTTGCTAATTTAATTAACCAACGAAAAGCCAGTATTCTAATGACTTTACTAATTTACTTATGAAGCTTTCATCTGCTCTTTAAAGTTCAACTTTCGTGTACTTTAATGTACAATTACTACTATCTTTTTTAGGAATTCAAGGAATTGTCAAGCTTGACAAAAGGGTGTATAGTTTTGCTATGGAAGCTGTAAAATGTTGTAGAAGTTCAGAGTAATGCTTTGATGAATTTGTATAATTCCACAGATCCCACCTCCAACATTTTATACCCATTGGGTTACCAGGAGAGTGTTGTTCTTTCACAAGACAAATAATACTTTAAAAACGTAAAATATCACAAAATACTTACATTATGACCTTCCCCCTCTGCTCCGGGCCAAACTAATGACTGGCTTTTCCTCATCGGTCTCGCGTTCCCTAAAGGCATTTCTGTTTCCTCGGGACTTCCGTGCTGAAAGCGCCTCTGATTAGTTATTCTGCGAGAGGCGCTTTATAAATTTCTAGATACAATACAATACAATTATAGTTAAGTGGTAGAGGTAGTCCAAGCTATCAGTAATACTTCATTTTTGACTTTATGTTGTTTAATACCAATCAGGAATTTTTAAACTTATGTATTTGAAGGACTTTTACCAATTAAAACTGGTAAGGATTTAATTAGAACTGTAAATTTTTTTAAGCAAATAAAATGTTCTCAAAAGTTCTTGTGTTAACATTCTCTCTTACTCTTTTGTGTCTTGTTTAGTTTTTTGTGATTCTGTTGTATATTTGTAAAATGACGATCATTAATCATTGCCATTTATCATCTTCAAACAGCTATGACTTCTAAATTGATTTGATGTATTATAGAGCATTCATTTTGGATTTCAGGTGTCCCATTTCCTAAGAATTTTCTAGCAATTGCGAAGACGATTCTAAAGCGCCTTTTCCGTGTCTATGCGCACATCTATCATCAGCACTTTGAGCAGGTAATTCAGCTTCAGGAAGAGGCACATCTCAACACATCTTTCAAGCACTTCATCTTCTTTGTTCAGGAATTTAACCTGGTTGAAAAGAAGGAACTGATGCCACTGCAGGAGCTCATTGACCGACTGACGAGCAAGGACAGACACGCCGGACTCTGTACCTAAAGCTTAACGTGTCTAATTTAAAAAGGACTTCGTCCACAAACTTTTCTGTGATTATTATCTGCTTGCACAGAACTTATTTTAAAATTGTATTGAGCAAGTGGCTGGCAGAAGTTGGTTATGTCCTTGCTGACTTTTGCTAAGATGCAAGTGTAATGAAGCTGATCGGGTGAATGAATGAGCTGGGATGTCTCGGCATGTTTTAGTGTTGTTTAGCCTGTAATATGAAGAAACTGTGGCCAATATGGGAAGTTGCTCAAGATGGGAAAACTAAGAATAGTTTTGGAAAACCTAGATACTTGGAAGTTGACCTTTGTTGGTAGCTGTTTTATGAGAGCTGGGTAGAATTTTTCTGAAGTTCCAGCAGAGTTGGCATTTCAGTTTAAGGAATTTGGGTGGTGGTAGGGTAAAGGGTATTTGGATGAGCAGGGCAAATGGGATATGCAAGAATACATAAAGAAGATTTTATAGGGTAGGGTATAAAGTAAATGTGGGGAGATAAGGTAGCAGGAATGGGAGGTTTTGTTGTAGTGAATTCCATTGAAATGGCAGTTGCTTAGGGAACTGGTCCAGGGGATGAACTGTTTGGAAGATAATGATTCTAATATCTGTGTTGCCTGTATTGAGGATGATGTTGCCTTTCTTTTAAGTTTTTCTTGGCACCGTTTTTCTAATTATTTTCCAAAAATGTTTGCAGAAGTTTATTATTACTTGATGGTTAGCTGAAAGTGTGCTATAGTTTCAGGTCATCTTTTGTAGAATGTCCTATGTGAAGGTATTGTGTTCTTCTGAAGTTTAGATATCCTGACTGCTGCAAAATTTTGAAACTAAACATCATTTTAGAAATATGATGGTAAGTTCTTATAGAGCTTGTAATATGTTTCTAGTTGCACAGTTCTTGTTAATATCTTCCTTTCAATGCCTTAATGCAAGATGTAAGCTAGGATTCTTAAGCAATGGTCGGCTGAATTTGTTTCAGTAACGGTACCAGTGCGGAATGTATTGCTGCCTTAAGCTGTGTTAGTATGTCCTCATAAAGTTTGGACGATTATTCATTAGAGTATAGACTGTCATTAGATTTGCACGTATACAGGAAAATATTAATTTCGAGATCAGTTACATTTTACTGTGCATATAATTAGGTGCAGCTGTTGTACATGAGCAGAGATGTTCTGTGCTGTCTTTACAACGGTTGCTGTTTGATGTCCAGTCTTATTCGAGCTATTACAGACACTGGCCAGAAGTTTATAGAGCTTACCCAAGAAATGTTTAATTATGTTGTATTATATGCTGGTACTTGTTTTGTTTAGAAACAGGATGTGGCATACCCTTATATTCAGTGTTTTAGTTACATACTCTTGTGACGTTTGATAACGTACTGTGGCTTGAAATATATACAACCAAAAGAGAACGATATTTTTAGCTCCAAGCAAATTCTTCTTGTGCAGCATTGATTTTATTGTGGGAAATAACTACATATACTGTTCTTTGCCCTGTTGTTAAGACAATGCTGTCTGGAGCTAAAATATCATTCTCTTTTGATGGTATGTATTTCAAGACACAGGTGGCCATGATCTTATATAGTGTTATGCGTTATATCAGAAATACAGCTTCACATTTGTGGCTTAGATAATGAGTCAGACCTGCAAAGCTGTGTGGATTGATACTGATGTAAGTAAGTTTGTATCACAGCATTTATATGGCTATAGATATATTTAGGTAATAGAGAAAGCATGTTGAGCTGAATGACACGAAACGCTATGTATATTCAGTGGAGGGGTGTTCTAGTATGAAGGAATAGCGAATGATATGTGATGATATGAACTTATTACCAGTTTATTTGCAGTAATTACTCGTAAATGATTTAACTTAGATTTGTACAAATCGTAAATGCTGTATATGGCTGGGCTGCAGTTGTTTACATTTCCTGTATCTCAATATCGTAACTTACAAGATACGAACGTATGACATTGCGAAAGAACCTGAATTAGGTATTGATCATCTTTTACACTTTAAAACTGCTTTTGCTGTGAAACAGTCTGTTGTGCAAGCAGTTACTGGACTTGTGATTAAGCCGCTGTCTAAGTTGAGCTTTTGGTGGCTTTGTGAAATGCCTCCAGTGTTGTACAGAACATCCATGTGTTGAACTGCAAGATGTGCCTGAAAGTCTAGTTGTTGTCTCAGTCTCTTAAAACGTATGTAAAAAACTATGTATTCATGTCTAGGTAGGTGTGGACTTATATGTGTATACTGTTTATATGAATATACGTACATGCAACCATTATAACTATTTGAAACAAATGGATGCATATATATAATGCATTGTTGAATAGATGACCTGGTGGCCTAATTGCCTTTGGTCAGTCATTTGATGCTCTACAGATATTAGCAATCGGCGTGTCAGTCAATCCATCTAATTATGACTGTTACTTTTATTTTTGAGTTCAAACTGTTTGTCATCTGCTGTGGACATGTACTTTATCAGTCACCTTACTGACAGTTTCTTATTTTATTCATGGCGCAATATTTTGTATTTTTGTTTGTTTTAAAAGGCTCACTCGTCACATATTGCATTTTGGTATGCTTTTATTGTTCCATTGTTTGTCTTATTTTATTCCTGTCTGGTCAGAGGCCACTCAAGTGTTTGTCTTGTTTTAACTTTTTCACTGGAATTCTAAGGATTAGCAAATTGGTGTTTAATATTTCATGCTTTATTCGAAATTTTTTGTGCAAGTCAGAGACAACTGAAACCTCTCGAACAATGACTCTGATAATATTCCATTTTCACCTTCATAAGGTAGCTGCTTATTTTCCAGCAGTTTCTGCTGAAGTGAGATTTATTTCACAGTTTTCACAAAGAAATTATTGAATAAATGACATTAAATTACTTTATGAAAATTCACGGCATTCTGTATCGTGCTGAACGTACCAGAATGCATTCAGAGATTTATAACTCTTGCTTTTGGTTTACTTTTTGAAGGTCTGAATATGCTGCATGTTTTTTGGGTCTAAAGCATTCAGTGATAGGAAGTCTGATACTGCATTATTTCTTGAGTATCTGTGCTTTGGCCTATGAAGTCGTAGATTTTGCTTTTCGAAGCCAGAGATTTGGTTATCAATACAAACATAGCTAACATTAATTGAAAGCTGCACAATGGGCAATAAAAATGTGTGCACTGATTTCTTATTTGTAAGTCATATGAAGTTCATGGTTTCTCTGCCTAGTAAATAGTCGTATGCTGTAAGATAAGGCTCAAGTTCGTATGTGAAGTCGATTGAACGGGTGGTGAACATTGGGATTTTAAACCTATTGTGAGACAATGGATACATCAGCTTTCCTGTACCTTGTCCAGGCTTTAGTTTGCAATAAATTTTTCTTTGATAAAATCGGGATAAAGCTTTCCCTTCTGTGGTTTGCTACTGATGAATTAACATGCTGTGATTCAATTACATGTCTTAGTCGGCCTAGTAATTTAGCTGTGGACTCTTCAGTTTTGTTTGTCTTTGGTTCTTGCATTGCTGCTACTCTGTGACCTCAAGTTGCCAGATCGGAGGTCAGTTTTAAGAATTCCTTGCCTGTCCATATTTCCTGTTTGGCCAATGTCCTGCAACTTCAATTCATTCCACAAAGTTTGATTGTGGCTCTTTGCTTGCATGCTAATGGTGGGTTCAGAGTACTGCTGAAGATGTGTGCTGGTTGTGATTCCATTTCGTGCAGTGATTGCTTGTTTTTAAGGCAAGTCTGATTGTGCTGTTTAAGAGTGAGAAGTTGTGCATCACTGATTTAAGTGCAGTAATTAATTGAATGATTCTGATACATGTGTAATACCAAGATAAATAACAGTAAATAAATAAATTTCTTGTTTTAGGAATCTTCATTGTTATGTGTGCACTAGTAAAGGAAAATCCAAGCATCTAACCCAACGCTTGCACCTAAACAATACCTTTGCATTTTGTTGTAAGGGTGTCCAATGCAATACATAACTTACAAACTATGATATTTATTGTACTATTATGTGTATATCAGTGGATCATCACTGTTCACAGCAAAATAATATGGGTTGAGACTATACACTTATACAGTCCCTTGACGAAATAAGGATTGAGACTACACAGTCCCTTGCCGTAATAAGCATTGAGACTACATGTATACTGCTGTTTAGGAACTCCATTATTGTGAAAGCTTGAAACTGAATAATCGTGTTTACTTATACAACTACAAAAGCCACCACATGGATTTGAATTCCAAAATGCAAAAACTTGCAGCAGCATGAATATCCAGACCTAAAACTAAGAAACTAATATGACAAATGCAAATAAACACATTGATCTGTTGCATACGTCTGCACTCCAGGGCTAACTGTGCTATGGGATGGGGCACTCTGAAACTGCTGTGTTGAGCAAAGAACTTCGTACTCGACACATATCACATACTGTATAACACTCCCAGTCTGCTGGTATCCAGGTCCAGTATTAAGACTGCACATGAAAGGAAACCAGTCTCCCTACCATATGCATTTGCCCATTGAAACTTGGCATCCAGCAACACATTAAAACCACTGTACAGCTACAAGATCTTAGGTTGCAACCAACAATGTCCAGTAATGATGATCCAACACACTGCTCTCTGACTAAAACTGATGTTTAAGGCATAGGATGTACTGAACTGTATGTACCAAATTGTGATGTGGACGTCTGCATTGGACATAACCCCTCCACCTATATCCACATTAGGACTGACCCCTCCCTACCTCCTTGCAGACTTCCTTAATAGACAACTTCATATCTAGCTGTAAGTTAGTTGCCACTGTTTATCAATCCTTTATGATTATGCACTATTGCTGTATGTGGTAGAACCACTTCAAGCCATTGCTTTAACTAATTGCATGCACACTCATAGGCATAGACTCTGGGGGGCAGCTGGGGCACGTGCCCCCAATAATTGAGACGGACTGTACATCCAATGCAACAAGTGTAGAATAAATAGCCAAATGCCCCCCCCCCCAATATTTTGGATAAGTTTACGCCAGTGTGCACACTACTTCAGGAATGTCATTAATAGTACAGTTTAAATCAATTGAGCCTGAATTTGCTGTGCTTATTGTAGGTTCACATTTGACATTGACAATTAGCTCATAATATTATACAGAACTTCAGCTGGTGTTAACCGACCCACAACGTGCATTGTCCTCAAAGAACAGCTCAAAGGATCAGACCTAACAACATTCTTTCTTCTCTCAGGAAAGAAAATTCTCAAATCTACAAAATTTTTGCTTCAAAAATGTTTGTGTTATTTGCAACCACATACATCTGTCAACAAAGACAACTATGAAGATAAACAAATCCAAATACAGGTCTCAGTCAAGTGATCTATACGCCTGCTTGAACTCAAACTGTGAATTGTAACCAGCACAATGGGAAACTTGTTACCGGTAATTAAATGCATGCATGTTCACAGTTGCATACATCTCATTAGTAACAGCCAAAGTGTATTCAATATATTATAAATATGTAAACTTCTTTTCATATTAGTCGTTATTCAGAGTTAAAAATTTGTTATCTGGCCCTCCGAATTTTTTGGGCGTTTAATGTGGCCCCATGTTTGCCCACGCCTGACATAAGGTATGCAGTTTGTTTTTATCTTTTACATGTTGGAAAGTTCGAATTTGTTTGTCCAACTTCGACTATGTTGATAGAATTTTCTGTAAATAATAATAATTTATCCCTCTTTCAATCTATAAAATTTATTGAATTATAGTTAGAATTGACAGATTTATTGCCAAAACGAAAAGGGTATCAGTTCAGTTGGGACACAGTGTATGGGTCATCCATAAAGGACGTCCGCAGTGAGGGGGAGGGAGGGGTCATCAAAATGCGGACAAATGCGGACAAGGGGGAGGGAGGGTTATGACCAGTGCGGACGTCCGCATCTAAACTTTTAAATTTGATAGTTTTTTAAACACCACCTTGTTTCAGCCTTACCCGAAAGATGAAAAGATCAGTGAAGTGATTGCCTAAAACTTCATGCATGTTATAACCTTTACTGCGACTTTAAAAAGGCTTTTATTGCTGCACATCCTGCGATATGAAACCTGAACTGTCACTTAAACGTGCACAGGAACTGTGGAATAATTGTAAAATTAATGATGACAACATTAAAAATTGGCTTAGGTGTACGGATGTCCAGAAAGGGGGAGGGAGGGAGGTAAGGTTAAATGCGGACAAGGGGGAGGCAGGGGTCCAAAGTGGGTCATATTTTGCGGACGTCCTTTATGGACGACCCCTATGTGTACTGAACACAGAAGAAGCATGGGCTGGTGACATGCTTGCTTTTCACTTTTTCCACATCATTAATTCCACCACATGGTAACAAATTATTGTCATGTTATTTCAAAGAAACTACGTTACAAAATGGTAACCAAACAATAATAAAACATTTATTTTACATGCTTGTGTTTACCAGTAAACTATTGACCGTAATACGAAACAATGAATCAAAGAATTGCACAAATCAGCACGTGATTCAAAACTTCTGCACACCACTGTAACTATGAACAAAAACAAATGAAAATGCATCAAAACAAGTTTTCGTCATCAAGAGAGAAATTGATGGTACATGTAATTATAAGCAAAAAATCTCTAAAGAGATGTGTACCTTGCTTTGTTGACATTATGAACATTGGAAAACTACTGAGAATAGTATTCAAAACAAATTCATTTCACAATTTTGTTGCTTCTTTTACACTACATTTGTACGAAAAAATTGCCAGAGTCCTATAAATTTTTCTAGGTGAAGTCTACCTTCGTAAACAGTACAAACATCAAATCTAAAAATGTTATGTTGCACTGTTTACACGACAGATCCTTCGGCCCCAAGGCCATGCTTCTAAGGAGTTTCTAAAAAGGCAAGTGCAATTTAAAAATGCTGATATAGCTCTTTGATCTGATTTGCATAACCTCAGAAATGCTAACCTAGGCTGTCTAGCTGCATTTTCTAAACACTCATCTGTAAAGCTAATCAGGTTTTAGTTTAAAAGTAAGCAGTCAGACTGGAATCATCTCTCACAATTTACCAATTATAATAGTTATAGTCTAGCTATTTTTTGCAAAGATCACTCAACTACAAAATTTAAATATATATTACCACTTATTCATAACTTCATAATAACATCAACAGTTACAATATGGCTCATTTTCTGTTTGCCATAAAATATCCACTTTCCAGTCTTGAAAAACATTACAAATATTACAAAAAATAAAATGTTACAAACACAGAAATAATTAATATGAGTTTTCATCGTTTGAACGACATCCTTGTCTTGAGTTTCCACTGTTCAGCATAATATGTTGTCTGGATGATAACGACGATAGTAAAAAACAATAAAACATTGTCAAACTTATACAATAGTACACAATACATTCAGCAGGACTTGTGTGTCCTTTCGGATCTGCCTTTTGTAACCTACGGCAGAGAAATTATACACTGTTCTTAAGATGTATGCAATAAACGAATAATGGAAGACAACAGCACCTCACCAAACTATACATGGTTTGTCATATCCCAGCATAATCTGCACACTTGTTTTTGATTTCCAACCATTTTTTAAAATATACACAATCGAATACTCAAAAAATGATACAAAGATAGAAAATGACCACATTGAAGTTTATTCAAGGCCTGTGCCCAAAGTTGTGAAGTCTGAAATATATGCATACAGCAATATCCATCTATTAAAATATCAAGACTTCATAATATTGCCAGTTACACAGTTATTCAGCTTTCAGCCTCAGGTAGCACAACACTGGTTTCATGCTATTTTTGTTCCAATGATCAACTATCAGCTCATTAAAACACCTTTCAAATGTAACCTTCATACACATCGCTGTCATATGTTTTCGACCTCAGTTACCTAATATATACAGCATATTCAGTTCAATCAACTTCTCTGTAATACATCAAGCTCCCTTTATACTTTCTCTTCTCTTTCTTCTATTTTCTCCACCTTGCTCACAATTGTATTGGTTATTGTAATTGTAATCAAGAACTTATATAGCGCCACTCAAAGTCAGAGGCGCTCCCGACCCGGATCAGTGTCTTCACTGACGAAAGAAAGGTTTTCAGGCTCTTGCAGAACTGGGCAGGAGGGAGAGTGAGGAGGTCAACCCTAATAGACTGAGGCTTAGCGTTTCCAGCTGGAGGGGCCCACAACAACAAAACTCCAAGACTTGTCTTCTTCCTCTTCACCTGGACCAAAATTTCAAGTCTATGGAGTGTGAACGGCATGCCATTCTCCTGCTCATCTTTATCACCTCTTTTGTAAGTATGTACCTCAATCCTTCATGAGTAGCTTTTACATCTACTGTATTTCTGAGGACTAAAGACAACAGTTTTTCAATCAGGTAATCAGCTGATAAACCCTTGGTCATCATTCTTCTGTATACTCTATCCTAATAAATACACATTCTGTGAATTCCATTAGCATAGCACACTGGAGTAAGACTAAGGAAGTTTGGCAGCGTTCATGATGAGGCAATTTCCAATTTACGCCAGATTTGCACCCAGTATTTCTTGAACAAACGGTGAAATATCACATGCTGCCTGAGTAAAGTAAGTGATGAAGGGATGTTCCATGAGAACGTCATACTTCGGACGGTCTCGGTGATTCCTCTGGAGGCTGCAAAAACAGTAGATAAACCGTATTTCAGATCAAAATGAGAAGAGAAATTTTTAAAAATTTCTGTAAACAAGAGAACCAGCAAGCTGATCATGCAAAACTTGTGCAATATGCCAGATTACTGAATACTATACAGGTGAAGGCCATCAGAAAAGAGCAGGCTCTACACAGAAAACTGAGGATATTGGTGCACCAAATTATCATACTCAGCTACTGTATTTCTCAAACTTGTACAACGACCTTTAACATACGAAATTCCCATTGGTAAAACAAACCCCAGCTAGGGCAATTGCCATCATGCCCGTGGAAAACACAACACCATTCCTGCCCTCCCATCTTTTATCAATCTAATCTAAAAACTTCTATAGTGCTCTAATAATGCATAAAACATCAATCAAACCAAAGGTCACTTCAGGTGAATTCACAGTCAAAATCATAATCCATTAGAGAAGCCAAGTCAAGATCTAAAGAGTCAGAGAAATAAGAAGCCAAGCTATGTTGGGTAAGCAAGCTCAAACAGATGAGTTTTTAGCTTAGTCCGGAACGATAGTAGAAAACTGACAGAAAACACAGAACTACTCAGTGTATTCCAAAAAAGTAACAATGTGAAACACACACATTAAATATATATACTTACATACTCAACATACTAAAGAAACGTTAACTACAGTAGTTCACACAAGGAATACATGTAACCGTGACAGAGCTTGAACAAGAGTGATAGCACTTTTGTGAGGTACTTCAAACATGCTATATTAAGTGTCCTCGCATATACATACATTGGACTTGTCAAGCACTTGCACTAAGCCTCCTCTCAGAAAGAAAGCCTATCTAGAGACTGAACAAATATTTAACGCACAACCAATTAGCATAAACCATGACTGGTCAGCAGCTTTAGCATATACCATGACTAGTAGCTTATCAGTTCATACTGACAGTATAAAAAGAACTATTTAAAAACTATTAAAAAAACTATTAAATGTGCTTCCTACCATTTTTCTATGAAATCACAGAATTCTGTTGGAAACGATTCTTTCGAAAGCCTTGGCGGATCACCCTGTACTACTTGTTTGATCTGGTCAAATGGTGTCTTCCATGCCTCGTATGGAAACTTTCCAGTGGCCAACTCCATCTGATCAAATAATCCAAAATATAATTCCATCAATGCAAGCAATGATCACGTGACAGAAACTGGAAGTCATGGAAATGTTGTGGTTTGAGCCACAACACTAGTTTCATTGGTGTAACCACAGACAAGAAGAGACAGCAAACTCGTTTACTTTATGAGTGGGATTGAGAGAGATCAAGAAGGGCAAGAAGTCTTTCAGTAACTGGCCTCACCTCAGTAACCAAGATATGCTTATGCCAATATGCTTTATGCCACAAAAATAAGTAGTTTATGATTATTTTAGTGCACTGTTTTTTATGCTAGAATTTTTTATATATATTGGTTATATCAAATAAACTGTATTAAGGCATGCATTGGGCAGATGCTCACAATAAAATAAGAAAACATCAAGTGCCATAAAGTATATAGAACTTTCACCCACAGATTATATTGAGTCAGACCTTAATATTTTCTGCACCAAAAATTAATTGTGACTCTACAGTAGAGCAGCACATAGATAACAACTGTCAAGCCACTTTTTAAATTTAAATCTGTTTCATCACTCTTAAAAGAGGCCTAAACTATGCTAACCAGAGTTATTCCAAGACTCCAGACATCAGATCTAATATCATATCCTTCCTGCAGAGCTTCATAATCAAGTCTTTCTGGCTGTAATATAACATATAACACAAATAAACTGGATTACTACAAGACAAATGGTTAGCCAAGGGAAGCAAAAGGAAGCATTTGAGGAACAATATTACACAATCAATCACTATATTTTTTAATAAGAGTGACAATTTCCCCTTAAAGTCACAACTATTGTGCACACTTTGGGCCCCAAGTTAACTTTTGAAAAAACACACATTCGGAGCTCTCTTTTGTTAATAGAATGATTTTCCAATTGGCAATAGCTTAGTTCATGTTAATGCTAAAAAACTTACATTCTGACGATATACTTTTTCCATCTGACCAATAGCCACATACACACTAACAGATTATGAAGTGCTGTACAAAAGTTCTGTTACAGATACAGAAAAAGTATAAGATAACCAGTTCAACTTACCGCCATGTACATTTCACAGCCGACTTGCGTCCTTGCTTTTGAGTCAACCAAATGACCGCTTATCCCGAAGTCGCAGATCTTAACTTGACCTTCCTTATTAACAAGGACATTTGAGGGTTTCACATCACGATGAATAACATTGAGGTTTGACTTCAAATAGTGAAGAGCGTTGAGCACCTGAATAAACAAATATTACAACATAAAATACGATAAGCTGGGTTGCTATTTGGTCTAAAACATATTACATGAAAAATCAAAATAAAAATGTAAAATATTTCAATAAAACATTAGGTAAAGATTGTCATATCACAGAAAATTGTATTTTTTACCACAACAGAATAAGATATACTTATGCACTTTAAACCAATTAAGGTAAGATTTTGACATCAGCAATATTATTTGAAGATTGCACTCCTAAAACAAGTCTCTGTTTAGTCACAACTGCCAGTGTTATCTGTATTTCGACAACACTCATTTTATTTCTTTTTGAAAATTTATTCTAAAAATACAAACCGAAACAGAGACAACTCCAAGAAAGTCGTATGGCATTGGCTGACCCCTCTTAAAAACCACAGGGTAGAATTTGGCCAAAGATATATCCATTACTTCCATGCAGATCCAAACAGCACCCTGGAAAACAATTTCACAATTCACAGTACAGTGCTGACCCATTTACAAATGGTCAATGGAAGCCAGAGTCACCATGACTGTGTGCACATGGGTACACAGCTGTAGTCATCTTGGCCGAGACAGAAGCTAAGCTCCTGCAACTGTATGGGAAAGGCAAAGGTATTTTAATTTATCGCAGTTACAGCTGCTACTAGGTGAGGGGTGGATTCATTTATAAACAAACCTCAAAATGGGTCTCCACTGTATTACCAAGAAGTCAAAACAGTTGCTGACTCATTTTTACCTCAAAATGTCTTTACTCATGGAAAACTGAGTTCCTTTGATAAATAAAACTAATTGAAAACGAAAATAAGCCTCTGAAGTAATCAGTCTATTAGAAAATTTAGTAAAGTTTAAGTCCTGAGCTAACCATTAGTCTGTTTGTTTCTTGCACAATTAACTTCATCCAACTAAATGCATAATTACACAATCTTCAAGCACAGCTAACCTCTTGGAATAATGCCCCATAGAATGTCACGATGTGCTGGCAGCACTGAGAGCGCATAGATACATCCAGCTCCCTCAACAGCTGTGTCTGCTCTGATGAATTAACGGTACAAGGTATTTGCTATTAAAACAAACAAAACAAAGTAAATGATAAAAAGGTATATATATAACAATACGCACATAAAACAGGCACTCGATTCTAATGAAAGAGCCTGTTTATCGACTCCTATTATCGTAAGTACTCGCCTATAAGTCGAAGTTTTTGGGACAATTTTGAAAGTCCAAAGTTGGGGGTTGCCTCATACGAGGGTCAAGCCAACTTAGCCAAGATCTAGCAAAATTAGAACTACCAGAGATTGCACAAAGCATGCAACGAATGACAGAAACAGCTGGAAAACACTCAACACGTCCGTGAAAAATGGAATATATAATGTTGTAGCTATAAAAAAATTAATTTTAAGCAAAGTGAAATAAACAGTTGCTTAAAATACTGACAAAAATATCTGGAAGAATAAATCTATGATAACTTGGTGCCTTTGGTTGCCATTTGTAAGGACTAAAAATGTCCAGATTTATCGAGTATTTGTAAAAACAAACTGATAATTTAAAATCTAATATAACATGAGAAGTTGTTTGATCACTGGCAGATAATTTCTTTGATAAGACTCTATTTTGGGCAAAGGGTCCAACTTTCTGCCCAAAGGCACCCAGATTTGGTGCTTGAAAGGGCTATAAACTATATAGCTGGTCTCATATTTCCTCTTTCATGTTCGATCATCTTCATTGGCTTCCCCTTACTGCTCGGATTCAGCTTAAGGTTCTCACTGTAGTCCTTCGGTCCAATACAGGCTTAGCACCCAAGTACCTCTGTGACCTTATTCGTCTGCCAATTTCAGCTACTTCCCTCCGTCCATTGTGATCGCTTAATCGCCATGATCTTCTTGTACCACGAGCCAGGACCACTATGGCCAAAACTCGAGCCTTTTCTTGCATTGGTCCTGCTCTATGGAATCAACTCCCTCCATTGACAAGGAGCAAAGCTACTGGGAACGCAAGATTGCCCAGAATGCCGGCGAACCGAAGAGGCTCTGGACGACCTTCAACGACATCTTGGGTCGCTCCAGCTCGGCTCCCTGCCAGGCTACGACGCTCTTCACAGCCGATGCCTTCCTAGAGTCCTTCACAGCCAAGGTTCGTTCTGTCCGTGAGGACACAGCGGGTTGTCCGCTGCCGACCTTCCAGCCGACCAGCTGTGGCCTGTCTGCCCTGGGCCCAGTGACCGGTGAGGAACTGCGGAGGATCATCCTGGCGTCGCCTCCAAAGACCTGCGACCTTGATCCTGTTCCTACGTTCATCCTTCAGGAGTTCGTCGACACCCTACTACCCTTCATTACAGTACTCTGTAACCGCTCTCTCAATGAAGGTGTCCTTCCTGCCTCACAAAAGAGGTCCATCCTTGTTCCTGTGCTCAAGGCCGATGGACTGGATCCGGCTGAGCCTACTAATTTTAGGCCTATAGCCAATGTTTCTTTCCTTTCAAAGGTTATAGAGAAGGTTGTAGCTGGCCAAATAATTCACTATTTAGATATGAATTGCCTCCTCCCAACCTATCAGTCAGGCTTCCGGAAGGGTCACTCCACGGAAACCCTTCTCGTGCGCCTCCTTTCTGACATTTATGGGGCTATTGATAAGTCCCAGGTTACCCTTCTGGCACTGTTCGACGTGAGCGCTGCATTTGACACTGTCGATCACGACATACTTCTGCAGCGCCTGTCCATATCTTTTGGCCTCTCTGGCAATGCTTTAGACTGGCTTTCGTCCTTTCTGCGGGGCCGTTCCTTCATGGTGGCCCATGGTCCCACTAGGTCCCCTTTGGTCCCGGCGCCTGTTGGTCTTCCTCAGGGCTCCGTCCTTGGCCCACTTCTATATATTCTTTTTACTGCTGACCTGGGTCCCCTGCTTGCGGCTGAGTCTGTCCGTAGCCAATCATACGCCGATGACCTTCAGGCCTATGTCCACTGCCATGCCGGCCAGGCTGCTGCTGCAATAGGCATCATGAGCCAGGCAACTGAGACCCTGCATGCCTGGATGTCATCGAATCGCTTGCGGCTCAATTCGGCCAAGACTCAGCTAATCTGGCTTGGCACCCGTCAGCAGCTCCGAAAGATAGACTTTGGGTCCCTTACTAAGGAATACCCGCATTTTACCTTCCTAGCCTCAGTCCGAGACTTAGGAGTCACCTTAGACCAGGAGCTTACATTTGTTCAGCATATTAATCTCCTCTGCCGCAGCTGTTACTACCAGCTGCGACAACTCAGGGTCATATCTCGCTCCCTCTCGCCTAGTTCAGCATCTACACTAGTCCATGCTTTCGTGGTCTCCCGCCTCGATTATTGTAGCGCCATATATGATGGGCTCCCAACCTGCCGATTGAGGTGCCTCAATCGGGTCCTACGCACGGCTGCCCGGCTTGTGGGTCGCATCCCCAAATTTGGCCGGGTCTCGGAGTACATGCGGGAGGTGCTCCACTGGCTCCCCTACCCGCAGCGCATTGCTTATCGGGTCTCTGCTCTGGTTCGGCGGTCCCTTGAGGGTTTGGCTCCTCCTTATCTCCGGGAGCTTTGCTGCTCCACTTTGGCTGTCCAGCGTCGTGGTTCACTTCGCTCTGCAACACAGGCTGAGCTCCTTGTCCCCCGTGCACGGACTGCTATCCGGCAACACCGTGCCTTCTCTGCGCTTGACCCCAATCGATTGCTCTTCTCTGTTCTACTCTTGTCTTAAGACTGTCATGTTTGACCGTGGTTGGACTGGGAGCGCACCTGAGTAGATAACCTTGAAGGAGCGCTATATAAGACTTCAGTAATAATAATAATTGACACGTGCCTCTTTATTAGTTGGTGGCCAACGTGCCTCGTTCCGCTGTCTTAAAACCACTTTCTATTCAATGGGTCTTTCGCACTGGGAGCGCCTCTGATTAGCGAATACTGTGAGAGGCGCTTTATAAATGTTTAGATACAATACAATACAATACAATAAACGTCCAGATTTACCAGTTATATAATTATACAAACACACATCGACTTATATGCTGGTCAAACACTTTTCCCCTATCCATCGTAAGGGTTGACTTAAACGCAATGTCAACTCATAGCGAGTATATACGGAAGTGAAAAATAATGATGTTATTATGTACGCTTTGAAAACAAAAGACACTACGTACTCTAATAATTAGAAAGCACACAGTCATTAACTGTCATGTATTAAAGCACAAACGATGTTGCCTGTAGCCAGACAGCAATGTGTGTGGGAGTGAGACAGAGGCAGAATAATACTCTGGATGCACCACATGATGTGACCTTTGTGTGCCACAAAAACGTGGTCACATTATACAGTCCTGTCTCATATGTAGTCCATGCTCCGGACAATATTACATCACAGTTCATGTTAGATTGAACGTCACTATAAGAATGATTCATTGTCTAACACCAGGATCTAGCTATAAACCACTGCAGAATTTATAACATAACGTTTCCAGTGGGAGGTTAATTTTATGACACGTGCTACCTGATACTTGCACTGCTTTACTTTGAATGTGGTCACGTGAAAATCATTTCCCGGAACTAAGCAGCATTATACTAAAACTTTAACTATATGCACGTGGTTTATGCATTCCATTCATTCATTCAGAGAATTTATATAGCACCTCCGCAAAATATCTCCTCTGAAACACTTATATCCTGGCCTCAGTGAAAGTAACAGTTTTCAAGCATTTAGAAAAGAAGCATGCAGCATAGTACACAGAAGATAACAGAGATCTAGAGGAAGGCCATTCCAGGCCAAACCACCAACAAGGAACAACATTGTACTCTTAAAGTGCATGTGAAGGGCAACCAAATAAAAGTTTTGGAGAAGACATCTGCACTCTGCAACAAGTTAAACCTGAAATGGGGTGAGAAATAGACTAGGTGTATTAACCTGCTGATCTTCCCAGGCAAAAACAAAATCTCTAAAGTTTCTGCAATGCGAGACAGGAAGCCAAGGAAACTCACCAGAAATCACTCACACTGTCTTTGGCAGTCATAATAAGAATCACCTTACATTTAAAACTGCAATGTAATGTAAATCTCCTAAATTTCTCAGCCCCCCAGAGAAAAGCCACGTCTGGGATACCAGCTTATTCACCAGAACTGTGTACGAAAGTGGTTATATTTTATGGTTGAACTGATCTTGGAATCCAAGTTCCAACCATGTTTATCAGAATCCATGTTATGACGAAGCGGCATAATGAGTTTCTGATGTACATTTAAAATTGTGTTGTGTACATCTAACATGTACCAGTAACACAACAACATCTCAAAATGCCACCAGCAAGCCTTGCAGCTGCATACAGCACACACTTTGGCTGACCAAAATACCCCAGAGGAAGGCCTTCATATACCAATGGTACCACAGTAATGGTAATCAATTCTATTGAAAATAAAGGTATCAGTAACAGTGACAGCAGCACCAAATGAAGTGACTGGGAAAGTACCCACATTTGGACAGAATTTTGATAAAAGAGCAAAATATAAAGTGTAAGTGCAATTCCTGTTCAAGAAAGACCCCAAGAATCAGAGAAGGTTAACTGAGGAAAATTAATGTTTACTGTAATGCCTGAGAACATCCAAAGGTAAACGAGTAATACTACTAAACTACTAAATAGTATGTGTAATATCGCTATAGAAACTGATCAATCAAAATTTTAATTATCTCTCAACCTTTTAAAGAAGCTACATAGGGAATGGCAACTGCATGTATTTTCACAAGTGGTGTAGTACAACTGAACATACTTTGACAGCCATTATGGTTCCTGTCTGCCGATGTCTTCGCCTTTCTACTGTACCAAATGCTCCTTGACCAAGAAGGCCCATTGGTTCAAGGTCGCGTGCATTGACTTCGAAGGTCGTTCCACTGATAGTGACCGTTGTTTTTATGTCAAGGTTAGCAGGCGACCTGCAATCAACAAATGGCAAGTTTCATAAATGAGGGCTACATACTTACTTGTTTATAGTTGTGACAGGAAAGAATGAGTTCATATATCTGGACCCCTGTAATTATAATATGCCAAGAATTTGGAAAATTCTTAGGTTGGAAACTTGACAACCATGAACGAGTAAATAGGATGGATTCAAATTTTAAACCTCACACTCATGGCAGTTATGACTCATCAAGATATTGATTAGTCATCCACTTCCTTAAGTCAGCATGCAAATGAGGCACATTAGTTCATGCATTGTTTGGCATGTTCTACTGATACTCATAATGCATACAAATCATTCCATATAATCATCCACAGTATTCAAATAACCAGACCTGATATGCTCCAACAGTGTCTAAGTATCATTATGCACTGGTCTTCTAGTTGACTAAAATAGGTACTGTAACTAAATGCATTAGCATGATTTTAAGAGGGGGAGGGGGCATTGGAAGATACAGTCTGATGTTTTGACAGAAAGCAGCCAAATAAAGATATTTAGGCTCTATGTTGCCAGACATGTTGCCCAAAACTTAGGCACCTTTTTCAGTCACCAAGACCTCTTAGATGGTTTTTTGAAGTCTCCAATATTTCTGATAACCTGTTTTGCTTATTGTTCACTGTACTTGAACATTTTAACAACGAACATGTACTAAAATGCATGCAAAACTAATCCCTCTTGTCATTAAGTTAAGTTCTGTGCTCAGTAACCCTGTTCTCCAAACTGATCACAATTTTTGAAAATCCAGAAAAATGAAAACAAAATTAATTTTCAAACTAATGAACTCACTTAGATGCTGCCAGAGGCTCTGTTGAAGGGTTGAATGTAAAGTTTTTCTTGAATTTGTTGTTCTTTGGACCTGGAAAATAAATCACATGTACTGCATGACTTCTTGGTGCACCTTTCTAGTAGACTTTACATGATAAATCATCATACAAAGCCAGTTAGATGAAAAAGTCCAACTGACCCAGTCTCATGCTACATCAACTGTGACAGTGTTCTTTCTACTGTACTTAATCAAGAGGTTATCACGATGAACTGTCAAAATAGAGCCAAGCCTGTATGACAAAATCACCTTTGATTGCAGTGCTGAAAGGATCATTTATAGCGATCGCTAACTGATATTATGCTTATAATTGATTCTAAGTAGTTTCATCAGAAAGACCTGATATCATAAGTCATGTTAGCCACTCAGGTTGGCCTCAGCATTAGCTATCATTTCCCAGAACAGATGTTTATGGGCACCAGGCAACAAAGTTACAGTTGCTTCATGGAAAGATTAGCTAATTTCCAACTTTCAAGACTTTTATCCACTTGAGTTTATACAAAAATGTCTGGCACAGGTACAGTGTTAAAAGTACAATAAAAAATTCCTTTGAATAATGGCTAATAACAAAGTAAATAATACAAGTAAATTCTGCATTCAAACCCCGAAAAGAAAGCACAGTAGTTTAGCTATTTCAATCAAGCATGTTTTCATATTTTCTGACCCACTGAAATCTTCCATTTACTATGAAAACATGAATCAAAGAACCCTAAAAGACATTCAGCAGATCACCTTAACCGGTCTTCTGTTTAATATGCATGCATATCAGGTTGCACTGGAACAGCCATTAAAGTCAGGCCATAAATCCAACAACAACTATCACAGGGTTATACCATGTTAACAGGTGTAAAGTTTGACAGAAATAACTCAAAACAGCATAGGTTAAAACACTCGTGGATTTTCCTTTTCTAATGGGGGTATTTATTCATATGCTAAAAAGGAAAGGTTATCTCATTTCTGTGGGAAAAAAACAACGGTTAAACGTGGGTAAATTTAGGTCTCTTCACTGTTTAACTAAAGACCTAGTACACATGATGACTTTCAGAAAGCACCTTCACAGCTGGGAATGTTTCTGTGTTCGTGAAGATCAAACTTGCTAAAATTAAAACCGTTTTGTCAGCAAAATCTATCCGACATTTCACTGTCTGATTTTGGTTCTGTTATGTTTATGGGCCACATGTAGCAAAGCTAGTGCTCAGATAAGTAGAAGAGACACAACTGGTGAGTTCCCATGAACATGCAAAGCCCAGCCAATGGTTCCAGTCCAGTCTGGCTGATACTAGACAAAGTGTTCCAAGTTCCTGGACCATGTTGCACCGAAGACGAAGAGCAACAACAAAAGGCAAGGTCTGGATGTATACAAACCCCAACACTACGTAGTCCCTAGCAGAAGGTAGAAGACGCTGCATGCTGTATCTGGGCATTATTCTGCCATTGGGTCACAAGACAACATTCTTCACAGCCGGCAACTGGTCATATGTAGTGTCGCTCAAGTGGAACAGTCAATACCAAAACAAAATCCTCGCAGCCCTTCTATCTTCGTCAGTTATTCACAGTACAATCACACTGCTCAATCCACTCCTCTTCCACCCTAATACTTCTCTGGCCATCTGTCACCTCATTGCTAAAATCTGCTCCATAGCCAAAGCTGTTCCTCCTCTCTGGAATAAACTCCCACCAGAATAATGGCAATTATCAGATGCTTCCTACAAACTCACCACCTCTCCACAGATCTTTAACTCAAAACTGAAAACACTGCTCTTCCACAAATCTTACCCTGATTCCTTCCTTCCACTTGCTCCTCACTGCTTCAGTTCTAAAGACCATCCACCATAGTCATCTGCCTGACCCTTTGCACGTTACCCCCTGCCTATCGATTTTGCTTTGACTGAGCACCTGTGAATTATAAGCTGGTTCCCACAACTCAGCTTTTGTGGGCACTGAAGAAATCTTGAGATTACGAATGACCTATATTAAGCTTGAATTGATAGCTGGTCTAAATGAGGCTTGAATTGATTAAAACATTCAACTTAATTCAGTGGCAGAGGCCAAGAAATGCAGGTTGCCCTTATAAATGCCAAGCAAAGATACCAAATAAGACTGAATGGAATGCTGGGAAGTTTTGGGTGAGTGGGAAAACCAAACACAGAGCTACTAAACCTCTATGGGTATATAGGCATTTCTTATTTCCTGAAATAAACTGTGAATGGCTCAAAATGATCACCACCTTAACAGTATGACTAATAGACAGAAGCAGTTTGAGATTTTCAAGTGACTGCTTGGATGAATCACTGTTGATGATTGGGTTTTGTGAGAAAATATGTGAAGAAATATGACAATATGAAATTGTAAATAATTATTTGACCCGCATCTTTCTATACCAAATATCCAATATTCAAACTTGAATATCAAACCCACTTAGATAATGAAAGGTCTTGAATAGTCCCCGGCGCCGCCGCCATCCGCCGCCGCCGTTAAGCCCTCAAGTCGAAACCAGTCGCTAAGCTATCGACTGCTAGCGACTTCGTTCACTTAATATTTTGTTTGTTGTTTTAATCGCGGTTCCGAGTTTCAATTTGGCAAAGACATCAGCAGCAGGACGAGCAACATTACACTACAATACAATATTCGTTTATTGAAGAAAACATGCTGACATGCAGCATCTTGGTACATTATAAGAGAGTTTTCTCTATTAGTAAGAGTTCTTATAGAGAATATGGGGATTTAGTCGTTGCCTTATTTTGGTAGAGTGAATTTATGTATTCTATTATGAAGATGGTGTTGATGACTACGAAGAGGGGGCATAAGTAGAGAGAATTGTCGGGGGCTTGGAAGTTCAACTCCCTAGTCTTTCTTAGGACCTCAAAGTTAAGTCTTCTTTGCACACCCCAGGGGGTCGTTTCCAAAACCCTCAGTTGTGCTGGTGTGATTTAGCATTATTTCTGAAACAATAGAATCTCTGAATCTCTGAATAAGTGAAGAAATTTCCATGGTATATCATGTATTCATTTTTGAATTTTCTTAAGAAAGCAGTTGATTTTGATTAGAGTTTGACTTGCAAAACTACTAGCGTTGAAATCTGCTACTTTCAAATTTCGATGACATCAGTTTAGAAAATACGAATAAAATATTCAGCTCCACACGGATCAAAGGCTAAACTCCCGTCTTTTTTCTACAATTCTCACACTGGTAATAATGCCGGAGTACATGATTCTCGTTCTGTGTATCTGCCTGAAAGAGGCACGCATCAGCAGTTTCGGCCAAACTGGTTGGCCGTGAGATCGGGTACTGCTATAAATCCTCGGCTTCATTCGATTTATCAAGCGCTCAGTTTCACGAATTCACGTTAACATAAATTTTTATAGTCATCGATCTGTCCCCTGTCAGCATGCCCATATGGATCGGAGCCCATACTCCCATACTGGACCCGTATAGAGTCCATATGGGTCCCATCTAATGCCCACGGAAATGATGCTACGGTCAGTACAGTATGCGGTAAAATGCATTATATGTTAGGTAATCAGGCATGTCCAATAGACATACCTAATTACCTGAGAAGTCGATAGCAAGTCGCTAAGTCAGTCGATAAGTCTAAGCGACTTAGTCAGTCGATAAGCATGCGACTTAGTCGACTGAGTCGCTAAGTCAGTCGCTAACTCATCAAGTCAGTCGGTAACTCCTTAGTGACTGACTCCGGGTACTAGTCTTGAAGGGGTCCCTCTTACTATCAAAACTGGATAGTGACATTGTATCTTTGTATTATGTCATCCTAAGAATGCTTTTATAATTTAAACCAGTTTGCACTAAATGAAAGTTAGAAGTAGAAAACGAAGAGCAGTATCTTAAGCTAGCCCTGAAAGGCAGCTATGGGTATGAAGTGTTAGCAACTTCATTTTCTTACCCTCAGCATATGAGGGCGGGTGGGTTGCCCTACCTCACTACCTAATCTTCTCACCCACAGTGTACGGACAGTGGGCGCTCATGTACAATCGGGGTGCCTAACCCTAGCCCTGAATTTTAAAATCCAGCTCCACTCGCAGGTATAGCTTTTTTAGTCGCACAACTACATAGGCTACACTGACCCTAACCCTAAGCCCTAACCGACCCTCACGACGCTTACCCTGACCCTAACCGACCCTCACGATGCAAAGACACCCACCCAGATAGTACATAGGCATCCGGATTGTACATGTTCGCCCGGTCAGTGTACATGTATACTTATATAGTTGAGTTGGCTAAAGGGCGCAAGTGGAGCAGAATTCTCGAAACAAATTTCTGTTCGAAGCTGGATTTGAACTCCGGACATCTCGGCAGACACTACACCATCGCGCACGCCAAATAACATTTAACCCAATGAATATAATTCGTGTCTTACCTCCACGTCTTGGATTTGACATAATTGAAGCGAAGAAGTTACTGTGTCAACAAAACTTCTCTTCCTTTCAAGTTGTATAACAAATATCACAGTAAATCTCAGTTTTGAAATCTACCAAGCGCTAAGTCGTCTAGAATATGGTGTCGGTGTCCGTAAACCAAATCCTAAATTAGCACCTACTTTACATCACCAACTCTGGACGCCCGACCGGCACAGCCAACAATGTCTCTTTAGTAAAAGTAATAACGATCTCAAACAAGAAAAATGAGCAACGTCTTGATACGCAATTTTAACATAAAATCTGTAACTTCACATCCGGCAATCAAACTTCTTTTTTTAGTATCGACATTATGTATATATACAACGGAAACGGAACTATGAGGGAATCCCCAATGGGAAATTCGCTTTGATCTATAAATAGCGTTGGTCGTCATCAAAATGTCGTTGCATGAAAGACTGAGCCTTACTCAACTAAAAATAGCAGGACAAGGGCGTGTATTTCCAGTGGAATACGCATTAGACCTATGTCTAGATGAAGTCATTTTACACCCACGGGTGTTATTTTGATGTGTGTGAGCCGAGTCAGAGGATAATTTGGTGGTAGAAATCATAATACGAACATTATTCGTAAATTCTGAATTTTAGCAGTGCGTCACTGAGAAATCGTGCACGCGTGGCTTAGGCTAGTCGGTTTTGACAACGAGTCAGTTAAACCAGCATTGATAGGCCTATAATCACCCATCATCACCTGCGTCAGGCAGTTAGGCCTACATATTATATCTATCACCTCTCAGGCTTTCTACTAAAAATTTAAAGTCGCACCTTTTCGAAAATTTCTACTCTCTGACTCATCTGATCTTCCAATCTTCCTCGATCTATATGCCCTAAATGACCAAACTCCGCCCTATAGGCCCTATAGTAGCTCCGCTGCCTCCTCTTTCTGGTCTCTATGGCAACCAGACTAGCTTGGACCTACGTTAGGTATATCTAGACAACCATTCTGATTCACCCATACATGCGCTTAGCTTTTAAGCAGTGGTTAAATTGGTCATCGAGAGGTCGCGGATCTCCAGATTTTTGTAAGGCACACATTATGTCTTTCTGGCTAATCTATAGCTGACAAGCCCGCATTAAGGGAGGGTGCTAAGGGTACTGCAGCACCCGGGCCCGCAGTTTTGAGGGGCCCGCATTTTCGGAACTAGGCTACATTAAATATTTTTATTAAAGCCTACTTGTAATTGGGCTCCGCGCTTATGGCTATATATATATATATATATATATATATATGTATATATATATATATACACGTGTGTGTGTGTGTGTGTGTGTGTGTGTGTGTGTGTGTGTGTGTGTGTGTGTGTGTGTGTGTGTGTGTGTGTGTGTGTGTGTGTGTGTGTGTGTGTGTGTGTGTGTGTGTGTGTGTGTGTGTGTGTGTGTGTGTGTGTGTGTGTGTGTGTGTGTGTGTGTGTGTGTGTGTGTGTGTGTGTGTGTGTGTGTGTGTGTGTGTGTGTGTGTGTGTGTGTGTGTGTGTGTGTGTGTGTGTGTGATCACAGCCCCCAGGCCCGCACTAGCCTTAATGCGACCCTGATAGCTGATATTCGCTTTTCGCTATTCTGATTAAACTAAAAATGCATGAAATATGCAGTTTTGTTGTCAAGACCTTAAACCTCAAGACCAAGACCAAGACTTTGAAACTCGAGACCAAGACGTTGAACCTCAAGACCAAGACTTTTAACCTCAAGACCAAGACCAATTAAGACCAAGACATTTAAACTCAAGACCAAGACCGAGACCAAGACCCAAAAAATCACAATCATATCCAGAATGCTATTCCTTACTTTAAAAAAATGTTCAAGTCGGACTATACTCGCTGTTTTAATGAAAACTTGAGTCTTTTATTTTATTCAAGCAAAACAGATCTAAATGAAGACTCCATGAGAGAATTCTGAATTAGCAGGCCTTGTACAAAAGTTATTCATGCGAAATGTTATTCCGAAAGCCTGTTGCATTTTATAAAACCAATTCGCTCAGAATTTTCTGACCAAGACGTGACCTGTGGGGCCTTATAAAAATTCTGCCATATGAAAAAATACGTTTGATCTACAGGTGCTGAAATCGCTGGCACACACAGCAACTTTTCAAGCATTGGATGTAAATGAACAAATCGTGAGTCTGTTTTGAAATCATTCCATGGTAAATAAGCGGAGGTCAAAATAATTGTCCAAAACAACAGTAAAGCCTCATTCATACCATGCAAATACTAAAGCAATTGTAGGCCTATTAGTAATTATTGTATAATATATTGTTTTAATTCTTGCTTTTCGTTAAATAACTGTTCATATTGACAAAAGTCTTGGTCTTGGTCTTGCAAAACCAAGACCAAGACGCTGAACCTCAAGATCAAGACCAAGACTTTTGGTCTCAAGACCAAGACCAAGACCAAGACCAAGACTTTTAAAAACGAACTCGAGTGCACTCGAGACCAAGACCTTGCTCGAGGACAATACTAGATATAGGCCTATGTTGCGCATTATCGATTACTGCAACCAAAGACATATTTATATAACAGACAGTCTCCCCTTTTAGGTGACGGGTCTTCAGTTTTAGGTGGCGAATCTCAAAACAAAGGTGCCGGATCTCAGATCCGGCTGGATCCGGCCATAGTCGGAATTGTCGGGGAGGGGTTGGGCGCGTTAAACCCCCTAGTCTTTCTTAGAACCATCCAGTTAAGTCTTCATTGCACACCCCAGCTGGTCGTTTCCACCCACCTCCACCCCCACCCCCGTTGTGCCAGTGTGATTTAGCATTACTTGACTCAGAGTCTCTGGCAAAGAGATGAAATTTCCATGGTGTAGCATGTATGTATTTTTCGAATTTTCTCAACAAATGAATTGATTTTGATTCGAGTCTGACTTGCAAAACTGCTAGCGTTGAAATCAGCTGCTTTCAAATTTCGTTGACATCAGTTTGCAAAATACGGATAAAATGTTCAGGCCCCCACACCAGTCCTTTTTCTATAATTCCCACACTGGATCCGGCTGAATTTATACCACTGCTTTTAAGTAGAAATATGTAGGCCTATATAGTTCACGATTACGAGGAAGGGGAGGGCTTTCGTTGAATTCTTGACTTGTAGGCCTATATGGTAGGCCCTACCTTGAAAAGACTTCGGCCTACTCGACAATCCGGCAGTCTTGGTTTCGTTAAAACAAGTTGATACATGCTGCTGTCCAAGTGGGGTCCATGAAACCATGATAAAGGCATAGCAGGGTGTGGGAAAGGAAGAGGATGCGGAGAAGAAACACATGAATGACAGCTCAGATGGTCTGATCATACGGGTCTATTTAAATTATTCAATGGATTAGGTTTAAAGCTTTTTCGATTCAGGAAGTCAAATTTAGTCTGAATCCAAACTGTGGCTATCACATTTGCAAACATTTACAGGCGCGTGTATATTGTTACCACTTGCATAATGATAATATTAGGCTAATCTGCAGAGCAAGAAATTTATAGGCCATAGCTTATTTTATTTTGCCGGTTTTGGCAGTGATGCGGGTCGAGAGCGCCGCTGATTTGAGTGGCGCTATATAAATGTTCAATTACAATTACAAAAAAAATTACAATTATTCCCTGTGAGCATTTCCACAGGCATTAGATAAGACCGATAAGGGGTCTATACTTGTCCCATGTGGGGGTATTGGTCCTATATATGGGCTCCATGTGGGCATGCTGGCAAAGTTCATAGTAGGCCTATGCTTAAAATATGTTTCAACTTATGTATAGTAGGCCTAGCTCAGTAGGCCTATTCACGAAGGTGATCAAGAATGGTACATATATGCACATGAATTCCGATGAGTAGGCCCTATAGCATTATTTATACTACTCCGACTGTGACGATATAGTACGGCCCACGCTTCATCACAAATTCTAGCGCTATAACAGAGTACGTGCTTCGTTTGATTTTGCATTTATGCTCTCGGTCCCCTATAGGAGCCTATGTGTCTGTGTTGTTGGCTGGGGGCTTTGTCGCTTTGAAGCTCCTTTCGGCCAGTAAATTAGGATGAGAAACTATAGTAAACCGCTGGCCACAAAGACCACTGAAGCACCCCAACCGCAATATTCTGTTCACTAATTCCACTTTCAGGACATATATATCCTGTATAGTATCCACCCAAACCTTTACTCCCAACTCCCAAGAGTTGTATTCCACTCCTCCTCCTCCTCCTCCTCCTCCTCCTCCTCCTCCTCCTTCTCCTCCTCCTCCTCCTCCTCCTCCTCCTCCTCCTCCTCCTCTTCGACCTCTTTCTCGTCCTCCTATTCATCCTCCTCCTCCTCCTTCTCCTCCTCCTCCTGCTACTCCTCCTTCTTCAGCTCATCCTCTTCCATTTCTACATTCCCCCTCTCCTAACACGGACAAAGACCAATTCTTGCTACGCAAACTAAATTTAATGTACACTCATATTCCATCCTGCAGACTATCGAGAAAGGCTAACCCTCTTCTCACGCTCCTGTCGTTTTCTGTCTTGTCTGAAACTTGGCTTAGCCTCAGCATAACTAACTTTAGCGCATTTTCAAGAATTCCGAAAATTGTCGGCTCCTCTCGAGATCTCAGTATTCTCCTTTTGAATAGTAGCGACCATGGACCTTTAGCATTACTACATTGGCGCTATAGAAGTTCTTAGATTAGATCATTAGGTCATCGGCTGATATTTCTTTCTATTTTGGTGCATCATATCCGATAACGTTTTAACATTCTACCTACTCCACGTATTGAACTATTGATCCAGCCTTTCATTCTCTCCGACGCGTACGTCAGTTCAATAAACATCGAAGCCTTCTTGCAGGATCTCTCCTGTTCACACTTGTTTTCACACCTCCGGCCCTTCTCCCTCCGTGACCCACTGTGGCCCCATGAACGTCTTTGGTAGAGCCTTCAGCAACCCTTACAATAAATATTACGTGTAACATATGTTATAGGCCTACACTATTTGAAGTTTGATAATATATACTTCGTCATTATTATTACTCATTTGTTAAGCGCCACTATGTAATGATCAAGCATCAGTTTGATGGCTCTAAGCAGTTGTGAGTGAAGGACTTCCTCAAGGTCTGTGGACTAGTGGACAGTAATCGTCTCAGGATAGGCTTGAACCGGCCGTACTCTCCGTATTACAAGGCAAACGATCTGACTAATCGGATACAGCGTTCCACGTCGTAATGATGAGTAGGGCCTATACCAGTCTTGTTGTCAAGACCTTAAACCTCAAGACCAAGACCAAGACCAAGACCTTGAACCTCGAGACCAAGACCAAGACCAAGACCTTGAACCTCGAGACCAAGACCAAGACCAAGACCTTGAACCTCAAGACCAAGACCAAGACCAAGCCCTTGAACCTCAAGACCAAGACCAAGACCAAGACCTTGAAACTCAAGACCAAGACACAAAAAATCACAGTCGTATCCAGACTTCTATTCCTTACTAAAAATTGTCCAGTCGGACAACTCGTTATTTCAATGAAAACATGAGTTTTTTCTTTTATTCAAGCAAAACAACTCTAAATGGAGACTGAAGAGAATTCCGAATTCGTATTTACAAAAGTCCTTCGTGCGAAATGTTATTCCAAATGCCTGTTGAATTTTATAAAAACCAATTTGCTCAGAATTTTTTGACCAAGACTGTGGGGCCTCATAAAAATTCTGCCATGTGAAAAAACACGGTCTACAAGTACTGAAATCGCTAGCACACAAAGCAGCTTTTCAAGAACCGGATGTAAATGTACAAATTAATCATGAGTCTGTTTTGAAATCATTCCATGGTAAATAACCGGAAGTCAAAAATAATTGTCCACAACAACATTGAAGCCTCATTCACAACCTGTAAATACTAAAGGAATAACTGTATGAGTAATTGTTGGATAAATTTTTAAAATTCTTGCTGTTTGTTAAAATTAATGACTGTTCATATTGACAAAAGTCTTGGTCTTGGTCTTGCAAAACCAAGACCAAGACTTTGAACCTCAAGACCAAGACCAAGACCAAGACCTTGAACCTCAAGACCAAGACCAAGACCAAGACCTTGAACCTCAAGACCAAGACCAAGACCAAGACTTTTAAAAACGAACTCGAGTGCACTCGAGACCAAGACCTTGGTCTCGAGGACAACAAGACTGGCCTATACATGTAGTTGCTGCTACTAAAACTTGAATCTTAAACCTTAGTACATAATCAGTAACTTCTAAAAAGCAGACTCTGAAGTTTTGGGGCCTTCAGCAACCAAGTTGGAACCGTGATGTTTCCTTCATCGCAACACAAGGGACAAGGAAACGCAACAAATTAACTTCACATTTGTTGGCTGTGTTTCGAAGGGCTGCAGACCCTACATAATTATAATTTTATTTAAGCATTGAGTTTTATCATATAAAGCGTAATTTACATGACTAATTTAGTCCCTAAAGTTTAAGAATTTTATTTTTTCATTTTTATAACCTGTGTTGGCAAATAAAAACACCTTTCCATAGTCGGCATGAAAGTCTTTGAAGTGAGCGACTAGTCTGCATACAACGCAAAAGCTTTTCGCCTCGGAACATTTTCAGACGAACTTCACTCAAGGCTGATATTTGCTTACTGTTTTGCTGTACAGTCTGCAAATGCAAACAGGCCTTTGCACGTGCAGCGGAACCAGTCCCAGAGACAACAATATTTGGACTCAACAGGCATCTATAAACTGCGTGTAGTTGGACGTGTGGTAACCAAGGGCTGAAAGATCGATTCGTGAGTGAATCGAATCGCTGCTGCGTGCGGCAACAGGTGTTCGTAATGAGGAGATTCCTAGAATGTGTTCTTCCAGTAGTAGGCTGTAGGACAAGTTTTCTTGCTGGCCTTTCCACCAAACTGCCTGCACAACGTCAGTGTATACATGTAATTCCTGCGAAAATGTTTTAGTCTAGGCCTACTAGTGATGGCGCGGCATTCTTTCATCACGTACTACCGATTTTTACTGCTTTTCACATGAGGTATATAAACAAACGAAAACTTTTTTCCTCTCTCTCTCTCTCTCTCTCTCTCTCTCTCTTAAATTTTTTTAGCTCTCTCTCTCTCTCTCTCTCTCTCTCTCTCTCTCTCTCTCTCTCTCTCTCTCTCTCTCTCTCTCTCTCTCTCTCTCTCTCTCTCTCTCTCTCTCTCTCTCTCTCTCTTCCATCAGGTGTGTGCCGACGAACGATAAGGTTTGGACAAGATGTTTCTTCTCTCTGACGCAAAGAACGCAATCTGTTCTAGTCTATATCTCCGTTTACAACAGCTTCTTGAATTTACTTCAAGATATGACCAATTTACCAGGTGTATCCACTTAGAAAGAAAATTTACTTAACAGGAAGAGGCTACGATAATAACAAAAGTTATGATAAAAGCAAAGGAACAGGTTAAATGTCAGCCATTACACCATTTCCAAGCAGAGGATATCAGTTCATTATTTATTATTTAGGGAACACTTTTAAGGAGTGAACATTAAACAAGAGATAAAGAAGCATACAGAGAGACAGAAGGATAGAGGAGAGGGAGGGAGGGAGAGAAAGAGAAAGAGAGAAAAAGAAAGAGAGAGAATAGGAAGGAAGAAAAAATGAGTTACAGACAGAGGCGAACATACAGAGATATACAGACAGAAAGGAAGACATACAGTGAAAGTAGAGTGTGCTGCTAGTATATCAGTTCTGTAACTGCATGCGTGCTTAGGAATCATAATGTGGTTTTATGAAAACCTGTAAACGGATCTTCTAAGGCTGACAAAGAAGCCTGTGCCAAGCTATAGATTGGTATTTCTATTTACATTAAGCGTTCGTCTGTCAATAACCGAATAATGTCAAACCTCAAAATAAAACCACTTGAGCACATATATATATGAGCTTGTGTTATACGTAGACTACGTTCTACACTGATGTAAGGTAGGGTTTACCTGTTTATTAGCGGGAAAATGATTCTTTTATCTACCTAGATGATCTATATAGCCATCTTTAGCTTCTGTATATCGCGCTACAAGGTACGTAACAATGGCACAAAAATAGCCAACTTGATAGAGTCAGAGTCCTGGACCATTGGGAAATATATATGGCGCAATACACGGCCGCTTATGTTTAAACATGAACAAAACTGAAGCTCTTCGGTGTAGTCCTCCCAGATCTAAAATGTTGAACATTACTATTTTCCCATGCGACATACAGAATCTACCAATGCTGCTATAGGTGTGACTTTGATTCAAGGTTGACATTGGAATCTCATGTTATCAACATTACACGATCATTTTGCCTTTATCTGAAAGCAACTTCGACCTATTCGTAAACGTGTAACTCACACTACCATTTTGCTATTTTGTCTTATCACGTCTGGAGTATTGCAATTCAATACTTGGTCCTCATCCTCGTCAATTTTATTGCCTCTTACAGTTACGCGTACAATTGCTTGCCTACTAGGCTAACAATTTTACATAACTGCTAAGTTAAGTCTGCATACTTCCGTTATTAGCCTACGTTAATGATGATTGTAATGGTCTTGTGACCACTGATGCTACGGCTCTATAATGCAGTTGCTAACCTGCCTGTATCGTCATCTAATGTAAATGTAAATGTAAATCTCCGAAATTCTCAGCGCCACACAAAAGCCGCGTCAGGGAGACCAGCTTATTCACCGGCGCTATGTATTGTCTCTGATTTTATTACCCGAGGTTCCTCCTAAGCGCAACAATAGTCCCTTTTGGAACTCCCAATTGTATCCCACCTAGCTGCACCACGCATTTGTCATTTTAAAATTCAATCATCATTTGCTTTTGTGTGTTTATTTGCTATTCTCTGGTTCGTTCTCGTGATGAGATGCAAAAAAGAATTATGTCATGTTATGTTATATGAGTGTGTAAGTGCGTGCGTTTTCCCTGGAAAGCTGATTGAGCATATTCCACGTACATCGATACTATGCATGATAATAATGCACATAGGGCCTTTATAATAATCACATTGCAGTTGTACACTAACTGCTAAAGCGTTTAATAGAGCCTATAGTACAGGCAATCTATAATGTATAATATACATGCACGATTAGGCACATAATTATATATGTACCGTGTCAGTTAAAATGAATAATATATTGGCCGGTTATGCAGTTCAAAGTGAGTCCGTACTTAATCTGTATACATACGCTCAAGCATCGAACCGCTTCGTACTGGCAGAGACCTTCACCCAGTATACAAGACGAACAGCTGCTTCTCACAACAGGCTTAAGCCAAACACCAGCTATTGCATTTACGTTTGGCTTACAGGGCCTAATTAATTGGTGCAGCGGAAACGGTGTGTCTTGCACATGTTAGACTCTGCTGTTTGTTCATGTAGACCTGTGAAGATCAGAGAGAGAGAGAGAGAGAGAGAGAGAGAGAGAGAGAGAGAGAGAGAGAGAGAGAGAGAGGAGAGAGAGAGAGAGAGAGAGAGAGAGAGAGAGAGAGAGAGAGTGAGAGAGAGAGAGAGAGAGAGAGAGAGAGAGAGAGAGAGAGAGAGAGAGAGGAGGAGGAGAGAGGGAGGGAGGGAGGGAGGGAGGGAGGGAGGGAGGGAGGGAGGGAGAGGAGACAGAGAGAGACAGAGACAGAGACAGAGAGACACAGACACAGACACAGACACAGACAGACAGACACAGACAGACAGCCATACAGAGACAAGACGGAGAGAGACAGAGAGACACAGACAATAACAGACAGACAGGCAGACGATGGGGTCAGCTTACACTGGCCTATGCACATGGCGTTTTTTTCAGGACCGCATGCCCCAGAGTTAGATTGTTTAGGTTTCGAAATACGCAAAACAACATCGCTGCAATCTCATTCAGTGCATAGTCAGAGTTTCTAGACTCCATGAGCATTATGCTGTCCATCCAAAAGTCGTGGGACTAGAATAGTATGAACAAATACAATACGCCTTCGAAAGTTGTTTATTCAGCTGTTATAAAATATAATACATGCCGTTTCTGGTGTACGAAACCTGTATGGACAGCTTTCACAATCTGTCGACAATGATCGCTTCTAGGCATCTATAACTGAGTAGGCTATGATGTATGTAAGTTGGCCGTGCATATCTACGTCTGCATCGGCGATACGTTTGATATCGTACAAATGTTTGGGTTAGTGGCACGCAGAGAACAGGCTTCAAGAGATTAGAGGCAGCAGCAGCTGCATGTTACGCAGAAATTGTACGTAGAACTCAATCAGCCTTTCCATTCCTAAAGACTCGATCACTGAGTGCGACGTTTGTTTTTCATCTAAGGCTATTTAAGTAAACGAGAATGAGGAGGTAGGGGTTAACAGAGAAAAGGTCTGATGTATTGCCTGTTTTAGCGAGGCATAGGTCAGACCGTCAGAAGCGTCTATTGTTATACATGTTGTAGACAGGTAGGCTACTATGAGCTAACATAGGCAACGTCTTTTGTATCCCCGTCAGATAATACAGGATAAGTAGGAAAGGCGTACTGCGATAAAGGTAGCCTATCAGAGAAAGCGAAGACTATCAGAGAGCCCGCAATAAATTTGGTTTACAGTGAGTGTAGGCCTAGGCCTACTGAATTTAAGAAATTAAGGCAGTCATAACCAAAATGATGACCTCTCATATAAGGTAACGCACAACAGTCAATACGTATACCACTGTGATGATGATCTGTCTCTATTTCACGTGACAGACACGGGATTCGAGTCCTGGTCTACGAGGTGAAAAGACGGCCGACTTGCTATAGGCGCTCGGCCACCATATCATCTTCTTTACCCGATTCACATCGCGTATTAGGTAACAAAGATAAATTTATACGATGCATTTTTAGATGCAGCTCAAAGGTGCGATGCCTCGCATTGCACCGTTGCACGCTGCCATCCAGTAACTGTCCACGTCATTCGAATTGATTGTGGTTCGAGAAACTTGATATCTAAATGTTACAGGTAGACTACAGCACATTCTTTCACCGTTTTGCTAACCTTACATATTACTTACATGTATATATGAACTTCGTAGGTCTATAGCCTAAGGCTATGCGTGTTGTTGTTTGTTTATTCTGCAGGCATTCCTGGTAGAGTTTAATCGATGGATACAACGCCTACTATGAAACAAAGTAAAAGTTGTTTCAGCAGAAATCCAGAGCTGGTCCTGGAGACTCAAAGAATTACGACGAGGTTAAGGGAACAATCTCCGGTGGTTTCGTTGGCCAAGCATAACGCCTTCTTCGTTCCACAGAGACAAATGACCAGACTGGACAGAGCAAAGAAAGGCATCGTGGCAGGGATCGAGGTTGACCAGAAACTTCTCTACAGAAGATTCCAGAGGCTGCTGAGCCAGACGCGACTGAGGCAGGCGCAGATGGATGGCAATCGGACCTTAGAGGGAGAATTACGGAAGGAACGACTCAGCCGTATGGAAGGAAGAGCGGCACTGGGATGCCACTCAGAGTGGGATGAACTGGAAAAAGTCCTTCACGGAACCCACCTAACAGATCCCAAGGGCGATTTAACAGTACCAAGTGGAAGATCACCCCACAGTCCTGACCGGATAAGAAGACACTCATCTGCTCCTTCGTCTGCATGGTTGTCCAGTAAGTTATCTACGAAACCTCCTACAGCGTCGGTTCTTTCAACCATGACGCCCGTTCAACTGAAAACGGTTCGTTGTATACCAGTTGCTCTTTTCAGCGATGTAACGGCTGGACAGGTGAAAATCAACAGCGAGGATCTCGACAGCGATCAAGAACAGGAAGAAGACGACGCGAAAGTGCAGCAGCTGGAAGCCGTCCTGGAAAACAACACACCGAACGGACAACCATCCACCACCAGACGACAGATGACTTCCGTTGCCACTCCTAATCTGATCCAAAGCCGTCCTTCTTTCGTCAGTCATCGCCCGAGTACTGGAGCCACTGACGAAGACACAAAACATGAAAACCTACCGTTGATTGAGCTGCAGTTGAGGAGAGTTCGAGAAGCTACCGACGACTGCCTTCGAAGAGTTCACGGGTTCTACGCAAAACTCGACCAATGTTCGGACGGTTCGGACTTCGATTACTACGCCAGAAGGTTCTCATGGGAGCCGACAAAAAACGGTTTTGCGGCTGACCCAGCAACCCCCTTTGCCAACAACAGTCGGGCTAAAGTACAGTGCAGAAAATAACTGATCACTTGTATACAGGCAATCAAGTATTTAGTGAGTCAAACTCATGAAAAATTACAAACACGTTAAAATTGATTAACTCGGGTTTAAGCGTTTCTATCATATAGGGCTTGCAAAGATTTTTGGTGGTAAAAGTAGGCTTAAAAACAGCCAAGTGACTTGGATCGTGTATAATCCAACTAATGAACAGCGACTGTGATCATGAATGCACGCTGTCTTCTACCTGGAACGATTAAGAATAAGCAGTAGACGCTATACAGACTCTGTGGCCCCGTTATTATTGCAGTTAGTCTGCTTCGTATCCGAATGTTTGTGTTTATTACAAATCCGTCATACGCAGCGCACGTGGAGTTGCATATTGCAGGAGTCTCAGATAAGCTCACGAACTTCACTGTCGGAAACATAACCGCACTCTTATGTATTCCCACACATATTTTGAAATCGGCCACCAGTGCAGAACATCAGACTCTCAAGCAGCTATACAGCGAACCTATATCTACCGAACTGTTAGATGTTTTAGATCTTCCACGGACATTATTTTCACATGGAGTATACTATTCCGGTAACTGACACGCGCAGTCTATACCGAGTTAAGTTCACCTGGAGAAGTATTTTAGTTACAGGCCACCCACTTTTTATGGTGGCTAAAAAGGGTGCGCTTTTTATGCCAAATAAACGAGGCTACGCAAATGAACAGATCCGTTTTGTGTTGATCATATAGAACCCAGGAATAGGACCTATATCAGCTGAACTCTATCGGACTCATTTTCACATACGGCACCCATGTATCTCACTCGACTGAGAATCCCATGTATCTCATGTACCCCATGTTTCTCATTCAACCTAGTATTCCGTGTATCAGATTCAATCTAGTATCCCATGTATCTAACTCAACCTAGTGTTCCATGCTTCTCATTCGACCTATTATCTCATGTATCCCATTCAACCTAGTACCTCATGTACTTCATTTGACATAGTATTCAATGTATCTGATTCAAGCTAGTAGGCTATTCCACGAATCTCATTCGACCTAGTATATTTCCTAAGATCAAAAGTGTTTCCCGGTAGCTTTCATGAACAACAGCAACAGAAATGTCATGAAAATCAACAACAAGCATAATTTACGAAGATATGCGCAGAAGCTCTTTCTCTTTCACGAATGCACAGACTGCGATTTAAAATTCATGCAACTTCAGATATAAAATTAATTTTAAAAATACCTGCCTGTAAACTATGTCTTGCAAGTTGTGTTTTAATAAACGGATTGATTGATTGATTGATTGATTGATTGATTGATTGATTTCTCTTCATTTATTCATAGCCCACGTGCAGCTTATACGCGAGCTTAAATTAGGATCATCATTCTTCTGCTGTTGGTCTGCATTAAGTCACTTTTCTCTACTGAAATTTAAAAATATAAAAAAGATAAATGCATCTGTCAGAGTTTCGTATAAAATTTATGCAAATGCATCAAAATGGAAATGAGGAAATAATTGATTGCGAACCATCCGCCATTGCCAGTCTAATAATTCCTGAATCACATTTACACACGACTGTTATAGCAGGAAGGCTCAATTTACATAATCCTTCTTCATTGTTAATATGACTTTTTAACAATAGTAAAATAATAATAATAATTATAATAATAATAATAATGATGATGATGATGACGATGATAAAAACTATAGCATTATTACTATAGCATTTTTAGTTTTAACAACAACATAATTATTAGTAATTTAATCCTAAGAGATCATGTATTTCTACTTCGGGACAAATAATAATAACAATAACACTAATAATAATAATAATATTAATAATAATAGTAATGATGGCGCTTCAGATAATTAAATTTAAATCATTATTGTTAAATATAATAATAATAATAATAATAATAATAATAATAATAATAATAATAATAATAATAAAAGTAATAATAGTAATAATAATAATAATAATAATAATAGGGCCTAATAATAATAATAATAATAATAATAATAATAACAATAATAATAATAATAATAATAATAATAATTTAAAAAAAAAAAAAAAAAAAAATAATAATAATAATAATGTTGTCGCTATAATGCCATCGCTTTCCGCGGCACTTTCAACGACTTTACGGAGGACGAGGCCTGATTTTCTGGAAACAACAGTAAATAGTCTAATATCTAAGTCCCCGAGGGATTATATGTACCTTGGGGCATAAAAATAATAATAATAATAATAATAATTACTCGGTGGCCTTTAAGTGTACTTTCACCAACTTAGACCTTGGTGAAGATGGCTCATTCCAGGCAAATCTGGCTTTCTCTAAAATGTTGAAGTTCCTGAGTTATCTTTTTTTTTTACCTCGGGACGAAAAAATAATAATTGACACCTCAAACGTACCCCGATAGACAATCGTGTTGAAACGCTGGATTGTTGTTACAACACCTTGGAAGAGATGAAAAATCTCCCTTGGGTCTCTAGAAACCCTGGTCAATTGATGATCCAGCCTGGCCATGAACTCCCATCCCTGGGCGCTTCCCATCAGACTTCAGAGTCCAACTGGTTCCTCAGGTGAGGGAATCGATCTCTGACAAGGGCTCGCCAGATTAAAGTCATTTAGGGGAGCATGATTAAGGCCTTAACAGGACCAAGGCGGAAGGCCATACCGTGGGACCCTTCGGATTGAGTAAAATTTGGATCTTGCAATGTATAGAGGAAAGTCCATTGAGCTATAGCTTCTGTCATCGTGAATTAAATATTCAATATCGCTTATTACGACAGAAGCCTCTCCACGCAATGTGAGATCGCTGCAACTGAAAAGGTGAGCAGAAAGGAAAGGAAAGTATGTGCTTGAAGCGATGGCAAATTTAGTCCCTGTTTGATTTCTATTATTACTGCTATCTTGTCTATGGAATGCCCTATCCTGAGACAGCATATAGAGACATCACCATATTTTAAAACTGAGGGCATTCCATAGACAACATAGCAATATAGAAATCAAGCAGGGACTAAATTTGCCATCGCTTTAAGCACATACTTGAGGCTAAGGCTGTCGAAAGCGTTCCTAAAATTCATTTTCACAAGGACTGAACCTTGTGGCAGGAGAGTGAGAAACCGTCGAGTTGCATGTCTATCTCGCCTCCGCCTCTGCTGCCGACTCTTAGCTTAAGTGGCAAAATATTTTCAGTTAACGGTTCAGTGGCACACTTTAAATCCAGGCTGCTCCAGGTATAGCCATGCAACAGCTCAACAGCTATAGAACTAAATCCACCTGCATGGCTTCTTCCTCAAAGCCAGTGATGCGTCCAAAAAAGGATTGGAGCAACAGCTTTCTGACAATAGCCCCCAACAACTTGGCAACAAGTGATTAATAAGAGAAGTAACTGCGGAAAGGACTGAAGGAATAGCCTCTCTGCCATTAATCAAGTCTATGCATGATGCCTTGATGGATCAACTAAACAGGACCTCAATAAAATACAACATGAAGATAAATATCGGAGAGACAAAGATTATGAGGATAAGTGCAGGGGAGGAGGAGATAGCAATGAAAACAACAATAAATGGATAGGAGGTGGAACAGGTCAAGAGCTTCTGCTACTTGGGAAGTGTGATGACAACAGATGCAAGATGCCATAGTGATATTAAACGAAGGATAGTGTTGGGAAAAGATGCGTTCACGAAAAGAGGAGAGTTGATGAGAGGAGGACTGAGCAAAGACCTAAAGAAGAGACTTGTCAAGGCACTGGTATGGAGTGTGGTACTGTATGGGTCGGAGACGTGGACCATCAGGAAAGAGGATATCAAGAGTTTGGAGGCCTTTGAGATGTGGATATGGAGAAGAATGGAGAAGAATTGAGCTGGATGGAGCGAATGACAAATGAAGAGGTGCTGCAAAGAGCAGAGGAAAAAAGATCATTGATGACAACATTAAGAGAAAGACAAAAGACAGACTGGATTGGACACATATTAAGAAGAGACTCCCTCCTGAGAGAAATTATAGAGGGGAGATTGGAGGGAAGGAGAAGGAGAGGAAGACCGCGACAGATGATGCTGGGATGGATGATGACCGAAGGATACAGCGGACTGAAGAGAAGAGCACAGCGAAGAGAGGAATGGCGTCATTGGAAGTGGAAACCTGCCGAAGGGCAGAGAACTTAAAGAAGAAGAATGTACGCTTAAATTTCTAAAATGAAGATCATAAGTTAGAAATGAAGCCTCAGACCAATCCAAATGCGGATTTCCGGCATAACTATAAAGCGAAAGTGATGACAAAATAAAATCAAAATCCTCGCAGGTTAAGAAATGCCGCCATCAACTTCAGCGAGGGGCCATTCCAGAGTTATAATTGTTATTGTTTTTATAAATCCTCGTGGATCATTTTTTTTTGCTTTGAGCTCAACTTCGGGTGTTAGCTCTGCATACTTCATAGCGCCTTAAATCCAGAAATATCGTATGCACATTGAGCATTAATAAATAAATATTAATATTGATTTTATTATTAATATAAATGGTAGGACTATAGATATTACTACGCTGAAGTACTTTATATGTCTTAGTTTTATTATCACTGGGATAAAGTTTTGTTCTTTTAAAATGCATAGATATGAACTCTTTAATAAGGCCTACTCCAGTTCAAATAATGCTGTCAATCACACATAGACGTTCAATAAAAAATACAACAAACAAATCCCAATGAATCAGAGTGGCATTGCATAGCCAGGTATGAAGCTTTCGCTGCAGGAGATGCGAATAGTGTTAAATAACACTGGAAAAAGCAAACAGTAGACTAAAATTGCACATAGAATTGCACGAATTCAGGATTTCATGTTGTTTCCAAAATTTAAAATCTATACTCTTCTAAAGTTGTTAACACTTACTTTTAACTTACTTTTAAGTTTTGTTGCATCCGCGATGCTCTGCTACTCTTTAGCCTACCTATGACATTATGAGTGGAAGTTTCCCAGATGCCACGCACTGTCATCAGGCACTGATATAACCTCGTCCACTCTCGTGTCTGTAGAAGTTGTTAAAATTAGCGACAACGACCGGAACCGGAAGGGCTATGGTCAGGACGCCGGCAATGACGCAAAATGTGCCTACCAGTTTGCCCCAGACTCCCACGGGAACAATGTCTCCGTACCCGACCGTAGTCATGGTCACGATAGCCCACCAGAACGAGTCTGGGATTGAAGTCATTTTCGAGTTGGCCTGGCCCGCTTCAGCGTAGTAGGCGGCGGAGCTGAAGATGATCATGGCAATGATGAGGAAGAAGAAGAACATGCCGAGTTCCCTGAGGCTTGTCTTGATCGTAAGTCCGAGAATGCGAAGTCCCTGCGAATGTTTCGAGAGTTTGAAGATCCGGAAGACGCGAAGAACGCGGATGAAGATGAAAGATCCGCTTTTCTTCGCCTTTTCGCAGTTTCCCTCAGTCTGCTGGATCGCCAGAATGACGAAAAACGGCAGGATCGCCAGCAGATCGAAGATGTTCATGATGTTCTTGGCAAAGATCGGTTTCGACGGACAGGCGATCAGACGCAAGGTGAACTCAACGGTGAACCAGGCAACGCAGATCGATTCGATGATGAAGAACGGGTCTAGATAGTTTGGACGGAAGAAATAGGTCTTTCCCTGATCGGTCGTCGTGTTTAGGCAGATCTCTCGCTCGAAGGCAGGCAGAGTCTCCAGACAGAAGTTGATGATCGAGACGACGATGCACGCCACCGATGCAATCGCGAAGACCTTAGCCGGCCATGAACTGTCTGGTTCCTCGCAGAAGAGCCACATCGAGCGCTGCCAAACGGTCTTCGGCAGCAGTCGTCTCTTTTCGACAACGAATCCTTCCTTCTCTTTGTATTCGCGAATCGTGCTCTCGCCCAGCTGGTAGAACTCTAGCTCCTCAAGAAACACGTCTTCCGGAACTTCGAGCGGCCTGCGCAGCCGACCGCCGCTCTGGTAGAAGTAGAGGATGGCTTGGAAGGAAGGACGATGGCGGTCGAGGAAGAACTCGTTGCGACGACTGTCCCAGAACTGACTGCGCTTCACCGGGTCTCCGAGAAGAGTCCCCGGAAACCGGTTCAGGGTCCTCAGCTGCGTTTCGAACCGTAGTCCGCTGATGTTGAAAATAACACGTCGACACCCGATTCGCTTGCAGTTGTGAGGTTCGCCTGGGTCGAGTACGATGTCAGCAAATTCCAGCAAGGTCTGCTGACCCTGAGAATCGCTGACCTCCTTGATTGCGAGGTTATCCTCCGTTTCGTATTTACTGAAAAAGACTGTCTTAAACTGATTTATTTAAATTAGCCTAAGGTAAATATATCGCTTTTATTGGATCGAATACCGGTACAGTAAGACTATTTGGGGTTTCAAATACTTTTCTACCTTCCCCTTCTTCATAACTGCAAAGTTGTCTTTGGATGAAGTGCAGGTGCAAAACACATTTGCTAAATGCAAAACTAGACGTATTTGCTAGATATAGCCGAGAATTCGCTTCTACATTGTCTTACATGCTTCATCAGATCCGTTTTTCCCGGCTAATCGGAAAAGATGTCATTATATTCCTTCATCAACTTCATCAGTTCTTCCCTCTGTATCACTCTCAACTAACCAGGATTAATGCCTAACGTAGGTCTCTGTAGGCCTACGTTTCCATTTGAACACTATTATGAAAAATAAAAAATGGGGCTCTTTTAAAATAAATTAAGTAAAATAAGTTAAACCTTAACCTTATGGTCAAATCTCAACTATCTTTAACTGACATCGAGTTTGTTATTCTACATATTTCTACTCTAGCAGGCAGTTAACGTGTCACCTTGTCACCTTGTGCTGTCAACTCCTGGAGCTCTAGCGATCGCCATGACACACATTAGTTAACGTGTACCTTTGTTTAATAGTACATTACCGGTATTTGCTATTCATTCTTAGGTCTAAACAGCTAACTGTTAATTATTTTGTATACGACTGTTCGTAAGTAAGTAAGTAAGTAAGTATAATCTTTATTTATAAACCAACTGCTAACCGCACGTTGGTGTACATAGTTCATCAAATTAATTTAGGCATATGACATCCGAATTACAATTTCATAACAGAAATCTGTCCATTCGGACTGAATGAGAAAGTCCACTTACTCTTTCCAGGTTCTGGGAGTCTTTTCAGCGTGTCTTCCCATTCCCCATCCCGGAAGCAACCAGGGCGGCAAATGTCTGTTTGCAAAGGTCGAAAGAGCAAACATTTAGAAAATTAGTCTGAGGCAACTGATGCAAACACATCCGCAGCAACGCTGAACAGATCAACCGAAGAAACGCATCCCATCGCCGCCAATATCAACCGCACCTATATTTCCTGCGAAAACTGGCAACCAATCAGAAACAGTTTGAACGCACCGCAGCCTATATGCCTGACTGTGTCCATCGCTAGACTTTTCCAGCTTTGTCTCTATGACCCGATAAACGGAAACAGGCATATCTTAATCGGAGCAGCCGAAGAAGGACGATTATTTTGCGCTCAAGAGGCATAAATAACGAGTTCCGGTTTTCAAAACAAACTCTCGACGCAAAGCCTAGGCTGTTTAGTACCGCCGAGCGAACACGGAAAATACATTCCGACCTGCCGAATATCAGCAGCAGCAGCGTCATAGAAACTGCGGCCTTCCTTCTTCAAGTCACCGCTGGAACTTAATAAGCTTATCCGCATTGGCTCTATTATTGCGCTTATCGGTTCGCCCACGTTCCGCGCACGCTGTTGCCATGTGCTAAGAGCGCTCGGGTGTATTGGAACAATATAGCCAACTTAAAAGGCTGGAATAAAGCTTTCTAATATATAGATCGTACAATCATTTCTGATTGTCAGACCGGCAACGATCGAGAACTTATAATCTGACTGGAATTTATTCTTCGATCACAGACGGTGGCCCAATGGTCGAGCCAGTCCATCTAATCTTAGCTTAGGCCTGTGATGTAGGGGAGGGAGGGGCATGTTGTCTCAATTTTTACTTTTTTCGTTATGTACACTGCGTAAATAAAGTTATTACAAATCCTATTAATGTACCGGGGAAGTATACCATTCCTTGACATAGTAAATGAAAAATAATGACAAAATATTAAAACGCACTATTTAATAAAATAGTTTAAACATGAGCCCCAACATGTGACAACTTACCCCGACATCGGGGTATGTTGTCTCGCAGATGGGGGCATGTTGTCACAAATAACATTTGACACTGAAAAATAAAACCAAATATTGTAGGAATATTCAAAATCAATTATAAATAGTCTAATCCGACTATAAATAATAAAACCTGTCAACTGACAACCAGAAACAGATTATGTCAACTACAAAAAACTACAAAGTATGCTAACAGTTAGAGTCGTTGACAAGAATTCTACTCCTGAACTACATTTTCCCTATCAGCAAAATCGGAACACGACGTGTATAAATCAAGATCAACGATGTCTTAAATGCTTATATTATGTAACGGAGGGGCTGTCTTCAGCTAGCTGGCTCGGATATGTTTAACCAGGACAGTTATTGATTCTGAGATTGTGAGGGGACTGAGGGGTGAGGAGTCATATCAAGGCCGACAATATGAGTGTGGGTCCATAACTCCATATACTATTTTGTAACTAATGAACTATATCGCCACTAGAAGGCCAAGAGCAGGGCACCACCCTATTCACGAACGCTACGTCAAATCAGAGGGAGTCTCCAGAGAGTAGTCCAAAACACGTCCGAGCCCGGTTTCCAAAAGGCCATATCAAATCAGAGGAAAAGATTTTCAGAGAGTAGTCCCAAGGAGGTCCGAGTCCGGTTTCCAGAGGGCCAGATCAAGAGAGGAGGCAGAGCCGCTGTTAAGGCAGATATAGTTTAGGGCAAGAAGAATTTGAAGGCGGAGGATCTGACGAGTTAGGGTAGGAGTAGGCCTACTTGAAAAAGTGAGACTTCAGTTTTAAGTGGAAAGCCTTAGGGGTGAAAAATAGAGGAATATGAGGGGGAATGAAGGACGTGTTGCAATTATGATGACGGAACTGAAAATCTGAGGAATCCAGAGGAATCCAGGGGGAGATCATTCCAGACAGAGGCGTGGTGCTGTGTTGGATATGGCTCGGTTGGAGAACTTGAGATGACAAGTGACTGGGGTCGAGAAAGACTGAGATGGTAGGATGATCAAACTATTTATTGGCATTGTTTAAGAAGTGGGGTGCGGTTCCCCCAGTCCAAAAACGCATCATAGACCCATATATCCTGCAAATTAAACAGTCAAACTGCTATAGTACAATAAAATGTGACACAAACAATGACAGGGTATGTTTTGTCTTAAGCTTAAATTTGCATGGGGTATGTTGTCACAAATTGTGACAACATACCCCTTGCAAAAAATTCCTGAAGTTAACATCACCAGTGCAAAGTAAGTGCCTTTAACGGTCCAGCGCATTTCGTACTAATATAGCGGGTTCATAAGCTAAATAACGGTCTAGAAACAATTTGTATAAGTAAAAAACTCTTTCAACACAATGAAAATCATTAACAAGCAAGAAGATGCTTTTGGGTTGTGAAAAAAATGACATGTTGCCTGCTAACTAACCTTTATAGCTGTATTAACCAAAGTTGCATATAAATGATCTGGATGTTGTGTACACACATCCTGACGATATCAGCGCACAAAAGAACATACAGTTTTTTCTACACGATTGCTGAGACAACATACCCGTGAGACAACATGCCCCTCCCTCCCCTAGACGCAGTGTTCGGCTCTGACAGCCGCTGAGTTCGGCCCTTTTCTTCGGCTCGTCCGACTTCAAGAAAGCATTATCGCCAAGAGGCAAAGGCTTTCGGTCTATCAATGCAGCTGAAACGCGTTGCGCTAATTATTGTTATTCCACACGCTATGACCTGAGGACTACTATACTAAGCGTCATGCTTAGTAGTCCTGTCAGAATATACGATAACAGGATAAAGCCCCGAGAATTGTACGGTATATCAGGGTCAACGCAATCAACTGAAGCAGGCATACTTTAAAGTGATGCGGTCCTGTCTAAAAGCTCCATTAAGACAAATACCCAGATAGCCAGCCATAGGGCCTATCGCCTGGCTGTGGGTCTGGTGAGGGTAATCGTCGGCAAAACGTGAACGGTGTTTCCTTGTCGACGATTCATTGGACTGACGCGGATAGCCAATATATCACTAACCGACATATTTGTCGTTCAAATGGAACCTCCGATGCGCTCGTGCCCTGCTTGAAACAGATAGCCTACATCTTTTCCTTTCTGGCAATTTCATCGGTATGACACGGGTTGTCCACAAATCGCCAGTCGACAAGTGTTCAAAGGGGGCCGTCGATACGCATGCGCACTGGCCATTTTGTTTTACCTTCTGAGCTTGTGATTGATTAATTAATTTTAGTGAATATGTTTCTACTGTTCAAAGAAACGTTCGAAACATTCTACAGTTACGTTAGGGTCCGCCTACTACATTTTGCTCTATTTTTACCATTAGCTTACACGACTGCATAATAAACCAATACCGCCACTCACTTCCACGAATACCGCCACTCACTTCCACGAATACCGCCACTCACTTCCACGAATACCGCCACTCACTTCCACGAATACCGCCACTCACTCATCGTCATCTACCTCAGGCTCCTCTACTCATCACCTCACAGGCTTTCCACTCCAAATTGAAAACTCATCTCTTCAAGATTTCCTGTCCTAATCCATCTGATCCTCTGCCTTCCAAGCTATCTCGTCCTCAACGAAACCCTCCGTAACAGCTGCTCTGCCTCTCTCTGGTCTCTCTGGCAACCGGACTCGGACCACCAACGGACATCGATTTCTGGACAACCCCTCGGATACGTCGCAGCGCTCGTGAATAAGCTGGTGCTTTGCGCTCAGCTTTACAGTGGCGCTTTAGAAAATTGGAGATTACGATTACGATTACGAATAGACAATAAAGTCGAACGCTATATTGTAATAAACCTTATAAGTAGGTCCCTAAGAGTCGTTAGACGCAGTATTTTGATCAATAGGGGTCTATATCTGAGCTTTATTTTGTATAATTAGGCCCTACACGATTACGGCACAGAAACATAATTTTGTTGATCGCCAATTAAGAGGTGCATCGGTTTTTGTAGTAGCCGTAGAATCACTTCTCGAAGTTTAATATCGATCACGCCGTCGTGCGCTCAAATAAATATTAGGTCTGATAATAAATTACTACCACACCATTCATTATAATCATCTTCATCATAGTCGTCTAGACTAGTCGTCGTCGTCATGATTTGATTCTGCCCTAGGCAAAACTAGCAAATTAATGATCATGAAGTCATGTTGATATGGCCGAAAACAACTATGATGATGCTGAGGGAGCAATTTGAGAGCTTACGTTGCGTAGACGATGAGGGATATGACCCAGAAAAATTGAATGACGAGGACCTTGGAAAAGAAGGGAAAGAGTAGCTGTAGGAAGTTTTGCAAGAATTCACGAATAGATTAACAGGAAAATTGGGCAGAACTAAATTGATAATGCATACAACCAATTGAAGCACATATAAACCCATTGCAAAGAAATTGAGATGAAATTCCCAGAGAGTTTGCGGAACAGGTCCACAAACATTGAGCAAATGATCAATAACCAAAAAATAGAATTATCGGAGTCCCCATATGCGTCATCAATAGTGTGTGTGAGGAAGAAAAACATTCGCGTATCAGACAACATAATAACCGATGTACGTCTGTCTGTCTGTCTGTCCCGTAACAAACACTATTGTGACGTCACTATACTGCCGCCTTGGCGACGGCTGTCTTGACGACGACGGGCATGACGACGGCGTTTAGAGCATTTTAACCGACGACGGCTATTGGCTATAGGCCTATAATATGACGTCATAATATAACGGGGAAGTAAGCTTAATTGTTTTATATACCGTGATTTTTCACGGGTTACAGCTAGTTAAACAACATAATAACCGATGTACGTCCGTCTGTCTGTCTGTCTGTCCGTCCCGTAACAAACACTATTGTGACGTCACTATACTGCCGCCTTGGCTACGGTTGTCTTGACGACGGTTATAGGCCTATAATATGACGTTATTGTTATCACTGCAATAATAATTGGTTTTTTATATACCGTGATTTTTCACGGGTTACAGCTAGTATAATATATTTATATATCTGCGCTGCTGCGTAACAATTGCGGATGAATACCGGGCTAGCGATATGCGATATATATATATATATATATATATATATATATATATATATATTCTATTCCAGATAAATCAGTTGGGGCCAATTTCATCACAGGCCTAGATTTGCTGCACGCCGCGGATGAATACCGGGCTAGCGATATGCGATATATATATATATATATATATATATATATATATATAATCTATTCCAGATAAATCAGTTGGGGCCAATTTCATCACAGGCCTAGATTTGCTGCACGCCTTTTTCTAAGTAGGCCTATGGCTTGATCAAGCTAGTCGCCCGCACGCAGCGATTAGGAAACCTTTCGATTTGTTTCTATTCTAGGTGCCGCCTAATGGTACGAAAATTCTAACGTTTCCAGCTATCAGCTGTTCAAGTGTTACGTGGCGCCGTACTGTGCAGCGGTCCACACTGATGATTTTAATAATAATAATAATAATAATAATAATAATAATAATAATAATAATAATAATAATAATAATAATAATAATAATAATAATAATAATAATAATAATAATAGTAATAATAATAATAATAATAATAATAATAATAATAATAATAATAATAGTAATAATAGTAATAATAATAATAATCTTTTTCTTTATTAATAATTCAAACCGACAAACGCAGTAAGATTACATTGACACATGACAGTACAATTATCAATATCTTAACTAAACACACGTTATGGCAGCCATGCAAGGCGCCCAATTGATGCTTAGAGTAAGGTACATGTAACGGCGATTGTTTTTCTTGACTTGTGTGGTGCTTTTGATACTGTGAACCATTCTCTTCATAAACAACTGTTTACATCTTTCTCCCCTCACTCCCTTCCAGATGCACTAAGTCATCTACGTTACACCATCACCCAGATATCAGCCTGGGTGACCGCCAACCTGCTATGCCTAAACCCTTCAAAAACGAATTCCTCATTGTTGACCTACCCGAGCAATTAGGCAAACTAATCTGCGAATGTGTGACCGTTAGCACTAGTACTTCTCCAGAAAGGTGTAATTCTGATACTCTCTCTGCCTGTCTGTCTCTCTTTGTCTGTCTTTCTGCCTCTGACTCTCTCTCTGTCTCTGTCTCTCTGTCTGTCTCTGTCTGTCTCTCTGTGTCTTTGTGTCTCTCTGTGTCTCTCTCTCTTTGTCTCTCTCTGTGTCTCTCTCTCTTTGTCTCCCTCTGTCTCTCTCTGTCTCTCTGCCTGTCTCTCTCTGTATGTCTCTGTCTGCTTGTGTGACTGTTGCCGTATTGGTATCTGCACATGTATCTGTCTTTGCCAGTCTGAGCGTCTTCGAACAACACCGAGCAGAAGAAAATACAATAGCCCTACAGTATTCGAAACACAATCGAGTCACTTGGCAAGTACTTTGCAAAACTCTTTTCAATAGAGCGAAGTGGGAACTCGGTGAATGGGCCTCTGGCCTCTGCGTGTAAAAACAATTGTTAGTTATGCTGCGAAGTATTGGGTCTACAGCCATACAATTAAACTGAATAGAGCTATTATGTTCACTGCAATCAATAATGGTCTTCTAAATGCTCGTGAATGAGAACGACGTCATTGTAAAACAAGCCTGGAAGTTTGCCTACGGCAGATCTGTGTACATTTATTCTAAATAACATTTCACGGGAAAACGCGTTAACCTACTGATCAACAACTTATTCCATGGACTCTATATACCAGTGGGGATCGTCTGGTGTATATCCATTTAGCGCTTCGAATAGGAATAACAAGGCAGCATTGGTCAGATGCAGTCCGAAGCGAAGATTGATGTGATAAGACAGCGTAATACGATAGCAGTGATGAAGACATTGTTCTACGAACGTCGACAAATAAAAACAGGAAGAGCTTGATATACACATGTAGACCTACGGTAAATACTGCAGCGCTATACGTGCATATACTCGTCGACCCTTTTTTACAACTGTAGCATGAAAACTAACTAGGCCTACACAATGTTCTAGGTTGTGTCCGTGTTCAATGTCTGACTGAATGACTGATGTAGCATATTGTAACCTACAGCTCTATGCAATGTTCCGGCCTTTATGAAACGCGCATTACAAAATTTACAATCGCTAGATTTTGCAAAAGAAGACGGCTTGCTTCGATATGCTATGCAAAATGCAAAAAGTGCATTTAATATGATTTACTAGTAAAGACGGAATCTTCTGCCAGCATAAAGGCCTGTAACTCTCCCACAGAATTCGTGTAGGCCTAAGTATAATGGATCAACAGTCTGCAGGTGCTGCATGGGTCAGGGTGAAATATAATTGCAAACGCGTGTGCTCGCAGCACTATTTCGCGCATAGTTACGGCGTGCACATAGCCTATGCTTTAGTTCGGTATGTGTGCATCAGAACGAAGTATATAGACAGTTAGGCCTGCATAGAACTAGGTGTGTATAGGTCTAAGCTCTGCATAAGCAATAGACGCCATGAAGTCTGATTGAAGTCGATTAGGTACACACCCGCAGACGTAGAGAAGCAGCGCCAAGACAGATCGCACCTGGTCCAGTGCGCGTGGAAGATAAGTCTACCAGATGTGAAGCCAGTTCTGCCAACTGTGGCCGCCCGAAGATGCAGTATGCGTAGCCTATCGCACCTCTGTAATGCGCAGATAAATGAACCACACGGATGCCTAAACGCGCTCTGCAACTCAGTTGCAGCAGCTGCGGAGGCTATAAGAGCAAGTTATAGTTGCTCATCAGAACTGCTCTACCCCACGGGTCAGCGCAGCGAACATACAGAAGGAAAATTAAGCAATGCGCTATAAGAAACAAAGGGGATGCCGACTTTCATGTAATGTAGGCCCATTAAATGAATGCAAATTTAGTCATAGCCTTTCAACGCATAGTTTAGTTTATTTTCGGACATCTAAGGCGCCATTATCTAAAAAATTCCAACCTTAGCACTTCAAACGCCATTTTTATAGTAGGGCCTACACCTGCAGGCATTAATCGATGGCTCTTCCAAACAGAATAGAAATACAGTCAATTCCAAAAGTCAGTCCTCTATGAGACTAACTGGGATAAGCACGCTGAAACAAAAAGTCGAGAACGGAAGGATGACAAAGGCACAACAGATTGTGTACAGATTGTGGAAATGCGTTCCAGAGTGGTAGGCCAGCAACTGGAAAAGCCCTGCTGTTAAGTGCAATCTTCTTCACTCGATGTAGGCTACATAGGCCTATGGCAAGAGAAATGCAATCAGACGATCTAGTGGAGCAGCGACAAATAGGAGGAGATATGTAAGCATATATGTTTAGTCTGACCAGAATGCAGTGTCTTAAAGGCAATTACATCAATTCTGAGACTAATAAATTATCCGCTCAACAGGGAGCCAAAGCAATGATTTAGGGCCTAAGGTCTAGGGTAGGCCTAACTGCAGGGGCGTAACTTTGGTCTAAAAAGTGGGGGTACCAATTTCTTACATACACAAAGCAACGCAGAGACTGGGATCTCGGGAAAGGCACAATGATAAAATATTGATTGGCATTGTTCAAAAAGTGGGGGTACGGTACCCCAGTCCAAAAAGTGGGGGTACGGGTACCCTCGTAACCCCCACAAATTACGCCTATGCCTAACTGGATCATATTTAGAAGTATGTGAATATCCCTAACTAATGAATGAGTTCTGAATTCTTCGCAACTTTAACAAATATGGTTTTCTGACAGAAAATAAAAGACTCCCAATAACGAAGACGGTTAAAAACTAATGCATTAGCCAACAACAACCGCGTGTAGCCATCGGAATGTAGTAACATCCAATTCCACTTCTAAAAACACGATCCTCGACAAAAGAAATGCAGTCCATCTTGTGCATCTGTGTTTGTGTAAGCATGACTGTGTCTATATCAGTCTTTGTATATCAGTGTTGCGAACAGCCTGCAGGCCACATCTTAATGTTGATTTTTTCTTTAGCTGATGAATTAATTTGGATTCACCTTCAGATGCGTAATGGATTACGGCAGACTTGTTGTCCTCGAGACCAACGTCTTGGTCTCGAGTGCACTCGAGTTCGTTTTTAAAAGTCGTGGTCGTGGTCTTGGTCTTGGTCTTGAGACCAACAGTCTTGGTCTTGGTCTTAGGTTCAAAGTCTTGGTCTTGAGGTTCAAAGTCTTGGTCTTGGTCTCGCAAGACCAAGACCAAAACCGGCCGCCAATATGAAGTCATTTAAAAAACTCAAGAATTAAAACATTTATCAAGCCTACGACAAATACCTACCGACGGATACAAGTCTTGTTGGTCCGGAAAACCCATTGGCAGCAGCAACTAAGTTATGCTGTACCAGTATCTGAAAGCTCTGCCGAGACTTTTTCTGAGCCAGACGGTTTGATAAACCATGGGAGGATTTAAAAATGGCTCACGATTTGTGCATTTAAATCCAGTGCTTGAAAAGCTACGGTGTGTGCCAGCGACTTCAGCACCTATGCAAAATATTTTTCACATGGCGAAATTTTTATTAGGCCCCACAAGGCACGTCTTGGTCAGAAAATTCTGAGCGGATTGGTTTTTAACTTTTTATAAAATACAAAAGGCATTTGGAATAACATTTTGCATGAAGAGCTTTTTAAATAAGGATTCGGAATTCTCTGCTGTCTGCATTTAAAGTTAATTTTGCTTGAATAAAATAACAGACTCACGTTTTCATTAAAATAGCGAGTAGTCCGACTCGACAATTTTTTTGTAAGGATTAGAAGTCTTGGCCTGAATGTGATTTTTGGGGTCTTGGTCTTGGTCTCGAGGTTCAAAGTCCTGGTCTTGGTCTTGGTCTCGAGGTTCAAAGTCTTGGTCTTGGTCTTGAGGTTTAAGGTCTTGACAACAAGACTGGATTACGGTACCGGTATCGTAAAGAATCAAAAGACGACGCAGTAATTATTAACTGATGCTTTAGCAAGACCTCTTTGGTGCTTTGAATATTTTATTAATCTATTATCCTTAATTGGCCACATATAAGCCCTTGTGAAGCTATAATCAGTCTTTAATGATTTAGCTTATACTGCCGAGTTCAAAAGTTCAAGGTCCGCAAAGGTTCACCAGTCACTCTAGTACAGAGTAAAACGGGGAGGCGACCTGACCGACGTCTCTGTTGAGCGTAGACTCGGATCCGACCTGGGCTGGTGAACCAAAGTCCTCCGTGCCCACCTTCTCGTGGTGCGGACCGTTGGTACTCTTCCTAGGAAGGGGAACGAACGGGCACGGCAGGCAAAACCAGGGGAAGGCAATGGCAAACCACCCCTGTTAACTTGCCAAGAAAATCGTCATGAATCAATACGAGAGGAGATTGGAGTTGAGAATGAAGAGTCGTTAAAACAAACTGCGACAAGAATGAAGCTAAGGTTCTTTGGACATGTTATGCGATCTGATGGTCTGGAGAAGGAAATGATGCTGGCGTGCGGTGAGGGGAGGAGAAGACTGGGTCGCCCAAGGAGGAGATGGATGGATGAGATACAAGATGTAACTGGCATGAATTTGGCGGAATTGAGAGACTTGTCATCGAATAGGAGACGGTGGAGTGTGTTCACCAGGACGATCGCTAGAGCTCCACGAGCTGACAGCACAAGGTGACAAGGTGGCCGAGTTCAAAACACCCTATCCAACCTCCATTTTTTCTGCTTCCATGCATCCCACGCGAATCGCTAGACGAGGAAATCTGTTCATTGAGAATAGAGGTGGGCGTTTGATGAAATCCTAGCACCAACATCATTATGGCTTTTTCATCTTGATATAAATATTTATTGTTATTTCTGTCTGATTTTTCTAATTTCCTTCGCAGATCTTATCATCTGACCTTCAAATTTGACTTACATAGAACATCAAAATAATACAAAGAGAATTAACGTTACAGAGAACATCAAAATAATACAAATAGTATCGCTTCAAGAAAATGGAAAACAGACACACCTACATAGCAAGCAATGGTGTAAGAATGTCTCATCAACCACTCCTATCGTTCAACTCTCACCTGATTGTTTGCAAATTCATAAAGCCGCCAACGGTTTACTGCTGTTGTACATGAAATGGCCCGCACCTTTATGTGTTAGCCACTCGACCATACAACAGCCTTAATACAATCTACTCGTCAGTACAATTAACAAGCAAAGTGACCCGTCGTTGGCCCAGAGATTCAGAAGTCGTCTCGACACATCACGTATGTATACATTCTACACTATAGAGGATCTCCTCGAATTTCTCATTAGCGTTTCCTATTGGCTGCTGGAGCGGCATCGTGATTTACGAAGCACTTATTTAGACCCGGATTACATGGTATCTTGCAGAGGAGGAGAAGACAAGCGTAGGACCGGCGCTTCTTAATGGGAGAAAACATCTGTAAAGTTACACAGCAAGGATATTTATACAGCTCGGTGTACTCCTCCGAATGCGCAGCTTGCGCACACCAGCATAGACTGTGGACGAGCCAGCAACGTATACATGTGTCAGATGAGTGGGTGGGTGGGTAAGTGGGTGGGTGAGTTGTCTGGGTGGAGAGGTAGAGACTGTGGTGTGGTGTGTATCGTAGATGATTCGTTCGGAGTAAACAGAACGGATATGTTGCATATGCATGCTTGTCTGAGATCCCAGGGTCAGCTTTATCCAGGGTCTGAGTCGTAGATTGATTCAGCTGGGGAGTGGGGAGGAGAAGACCCATGGGCAGGAACGAAATGCATACATGGTAAATTTAATGGGGATGATCGAGCGGGGTAGTTTCCTCTTCCTCTTGCAAATCACCCCTCCTAAATCCATTGAATTGAGGGCGGTGCTTCAGAGGTTTCTAACGGCGTTGATAAGTATCTAAATTCATGCACCTTGGCCTACTCGTACATGCACATTACTGGCCCAGTTAGCTACATCGGTAAGAGCGTTGGCTGCGCGTCTCATGCGACTCTGTGTTAGAGCGCATGCGGACCGCGGTTTGCTTCCCGAAGGTGGCTTATTACAGAGATTTGATCTCGGGCTAGCACGGTCCTAACACGGAGACCTTCAATGTGTGGTACCCATTCAAAACGGGCAAGCGGTGGTTCGAAGGATCTCACCTGATCAATTCATTGAAAAATGAGCATGGTCGAGGCCATATACAGGGCTGTAGTCGAGGGTATACGCGGGTATACAGCGTATACTCACCTGTAGCGAAATTTGAGAGCGTATACTCGGCGCTCTGGACGAGGGTATACGCGGGTATACAGCGTATACTTACCTCTGTAGAGACCTGAGTAATGAAATTTGGAGGAAAAAGAGAGGTTTTGACAGGTTTTAAGAGGTTTTTAGGGCGAATGACTAAAAAAAAGGTCATCAACTTTTTCAGAGACGAAATCGTAAAAAGTCAGAAAATTTGAAGGTAATTTGTGAAAAGTCTGAAATTTTTCTTAGACGAATTCCTAAAAACAGGTCTTCAAATTTTTTTTACGCCGCTGGTCACCGGTAGCGTACACTCACCTCAAATTTTACCACTACAGCCCTGGCCATATATACGGTCGCTATAGAAAGTCGCGAACATTTACATTACATTACATTACACATACACATACATGCACTTATACGTCATAATCCGTTGTAGACGCTATTTTACTTAACCCTCTTCTTTTGCTATTTAACGAGTCCTAAAATGCGACAAGGTTAGGCCCTAAGTGACGTGGTGCCATAGTGATTACGCAATCTGACCGTGAAAGCAGAGTAGAGGAGTTGCGGGGAGATGCAATTTGTGATTGACAGCATTGGTTGACAGTCCTGCTGACAGAAGCGTAATGAAATTGGAAAATTAAAGTCAACATGGCTAGTCTCAGTCAATGTGAAGGAAATTCTCGCTTCTTAAAAACTTCACATTCAGATTTGTTACATTTTGCACATCTTGAAGATCACCTAATATATCTGCAAACATTGTCTCAACAAGCCGTTTTATCTTAGTTTTATATAAAAATGTTAGGGATAATGAAACAAAAATAAAAATGTTATTTTAGATAGCACTATAGTATTGAGATATACAGGGTGGCGCAAAGAAAGTGCATAATATCAAGTAATAGGCTAAATTTCTGTGTAAGTTTTTCTTCTTAGAAAAACAAGTAAATTGTTGCCAAATGATAATTTATGCAAAGTCAGAAATCAAATTCAATGTGTCCTCCTCGGTTCTCAACAGTTTTTTCTAAACGTCTGCGCCACTGGTCAATACTTCTGTTTTTTAAACCGCTGAGAGAGTTTTTGCCACTCTTCAACAATGGCCAGTAATTGATCTATTGTTTCAAATTTACGACGAGAGACAGAAAGAGAGAGAAATATATATATATATATATATATATATATCAATCAATCAATCAATCAATCAATCCTTTTATTGAAGCCATTTGAAGTACAAGGAAAATACAACATAAAAGTTTGAACTTTGGCAACAAGAGGAGACCCAAAAGGGATCTTGATCCCGCTTAACAGGGCCACCTAGTTAACATTTATCGTAATACAAGTAAATGTCAGCACAATCAATACTTTTAACGGTAACATCGATCAAGTTATATGATCAGCAAGTAAAAGAAACAATGATAGAACTCTTAACTAAAGAACTTAACTACCAGTACACATGGATTCCAACTAAGGTATACAGATCAATTGTCATTAGTTACAAAGAGATGAAAAAAAACAAACAAACAAAAACAAACAAACAACAGTGCCTGTGTAAATAAACACATAGGCCTAGGCCTAATGCAGTCATGTGAGTGCATCCAAGAGATAGAGTTTCAGTTTTTGTTTAAATTGATGCATAGTAGGTAGGCCTATACCAGTAACTTCAATAGGCAATGAATTCCAGAGTATCGGGCCACAGACTTTGATGCTATGCTGCTTAACAGTAGTGTGGACACTACGTTGATGGTACTTGTTGAGCGATCGCGTGTAATGATTGTGTACGTCAGAATTTTTACAAAAACAATTTTTAAAATTCACAGGCAGTAGATTCGATTGAAATCTGAACATAAATAATCCAACTTGCAACTTATTTATGCATTCAAAAGGCAATATTCTCAAACTAAGAAATAACGGCAGAGTTGTAGCTCTAAAGGGTAAATTACATATAGTCCGAATGGCTCGCTTCTGCAGAGTTTTAAGAGTTGTTAAGCGAGTATGATACGTGGAAGCCCAGGAGATATTACAATACGATATGTAAGGGTATATTAAGGAGTAGTACAAATTCACAAGTATATATTGCGGTAGAAGGTGCCGAATACGAGAAATTATACCAATATTTTTTGACATCTTTTTAGATATGACATTTATATGCTCACTCCATGTTAAGTGCTCATCAATGTGAACACCCAAAAATTTAGTAGAAGATACCCTAGTTATGTTTTGGTTATCAATATTGATATTTAGATTGCAAGTTGGAACACATTTCCTTCGTGAATGAAACAATATGAAATTCGTTTTCATGAGATTTAACGACAGTTTGTTGGCTTTAAACCATTCTCCTACTAGACTTAATTCGGCATTAATTTTATTAACCAGTACATCAATTGATTTATCTGACATAAACACATTAGTATCATCAGCAAACATAACGAAATGAAGCAATGAAGAGGCGTTTGAGATGTCATTCACATATATCAAAAACAGCAAAGGGCCTAAAACAGAACCCTGTGGTACACCACAGGTAACATCAGATACATAAGAAATATGTCCATTATATGAGACACATTGCCTTCTATTTCTTAAGTAGTCAGAAAGCCAGTTAAGACAAACTCCTCTGATGCCATAATGTTCAAGTTTCCTTATCAGAATGTCATGGTTCACAGTATCAAACGCTTTAGATAAATCAAAAAAGACACCCATAGAGAAGTGATTGTTGTCCATAGCTTCGGAGATTTTGTCGTGCATTTCTAGTACGGCCATGTAAGTAGAATGACCTGAGCGAAAGCCATGCTGGCCTTTAAATAAGATATTCTTTAATGTTAAGTATGACGTTAGCCTTCCATGAACAATTTTTTCAAAAAATTTAGAAAAGTATGGCAAAATTGATATTGGCCTATAATTACTAAATTGGTTTTTGTCCCCAGACTTAAAGATTGGAATTATTTTGGCAATTTTTAGACTATTTGGGACAATACCAGTTACAATAGAACAGTTTATAATATTTGCGAGAGGAATCGAAGTGGCTTCAATGGCAAATTTGGCAATTTGGGGGTCAATGCCATCTAAACCGCTGCTGTGGGTGGGACGAAGTTCTTTTGCAATCGATACTATTTCTGTAGGTGTTGTTAATTCAATTCCCGTGGAAAAGATGGTCGGATGTTTTAAGAAAGTCTTGAATGAAATTTCAGTGTCAGGAATTTTAGCTGCTAATTTGGGTCCAATTTCAGTGAAAAATTCATTAAATTTACAAGCAATAAGGCTTTTATCTTTAGTTTCTACATCATTGATAAGAAAACTATCTGTGATCGAAGAATTTCCTTTTCCACGTAGAAGTGTTTTAATTACACCCCACGTCTTACTCAAGTCATTTTCACAATTCAGAATTTTGTTTATGTAGTAGTTCCGCTCAGCAGCTTTGCGTATTTTTTTAAATTTATTTCTATACGTGATAAAGCTGGTCTTATTATCCGGTGTGGGATTTTTAATGTATTTTTTATACAGACGTGATTTCTTATTGCAGGATTTTAACAAGGCTGTAGTCATCCAGGGGTTCTTGATTCTATGGCTCTTTTTCGAAGAATAATTTGTTTTAGGGAAGGATTGTTCATATAATGACATATACTTCTCAATAAATAAGGAATAGGCAAGGGATGGGTCACTTTGCTCACATGCTTGATTGACAGCTGACCAATCAGCAGCACATAGCAAAGCATCAAATTTGCGTTTGGCAGTCTCATTTATTATTCTTTTCTCATATATGGGAGTTTTGTCCACTGAGATCCTTGCAAAATTACTCTGTAATATAATGGGCAAATGATCAGATATGTCGTTTATAATTATAGCAGATTCAATACAGTCGGACAAAGTATTTGTGAATATGTTATCGATCAAGGTAGCCGTATCTGAAGTTATTCTGGTTGGCCTTAAAATTGTCGGCAAAAACCGATTGGAAGTTAGTGAATTAAAGAATGTACGAGTAGGTAGGTGCGTATTTGCCTTGAGTAGGTCTAAATTATAGTCTCCAGCCAGAAAAGTATCATTATTCATCCGAGATAAATGTGACAAAAGTTGGTCAAATTCCTGATTGAATATATCAAGACCAATTCCTGATGGTCTATAGATCACGCCCACCAATAGGTCCTTCCCTGTATTCTGCTTAATTTTAACAAACATACTTTCATAAGAACCAGACTTAGATGATGCCCAATCAGTTTCTAACACATGAAATTCAGTACCCGTCCTTACAAAGAAACCCACACCTCCCCCTCTTCCATCCTTCCTACATTTGTATACAAAGGTATAATCGGGTATAAAGATAGTATCGGCTGTGTCTGTATCCAACCAGGTTTCTGTTAAGGCTAGAATTGTTGTTTGGGATTGAACTAACAAAATCTTTACTTCAGCTACCTTATGCAATAGGCTTCTACAATTAAGGTGCATTATGGAGAAAGATTTTTCTGTTGCATTGAGCTTAGCTCTGATTTCTTCAGTACACACGTAACTACTCGTGCACAGCTTTACACTGTTGTAGAAGTTGGTGTCAGGGTCAATATCAGGGTTGTTTAGAATAGAAAAGTTTTCTGGGTATTCGTCCACAGGATGAAAGACCAGATCTATGGGTGCACGAGGATAGGCTACACTGCTAAAATTGGATTCAGAAACTGCATTTATAAAGTCCTGGTCATTCTCCAAATGATTAAATGGAAAGACAGATGCATTACAACTAGTACAATACCGCGTAGAGTCAATTTGACTCAAAGGAATTGTACAAGAAATGGGGTACACACATTTACACAGGGTGCAACTATAAACATATGTACACAATGAAACTATGGGTAGATAGATTTATTTGTGTTGTGAACTCTATAATAACATCAGTGTAGACCTACATGGATATATATCTGTATATTTATATAGCGCTTAAACAGCTTATTTAATATTTAGTATACTGCTTTATTAATGCTACTATTACAGACTCCCAAACCGAAAACTTTACGGTGTGATTATTGCTATTATTAATACAGTAATACTATTATCGTCACGTCTAAGTAAAACCTTATTCTTCGTAAGTGAAGACACTGATCCGGATGGGGAGCAGCCTCTGACTTTGAGTGGCGCTATAAGTTCTTGATTACAATTACAATTACAACGTATATTATTTCATTAAAAGAGATTTTCAACGTTTACGAGCGATGCTATTATATTGACGTCATTTCGTTTCCGCCCGCTTGAGTGTTGATGACGTCATCGGCATTGTCCCTCTAACGTTCTCTGTAGTTGAATTTGACGATCGCAAATTTTTTACGTTAGTTTGCGAATTTTGTCTGCATTTGTGCTTGATACCCGCGAGTTTATGATTCGAAGGTTATGTTGCCATTTCGTTAGGCTTTTGTGGATACGTCGACGCTCGATACAGTCCCTTCTTCTTGTCCAGTTCGATCGATGGAAGATGACTGCGAAGACGTAAGTCCAGCGCTGCCACCGGAAGCTCATCTACGCCAGGAACAGGTATAACCTGACGGCTCTGTTAAGCACGGTTTCTTGTCATATGATCTTGGCCGTGCTGAGGTCAATGAGGTCGAAATGCCGACCGCTGGATGATGTCGCCTGTGGAAATCCGCTGGGTTATGTCACCTGTTGAGAGGTGCTGAATGATTTCGCCTTTGTGAAGGTACTGGATGATGTGGCCTTTGCAAAGGTGCTGGAATATATCGCCTTCTAAAGCTGCTGGATGATGTGGCCTTCTAAAGCTGCTGGATGATGTGGCCTTTGTAAAGGTGCTAGATGATGTCGCCTTTTGTAAAGGTGCTGGTATATGTCGGCAGTCGCCTTTGTAAAGGTGCTGGATGATGTCGCCTTTGTTATGGTGCCGGAGGGTGTCGCCTGTGAAGAGTCGCTAAATGATGTCGCCTCCATAAAGGTGCTGGATCATGTCGCCTTTGTTATGGTGCTGGAGGGTGTCGCCTGTGAAGAGTCGCTAAATGATGTCGACTTTGTACAAGTGCTGGTTGATGTCGCATTTGTAAAGGTGCCAGAGGGTGACGCCTGTTGAGAGGCACTGGACGTTGTTAAGATGCCGTAGGGTGTCGCCTTTGTAAAAGTGCTGGTGTATGTCGCCTGTGGAGAGACGCTGGATGATGTCGCCCTTATAAGGGTGCTGGCTGATATCGCCTGTGAAGAGGCGTTGGATGATATCGCCTGTGAAGAGCCGCTGGATGATATCGCCGGTGAAGAGGCGCTGGGTGATATCGCCCATTATACCCTCATAAACGCCTGTGAAGAGGCGCTTGATGATATCGCCTGTGAAGAGGCGTTGGATGATATCGCCTGTGAAGAGGCGCTGGATGATATCGCCCTTAAAAGGGTGCTAGATGGTATCGCCTGTGAAGAGGCGCCCGATGATGTCGCTTGTCGAGAGGCGCTGGATGATGTCGCCCTTATAAATGTGCTGGCTGATATCGCCTCTGAAGAGGCGTTGGATGATATCGCCTGTGAAGAGGCGCTGGATGATATCGCCGGTGAAGAGGCGCTGGGTGATATCGCCCATTATACCCTCATAACCGCCTGTGAAGAGGCGCTGGATGATATCGCCTGTGAAGAGGCGCTGGATGATATCGCCCTTAAAAGGGTGCTAGATGATATCGCCTGTGAAGAGGCGCCCGATGATGTCGCTTGTCGAGAGGCGCTGGATGATGTCGCCTGTGAAGAGGCGCTGGATGATATCGCCTGTGAAGAGGTGCTTGATGGTGTGGCCTGTGAAGAGGCGCTGGATGATGTCGCCTGTGAAGAGCCGTTGGATGATATCGTCTTCTAGAGGCGCTGGATGATGTCACCCTAATAAGGGTGCTGGATGACGTCGCCTGTGAAGAGGCGCTGGATCATATCGCCCGTGGAGAGGCGCTGTATGATATCGTCTGTGAAGAGGCGCTCGATGATATTGCCTGTGAAGAGGCGCTGGATCATATCGCCCTATTAAGGGTTCTAGATGATATCGCCTGTGAAGAGGCGTTGGATGATATCGCCTGTGAAGAGGAGCTGGATCATATCGCCCGTGTAGAGGTGCTGTATGATATCACTTGTGAAGAGGCGCTGGATGATATCACTTGTGACGAGGCGCTGGATGATATCGCCTGGGAAGAGGTGCTGCATGATATCGCCCTTATAAGGGTGCTGGATTATATCGCCTGTGAAGAGGCGCCCGATGATGTCGCCTGTGAGAGGCGCTGGATGATATCGCCTGTGAAGAGGCGTTGGATAAAATCCACTGTGAAGAGGCGCTAGAGGATATCGTCCTTATAAGGGTTCTGGATGATATCGCCTGTGAAGAGGCGTTGGATGATATCGCCTGTGAAGGGGCGCCCGATGATGTCGCCTGTGCAGAGGCGCTAGATGATATTGCATGTGAGGAGGCCCTGGATGATATCGCCTGTGGAGAGGCGCTGGATGATATCGCCTGTGAAGAGACGCTGGATGATATCGCCTGTGAAGAGGCGCTGGAAGATATCGCCCTTATAAGGGTGCTGGATGATATCGCCTGTGGAGAGGCGCTGGATGATATCGCCTGTGAAGAGGCGCTGGATGATATCGCCAGTAAAGAGGCGCTGGATGATGTCGCCCTAATAGGGTGCTGGATGATATCGCCCGTGGAGAGGCGTTGGATGATATCGCCTGTGAAGAGGCGCTGGATGATATCGCTCTTATAAGGGTGCTGGATTATATCGCCTGTGAAGAGGCGCCCGATGAAGTCGCCTGCCGAGAGGCGCTGGATGATGTCGCCTGTGAAGAGGCGTTGGATGATGTCGCCTGTGAAGAGCCGCTGGATGATATCGCCTGTGAAGAGGCGCTGGATGATATCGCCTTTATCAGGGTGCTGGCTATATCGCCTGTGAAGAGGCGCCCGATGATGTCGCGTGCCGAGAGGTGCTGGATGATGTCGCCCTAATAAGGGTGCTGGATTATATCGCCTGTGAAGAGGCGCCCGATGAAGTCGCCTGTCGAGAGGCGCTGGATGATATCGCCTGTGAAGAGGCGTTGGATGATATCGCCTGTGAAGAGGCGCTGGATGATATCGCCTGTGAAGAGGCGCTGGATGATATCGCCCTTATAAGGGTGCTGGATTATATCGCCTGTGAAGAGGCGCCCGATGAAGTCGCCTGTCGAGAGGCGTTGGATGATATCGCCTGTGAAGAGGCGCTGGATGATATCGCCTGTGAAGAGGCTTTGGATGATATCGCCTGTGAAGAGGCGCTGGATCATATCGCCTGTGGAGAGGCGCTGTATGATATCACCTGTGAAGTGGCGCTGGATGATTTTGCCTGTGAAGAGGCGCTGGATGATATCGCTCTTATAAGGGTGCTGGATTATATCGCCTGTGAAGAGGCGCCCGATGATGTCGCCTGTGAAGAGGCGTTGGATGATATCGCCTGTGTCGACTCAAGGTAAGAGAGAAGTGTGTTAGCTCCTTTAATCGGCACTAATAACGTCGTATTTCCAATTGGTATTCAGAATGAGAAGAATACATCGTCAGAAAGCACTCAGCATATTCTGTGAATCGTCATGCGACATCTGGTGAGTAATAAATTGAAACAACGCATACCTATTCTTATCTCATCTAAGGTTCTTCTATAGCACCGCTATCAAGATACACAATGCCTCAGTCTATGGTCGCTCCTTGAGAGGTCGTAGTCAAGGGCAAATCGCTGTGAGATATAAATGTAAGATATCAATTGAAATCCGATAAATATAGATAAACCTGAAATCATGACACGATTGGTCAGATAGTAAGGTCACTGTAAGCTTTTCGCAGACGAAGACTTGGACAACGCGAGGAGACCTCGTGACGCGAGAATTGAACATGGCGGACTAAAGTCACCATGGTCGGAGACAGATAGAAGTGGACAGAGCTTGTTCAAACCTCATCGTGGGTTCATATCTGAAGGAAGAGAGACAAAGATGAAGAAGAAGAAGCTTATTGTTGTATGTTATCTCTCCTGGCATTGATGAGGGACATGTGTTGTGGCCACCTAGATCGAGATAAGACTACCTTTATTTGGGTTTTGTGATAGTTAAGACTGAACGTTCGCTGTCCTCATATAGAGACTAGAGAGATTGTTTTGGGTTTTGGTCCACATATGTTTTGTATTGTTTGGTACTGAGACTTTTTGGTCTTTTTTGTACATTAAATAGTGGGTTGAGCTCTTTTTGTGGCTCTGACTACGGCTGTCGCCTCATGTGGGCTTACTCTTGAATCTGGTTGTGTTTGCATTTGTACTTATTGTAGGCTACATAAGAACGCTGTTTTGCTGCTTTCAGATTCTAATTATCATCTGTAGGTCGATGTTCCCTAGGCATGCAAATGTAAGAAGAGCAGCAACAAAAACTTTTTGTGTCGATTCCAGAGTCAGCCCATAATGAGTGGGTGGGTGGGTGGATGGATGGTTAGATAGATGAATGAATTAATAGATGGGTGAGTGGATGGATGGGTAGACTGGGTAGATGGATGGGTAGACTGGGTAGATGTATGGATGGATGGTTAGATGGATGGATGGATGGATGGATGGATGGATGGATGGATGGATGGATGGATGGATGGATGGATGGATGGATGGATGGATGGATGGATGGATGGATGGATGGATGGATGGATGGGTGGGTGGGTGGGTGGGTGGGTGGGTTGTTGGTGGGTGGGTGGTATGGGTGAATGAGTGGATTGCTTGGGTGGAGCTTAAGCTTACGGGTTGGGTCCATGCTTTGCAGGAATTTAATTTTGGCTTTCGTTATCAGTTTATCACCACTGATTTAAGAACTTGTGCGTGGCCGATTTCTTATCCCCGATTTGACTGAGGTCGGAAGAAGACCCAGTCACAACGAGGGTCAACCTCTGTAGCATGTTCTCTGTTCTCTGTTCTCAGCCATCCTCGAAGCGAGGGTTGGCCGCGTCATGCACAATCCTTCTCCATTGTTGTCTGTTCTGAACCTTCTTTATCAGTTGCTGAACAGAGAGTCCAATCCATGTTTTGATGTTATCCATCCATGGTATCTGTAGGATGTAAATAATATTCGTTTGTATATTCTGCTCTGGGAACGCCGCCATCGCGAACGAACACGCTGGAATCATGGTGATATCGCCAATCGACGACCGTCATCATCGTTCTTGGGGGTGGGAGGTAAGTCACGGCTTCGTCTCCGGACTTCGCCGGTGACAGCCGTAGACTCAAGAAACCACCAGCAGCATTTCGGAGGGAACGAAGAACGGCAGAAGATAACCAAATTTATCGTGGAAAGTTACGTCACACGAAGCCCACCCCTCAGAACTCTATTGAATAGCGACACAGAGCTGATACGGCCGAGCGACTCGCGATGATCTCCATCCATTCCCCCTCGGCCGCACCAACTCCACAGAAGAGAAATCGGACACCCGTCAAACGGTCATCACACTATGACTTCAATCAATAACCGGTTCATTCCGGTTAGCCAGGCGGCTCTGCAAGAATTATGGGGGTAGGGGGATAAGTATAACATAGATCGAGGGGTAAGGAAGATATGTATACATGTACCAAGGAATATCCCGTTTCTGTGAAATCCATACAATGCCGAATGTACGCGTATTTCGGTTTCCGAAGTCTCTAACCTATAGCCTATAGTATTGCAATGGTAAAGTTTTGATAAATGAACAGTCTAGGCCTACACACGTAAACGTCTGTCAAAACTGAAAGTAGGCCTACATGTATATAGCATATGCACCTAATGTTTTATAAAATAATCAGAGAGAGGCCTGCCCACATGAGCGTGTAGTGTTTATTATGCGCTCAAGTTCAGCAACATGTGCAAAAGTTTTCGGTGCCGTGACATTCTATCCACCGTCTGACAACTGTTAGTGCATTCTTTCTCTTTTGCGACGCCATTATTAAATTGCACACTTTGTAGTAAAGGTTGTAGGCCTAATGTTGACTAACCCAAGTAGGTTTGGCAAGATCAGTCCTTGTAATATGGGCCATGGAACAGCCATGCAGAGGCAATAGCCTAGCAGTGACGAGATCCAGAGTTGCTTGCGTAGAGACAAGGGGAATCTCAGAGATGCGCCATGTTCTACGGCTCTCCACGCACCGGACCGGACTTAGAGGCGCCGGAATATAGCCTAATAGGGCGCGGGGTAGCCGTTCAGCGCTCCTATAGCTAAATCCGCCACTGAACAATTAGACTGCGGTCAGCATAATGAGGCTACGGTAGGATAGTGAAATTAATGTAAACGTAGACTATCCCCCTCTCACTGACTAGACATACACGCATTTTTTTAAGGGGGGACATTTTCTGAGGGGGCAAAATTTTTTTAAGGGGAGCAAAATGACGCTTTTGCATAGCTATTCATAAACCAAGAACACGTGACAACTTAAAAAATAATGGTCAATGACTCACCTGAATAATTAAGTGCTTTTTAGCATTGAAAATCGTGTTGGGACTGTTGTAATAATCATAATAGGCCTAATGAAAAGATTTTATTTTTTTTAAATGCTTGCAAATTCCAGAGGGCAAATGCCCCCTTTCCCCTTCCGGACGCCCATGCATGCGTGTCAGTCAGTCTTGTCGCTTAGCTGGAGGCAATCGGGAAATAAAGCATCCGTTAATATGGCCTAATTCATCGGTCAGCTATAGCTAGGCCAATAGCATTGAGAGTTGCAGGTCCATTGTTCGATAAGGACCGAACATGGCATTCGATAAAAGCGAGACTTTGATATAAGCTAGCAGGTTCCATAAAAACAGCTATATTTGCATGTGTTTGCATTGTTTGTGGCCAGGCCATTTCATGATATTCGATGTAAGCGGAAGTTCGAAATACCGAAGTTCGATATAGCGAAGTTTTGCTGTAAATAAAGCGGAGGCCAAAGGAAGGTCCTGTTGCCAATTCCAGCCTTAACGTTAAGACACTGAAAGCTCCAGATTTCTTTGAAGGGGGTCATTTTTGCCTCTAAACCAATTGTGCCATTGTTGCCCAGCCTTTAAATGCTATATTATTATTAGCATGCTTTTCAGTAAGAGTGCCAACAAGATTTCTGAGAGTGCGTGAGGACGATGCTATAGGGGGCTGAAGTCACCTAATGGGGTCTGATAGAACTTGAGGAAGAATTGAGAGCTGTTGGGAGCGACACCTTGGATTTTAAGGCAAGTCTTAACAGGTTGAGCAAACTCGGCTATAATAAGTTCACCGAGAGTGCACTCACTGTGGGAAGATCCCTCGGCGAGGTAGAGGACTGGCTATCCGGCCTCCTATGCCAAGGCTAAGAAAATGAAGTCGCTATAACACTTGATGCCCATGGCCGCCTATAAGCTGGCTTAAGAGACTGCGTTCCTATATTCTGATTGAAAATGATTCAAGGCCTTGCGTAGGCCTACTGATGGAGGGTTTGGTAGCACATTAAACTTTTCACTTTACCTCGATCGGTTCTTGTAGTCATGTAGGCCTAGTCATGTCTGGATTATGACTTCGCCGAGTGGGCGTGACTCCAACCCAGTTAAGCGCTTTTAAAAAGCCGCCCACATTACTGCGTCCTTTGTAGCCTACTTTCGATGTGTCATAGTGCCGTTCCGTGTGCCTATGCTATGATTACTATCTCTGCCGATTATAGGGCCTATACTGTTTGTTAATATTCAAGGAAGATTCCGGACTGGCCGCTTCCTTAAGGGAGGTAACGCGTACCGTACAACTCTGTCTCGGGATCCGACTCTGCCTATCCCACGGTGACACGGTCGACAGGTGGGCAACGCCCTGAGGATGGCCTTTTCTCATAACAGGGTTCGTTTCTTTACCAACAACACAGTTTTATATGTTTTTCCTACGGGCTTCTTTTTCAGCACCATTCTACCATGACCACCATCTCACAACCAGGGGTGGGCACAATAGGCCTAGTATTTTTTAAATTGCTGGATTTCTATTAGGTCTATCAACATAGAAAATACTATTTTTTGAATTTTCAAAATACTTAAAAAGTATTTTGGAGAATTCAACATGCTTTTTCCGAAATACTTTTCCAACATACTTTTCTAAAGTACTTTTCAAAAATAAATGTTACAATTAAACCTTAATTCTGCCAAAATTATTATTTTAATGTTGTAAGGTCGAAGACCTCGACTAGAACGTGACGTTTCGAAAAATTAATAATCTTCTAAGTTTTGGCACACCACACGTAGGCCTACCGCTCATTGCGCGTAGGCCTACAAACTAGAAGCCAGCGCGCAAACTTTACAATCGCATCTCTGTTCATGTACTTGTGAGTTTGCTGTAGGCCCTATCAGGATATTATAATTTTATTTTATCAATGTTTCAGTCTATAATTTCAACGCTTGAGGCTTTGTGACCGGTCCGTCCAATTTTGATATTATAATGACGCTTATAGTTCAAATCTACAGATTCAAAACAGTTACAGGGCAATGGAAATTTACCAAGTTTCGAAAATTGGAAATTATAGTTTGGCGCTAAAGTTTTTAACGCAATATATAGGCCTAAACAAAATCAAATAGGCTTGTTAATTAAATAACACCTACCATAGAACCGCGCATGTAAATACAATGGAAAATGTAAATCTCCGAAATTTCTTAGCGAAACACAAATTTAGCAACTTAAACTGGCGCTAAGTCATTTTAAGCAGACACAGCATTTGTTTGCTTAATTTTGGCTTAAAGTTATAGCTACATCTTCAGCGTTTCTGACTGTCGCAGTATCGTTTTAACCGGTCATTGGTAGGCCTATGTAGCTGTTTGCTTTCATTATTAATAATAATAATGATATTTATTCTTTAATTAAGCGCCTGCAAACGCACTGCGCTGTACATGTAGGCCCCTACATGTTATGCGATAAATCTTAACTACTAACAGAACAGACAGCCTGCAATAGGCCTACACGGCGCAAGTTGCAGCCTACAAAGCATGTCCGCCTATGGGACTCGATCTCTGTACCTCTCGCACTCTACGCCAGATCTCATCTCAATTTTCGTTTAATCAAAGCATCAAGCTGACAACAACGCAACTTGTTACACAGAAATAATTAGTAGGATATAATCTAGAAATCTATAGGTTATCCAATGCGCAATGCGTAGTCCTTTCCGTCTACAATGTTCGTTAAATTACATAGTATTACCAAAGATCTTAGAGTCGTACTCGAAGATCTTTGATATTACGGTATTACCACAGTATAAATAATAATTATTTATACTGTGGTATTATCAATTGCTACGCGTAAGAAAATTTCTCTTATATAATAGTCAAAGGAACGTAGATAAAGGCGTAGTCTATACGTCTAAATATAGATATCGATGGGACAATGTCGCAGGAAGTTGTGTAGTCAGCGTTGACGATTAGAGTACGACGAACACGTATTCATAAACAAATTTCTTACCGTTGTTATTTCTTCTAAATAGTAATATTTGTGGCTAAAAGTGTAAAACATTCGCTGAATACGATGTCGCAGTTTGGCAGGTATCCCTCGAATACGTCGACCCTGCAGCAGAGCCCGATGCAGAGCCCAGCTCCGTCAAGCCCCATGTCGTCTACTATGTCGGGACCCAACTTCGGCAGTCGACCGCAGTCTCCAACTCCAAAATCAGCAAATGCGAAACGACAGAAATTTCTTAGGCGTTTAGTCAAGTTCCGTCAGATGGACTTCGAATACGCCTTTTGGCAGATGCTGTATCTCTTCATTTCGCCGCAGAAAGTGTGAGCACTCGAATGTTGATTATGCGATTTGTTGTTTATTATTTGTTTATTGAGTTAGAATCGAATACATAAGCAATTATTATTTTACAATTACACAGACTGCAACGCAAGCAATAGCATGGAAAATAACAACCAACTTAATTATAATAAAGTGTACACGAACTGTTCTTGATAATGAGACAGCACACAATTCACGAGTCAACAGCGTATCTAGTCATCGTCATTATTAAGTAAACAGCAATATTCAATGAGATTAACAATAATTGTAAAGTGTACATCGGCCAACACAGTAATGTTGAGTAATCTATGGCATAAATTATTTTGAATTAATATTGGTTGGTCAAAAATGATTTGTAAAAAAACTTCAGTGCATTCAGCGAAAATGATGCACAAATATATGGATCTATAGAGCTTCATAATTGTGGGCCTTTTTTTCTCCAAGTGAAAATGTCTGTCATCAGTCCTACAGACCGCATAACTGTAGTCATGTCCGAACCAAATTTTGCAATCATGCAGTGTAACATTTTCAGTAAATTAAGATAACAATGAAGGAAGGATACTCAAATGATGCCAACTTTAGGAGAGTCAGTTTTAGCCTGTAGATATCATAAATTGATAATAGCCCAAGCTTTCAGTAAGATGTTGAATGCCAGAGATGATTCATACAGCTCTCTTTTGTAGCAAAAACATAGGTTTAAGGTTTGATACCCACCTGCCCAAGCTATAGTGCCACATTTTAAGGATGGTAGAATAAGAGCAGTATATAGTGACTTAAGGGCAGAGCTGGTAGAGACCATTAATTTATTTATGCATCCATTCACAACTTTGGTGAGTCCATGGACGCAACACATTCTACTTTTCTGCGCCCAGTTTCAAAATTTTGGAGTCCCTGACACACGGACGCACACTATTGGAATCACTGCTCACTATACTGTGGAGTTTTGCTTTCTCTCAAAAGAACCAAGCAAGTTTCTTTAAAAATCAGAGGGGACAACTGTATACTGTGTACCCCTCACTGTTAAAGGTGGAAGGGACTTGTCCCACTCGCCCCCCCCGCCCCTCTGGATCACCGCCCCTGTGTAACGTGCACATCCCTGGAGTTGTCTTCCTTTTAAATACTCTTAAAATGGGGCGTGCCAGCTTCTTTGCACATGAGCCAATTTTGCACTTGTCCATTATGCACTTGTATTAAGTGGTTTGGTTACAGTTTCACAGTCCTGTATTGACTGTGAAACTGCTCAAACAAGGTACAACTGAAGCTGATATACTCAAGCAATGTCAAACTGGATCATTACAGCTTTCCTGTGGTAGATTTTCCTTAAGGATAATCCATTGCGTGATAAGGCATAATATCTAATCTAATGTAAAGACCTCTACAGTACCTTTATATTGCGGCATAAAGCAGCAGTTGGTGGTTTCTTCAAGTGAAACCATAGTCAGGGTCATAATCCATTAGATTAGTTAGCCAGATAGAAATTCGACAAAGCAGAGGAACCAGTCGAAGTCAAGCTATGAAGGGTTTGCAAGCGGAACGATGTAGTGACGATTGGGAACATACAGAATGCACAACGCTGAGCATTGAATTCCGAAACACAGGTGTAGATGAACTGAACTGACGTATTATTAAACATTGAATGGCCTTTTCGACAGCATGATCCAAACACGGTGTATCTGTTATGATATGAAATTCACATGTACAACGCTTGCACCTGGTATGTGTTTGAAAGGAGTGCAAATGAAGATTAATGCCTTGAGTTGTGTTGCGTTACATACATGATAGAGTTTTTTCACCTTGTCACCTTGTGCTGTCAACTCCTGGAGCTCTAGCGATCGCCATGACACACATTCTCCATTGCTTCCTATTCGAAGTCAGGTCCCTTAGTGCTTCCAGATTCATGCCAGTTACATCGTGAATCTCATCCATCCATTTCTTCCTTGGTCGACCCCGTCTTTTTTTCCCCTCACCACAAGCCAACATCACTTCCTTTTCTAGCCCATCAGATCGCATAACATGACCAAAGAATCCAAGCTTCAATCTTGTCGCTTTTTGTTTTAATGACTCTTCATTCTCGACACCAATCTCCACTCGTATTGATTCGTTCGTCCTTTTCTCTGTCCATGATATTCTCAACATCTTTCTCCATATCCACATTTCACATGCGTTGACCTTTTTCTCCATGTTCTTTGTCATTGTCCACGACTCACACCCATACAGAACCGTTGGAAAGACTAGGGCTCTCACGAGCCTTTTTTTTGTATCTATGCTCACATGCTTGTCCTTCCATATCTTTTCCAGTCCAATCATTGCAGCTTTCCCAATCGCAATCCTTCGTTTTATTTCTGTATTACATTTTCCTTCTTTTTCGACCAATGATCCCAGGAAAGTGAAGCTTTCTATCACCTCTATTTCTTCTCCGTCAATCTCAAAAGTATCCCATTCTGCTGTTGTCATGACTTTTGTCTTCTTTATGTTGAAGTATAAGCCAGCTTTTTCACTTTCTCTCCTTACCCTTCTTATTAATTCTGTCAGCTCATCTTTTCTTTTTGCCATTAGTGTTGTATCATCCGCATATCTAAGATTGTTCAATGTCCTTCCCGTAATTTTTACTCCCTCTTTTGCCCCTTCCATTTCCGCCATTCTCATTATTCTTTCAGCATATAAGTTAAACAGGAATGGAGACAAAATGCATCCCTGTCTCACCCCTTTCTTGATATTGAATTGATCAGTGTCTCCGTATTCTGTTCTTATCACCGCTATCTGATCTTCATATAGTCCCCTTAATAGCCATATCAAGTGTTTCGGAATTCCCATCTCAAGTAGGGTTTTCCACATTAAATCGTGGTTAATGCAGTCAAATGCCTTACTATAATAAATGAAGCAGATGTGCACCTCTTGTCCATACTCCCTTTGCCGTTCCATTATCCACCTTAGGTTGGCAATATGGTCTCTAGTTCCTCGAGATTTCCTGAAACCAGCCTGGTTCACCGGAAGTTCCCTCTCTATTGTGCTTTCCATTCTTTTGTGGATTATTTTCAGTAATATTTTACTAGTGTGTGATATTATTGCTATCGTCCTGTAATTTTCGCATTCCCTCGCGTCGCCTTTCTTGAATATCGGTATGAAGATCGACTTCTTCCAATCATTCGGCCATTCTCCAGTTGCCCATATTTGATTGCATAATTTTGTTATTGTTTTTATCATTGCATCGTCCCCTGCTTTTATCAGTTCTATAGGTATTCCATCATGACCCGGCGCCTTATTATCTTTGAGTTGTTTTATTGAGTTTTTTCACACATGCTATGTTTTGCCGAAGTACTGGAGTGGACATAATAAGCCAGTGGAAATTATATAATTGACATGTTTTTGTTTTGTTTTATAGATACAGAAATTTTGGTTACAGAAAGCGTAAGTAACTTGATTTCAAATCAAATATTTTATTGTAACTCACAGTCTTGAATACTCGAGTAAGCCCATTCAAAATTTTTATATCATTTTCTTATTTAATGTGTGGTAAACTCTAGCGCTCTAGGCATTAGACTTTGCATCAAGGGATAGCTCTAGAATGAACTAGATTAAAAGTGTCTGATTACAGAGATGCTGATGTTCAAAACTCTGATCTCCAGTATTTGTGATCAAAACCAGTTTTACCTTATGTCATCTGTAAACCAGATGTAATGTAGATGTAATAGATGTAAGCTGGATGAAGTACTTAAAGTGATTTTAGCTTTGTAATAGAGTTGTAGTGAATACAGTTGTAAACTATTCAATTTAATACAAATATTGAATACATTAATGGTATAGGCAACAGAAGTTATAGGACGTGAGCACTGAGCAGCATGGGTGATATTGTTGAGCATGGGTGGGATTGTGTCAGTTGGTGATTTCAAATTGGACTGGGGATGAATAAATGGTTTAATTGAACTAGGAGTAAGAAATAGACTTAAATTGTTTAAATATTAGAGTAAAAATCAACTTAATTTAAGCAAAGTTTATGTGCTAAATATAGCACAACTTGTATTTTGCTTGGATAACTTGTGAATTGAAGTGTATTAAACCTTAACGGGTGGTTGTCTGTATGATGAATTTAATTGTGCATTCACTATTCATATTTGTTATGGTAGTATGATGATGAATATTAAGAGCATCATTCAGATCTGAAGCATGCCAAATAAGAAATTTGTGAAGTTCTAATTCATAATGTAATTAGTTTATAGATACTGTATCAGACCATAAGGCCCATGGAAATGTGTTCACTTCTTTATGATTCAGATCACTGCAGTTTTTTTTATGTGATGTAGAAACAAAAGATCAATGGGCTAGAGATGATCCTGCATTCTTAGTCTTGGTGGCATTTTGGTTGGTTGGTAAGTGGTTTTTTCAATAATAGTAACAGTTCTGACAGTTTACTTTTTGTATATAATTATGTTTGAATGCTTGTATTTATGTTTAAGCATGTATATGTCATGATGTTGAATCGTAGTCTGGAGATTTCTGTAGTGCACTAAAGTTGTGGTTACTTGCTTATTTACAAGTGCTTAGTCAAAACAAAACTTATAGGCAAGTAAAGTCAGATTCGGTTCCAGGTCAACATACAAGGGTCATGCAGGCAGACAGTCAGACAGGCACAGCGGATGATGTTTACTGTTTGGAATTGGAACAGCCAGAGTGGTAAGAGGGTATCGGTATGGGATTTGTGGAAACGGTGTGTTGTCAGTTGTGAGTGAAAGACATGCACAGAGGTTGCTGCTCAAGGTGAAATTTTGGTGATGCTTCAGATATATGCTGCAATTCTGGTGGGAGTTTATTTCAGAGGGGCAGAGCAGCTAGGGCTGTGGAGTGATTTTCAAATTTTAGGTTGAGGTTACGGAAAGTATATATGTGCCTAGACATGTATGTACTATACATGTATAGATAAATTTTTTAGTAGTGGTACATTATCAGGGCCTTTCAAAGGTGCAATAATGATAGCAGTTATGGGTAAACTGGATATGTTTAGATTTATAAGTATTACAAAGGTTATTTGCAGATCTATATAAGTATTACATGCTTTAAAGTCATTTATGTAACGATGTTACTTGTAACAGCAAGGCTTTATAGTGTTTCTGCAAGAAAACTTTTCTTATTCAATGAAGAACATTCCAATAAGCTAACTGCAGTGGGTTGACATAGGTCGACAAATTTTATTGACATAATTTTCTTAGCATCTGCATTTGATTGCAGATGGTAATTCTTCTCTCTTGCAGTCTGATCTTCCGCTGATAGTGTAAAGTGTATCTATTCATAGCTGAGTTTGCTGGAGTGCTGTAGTGTAACAAAACTGTCTCTCTGACCTGTCGGGTATTTGAACCTCTGACGTTTGGGTAGAGTTGAGCTCTCCAAGTTTAACACGTCCTAATAAAACAGCATTTAACTGGGACATGTAACATGATCACAAATCTCCTATTTCAAATTACACCATTGCTTTGTTTGATATTGCCCCAGGTTCATAGTCTATGACTATGACTTGTGCTTGACTTTAAACTCTCTTTTTCTTTAGAGATTATTAAGAAATAAAGATTAAAGTTAATAATAAACTTCCAATTCTAGTATTATGTTCATGTGTTTCATTATGTTTTATGCTATATCTAAAGTCTTTGGTTTGCTTTTTTGTAGCGTCGTCTGTTGGTTTTGCCTTTGTACTCCAGCTGCAGTTCGTTCAATTTCTGAAGTTTCTGTTGTGGGTGGTATTTGTTGATTACATTGGTGTTGGACTCCTGTTGGCCTCTGTTCTTTGGTAAGCTTCTTGAGAAAATGTTATAAGATAATGTATGCATTATGGGTAGAGTTCTTCCTCAATAACTGTTTTTTATTACAAAACTGTCTTTAGGGAAATGAACGCATTTGGACAGGTATGCTAAGACATATGTGAGGAAAACAAAGAGCAAACAATGTGAAATGTTGTAGTTATCAACTGTTTCTGATAATTACCAAAAATAATTCTAAACACAAGTTAATTCAAGGTGGTGTAGAAACAATTTTTCGGTAACCGGGCAATACAGAGGCAGACAATTCAGTGCAGACTATTCGGCGCGAATAGAAGTCACACCAAACAATCATTCTCTGTAGTTCAAATCCTGTGAACTTAACCATTTTAAATAGAATACTAGTTGCACAAAGCAATGCAGTCGAGGGTTGGCATAATGCTTTTGTACGGTCAGTTCAAAATGCCCATCCTTTTCTGCTGCAATTAGTAGTCAAACCGCAACAGGAACAGAATATCAATCAAATGAATGTCGACCAAATGACGTCTAGATTAAACACTGTGTCTAGGGGTCATTCATAAAGGACGTCCTCAATAAGGGGGAGGGAGGGGTCATTCAAATGCAGATAAGGGGAGGGGGTTTGTGACCAGTGCAGATGTCCGCATCTAAATTTCCAACTTTGATGGTTTTTTGAACATTTTGTTTTCAACCTTCCTGAGAGATAAAAAGGTCAGTGAGGGGATTGCCTAAACCATTGTTTTAAAAGGCTGGTAGTTAAACAACAATTTGCTTACTATATTACTTGTTTGTTGTTTTAAAATGCAGTAGTTGATATAGAACACTGCTTACTTAGCAATTTGAAATAGCATGTACTGGTTGATGTTTTAAGTAAGGTGATTTTAAATGAAAGATAGAACTGGTAGCTTATTGATTAATTACATTAGTCATAATGGTGGATTTTTTTCATTGACTTTGGTGTGTGGATGTTCGCATAGGGGAGGGGAGAGTAATGTAAAATGCAGGCAAGGGGAGGGGAGGGTAAGGTCAAATGCAGACAAGGGGAGCGAGGGGTTCAGAGTAGGCCATACTTTGCAGACGTCCTTTATGGATGACCCCCTACTATATGTAGATTATAGTCGTTTTTCTTTAGAATGTGAGATAGTAACATGGGTTGTGTGTTTTATCCGCAAGTACATTTTCATTCTGGTCCTTAACTTGTGATTGTTATTTGTACTGCTTAGGTGGGTTGCCAACAGGTATATGATTATCCAACCTCCAAGAGGCCAGGATGTTGAATGGGGATACTGTTTTGACATTCATCTGAACGCATTCTTTCCACTTCTGATGATACTTCATCTCTTCCAGCTGCCATTCCTCAATGGTATGTTTTATCAACTTTATGACATTTCCTTACAAACTAAAATTTGGAGCTGTATGACAGCATGTGTAATATGTAAGATATGCAGCTCTACAGTTTTCATCAACTAAAGCCCTGCAAATAACTAATCATCATCTCTTTATCGCTTATCCTCTCCTTACTTTCTCTGATTATTTGAACAAGTTTTGCAGTTTTCACACAACTCACCATCCAAGGCCCTTAGCCAGTCACCCGTCCACCCGTCCTTTGGACGGGTGAAAATTATTTTGGATGGGTATAAATTCTGTGTGGACAGGTAGCTGATTGGACGGGTTGCCAAATTATTTCTACATCGAGCTGGAACTCATGAAAAATCATGGTATGTAAATTTAGGTCCCATATCGTTGGGCTGCCTTAAGTAACAACTTCCCTTGAGAGACAGAGACAGAGAGATCAGCTGGACGTGAATGCAGGAGTGGCTACGGCTGCCGGCGGGAGCTGGCGGGAGGCGGCAGAGAGAGAGAGCTGGACGTTAATGCAGGCATGACTACAGCTGCTGGCGGAGGGGCGGGCTTTACTAGCCCTACCTGGAGAAAGAGAGGCCAGCTGGACGTGAGTGCAGGCTTGTCAAGAGAGAGAGGGTCAGCTGGCGGGGCAAGCTTCGCTCGCATTAATGGATACACCAAATTCATGCACGTGACTGTTATAAATGTGACCCATCATTACAAAATGAGTCGGAAGTCGCATACAGCAAAACGCTGCAAATCGTTTCCGAAGGTGTTTTGCATTCAAATTATTGATTTTGTGATATTTACATTTTCGGAATCTACATTATATAATACACTAAAAAAATATTAAAACTTTATTTATATTGTTGTTTTCAATATGTTATTTATATAAAATAAGTGACCTATAAGATAAAAAAATCATTTTTGTACGAATTTCACGTTCCTAGACGGTGGCCACCTGGCGAAAAAAATCATGGTTGTAATATATCATTGGAAAGCTTAGACTTCGCTCTATGACATGAAGAAATTATCTTTTCGACATGACCTTTAATTAACCAATAAGATGCTTTTCTCGTAAGCCGTAAACTGGATCTGGGTAAACAAATATAAATAGAAAATCTTGATTTCCCGACATTTTGTATTGCACAGGATGAAACCTTAAAAATTTAATAACTCAACAAGCACTTGGTCGATTTTGATAAATAATAGCTCATTTTGAAGGTAATTTGACATAGAATAATGTGGAATATATAACTCAAAGTAGTCAAAAAGTGCTTAGAGACTCATTTTGTAATGACTGGTCACAAATGTGATCAAAATCCATAGGTCATTCAGTAATGTAGTTGGGCTCATACGGCGGCGGGATTTCGGGCAGTCTCGACTTCGTACGCTCATGGCATCGGGTGGTCATGACTTTGGTCTTTAAATGCTTGTGGACGGGCAACTCTGTATTTCTGGCTAAGGGCCTGCGCCATCCACAGCCCACATTTACCTTTTCTTCATCTGGCCTGTCTCAGTGTCATCGCTCATATCCTAAGTAGTCAAATTGTGTAATCAAGTTTTGTCTGATTTTACCAACCATTTTACATGAGCTTCTGTGAGCTTGCATTGAGTTCACACCATCTCCTTGTTTCAGTTTATCTGAAGTTTTGCCACATTGTCATGTCTCTTGTGGTGTTTCTTGTGTCTTGTGGTGTTTCACTTCTGATCTAAACTGAAGTTTTTTGAAAGCATTATGTCTGGAATCCTTGTCGGTGACACCTTGAGCAACTTCTGCCTATGGTGTTGATCATTCTAAATTAGGCGAAGAAAGTGAGTTTTCTGATCCAAAAACAAAGCATTTTTGCAGCATTTTATTTTGTAAAAATGGTTTAATTTCTTTGCAGCATTTATTTTGTAAAAATGGTTTACTCATTTTATGATTTGATTGTTGTGTGTGTTTCTGTGTTAAGCTTTCATACGAAATGACACCTATCCCCATTTATCAAGCTTTGTTGGCAACACTCTTTGGTTGGTTGCTGTGGGTTACTACATTTACATCAGCTTTCTTGGCTACAGCTGTAAGTACTTTCATATTATGTGGTAATCACTAATGAGGTCCAGTTTTGTAGACTTTGCTTAACTACACAGTGACATAGTCTAACATTATTCTAACTGATTTGAGTAAACTTGCGATTTGAATTTGTAACTAAGCACATTGTTGCTTCTTAATGTATGTAAAAAATTCGTCATGTACTGCGATTGAGTGGAAAACTGAAGAGCTGATTGCATTGTTTTATTGGTAGCACTTAAAAAACGGCTACATTTGATCTAGGCATAAAAATTTTCAGTAATGCAGTATGCCTTGTGAATACCTCACAGTGAAAGAGAAGTGCTGGAAATAAGGGTTTCAACAAAGACCAAATATAAAAGAATGCTTTACAGTGGATAGATTATTGAAAAATAACCTATATATTGAATAATGATCAAGTACCATTTTCTTTATCTTTTTTCAGCATTGCCTTTCCTGAAAAAGACGCAAATAATGCTATATCCATTGACATTTGTTTTTATCATCTACATCATCTCAGTGATTGTTGGCTGGAACTTCAGCGGAGCAATGTGTAACTTCTATTCCTCCCGAGTGTTATGATCAATCATTGGAAGATTCTGGACTGATACAAGAAAACGGGATCTTGCAGTTACTGTATAGAGAGCTTGCTGTAGAGATTGTGTTTATAAATAATATTGTGGGTGGCAACGGTGTTGCCAATGTAAACAATGAAAATGTTGTTGGTAATAATTTATGTAACTGCTTTGATCTACAATCTTAGTAATGACAAACTGACTGAAATTACTGAATTATTTACCAAAAAACTATCAACTTTCATCGTTTGGGGTGGTTTGTATTTGTTAATCATCAATGTTGGATTACCTGTACTCTGTGTGGTTGCAATGTTTCTATAGGTTTTTTAAATTTTATTTTTTTGTAAATATTGCTTGGTTTGCATAGAAACACAGGGTAGTTAACCAAATTTTTGCACGGTGCAATTCCGATGGGGATTTTACTGTCTGTAAAAAGTTGTATTAAAAGGTGCATGGGCGGCGATCCCGGGGTGTTGCGGGGGACAAGACCCCCACCTTTAAGAGTGGGGGGACACGCCATACATCGGACCCCCCAAATTTTGAAGATACACCAAAAAAGGTCAACAAATGCAATTGTGTGTGAGGGCGAAAAGGAGTTTTCAGTGGCTTTTCGACCAGATAAGTTGTGTTGAGGAGAAGTATTGCCCCCCAAAATTTCGAGGAAAAAAGTAATAAAAAAATGAAAAAAGGTCAAACAAATTATGTGGAGATGGATTGCTAACAAAGGTCGTAAGTAATTTATAAGGTATGATTTTTGAAGAAGTAATGAAAGTAGGTGGAGGACTAAAAATAAAAAAAAGGTCATCAACTTTTTTCGAAGATGAGATTGCATATGCAATTTTTTGTAGGAACATGAGATCCCAGAAAAGACGAAATTTTCTTTTAGAAGCAGACCAGTGTGAGAAAAGGTAGTAAAAAGAGGTGAATGACTAAAAAAAAGTCATCAACTTTTTCCAGACATGAATTTTTAGAAGTCTTTTGTTGTGGATAAGTTGTTTTGTGGAGATGAATCCCCAAAAAAGTTTGAAAATGGTTTCTTTGGGACATGAATTCCTAAAAAAGGTCATCGACCAGACTATGGCCGACTTTGTCCCCCCCCCCACCTCTCAGACAAGATCGCCGCCACTGAAAAGGTGCATTGTATGAAAATAGCTTTATAGCTGCAGATATGGCACTTCCTCATTTGCTTTGTATGGGTTTAAGTGGTGGCAGTACATGTGCTATGAAACCAGCTTCTATGATGCTGTATTCACTTAACAGATGCTGTATTCACTTAACAATGTTTGCATGTACATATTTAAAAGCCAAAAAGTACTAATACAACTATAAGCTACATTGTGTTTTGTTTTCATTATCTGTTGTTTTAAAAACATTGTAACTGCATGTAGGCATACCGACATCTGCATTATGTTACAGTAGTACCAGTAGATTGGTAATCGTGATTGGTCGTATTGCTGCCAGTGTTGCATGAATTGTGTATGTATGTATGTGGGCTTTTGTAGGAAGCATTTTAAAACCTTGAAAGCACTGAACAAGTGAACATGGCTGTCTAAGGCAGTGCTTCCCAACCTGGGTGCCGCGGCACATAAGCGTGCTACGAGCGCGGTAGAAGTCTGCCGTGGCCGAATGTCGGAAATCAGAAGTTTTAAATGACAATAGTATCACTAAATCATAATATGCACTATCAAATACTGATAAATTTGGGGCAGTCAAGTATTATAATTTCTTACCAGGCTGATTTAGCTATGTGAATCTGCATACACCACCATGTGTTGCATCTACTGACTATCCGATGAACTAACTTAGGCCTACTTATTTACTCTAAGTCTATGACATCATCGTAAGTAAGCTTCATATTGCGCATCTTTGTGTCATCGTATTTTCAAATTCAATTTCTATGTTTCCTCGCGCAGTTGAAGTTGATCCAGGTGCAGTGGTGTTACATGTCATTGTTATTGAGCATTTATCAGATTTTGAAGACAAGTTACAATATTATTTTCCAAGTTTAAATGTCTCTGACAAAGACTGGGTCAGAAACTCATTTCATCACCAACTGGATCTGTTTGGCCTACAGATTGCGGAAAAGGAACAGCCGATTGACATTGCAGCTGACAGAACTTGCGACTTAAGTTCACAGGAATGAATTTAACAGACTTCTTTATTGTGATAGAGAAGGAATACACAGAGGCGTAACTTTGGTTTAAAATGTGGGGGTACCAATTTCTTACATAAAACGAGACAAGGCGGAGACTGATCACTGGGAAGGCACAATAATAAAATATTGATTGGCATTGTTCAAAAAGTGGGGGTTACGGTACCCCCAGTCCAAAAAGTGGGGGTACGGATACCCCTCGTACCCCAACAAATTACGCCTATGCATCACGATGACCATGATGCTAGGTCATTGTTTTGAGTCTTGAGTGCTCAAATGAATTATGAAGGCCTTGTCCAAGAAAATGATACACCCTATTATTGGTCAGTGGCGGCGCCAGGGGTGGGCTAGGGGGTGCTTAGCCCCTCCAAACTGTGGCTCAGCCCCCCCAAACAAAATGCTGGAAACCTCTGAAGCTTTGCAATGCTTACAAAGGAGGAAGGGAGAAAGGGAAGAGCTTAGGGCTTCAGCCCCCCCAAACCTGAAATCCTGGCGCCCCCACTGTTATTGGTCTCTGTTTAAATCTTCTGGGTCCAAAAATTGGTAGAAATACCAGTGCATATTTTAACAGATTTAGACTACTGGGACCAGTGGCGGATCCAGGATATCTTGCGTGGGGGGGCAGAGGTTTCTCTCGAGGGGCGCCACGTTCTGGGTAAATTGGTAATCAACTTTAAATGGTAGTAGGGTATATTTGAAATGATGCCATGTGTAGTAGACCACTTGTATATAGACCTATAAAACTGTTGAAAAGTGACGAAATGTTTCCTATCCTATGTCCATTACCATGGACATTTTCAATAGGAATAGGATATTGAGGATAGGAAAAATTTAAGGAAACTGACATCTGATCGGTTCTAGATATATCAATTATCGAGTCAACAATTAAGGGGAAGAACTGAGCAGTAACTATAGTGAGCAGCCTATCTAATAGTTCAAGAAAATTCCCAGTGTTTTTATTCTCAACCATGCAAGAATGTTCTCGGTGTTCTCTGAATGAAAGCCATTGTTTTACTAAAATAAAATAACGTCACAGGAATCGTCCTTTTCAATAGCTCTGGGGAGTGGAGGTTCAAATACCCGCCAAGAAGAATTTGCTTCGAGATTTCTGCTCCACCTGCATCCCCTAGCCAACTCATGTGTAATTAGTACACTGACCAAACACTGTCGGTGGAAAGATGGGACGGCAAGGGAGAGGACTGGCCACCCACCTTCATATGCCGAGGCTAAGAAAATGAAGTCGCTAACACTTCATACCCAAGGCTGCCTCAGGACTAGCTTAAGGGACTGCTCTTTTTCTTCTTCCATTCCTCTAAGCTCCTACAGTGCGCTGAACTCTCACTTTCTACATCCTCCTCTTTACTCTGCCCATCATCTTCTGTTCGGGATCTTGGAGTCATCCTTGACTTAACACTCTCCCCAAAACCTCAGATAGCCGCCATATCTCGGGCTGGCTTGTTTCATCTCAGAAGAATCCGGCAGCTTTGCTCTACTCTGAATTCAACATAACTGGAAACACTGTTGCGATGCCTTATCCTGACGTCACTTGACTACTGCAACTCTATGCTCAATGGTCTGCTTCCTCTAGCCAAACTACTGCATCAGGCTGCAAGACTGTCTTGGACTCTCCTACCGAGACCATAAATTATCACACCTGCTCTTCGCTCTCCACCTGAAAAGCTAACATTCTCACTTGCATGCTGTAGGTAATTTGGTGATAAATGTTAAAAGTTTCAAGCATTGTTTGGCATTTGCTTCAAGACTAGCTCGCTTCATAATTTTACGCCTATAGTCGCTCTACTCAGTTTTCTGCAGTAGTTCAAAGTCAACCATCAGTGTACAATTTATAATTACATCCAATTTATCACAATTTAAAGGTAATGTTATTTATTTCAGGAAAGTGAATTGATTTTATAAATACCATATATTCTTCGTGTCAAATCGACTTGTAGAGAATTGGCAATGTTAAATATCCAATAGGCCGTGTCATTTAGGCAGGGGCCTATAGATGCCGACTGAATAATAAATTTGATATACTATAAGCTTACAGTGTATTACACTCTTGGGAGTCCTTGGCCGTCCCCGCCTTGGCAGCCGGAATGTATGCTGTCTGATGCTGGCGACTTGGGAGAGTATCATATGACTCATATTGAGGATGACTGCACGCGTGTGATGATGGTGTGTGTTGTGTGTGTGTAGGACTCTGTTGGACTTTGGAACATAGCCTACCTCCTGAGACACTTTGCTCACAAGGTTTCTCCACTAGATCTTGCTTTGCTCACATGGAGAGTGAGGGTCAATTCAGGGTCATGCCAATCTTCCATATCCTGCCCATGCTGTCTGTCTATCTACCCCTCCCTACTACGTATACGTAAAGATAGACAGAACAGCAATACTTGGGGAAGCACAGTTGAAAATAGACCTAGCCGACTGACTTTAGCTAAACATCGGTCATGCCAGGCCCGTTCTGGAAGCCCACCATAACAGGCGCGTCTGATCTGGAGGGGCGCCGTCATACAACCAAGAGGGGCGCGGGGGGGGCGAACCGCCCCCCCGGGCCTATGGCTAAATCCGCCACTGACTGGGACAAAGTTGGCCATGGGTCTGGCTGATGACCTTTTTTGGGAATTCATCTCCCCAAAACATTGACTTTTTTTCTGGAATTCATCTCCCCAAAACATTGATGACCTTTTTTCTGGAATTCATCTCCACAAAACATTGATCGACCTTTTTGGGAATTCATCTCCTCAAAACCTTGATGACCTTTTTTCGGGAATTCATCTCCCAAAATTTGATGACCTTTTTGGGGGAATTTCTTCTTAATTTGACGACCTTTTTCAGGATTTTGCCCATGGGAAGCGACAATGCGTTTTTACTACTGGGACAAATATTAAAACTCCTGCAACATTTGTCCCACTAGTTATACTTTATAGGCCTACAGTTTAAATATGCCCTGAGAAATACCCTTCGTTCCCCTCCCGAAAATTACGCCTATGGGAGACCGAAAATGATTGGACACAAACTGCACGTGATCAACATCGGTTCCGTGATTGGATAATCTGTGACGCCATCTTGTAAAACAATAATAAGGTAGGATGACGTAAAAATCTATTGTTATGGTAACGATTAGAAGTGTGGGCTTGTCTGAAGTTTCTTCTGAAATATTCACTCGAAAAGGTCGATTTTAATTCATTTTCGACGTATTTTTGGCCGAAATGACAAGCGTCATGTTCAGAAATAAGACGGTCAACAATAATTATTAAGTGATCGATAAAGGTAGGCCTATTAAATCATTTGTTATCGTAGGCCTAATATTCGATGGAAACAGCCGGCAGGAGTCAGGACGGTGAGAAATGCTGATGACTTTGTTATGAATGGTTATTGGTTAACTGCATGTATGTGGTTTATTTTGATGATGATGATGATGATGACAATGATGATAATAATAATAAAGGCCAAATACAACGCTCTTTTAAACACGCACTTCTTCGTGCCTTTGGCTTTTAAGACTTTCGTTCCAATTGGCAAGACAGGCCTAGACTTTTTTTAACAGACTTGGGTCGCAACCTGACGCTGACTACAGGAGACAATAGGGAGACTTGTTTCTTGCTGCAACTCCTCTCAATCACCATTCAACGTTTTAACTCGGTGGCTTTTATTGGCACTTTAGTCGAGCCGGACACGGAGATGTTACCATTTCAGAATAACTAGTTTTCTTTCGTCTCCTGGCAAATTTTTGTGACGCCAGAGGAATAATGTTTACCTTGGGGAAAAATAATAATAATAGTAGTAGTAGTAGTAGTAGTAGTAGTAGTAGTAGTAGTAGTAGTAGTAGTAGTAGTAGTAGTAGTAGTAGTAGTAGTAGTAGTAGTAGTAGTAGTAGTAGTAGTAGTAGTAGTAGTAGTAGTAGTTATTATTATTATTATAATTATTATACTATGGGGTCCATAGAGTAGTGGTAACATCACTAGCGTGAAGAGCAAGCGGTAGCGGGATCGCTTCTCGCAACCCTCTCAAATTTAGGTCCACTCAGCCTTACATTCGCGAGATGGCGCGTTTGTTAAAATGAGATGTAGGACGTGATGGGCGCCTTGCATGGCTGCCATGTACAGTTAAATTCGACTCCTGTAATAACTTGTGATCATCCGTTCATACTGATTTGTAGGCCTAATCATACTGCGTTATTGTCAGTTTGAAGATATTAAACGAATATTATTATTATTATTATTATTATTATTATTATTATTATTATTATTTTTTTTTTTTTTTTTTTACCCGAGGTATCAAGGATCCCTCAGGATTTGGAAAAAATTATTGTTTTTAGGAGCAGAGATAGTGTCTGGAGGGTCAGGCCTCGTCTTCGGGGGAAATATTATTATTATTATTATTATTATTATTATTATTATTATTATTATTATTATTATTATTATTATTATTATTATTATTACCGTGGTGGATACGGTGGGCGCATCCTATCTGTCTGAGACGGCGGTCGCGGCCGGAGGAGCAGCTGAGAGGGCAGGGCGGCCACAAGGAAACACACAAAATATTCAGAACTCGAAACGAGATATAGGGCCTACCTTCGTGCCGATCGCCCTGGAAACATTTGGCCCTACCAACAAAGAAGGTCTCACCTTCGTTTCTGAAATCGGCCGCCGATTGACGGCAATCACTGGCGACGCCCGCGAGACAGCCTTCCTCTTCCAGACTTTTTCCAGAGCATATGAGTAGGCCTAACAGTTCAACGTTTTAATGCAGTCGCATACCAGGGTGCTATGTTGGGGCAAGGACCGGCGGGGCATCCCAGCTGGACCTTACTATATTTCATGATAAAATTGCTTTATAATAATAATAATAATAATAATAATAATAATAATAATAATAATAATAATAATAATAATAATAATAATAATCTTTATTAATTCAAACTGACAAACGCAGTATGATTAAATTGAAACATGACAGTACCAGGGACGTAACTAGCGTTGGGCTTGGGGGGGCTTAAGCCCCCCAAACGAAGTTGAAGCCCCCCAAACAAGTCAAGCCGTTGTATGCTTACGGCTAAAATTCGTATGAACACTGTATAAATGTTGCCATGTTGAAGGTTTAAGCCCCCCAAACGAAAAATCCTAGTTACGTGCCTGGACAGTACAATCTGCGGGTGAGCTCTTGGTTCCTCGTTTTACCACCGTAACCAGGGCCGGCGCCAGTGTATTTGGTGCCCTAGGCGAACCTGTCGCACTGCGCCCCTGGCAAGTGCGATAACTAGGCCTAATTAATATTAAGTTAATCAAGTTAATACAACCTTCACACAGGAAAGCAGCTGAATGCTGCATCTTTAATTTAGTATCGTCGTTCATTGTAATCATCTAAGAATCATTATTGCTTCTAAATTAAAAAATATGGCATTTAATAAATTTTAAATTTTAAAGTTAGCCATAATTAAAGTAATAGTCTGGAACTGCATTAGCTATGCAGCCTATGCTGTATTGTCTAACACGTTTAATGGGAATTTAAAGTGTAAATATTAATTAATGATACAGTGCAGTTTCATTTGAACACTTAATAGGCCTAACTCCTGTGGCTACGTTTACTAAGTCCTAGTCCTACCTACGTGCGAAGTCTATACAAATATAATGTAATTTCAAAATTTGATTGTTCGCGCTTTCTCTTTAGCAAATGTAGAAACGAGAAGCAGATTACGTAGGCCTATTTACTACTTAAAAAATTAAAGCAACAAGAACTACTCTAAATTTAGAAGTTCCTTACCAATAAGTTACCATCAGTTGAGTCTTGGTTTCTTTTTTCAAGAGAGCATTCAATACTGCATACGTGTGTAGACAATGTAGAGTGTACAGGCCACAAGGCTTGTAGAGAGACATTGAGAGAGACAGACTGCGACAGAGACAGAGCGAGAGAAAACGAGAGACAGAGAGACAGAGACAGAGAGTGAGTGAGTGAGTGAGTGAGTGAGAGAGAGAGAGAGAGAGAGAGAGAGAGAGAGAGAGAGAGAGAGAGAGAGAGAGAGAGAGAGAGAGGAAAAGACAGACGAACAAGGCAAACTATTTCAGGCATATCTTAGCGCTGGAGCTGAGAGATTATACGGTTAAAGTGTGCCGTGGTTGTACATCTAAAAGAAAGAATCTGGCTCATGTGCAGCTGGGTGTTCGCTTCGACTTGGGGGTCGAACAAGTTCAATTATTCCGACATATCAGGGTAACCTAGTACATGTATAGACAAATACCACACAAGCAATATGTCTGTGGCCCTGTGTATCAGATATCATGAGGCATCCCGGCCGCATCCGTCATCATACAGACTGACACTGTAGTTCAGACTGCAGAGAGGCTGAGACATACACGCAGCACACGGGCTTTTTGAACACCGTAGGCAGCGGCTAAATAATATGTCATCAGATGGAACAAGAATAGGGCCATAAAGCAGAATGTGGCAGGGGGTGCGTGCGCACCTTAAGCGCCTTGTATGGCTAGGCCTACGCCTCTGGACTGGCAAAACGGCGGCAATGGTTTTAAAAATATTTCTTTGTGTAGCTTTTCTGTTGCCCCAGAAATGTGCCGCCCTAGGCGGCCGCCTAGTTCGCCTAGTGGTTAAACCGGCCCTGACCGTAACTAGGCAGCGTCGTGCTCTCTCTGTGGTCGGGCCCCTCCATCTGGAATCAACTCCCATTGCAGATAGGGCCTATGCCTGTTGCCAAGTATAAAAAGTCCTTGGCCTGTTGCCTAAGAACAGTTCGTTTATAAATGTTTAAGGCCTACTTAAGCTGCATTGACTGTACAAACATACATGCATACATACATAGTTGTATACATAGAATGCATACATGCATAATGCCCTTATATGTAGACAATTTTCTACTGCTTCAGAGTTAAAGAAACTCAATCAAGTTAATTGTGAGAGACAGGCAGGGGCGTAACTTTGGTCTAAAAAGTGGGGGTACCAATTTCTTACATACACAAAGCAAGGTGGAGACTGCGATCTCTGGGAAGGCAGGTGGCACAATAATAAAATATTGATTGGCATTATTCAAAAAGTGGGGGTACGGTACCCCCAGTCCACTGATTGCTTTATGTGGTATGTCAATAAAACGATTGATTCATTGACTGGTTGAAGATCAATGTTCGGTGATTATTTCATTTGAACCTTGGTTTGGTATTGTGCATTTTAATAGTGTTTATGCTCAGCTAATTGTGACACAAATTTCTTATCCAAATAATGTTTTCCTTCCGTGGGTTTAGCATAATCCTAAAATACATCTTTCGAAAAGAGAGAAACTAACTCTGAAATTAAATCCTCTTTTTTTCTTAAATGTTTAGGGTGGTTTTATACAGAAATTACACCAGACAGACTCTGGCAGTACTCCAATGAATTCAGAGTCGCAGTTGCACAGGAATTCACAGCCAACTGTGAGCACACAGATACGTCACCTTCACAATAGATGTGCACCATGGCAACTGCCTCCAGTTGCAGCTGCATCCAAGGAAAGCCCTGCTCCACAACTGCCTGGAGTTCTTCTGCCATTGATGGTGTGACGGCGGACAGGATCCGGTCGATTGGTTCGACCACTACCACGTCTTCCTGGTGTTTCACATTCACTGACAACAAGGAGTGATGTCGAACTCGGTTAGATTATCAACCCAGGTGCCTGGTGTTATTCAACCTTCACGTGGTGAGTGAACTGGAGATGTAGCAATCCAGCTGACAAAACACAGAACCTTCACAATGTGAAAAAAATGTGAAAACTGTGAAAAACTGTGAAAAAAGTGAACAAACAAAAAACCTTCACAATGTGAATGAACGGGAGATATATCAATCCCACTGACTAACGGAATTGGACATTCACAGTCAAGCAGATTTGAAGAAATGTCGCCTTCACCCTTGGAAGAATCTAAGAAACCAACTTTTCTCTTTTCTGGATATCTCGATAAATCAGATTCAGCAGTACTGAATATGAATGGAGGGGTAAGAGAAGGGAGGAGGAGAATGCATGTCTTCTGCTGAGGTGAATTCTGGTTCAACTGTTCAGTTTGATCTTGGTCTTTACAAAAGACAGGAAAAACAAAGAGGAGGGAGAGCACCATCTCCACCAGGTCTGTGGCTGGCTTTTTATTGCACTTATTGTTCAGTGTCTTTTTCTGTGACGTAATCCGAGTTGATTCTGTCCTGAATATCATGAGCGTTTTCTCAGTTACTCAGTCATAAAATGAATATGAATGCCTTTTCCATTCTGATTTTGTGTTAAGAATTTATTTTAATATATGTGCATTTTACTGATATTTAATTCAGTATTTATGCATTCTGAATTATTAAATGCCCTAGAAAGCTGCTAAAGTTGTTTTGAGGCTACATCCCAATGCTACAGCAACATGATATGTTGAATTTAGAGTGAGCATATGACATTACATGCATTTCTATATGGGGCTCATATGTCCTACATAGGTTTTGATGTCCCATCGGTTGATGCCTTGTGCATTAGATACCCGGTGCGATAGAAGTTATTAATTAATAATAATAATAATAATAATAATAATAATAATAATAATAATATTATTATTAATAATAATAATATAGGCCCTTAATGAAACGATGCTATATAAATTTGCAATTATAATTATATCAGTACTTAACAGAATTGCTTGTATATATATATGTGTGTATTTATGTATGTATGGTTTTTTGTTTTCTTGTATCAAGCCACTTAATATAGCACCTTTTAAGTCAGCTACTTCACAAAGGCGCTGCACGCTTGACTATCTGACTCATCTAGATATTTATGTGCATTTTAAGACATTTTGAAAATGTTTGCTGAACAGAGCTAAACGCAATAGCACGTATACGTAAAGCTGAAGACTGTTCCTAGAGGAAGATCCTAGTCATGATAAGATACAATGGGCTTGAGTTTATATACGGATGCGAGGCACCTGCATATCTCCCCTTTGCAGATGAGCACAACGATCGCAGACCTGCTCAGCTTAAGACGAACATAAAACTTCTTGATGTATGTCAGTGTGACGTGGACCAACAGGGCTCGCCCCAGAAAAAGACTTGAATTTTTCTTTCATTTCATGTTACTAATTTGTCATAACGTGTAATAATAATAGCCTTCATTATTTTACTGTGTTTCGATAGGTGCCTTTGGATATTCTGGCCGTAAGTTTCCTGCTTGAGGAGGATGGGCGATGGGTTGGTTGTTCTGTGGCTCCATATTGTCGGGATTGTGTGTAGGGTGTGGTGTTCGATTTGTGTTTGTATTTAGTTTTTTGTATTTGTCTTTAGTTTTTTGTAGTGTATTTGTATTTTTTTAAAGTATTTAGATTTTTGTATTTGTGTTTAGTTTAACGACAAAGCAAGCAACAAAGCAAACAACAAACGACAAAGTAAACAACAAAGTAAACAACAAAACAGACCCGAAAGCAAACAACAAATGACAAAGTAACAAAATAGACAACAAAACAATCAAGACAAAATAATCAAAAACTACACCCCTGCTGAGCCTCTGGCGTGGCTTAATCTCCCGTAAGCTCGTTAAGGCAGGGGGGCCCCTGGCGTGGCTTTATCTCCCGAAAGCCCTTTGTGTAGTTTTTGTGTTTTTGTCTTGTTTGTTTTTCTGTTTATTTTGTTTATTTTGTCGTTTCTTGTTTACTTTCGCGTTTGTTTTGTTGTTTATTTTCTTGTTTATTTTGTCGTTTGTTGTTTGCTTTGTTGTTTGTTTTGTCGTTAAACTAAATACAAATGCAAAATCTAAATGCTTTGTAGTGTTAGTTTGTTTTTATTTTGTCGTGTGTTTGGTTTTTTGTGTGTCATGTGCTGTTTATTTTGTCGTGTTGTTTGTCTTTTTGTTTATTTTGTCGTGTGTTATTTGTTTGTTGTTTATTTTGTCATGTATGCTTTTGTCGTGGGTTGTTTGTTTTGTTGTTTTTTTGTCGTTTGTTGTAACGAGCCGAGGGGTTAGAAGGAGGCTCATAGAAGAGTATTATCAGAAGGGAAGAGTTACAGTTTGGAATCATATCCGAAATCATCAACGAATAGGCAGCCGCTACTGCGCAATCGCTACTCAGAAACTAAATGAGACACAGACGCTGACACAGAAGTTCTTACAGTTATGAAAATGCAGACTGAATAATCTACTTCTTTGTCGAGACGTTGATGGAGGCTTTTAGTGCTGACGAAAACAGAATGACTTGTATTCTTCTGACAAAGATTCTGGTTGAAATTTAGCAAATCTTTTCATTTATTGCTGTACAACAAACAGAAACGAAAAGCAGTTATTCATTTATTTAAGCACTTATTTCCTCTATCCATCCAATCATTCGTCTCAGATCGTCTGTGATCTATCTATCTATTCATCCTTCACTACATTCGTTCATTCCTTTAACTGTCGATTCGTCTTTCCTTTCTTCCGTCTGTTCGTTAACTCGCTCATTCATTCAGTCAATTCAGTCATTCAGGTACTTAGTCGTTTATTCATTAATTCATCTATCCATCCATCCAATCCTTTCCTAAGTCATGCATTCGGCGAATTCATGTAGCTACTCTACAAATACGTTTGGCTCTTAGTATATATTCATTCTGAGAATTTGTATAGCGCCTCCAGCAGACCTATTCAGAGGCGCTCCCAGCCCAACCACAGCTATAGAAATGTGATTTGAGGGACTTACAGAAAGCAGCCAAGCAGGCATACATGATTAGCTATCGTATCGTATTTGGAGATTTGTATAGCGCGGCTCAAGCTGATGCCACTCAGAAGCGCTCCCAGTGCGAAGAGTATAGGCTTCAGACGCGTAACTTTGGTAAAAAAAACTGGGGGATACCAATTTCTCAACTTTCGCTTTTCGCATGGATGATGGATACCATTTTGGACATATTACCAGTAATCGTAGTAGTAGTAGTAGTAGTAGTAGTAGTAGTAGTAGTAGTAGTAGTAGTAGTAGTAGTAGTAGTAGTAGTAGTAGTAGTAGTAGTAGTAGTAGTAGTAGTAGTAGTAGTAGTAGTAGTAGTAGTAGTAGTAGTAGTAGTAGTAGTAGTAGTAGTAGTAGTAGTAGTAGTGAATTAGTAGTAGTAATAGTAGCAGTAGTAACAGCAACCACAGCAACAACAATGGTACAAATAATAGCAATGAGGACCTAGTGCTCTGTAATTTGTTTTCAGTTTTGAGGGATCAGATGTTCCTTGGGAGGAACATGCGGCTGAAGCAGCTAATTGTAGACAAGATGATCCATACCAGATCACAACGTCAGATCATGTGGATTGTGTCCATGAAAACAAGCCATCTTTTTAATTGAAGTAATAGTTTAACAGAGGCTTAGGCCTACGTCATGTTTGTCGTGCTTCTTAGCAACTCAGAAACGCTCTTAATTTAATAATTACTCATTTATATCCAGTTGTAATGACAATTCGGTAGCCATCGAGGCAGACATTTCAAACCTTATTAACCCAAAATACTTATGCTTTTTCTTTTAACTCTCCAAATGGAATGGAACTTTAGTCAACTTCAGGAAAATTTACTCCCCGGAGTTGACCATGGAACAACTAAATGGCTGTCAGTCTCAGCTCATTGCACTTGAAGTGTAAGATTATGAAACGTTGATGAGCTTACGTCCATAACGGCAATTTTATCGTCTATAATTGTATCCACTCGTTTTCGTTTAGAACAAATTGATCCATTTTCCCTATCAGCGAAATCGGAACACGACGTGTATAAGACAAAATTAGCGACGTCTTAAATGATTATATATTTACAAAGGACAGTTATTGTTCTGAGAGTGTGAGGGGACAGGGGTGAGGAGTCATAGTAAGCCGGCGATATGAGTGACGGTCCATCTACGGATTTGTAAATGATGAGGGATTACAGGGTGATGACAGATCTTTCCAAGAAGAGCATAGCCGTGGCCCAGATCTGTGACGCCTGCGGACCGGTCAGGCGGTCAAGGCGCCAGTCTGTCGGTGACCTTTGTGGCTGAGTCTGCCTGCCCGACTATCTGACTCAGTTCGTCTCTGGCTCTTGGTTTACCTGTGTATCTAGGCCTAAGTAGGCCTACTTTTGTTGTATATAGGCCCCTACTCCTCACTCTGTCTAGATACACGAAGCAAGGCGGAGACTGCGATCTCTTGGAAGGCACAATAATAAAATATTGATAGGCAATGCTTAAAAAGTGGGGGTACGGTACCCCCCAGTCCAAAAAGTGGGGGTACGCGTACCCCTCGTATCCCCACAAATTACGCCTATGGGAATACGCCTTGTTAGGTGCCAAAGCTGTTCACATACTGCTGCCCTTTTACACTACGTACCCATGTGAAGAGACATTTTCAGGAATGACACAAGTCATAACGAAACACAGTGGGTGTTTACAGTCAGTAGAAAACGACTTACGAGTGTGCTCGTAACCGGCGTTCAAGCTCGTATTGACACAATTTCACATTCTTTGCAAAGTCAATCGTCTCATTAGCCATGGTTTTTCATTCTGGTTAATAGTCTGCTATTAATTAATTTGTCCCGGTTATCTGGTTTTTAAAACAACTGCTGATATTTCCTAATTTCTATATATCAGAACTGACATCGACATATAATGACATTGTCTTATCATTAATACACGGTTAAAGACACAAAACATTGTAGCTACCGGTAAGTGGATAAATAAACGTTACTTTATTTAAATTAAAATGATTAAGTGTATATATATACCAAATTAGCTATATAAATATATTTTATATATATATTATATATATTTTTTATTTGTTATATATATATATATATATTTATATAGGCCTATATATAAAATAAGTATCATAAATGCAATATGCCGTTTGGTGAATGGTTGTTAGAAAGTGTGCCGTGGTTGAAAAAAGGCTGGGAAGCTCTGGTCTAAGGGATCTAAACAAGTGCATCTTCACAAACACAGAGAATGTAATTTGGGGTGAGTAAAAGGAATACATGTATAATGTATGTTGACAGGAAGACTGTTCCTAAGACCTATTCATTGCAGTCCTTAGTTTTCTTGTGCTAATGTTTGGAAACGAAGAAATTGATGTTCTTCCTGGGCCGCCTAATTAATTACCCTAATTAACACGTTAAAACAACCGTTATACGTGTATAGTAACGGTATTTCCTGTATCTGAACGCTATGGTGGCCTGCTTTATTATTTGTGACAATAATTCGTAATTAGTGATTATCAGTTGCACTTGATCTCTTATAACTATTATAGAAATCGTATCATTTCAGTATCAACATATGCATGAAGAGATTAAAAGCATGAGAACTTCAAATAGTTAAAGGTCTAAAATCGGATTGGCGATTGTATTTGTTGATCGTGAAGATCATCGAGTTGATCAGATTCTGCATCCGGCAGTAACGGTTCATTTATTGGAACAGACCGGGAAGATCCTCTTCGTGCATCCAGTCTTGTCAAGACTGCATAAATACTGAAAAATAAATGGTCAGAGGTTGAGTTATCAGAACAACACACCCAAAAATGTGTGTGGGTGTCCAACGTAGAACCAATGAAAAACGCACCATCTCTGACAAACACATGAGATGGGTGCTTTTTCAACTACCTTCTCAGTCGAGTTTGCCTGCGTCACCTCCTGTTGTAATTAAGGGTAGGCTGCACCCAGTTAAGACGTGGATCAAGTGGGGATTAAGGTGTTTTGCTAGGATTATGTAGGCCTAATACTGTGAGTGCAATAATTATCCTAATCTGTGTTTGGACAAGTAATCTGTCTGGCACTCCGGCAGTGAAGTTTCAGTTTGTTCTCAATATGAAGTCTTGCATTGCATTGGCCGATGCGATATTTCTTTTATACTATTTATATTATATTATTTCTTTTTTTACTGAATCCGCATTTTCATTTTAATGTAGGGCCCTGAGATCTCTAATGTCCGTTAATTGAATTCCCTATCGATTCTGTGTTGACCTGTAAAATAAGCTGAATCCTTTTTGTACCGTGTAAAGAAATCCATCAATCCTGCTTACCTAAGGCTGAACCAAATATACTTTTGTATACTCCAAGCATATACTTGGAGCAGTAGTGGAATAGGCCCTGTATAACAAGGCAGGATAAGTGCATGCCATAGGCCTACTATAGCCAGCATCAGCAACAAATGGGTATATATAGTTTTATATACATAGTCTAAGGTTCATACATGCCTACATTTATGCACCCATGTTTATGTCCCAAACTCAAATTTCGGATCTACCTCCGAGGAGCGTTTTAAACTGAATAATTATAATAATAATAATCTTTAGAAGACGAAGTGTATGGCTGACCAAACTAAGATGCTTCCTGCCACATAAAACGCAGCCATGACGAAGAACACGAAACCAGTTGAAATGTACAGAGTGGCAGAATAAACAGAATTGAATACTATTGTTCCAATGATGCCACAAATGATCTCCACACATGCAATCGCTCCGAATATGGCTCCTGTGCGAAAACAATCAATAATCACTAAAAATTATAAATACAATTTTTAAATTACGAATTTATTAATTATAATTAGACCTGCCGTTGTCATTCACTCTAGTATGAATAGAGGAACCATGACACGTGAAACGTGCCTACACGTTTGTGTGCTAAGAATACAGAAAATTATAGGCCCTATAATAACTACAGTAATGTTAATTGGTAAATTTTATATGAGAAAAAATAATTGGAAATTTGGCTGATTATTTCTTAAAACATCGTAATATAGTAACAGTATCAATTAAAATCAGGTTAGCTATTAAAAATATAAATTTATAGAAATATAGGGCCTACTCATTACAACAACAAATTGCAAGAACAAATATTTCGGCAAGCATCTCGACTAAATCAGAAATTTCCTTTCCTGGCTTTCAGTGCTGTGAACTTGTCAATCTCTTAATCGAATCAATGCCTTTTGCCAACTCATTTTAAATTGAAGCGTTATTGCAATCCTTAATAATAATTTCCAAAGAACGTGTGTCCATCCGCAAACGATCTGGAATGTACAGTGGAATTTATAGAATGTCACTGAACGGAGGTCGTGGCTGACACAACGTCGTCGGCCTGTCCAATTTCGGCCCAGGCCCTAAGGGAGTGTTACTGGGCCTGGGCCGAAATTGGATAGGCCCACGAACAATAGACGCACAGACAGACAGACAGACAGACAGACAGATGGACGACCTCCATCCATCCCTCACACCGCCGGCGGGTGCCGCCGGGCTGACCTGTCAGACAGGTTTGATAGACAAACAACCTCCCTCCATCCGTCTCTCCCTGCCGACAGTGAACTATACCTCTTCATGGGGTGCACTGTTGATGAGAATCAATAGACGATTTGGATGCCTTTTGAGGACAGCGAATTCCTCATAGCAGCAGTTTATCATCCAAAGTTCAAACTCAGCAAATGATATATTCTCAGAATTCATGTCATATATGACGGGTAAATACTCTAGTTGGGTAATAATGACGGCAGTGCACTAATCGGAGCGCACTAGAAGGTTCAAAAAGTCAATTACCATAGAGTTTCAGCTTTAGGTAATTTGATACGGATACAGTACATGTAAGCTGGGCTTACGAAAAAGTTTTTGTTGCCAACTGTTATTGTTAATTTCAAAATAATAAATTTCTGCTGAATCTGCACATAAATTTTTAATACATTTATTTTGTCATTTTGGTATCACCCTCTGAAGGTGTCCCCAGTGCGGTCCGCACCCCCGAACCCGCTAGTGACGCCACTGTGTGATTCGTATAAGCTATACTCGGCCAGTTGCAAGCGTTTTCATCAGCGAGATGAATAGCTAAATATTCCGTAATTGAAACAAGTATGCGGAGAGACGTCGATGATGTGCAGCATAGTGTGCACTGCACTGCGCCACAGCTATGAAAGATCAGTGAGTTCTTATTGTGTGCAAAGCAACCGTGACCCGTCAGAAATCGGTTAGTGCAGAGTGCGGACCAGAGTCGTCGAGGAAAGTCGAAGCCTGGAGAACAGAGAGAGCTCTGAGCGATGAGGGAGTCACATTTGCGGCTAATCATCAGTCTTATGATCTCTTATCTCCAGGTCGAAATAGCTGTCTTGTCCGCAGATGGCTTGTAAACCCAAACTGGGTGTCTTGAAGAAAGGCATAATGTTGGCGGGTGCGAGGTGAAATCGTCACTAGGCGTATATCGGAGCACAATTAATACTCGTACTCTGCTACTGAATTACAAGAACAGGGTCAGCTGCTCTTAATGTCTGGGCATTGGCGCCCCAAATTGAGCCAGAGAGTTTGCTGAGAAGATAGTCTCGAGTGCTGGTCTTGGCTGCAGTTCTGTTCAAGTGGTGATGGTATGGAAGTGACCTGTCCAGAGTCGAGACTAGGTACGTAGGCGTTCTGGGCGATGAATGCATATGTTAGTATGTTACAATAACAACTATAGACATGCGAAATCGGCTGTGAGGATCACGTTCTTCTTCATTTTATCACAACGTGCTTATGAAGTTCAGTGCAGATAAAAGAACAATTTGCACCTAATTAAATAAAAAGCGAAGCATATAGAGAACCTCGATTAAATTCCTGATAGAAAGTTAGCAACGACATGCCGTAGCCGTTGCTTCGACATAAGAACTATGATTCAAAGGAGTTTCTTTACAGGAGTGTGACCAAGTGTGTTACCTTTACCTTAATCGTAAAAAATAATCGAATGATACCTTGTTGATCGTCGTTCACTTGGGTGGACATGAGTGAACGCAGGCCTGGAATAATAAGGATTCCAATCATCGACACACTGAGAGCTAGAAATAAATAAAACAGAACTTAATGAATAAATTCACGATTCTTTTCAAGAGGATGATAGTTGTGTGAAAAGAATCATGAATGCAGAGGTATACGGACGCCGCAGCCGGGGACGACAGAGGAAGAGATGGGAAGACACGATACAACAAGACCTAAAACTCCTAAAACTGAAGAAAGAAGATGCTCAAGAAAGAAACAAGTGGAAGAGAAGGATCCGAGTGGCTGACCCCTCTCCAAAGAGGGATTAATTCGAGCCTGAAGGAAAAGAAGAAAAAAAAGAATGAATAAAATAATATAAGCATTACATTAGGGCCTACATTAGAGCACACTTACAATTCTGCAATATGTAGCCTACCATTTTCAAAATCTCTCATAACAGCGTTGTAAGCCTATCGATATTGCACTTCATGCCCGAAAATAATATTAAAACCAGAAGACTGCGATTTATCCAGAAATGCCTTTCACATGACAATGTTGTCAATTTCTATGTGTTTTTTAAAATCTCAAACACCATAAAAGTTTGTTGTTTTTCACATTCTTCTTGTTTTTGCTACCAATATTTGGTGAATTAAAGATTGATATCGTTGGGAAACCAGTTTCGGGACCCCTTCTCGATACTGTCACTTCTCCGTCATTGTCGTTTTATCGATTCGGACTCCAGCCAAGCTTCTTTCGGACCGGTAACTTACTTATAAACTGTCAAGAGAAATCATAACCCAACTACCAACTTCGTCAATTGGCCTAATAGCCCACTGCGTGACTTAGTCTAGGAGCCCACTGCGTGACTTGACCAGTTTATTGCATAGCTTGACCTAATAATGAACTGCATAACTTGGCCTTAGAGCTCAGTGCGTGACTTTGCCTAGTAAGTTGCCCTCTGCTCGACTTAGCCCAATATGCGTTTTAGCCTGCTGTGCCAATCTAAGTTTCAACATGAGGGATCCCTTGCATAGATTGATTCATACTCACTGAGGAACATCATGACGGTCGTCTGTACGAAGGCTTTATAGATGTTAGTGGCCGTACATGCAAGGCCGGCCAGGATGGCGATCACGTAGTCCGACATATGACAACGCTTGAACAACGACGTGATAATCATTGCCCCGACACTGGAGACTCCAGTTGACACTCCATAGTACAGCCCTATCGTGTCGAGGTCCCAACACAGAGGGCTGTTCATCATAAAGAAGTTTGACACCGATAAATCAAATGTTGGGAGATTGGTAACAAAGAAAGCCGCGATTAGGAGGTTGAGCTTCAGTCTTCTCCAGTGCACAGTTGCAGCGGTGGAAGCAGATTTCTTGGCAAACAGGTCCACCATGGAGCGGATCTGAATCCAGAGTAAAGACAGAGTGGATTGAAACTTAGATTGGTTGGACGATGCAGGAAATGCGGTCGTTGACTCAGCTTCAGACAGTTCTTTGTTTCGTTTACTTTCATTTGGCAGAAAAATAAAGACATAGAGCAGATTGACAGCAGAAGTCGACAGAACAAACAACAGTGAAGCTAAGTAGCCAAATGCGGTCGTGATCTTCCCAAATACAATGGGACATATAACTCCGGGTATGAACAAGGACATCTCTAAGAATGTGATTCGGGTCATTCGCCTCTTAGGAGGCGTTCGGTCAGCCACATAAGCTAGACAACCCATCAGTACGGTTAAGTATGATCCGCAGCAACCGTTTACGGCATCGCTTACGAAGAACCAGTATATTGAAGCCTTGGTACAGATGACACACGTTACAATGGAACTGCCGAGCAGGGTACCGACAAGCGGTGGCAAAATTGCAAAACGACGTCCAAAAAGATCGCTACCCGCCCCTAGAATAATGGTGACGAAAAAGGCCGGAACTCCGGATATAATGGACTCATAAAGTACGAACTGTGAGCTCTTGCTCTGAACGTACTCCTGAAATTGATAAATCGGATCGGATTTGTTCGAATGACACGGGTCAAAGGTTGTATTGATTTGGTGATAGGATATATTTTGGCTGGCAAGAACGTGAAGAGATTCGTTCGTAATCCATTCGAGGATGTACTTTTGCGATATGGTTTGGAGAGGAAATATGCCAAAGATATAAAGGATGAGGACAGGCTCTACGAGAAACCATTTCCTCAGTCGAGACAAACAATCTCCTTCCGTAGGAGTTTGTGAGTTCGGTGGTTCGTGGGGGTCTGTTGTTAGCATTGGTTCGGTTTTGGAGTTTGGAAGGACCACCTGCAACGTAAGTAAACAAGCAATTAAGTAAGTAATTAAATGAGTAAGTTAGGAACCAGATAATGGCAAATCAAGTGAGAAAGTTATATCGCTGTTAACGCGATGCCAACTCCCACACTGTGCAAACAACACTGCATAGAAAACATCTTGGTCAAACAGAATAAAGGTCGAAATTTCATTTACAGTTCGAGAGAAAATATTAGCATAAACGTCTAACTTTATATCATTTCCAGAAGAAGGTATAACAATAGGCCTAGTTTGTGTTGGAGAAATTTGGGGACCTGCCATGGTTATGGACGGTAGAGCCGATCATTCTAAAAATATATACATATAATCGGCACGATATGCTCCAACAGGTGGTAGGTGTTCAGCTTACTGTGGATTCGATTATTTATTTATTAACTCTGATCGAAAGTCATCCCGCGTTTTCGTAACTGATATCACTGCAATGTATTCGATCAATTTATTGACTTATTCTTCACAAAAGCGTAGCTATCGTTGTAACATCATGTGCCAGAAACTTCCAGCTTAAATTACTTTATTTCAAAGTTAAAAAGTAAGCAAGTAAGAATATTCTTTACTGAACCATTTGCTAGCCGCATTCTGGAACACAACAAACATAGTAATTATAGGCCTACTGCGAATGACTACTGGTTTGGAGTTATTTGCAGGGCCGTTTTAACCACTAGGCGAACTAGGCGGCCGCCTAGGGCGGCACATTTCTGGGGGCGGCAGAAAAGCTACACAAAGAAATATTTTTTAAACCATTGCCGCCGTTTTGCCAGTCCAGACTCCAGAGGCGTAGGCCTAGCCATAAAAGGCGCTCCTTAGGTGCGTACGCACCCCCTGTCACATTCTGCTTTAGGGCCCTATTCTTTCATTTTCCTCCAAGCGCACAAATTTTAAAGTTGGTTAAGTGTTCCATCTGATGACATATTTAGCCGCTGCCTACGGTGTTCAAAAAGCCCGTGTACTGCGTGTATGTCTCAGCCTCTCTGCAGTCTGAACTACAGTCTGTATGATGACGGATGCGGCCGGGATGCCTCATAATATCTGATACACAGGGCCACAGACATATTGTATGTGTGGTATTTGTCTGTAGTATACATGTACTAGGTTACCCTGATATGTCGGAGTAATTGACCTTGTTCGACCCCCCAGCTGCACATGAGCCAGATTCTCTGTTTTAGATGTACAACCACGGCACACTTTAAACGTATAATCTCACAGCTCCGGGCGCTAAGGCTAAGATATGCCTGAAATAGTATGCCTTGTTCGTCTGTCTTTTGCTCTCTCTCTCTCTCTCTCTCTCTCTCTCTCTCTCTCTCTCTCTCTCTCTCTCTCTCTCTCACTCTCTGTATCTCTGTCTCTGTCTGTCTATATGTCTCTGTCTCTCTGTCTCTCGTTTTCTCTCACTCTGTCTCTGTCGCAGTCTATCTCTCTACAAGCCTTGTGGCCTGTACACTCTACATTGTACGAACGTATGCAGTATTCAAAGCTCTCTTGAAAAAAGAAACTAAGACTCAACTGATGGTAAGGAACTTCTAAATTTAGAGTAGTAGTTCTTGTTGCCTTAATTTTTTAAGTAGTACATACGTAATCTGCTTCTCGTTTCTACATTTGCTAAAGATAAAGCGCAAAAATCAAATTTTGAAATTACATTATATTTGTATAGACTTCACACGTAGGTAGGACTAGGACTTAGTAAACGTAGCCACAGGAGTTAGGCCTACTAAGTGTTCAAATGAAACTGTGCACTGTATCACTAATTAATATTTACATTTTAAATTCCCTTTAAACGTGTTAAACCATACAGCATAGGCTGCATAGCTAATGCAGTTCCAGACTATTACTTTAATTATGGCTAACTTTAAAATTAACAATTTATTAAGTGCCATATTTTTGTTTAATTTATAAGCAATAATGATTCTTAGATGATTACAATGAACGAGGATACTAAATTAAAGATGCAGCATTCGGCTGCATTCCTGTGTGAAGGTTATATTAATTTGATTAATTTAATATTAATTAGGCCAAGTTATCGCACTTGCCAGGGGCGCAGTGCGACAGGTTCGCCTAGGGCGTCAAATACTCTGGCGCCGGCCCTGGTTATTTGCAGTGAATAGGCCTAAGTCTGTGTTTGTATTGTGATGACATATGCATAACATATGCATAATATATGCAAATGTTACCACAATAACCAATGGGTATGTGAATGGTATCAGAGGGAAGACCGCGGATTACAGCGAAACGTATTGCATATACGAATTATCAGTACACGCACATGTATAAATAATATATATATATTATTTTACAGATAGTCTGAACCTACAGTGTGGGAAGTTCCTCTACAACTTACAATTAGCCTCGTGTTTGTGTGTAACTGTATAGGTAGCCTGCAAATTCTGGATACCTACCACAATTGCCTGTGCATTCAATAATGAAAGATCGATTGACTTTAACGACTTCTGCGCCTATATAGGCCCTAATTTAACTCATCACGAAAGTGAGTCATTAAAGAGACTTGTATGAGCCAGCGTTCACGTTGAGATGAGTCAGGCGCTGTACAGTAGACAAGCCCTGACACAGTTAGATGCTAGCGCGGAATGAGCTATACAGTCAGATTTCACTTTATCAGCAGGATATTATGTTGTATGTCGTCGTCAATAGTTGTAGGCCTACGTCTGCATGTTAGCAAGCACACACACACACACACACACACACACACACACACACACACACACACACACACACACACACACACACACACACACACACACACACACACACACACACACACACACACACACACACACACACACACACACACACACACACACACACACACACACACACACACACACACACACACACACACACACACACACACACACACACACACACACACACACACACACACACACACACACACACACACACACACACACACACACACACACACACACACACACACACACACACACACACACACACACGCGCGCGCGCGCGCGCGCGCGCGCGCGCGCACACACAACGGTAACATCTTGTCAGAAGTGGCTTTTTGAAAGCAGACAGCCTTTCACATTCGTCCGTGTTCCTCGAGAAGCCTTAAAACTTACAGCACCCAGCATGATTAGACTCCATGCTGAGTCTATATTATAATATCTAGGACACAGTAAGAGAAATTGTACCCTTCGCCGGACAATAGAGAGGCCTATCATAGCTTGTATATCTTGGGCCATAATGGTATATGAATAAACGTTATAACAATATTGATTTTTGAGTGCAATTGAGCTTTTAAATAGATCAATCTTACCTTAATTATCTGCTAGATTTGGGCTTCAAAATATTGCCTAGCGACGCACACAGAGGCTTTAATCCGTGCACTTGAGAAGAAGAAGCAGCAATTCTGCAGCAGAATCTAAACACAAGGACCAACCTTTTCTAGTCCTACATTACGGCCAAACCTTAACCAGGCACAATGCTGCGTCGTTTATTCGGAATGCAGAGGCCTTTATGGCTCTGGCAGTTCGGTCAGGTGATCCAAAAGTTCATCGGTAATTGGTTGCATATCTATGTTTCCCAGGCTGGGATGTCTGTCGCGAGTAGACGCCCTCGTAGCCTATTTGCCGTCCGGCAGCATTGTGTACAAAAATCAATGAAACCTGAGATGATTGATGATACTTGTAACACTTGTTACTATTGATTTTCTGACTAGGCTAAGTAAATGTCAAGGAACCACATGACAGAGCATCTGAGCCTATAGCGCAAGCACAAAATAAACAAAGATGACATATAAATAGGCAGACATACAGGCTCGGCCCTACGGCAAGGAGAACGAGGCAGCCTGGGACTCAGACTGGCGATTGTGGTTGTCAGGGTGAAGTATTTGTTAACTTGTTAGCTTATCGGGGAGATCCTTAGATTGAATAGCCACATTTGGCACACATAAAGTGGACTTACTTTCTGGGTATTGCTGTGACTTCATTTGTATGTGTCATCGGTTGATTTATATATGTATGCATGCGTATATGTATGTATGTACATATGTATGCATGTATATATGTATGTATGTATATAGGTATGTTGTTATATAGTCCACTATAATTTAAGTATTTAGCTCAGTCTAGGAGTATGATTTAAAATGGTTTATTTAGAAACAAGTAATTATGCACGTAGGCCTACATGTTGCAACGGTCTATACAGTAGATATACCTTTCGCAATGTGCAACAAACCGTTCATCGTGTCGAGAGTAGACATAAAACAACGTCTTCCACAGCCGAAGAGTTGGCTTAACAAACGCCTCAGTAGAACATCAAAAACTTTTTCAACTGCAGCCGAAGAGTTGACTTAATATCGCCTCCTTCCTCGATTTCAGTCTGCCTAGCCAACAGTCCTATACAGGCACCGAGACATACGGCGCCTCTTAAAGTGTTCTCTGGTATACTCGATTCCATAGAATACTCGATTCCATAGAATACTCGATTCCATAGAATCAGGTCAACAGAGTGAACAGACACTTCTTAAAGTGTTCTCTGGTATACTCGATTCCATAGATTCCATAGAATCCTTTAAAGTGTTCTCTGGTATACTCGATTCCATAGAATCAGGTCAACAGAGTGAACAGACACTTCTGCGCTCTACTTTATATGCTATGCCGTTGGCCTCCAATGTTACACCCACTGCTCTGCAATTGAGGCTGCTGCTGCTGTCCGGCTTATGTCAGATGCTACTTCCACGCTTAATGCCTGGATGTCATCTAATCGTCTGCGTCTCAATCCTTCAAAGACTCTACATATGGTTTGGCACTCGTCAACATCTGACGAAGCTTGATTTGACGTTTCTTACCACTGAAATCGCCTCCTTTCCCTGTTCTACTTCTGTTCGTGACCTAGTTGTCATTTTGAATCAGGAACTTTCCTTCTCTAAGCATATTCATGAGCTGACTCTTGCTTATTACTACCAACTGCGCCAACTGCGTGTCGTATCCCGCTCCCTCACATTCTCCGCGGCTTCCACTCTGGTACATGTACATGCATTTATTGTCAATCGATTGGGTCATTGCTCCTCTCTCTTTGTTGGACTTCCTCAGACTCGCCTTGCTTTTCTAGAGGGGTTCTGCGGTCGGCTGGACGCTTGGTTGGCGGTATCTCCAGGTTCGGCGACGTCTCTGAATTTATGCGAGACGTCCTCCATTTTCTTCCTGTCCAGCATCGCATTCATTACAGGATCTCCTCCATGGCGTTGCATTGTGTCCTAGGGCGGGCCCAGGCCTGCCTCTGCGAGCTTTTTACTTTAACTTCCGCTTGTGCGGGGCGCCGTGCCTTGAGCTCGGCCTCTCGGGGTGATTTTGTTTTCCAGTATGCTTGTACTGCTATGGCGCCGTGCCTTGATTGTAGCTGAAAGCTAGGTTTCACCGTCAAGGTCCTTTGCGGAGTGTTTCTCTTATTGGTTCGAGGGCTTTCAGGACATCCGTTTTATGCAAATCACGTGATTGCTGACATTTAACTCAATTTTAACGAAACTTCCGAATTCTCTCAAAATTGCTCTAGCGATTAAACCACGCTGTATACAAATCGTCTTCTGTACTTGTTCAATTAAGATTAAGCTTACATTAAATAAACTATACAGAGATTTTCCACTGAGTCACGCACAATTCGAAATTCTTAACAGTGGCCATTTGTTGCAGCATTATACACTGCCAAGTGTAGAAATTATTCGTTTAAATTAGTCTAAATAACACGGGATAACAATAAAAAAAATTGTGTAATAACAACATTTGCTACATATGGTGGCACGATTTACTGTTTGTGGAAATAATTAGTGATAGGCCTAAGTCGTAATTCTCTGCTAACTAGGCCTACCTATCGTTACATTTCAGTCTTAATATATTATGCATGAAGAGATTGAAAACGCCACGAGTTTCAAGTTGCTAGAAGTCTAATATCGAGTAGAAGAACTTAACAAGATTTTAGATTAGGCCTATTCGATCGTTGTGGACACCATCGAGTTGATCGGATTTTGTGTCCTCCACTGGCGCTTCGTTTGTTGGAACGGACAAAGAAGATACTTTTCGTGCCTCCAGTCTTATCAAGACTGCATAAATACTGCAAAATAAAGCGTCACAGGTATAAGTAATCGGAACCACACCCAAAAAATGTGGGTGGGTGACCATTCCTGGCATAAGATTATGGGGGATGCCAGGAATGCAGTAGCGTAACTATGGGCCCGCAGGGCCCGCAACTGCGGGGGGCCCAGGTAAAAGGGGCCCATTTTCAAACCTGAAAAAATGAACTATTTTAATTAATAAATGCACAGCAGAAAGCCGGAAACCGAAACTCCTTGTAAACTCCTTAGCCTTGTAAAATCAATAAATCATGCAGGCAGGCAGATGATGTGGAATATTACTATTGATGCGCGGTCGGCGCATATTTTTCTAGGCTTTGATTTAAGCTAGTGAACAGTGACTCGAAGGCAAACTATAATCGCCAGATGACGCTGAAATTTGCAGTTAATTCACTCAATTAGTTTCACTTTTCGTCTTTGATTTATGCTGACGTCATTACTCATTAGTCTCATTGCCAAGTTTCCGTCGGCCATCGTTGTTGATATTTATTTAAAAAGTTTGTTTAAATAGATTAGATCGGATTACAATTTACAATACAAAATTTAAGATTTAAAAATAAAAAATTGTACTAATGATGGCTAGCAAGCCTCTAAGTGGAGCAGCTAAACGACGGAAAAAGAAGGATTTACAAAACGAACTTAAAAAACGATGTAAAATTGACTCATTCTTGTTACCGGCACAGACTAAAAAGGAAGAAACACAATCTGTTGCAAATGTACGTAATGAAGAAAATGAGCAGGAGCCTCAGGAGGATACCAGAGGCAGTGAAGTCAGTGAACTACAGATAGATACAAATTCTCAAGTTAACAGTTTTAAAGACAATACTGTGGCAACCGATTTGTCTGATCACGGCTCGCCAGATCTCATAATAAGCAATGAATATGAAGCATTCAACTCTGCAGCACTTGTAAACTTTGAACATTCTACTGATAGAGGGCATTATCCAATCGATATAGTTGATCCAAATATGAAGAAATTTATTGTTGAACACGGCTCATGCAGACCAAAGGGGCCTTTTCCGAGAGACAACAAAAATAGATGTTTTTCTGCCAGTTACTATAACACTACGACTAAGGCAGGTTTGACTATACCGGTGACTTGGTTGTGCTATTCCAAAAAGTTAAATGCTGCATATTGTGAAGTTTGCTGGCTGTTTGGTGATAGAAATGATAAAAGCTACCGCAAAAGTTGGAGTAAAGGTATTCAGGACTGGCAGGGGTTTTCTAAAAAAATTACTAAACATGCTAGTTCGAAATGCCATAGTTCGTCTTGTATAATATATGAACAATGGAAGCATCACATGACTTTAAATGAATCAAATGAGAAAGAAATTCAGAAAGATAAAAAAATTTGGCGGGAAGTTTTGAAGCGGCTTGTGAAAATTACCCTACGTTTAGCCTGCAATGGACAGTCATTTAGAGGACATAATGAACACATCGGTGAGGTTTATAATGGCAATTTTTTATCTGAAGTTGAGCTCCTAGCAGAATTTGTATGGAGGGGGGCCCATTTTGAAAATCTTGCAGGGGGGCCCAGAATATGAAGTTACGCCACTGCAGGAATGGTGCGCTTTCCGAATATCTTCTCAGTGGAATTTCTCTGATCGTGTAATCAATGCGGATTGTAGGCATAGAAGTCTATTTCAGTCAAATTCATCAACCAAAAGACCCACACCCGGAGATCGCAGACTACGGGAGGGATGTGAGGAGAAACTCTTGGTTTAAGGTAGGTAGGATTGCTCGTTGAAAGTTTTTATAGGTCAGACTGATCCATTTAGATCTTATTCTGATTTCAAGAGGAAGCCAATGCAGTTGGATAGCTAAGGAGATTGTACGAGCACATGCGCTTATATAATTGAAAGACTACCACGAAGGCTAATCGAATAATACAGTTTACGATGAATTCCAATCTCTACATAAGATAAAATCGATAGGATAGGATCGTTACATAAGATAAAATCGATAGGATAGGATCGTTAGACCTATATATATATATATATATATATATATATATATATATATATATATATATATATATATATATATATATATATATATATATATATATATATATATAGGTCTAAAAAGTGGGGGGTACCAATTTCTTACATACACGAAGCAAGATGGAGATTGCGATCTCTGGGAAGGTACAATAATAAACTATTGATTGGCATTGTTAAAAAAGTGAGGGGTACGGTACCCCGGTCCAAAAAGCGGTACCCCTTGTACCCCCACAAATTACGCCTATGGACGTAGGCATAAGATTATGCCACCAGCCATAGTTCCTTGTGCCTTTCAAAATTAAATTTCAGATCTGCCTCTGAGACGCATTTTAAAGTTTAAAGGTCAATTGTGTATGGCTTACCAAACTGTGGCGCTTCCTACCAAATAAAACGCAGCCATGGCAAGGAACACGAAACCAGTTGAAGTATACAGAGTGGCAGAATAAATAGAATTGAATATTGTTGTCCCAATCATGCTACAGATAATCTCCGCACACGCAATTGCTCCAAATATGGCACCTGTGAATAAACGATCAACAATAACAACAACATATGAGAGAATAAATATTTTAAATACAATTTTTTATTACTACGATTGTCATTCACGTTAATATGAATACCAATGCAAACACAATCCTTACGGGGTTTCATATTCCACAGCTGATTCATTCGATCAATAATTATAAAGGCTAATGTGAAATAGACATTAATTTTACCGAAAATCTTCCCTGGTCCGGCGTGGCTTTGATAGTACAGTCTGTTAACCCAAAAATGTAACTGGATGGGGACAGGTCGGACAAAAGCACCAAATTTTTTCCACGTGATCAGCATTGCTAGCACTTTATATTTTTGGTAGGATCCACGTGATCAAGACAATGGATCAAGAGTTATGACGTAATCATGTCGGCCTACAGACATTTTCGCCGATTCCAGGAAATAATCGGGTCAATATACGATAAAAACCCCACCTAACCCCAAAAAATTGATACAAAACGTTTCTCAGTTGATTTTGTTACCATTTGGCATGCTAATTAACATAGTAAAAGTCTACTCTATTCTGACCATTTGAAAAGGGTGAATTTCAAGATGGCGTCCAAGATGGCTGCCTGGAGCTAAAATTGTCTATATCTCAGGCACTATTCAACCTAGAAAGGTGGTTTTGGTGTCAAACCGTAGGGTTTATTGCCCAGCGTTCAGTTAAAATATAACTTTTATCACTTAATGTATTATTTCAAGATGGCGCCCAAGATGGCTGCCCGGAGCTAATTTTTTTTGTATATCTCCAGCACTATTCAACCTAGAAAGGTGGTTTTGGTGTCAAACCGTAGGGTTTATTGCTTAGGGTTCAGTTGAAATAACTTTAATCACTTAGTATATCATTTCAAGATGGCGTCCAAGATGGCTGCCGGGAGCTAAAATTGTCTATATCTTAAGCGTTATTCAACCTAGAAAGGTGGTTTTGGTGTCAAACCGTAGGGTTTATTGCTTAGGGTTCAGTTGAAATAACTTTAATCACTTAGTATATCATTTCAAGATGGCGTCCAAGATGGCTGCCGGGAGCTGAAATTGTCTATATCTTAAGCGCTATTCAACCTAGAAAGGTGGTTTTGGTGTCAAACCGCAAGGTTCATTGCTCGGCGTTGAGTTGTAATATATCTTTAATCACTTAGTATATCATTTCAAGATGGCGTCCAAGATGGCTGCCTCGAGCTAAAATTGTCTATATCTCACGCGCTATTCATCCTAGACAGGTGGTTATGGTGTCTAATCGTGGAGCTTATTGCTCGGCGTTCAGCTGAAATAGCTCTAATCACTTATATCATTTACTGACAAATCCAATGGTCATACAATTTACAGTTGCATAGCTTACACATTCATTTAGTCACTACTCGTCGTCATCGTCCGACTCCTCCGGAAGAAATTTGTTACATGTATGTGGATTGTCACCTTTTTGAACTTGGTACGGTCCACAGACAGAAGGCTGATGGACAAATGAGAAAGACCTTTTTGATTAGGATGCTGTATATGTTCTAATTGTCTGACATGTATGTAAGCCAGATAAAGAATATACTTACTTACTTACTTAAGTACATGGTAGTCCATTTCTTCTACAGGAGTAGCGGGGTGTCTTGCAGGAATTGCAGCAGTTGCAATGAATGACCTTCAAGAGAATGTCTGGAACGGCGTTTATTGTTGACATAACTGGGACAAACCGATTATCCTGAAGGTTCTAACTTCCAACTTCAGTTCATGGGATCCATACCCTCTGCTTAACCTATCAATATAATGGTCTGGTAGTACGCTCTGCGACAATGAAAGCCTAGTAGCAGATTCGGTTGGTGGAAGACGTTCTGGAGCTACAAATGATGAAGCAGAGACAACCTTCTTGCTGAAGTTGTTAGGCCCTATATCGCATTTTTGCAAGGGAATCTGTGCACTTGCCACCAAAGAGGCCAGTCATTAATTGGCATCCTAGGTCATCAGTCACCTCTGTGGTCTGATTCGGGACGGTGAATGCGTTGGCACATGACCGAAGGATAGTGTCTCCTCTTACAAGCTTCTGGAAAGCATTCTGTTTGCCGACACCGAATATGCAAGAAGTCGTGTCGCAAATTGTGCAGGTGCGTTGACCACAGTACAATCCCTTTTACTGAGCTCATCACTCACCAACCATATCAGCTTCTGTTATTTGATAGTTCTTGACAGGATCTCCTCTTTCTTGCCTTCACTGCTGAAACAGATAACATGATAAATAACGTGTCCTCTTCTCAGATGACGTAGGGATAGTAAAGGCTGCAGTAGAGACATTTCTTCCAAACACAACTACGCTAATCTAAGAAGATACCGATCTCCTTGTCTTACTCCTCTATCATGTAAAGCCACATTGTAAGAGTCTTTACTTCAGATTTGACAAGACAAATGATGATGGCAAAGTGTATAACATAAACCATCCTAAGAAAATCCCCGGAAATGACATGTGTTCTCAGGTGTTATTTATCCACACCGTAACAGGTTGCGACACGACTTCTTGCATATTCGAATGTCTTCCACCAACCGAATCTGCTACTAAGCTTTCATTGTCGCAGAGCGTAGTACCAGACCATTATATGGATGGATAAAGCAGAGGGTATGGATGCCACGAACTGGAGTTGGAACCTTCAGGGTATAATCGGTTTGTACCAGTTATGTCAACAATGAACTCCGCTCCAGACATTCTCTTGAAGGTCATTCATTAAAACTGCTGCAATTCCTGCAAGACACTCCGCTGCTCCTGTAGAAGAAACGGACTACCATGTACTTCTGCCTGTGGATCATTCCAAGTTCAGAAAGGTGACAATCCACATAACAAATTTCTTCCGCAGGAGTCGGACGATGACGACGAGTAGTGACTAAATGAATGTGTAAGCTATGCAACTGTAAATTGTATGACCATTGGATTTGTCAGTAAATGATATACTAAGTTATTAGAGCTATTTCAGCTGAACGCTGAGCAATAAGCTCCACGATTAGACACCAAAACCACCTGTCTAGGATGAATAGCGCTTAAGATATAGACAATTTCAGCTCCCGGCAGCCATCTTGGACGCCATCTTGAAATGATATACTAAGTGATTAAAGTTATTTCAACTGAACCCTAAGCAATAAACCCTACTGTTTGACACCAAAACCACCTTTCTAGGTTGAATAGTGCTTGAGATATACAAAAAAATTAGCTCCGGGCAGCCATCTTGGACGCCATCTTGAAATAATACATTAAGTGATAAAAGTTATGTTTTAACTGAACGCTGGGCAATACACCCTACGGTTTAACACCAAAACCACCTTTCTAGGTTGAATAGTGCCTGAGATATAGACAATTTTAGCTCCAGGCAGCCATCTTGGACGCCATCTTGAAATTCACCCTTTTCAAATGGTCAGAATAGAGTAGACTTTTACTATGTTAATTAGCATGCCAAATGGTAACAAAATCAACTGAGAAACGTTTTGTATCAATTTTTTGGGGTTAGGTGGGGTTTTTATCGTATATTGACCCGATTATTTCCTGGAATCGGCGAAAATGTCTGTAGGCCGACATGATTACGTCATAACTCTTGATCCATTGTCTTGATCACGTGGATCCTACCAAAAATATAAAGTGCTAGCAATGCGGATCACGTGGAAAAAATTTGGTGCTTTTGTCCGACCTGTCCCCTTGATCTTGCTAAGGGACCTCACTATGAGGGCTTGGCCCCCCTTCGTATACCTGAGGGGGCCCTGCTGTCCCACCTCATGTTCGCAGCGTACTTGCTCTCTCCGCTCAGCTGCGCAAGCGGAGCTAGATTGTTCCCCGCGTGCGGACAGCCATACGGCAGCGCCGTGCCTTCTCTTTGGTTGGCGCCATGACCCGGAATGGACTCCTAAGCACACTCTGCCAAATACCGACTGGTCATTTCATTTCATTTTACTGTCCTCAAATATGCGCCGTTCAACCATGGTTTGGCTGGGAGTGTTCCTGAGTAGGCATTATGAAGTGCGCTATATAAAACTGCTTTGATAATAATAATAATAATAATAATAATAATAATAATAATAATAATAATAATAATAATAATAATAATAAATAATGAAAATAATAATAATAATAATAATTGCATTTACGATGCATTTCGTGGCAGTTTTACGCAATTGACCGGTGAAGATGACCGTTAACTCCAGAACGAAAAAGCTATTCGGATAGTTATAAAAAAATAATAAAAAATAATAATAATAGGTCACTTTGTCGAATAGTGTGCAACCTTACCTCCGAAAATCCAACACAGCGGAGCGGATTGGCACATGTCATGGGAAAACCCGAATATTGGGCACTTGCCACCAGCTATAAACATGGCAAAGATGCCATTTGCAATTTGTGGCGCCAAGAAGGCTGAATATGTCGACCAGATACCTGAAACTGTTGATTCCTTTCTCAGAATTAGAACTGACGACACCACAACATGTGCAACCAGGGTCGAGAAAGTGAAGGCAGAAACCCGGGAGCTATATAAAGGACATACCAGTCTGAACAACCCACTTTTTATCATTATAATTTGTAGGAATGTTGTCATTACAATTTTTGTAATTATTTTGTCATAATTTGTAGGAATTTTGTCGTTATAATTTGTAGAAGTTTGACATTAAAATTTGAAGGAGAGGCATTTTATAAATTGAAGGAGAGGGAAATTTTAATTTGAAGTAGAAACATTTTATAATTTGGAAATATATTTTAATTTGCTAGTGAAAGTTTAGTTTTAAAAGGGAGAAGAAAGCTCTGAATTAATGTTGAAAGAAGTGAAGTATCGGTCGTATCTTAATGGATGTCGATGAGTAACGAGCTCAGAATAGATAGACCGAGTTTTTGCTGGATTGAATGCCTTCTCATCTTGGAATTTTTCGTTGAAGTGTTTCATATGGGATTACCTGTAGGCCCTATTCTTGTTTGTGGATTACTTCACTGGATTACTTCTGACGCTCTTGTTTTCTGTACGGATATATTCTGGGAAACCTAGAAATTCTTCTGGGATAGGAAGGTAAACCCCAGAGTAAAGATCATGTGGGTCCTTTTCTCATTTAAATTTTATTGCAGTGATTGCATGTGATTGTGTAGTAGATTACGGTAGTTAGATAGATATTTGCTAGTAGGCCTAACTGCTTCTGTATCAATTCATAGATTGTGATTAACGGTTCCATATTTAAATATATCATTAGAAATATCTGAGTATTCAGTTAAATCTGTAGCTCTAGAAGAATCAGACAATTAGGCTAATATAAATGTATCAGATGAAGAAAGGAAAGGCCTAGTTCCGCTCACTCCAGAACGAGCTCTGTTCTGAATGTAGTTCTGGAACGACTGGGTACAATGTCTGAGGAATAAAGATTAACGAGTGAGAGACAAAGATTGTCCAGACTGAGTTCCGAAAACAGTTCGTAGATAGAGCGTAGAAGTCAGGAGAGTAGATTATAGATAGAGCGCCAAGGACGGGAGAACAGATTGTTTATACATCGCCAAGTGGAAACACAGAGACTAGAAGTGCGGTTGAGCTTTCTAGAGATACAGCCAGGGGCGTCTACACCACAGAAACCTTGGAGCAAAAGCTCCATCCAAGAAATAGGAGGGGGAGATCTGTCATTGTGTGTGCCACCATTTAAGGGGGAAGGAACGGGGAGGGGGAAAGAAAAGAGGGAAAAGGGACGTTGCTCCAATGACTTGGGTGGGGATAGACGCCCCTGGATACAGCTAGATGAAGGACAGGAAGTGGAAAACTTTGTCGTGGATAAACTAACCGGTCCAGATTATAGCTTTGCTATGGTCGCTGTACAGTGTACAGCCTACAGGCCCTACAGTCACGTCCTTCCACCTGAGTGCCTCGGAAGTATGGATTAGGAGCGATGGCAGAGGTGCTCAAGAAGCCAGTACAGAATTATTGCTGATTCTAATGAGAAGCACACATCTCATGATTAAAGATAGGCCTGACTATTGAGCGTTGGGAGGTCGATTCCGACTGGCTACGCTCTAAAAGAAGGAAGAAGTCCCAGGGCTGTAGTGGTAAAATTTGAGGTGAGTATACGCTACCGGTGACCAGCGGCGCAAAAAAATTTGAAGACCTTTTTTTAGGAATTCGTCTAAGAAAAATTTCAGACTTTTCACAAATTCCCTTAAAATTTTCTGACTTTTTACGATTTCGTCTCTGAAAAAGTTGATGACCTTTTTTTTAGTCATTCGCCCTAAAAACCTCTAAAAACCTGTCAAAACCTCTCTTTTTCCTCCAAATTTCATTACTCAGGTCTCTACAGAGGTAAGTATACGCTGTATACCCGCGTATACCCTCGTCTAGAGCGCTGAGTATACGCTCTCAAATTTCGCTAGAGGTGAGTATACGCTGTATACCCGCGTATACCCTCGACTACAGCCCTGAGAAGTCCCGATAAGAGAAATTTCTCCGATGATCCTTCGTTCCTCTTAACGATCCACGGCAAGACGCAGAAACTCTCCTCAGACAAAACCCCGGCGTAGCGCCCAGGGTCAGAGGAGCGAGCGCTACAAACGTTTAACTTTTGTTGTCGTGTTTACGCCGTAGCCGAGTGATTAGAATCATCAACCAATGGACCACAATTCAAAGGAGTATCTTTACAGGTGTGTGAGCAATTATGTTACCTTTACCTGTCATTAAGATAAGCAAATGATACCTTGTTGATCACTGTTTACTTGGTTAGACATCAGTGAACGCAGGCTCGGAAGAACAAGGATTGCAATCATCGACAAACTGAGACCTGCAAACAAATAAAACAGAACTTATTCAAAAGACTTATGCAAGTATCATATTGCTGATGAAGCCATTTTCAGAACACTGCATCGATTCTTTCACTCCTTCTCCGCCATTGTCGTTTACTCGATTTGGGCTCTAACCTATAGCCTCTTTCGGACCGCTGTCTTGCTTTAAAGAGACAGCATGTATCCACCTAACAACTTTGCGATTTAGCCTAATAGACCATTGTGTGACTTGGCCTAGTGGTCCGTAACTAATACGTGACCAGTAACCCACGGCATGACTTGGCCTAGACGTTCATTGTGGGACTTTGCCCAGTATTCGTCTCATCCGGTTGTGCCAACCTCAGTGTCTTAGTTACACTAAAAGTTATCACTTAGTTGCTGAAAAACTGAGTAAAGACCAATAAACCTGCGGTCCTAGCAGGCGTTTAGATGATCTTAAGTCGAGCAATATCTATTACTCGACTATTTAAACCGTGTATATAATAAGATCTGTGGTCTTTTAAAAGTAACATGCGCTCCTTTTAAAAGTAAAATGCACTTGTTCCTGCTCGAGCAACGTATAATTATAGTTTCATCTTTTTCATCCAGGTATAGGAAAGGGATTATGACCAAAGTGGGTTATTGAGTCCTTGGTTCATAGTTCCGAGTGTATATTGCCGAGTCCTTAGTTAAGATAAAAAGTATAGTTCTTTTTACGACCTACCAGATATATGATAAAAGATTTTCGTTTATACGTTTTGTAATTCTACCCAGGTGACACTGCTTAAGTGGGGTCCACGGCCCCTTCTGTGTCACCTGTGTACCCAAACTCAACAAATTGATTTGCCTGTTTTTTTTTATTTGTTTACCTGTTCAGTTTGGATACCAAATAAAAGATTGATTGATTGAGGTCGCTATTTCAGTGCATCGAGCTTTATAATACTTTCATGATCCATATAAGCTTAATGGAGTAGAACTATTTCACTGAAATGCATTGGAATTGGTTGGTCATATTGGTATTGTTTCGGTCATTATACACCGGTGCTCTAGAATTTATTGGATGCGTATATAGTTTTCCGGATAATTGCCTAAGACTAAAAGTTCCAACTAAGAGTTTAAATCATATCGACTCACTGAGAAACATCATGAGGGTCGTCTGTACGAAAGCCTTGTAGATATTAGTGGCCGTGCATGCAAGGCCGGCCAGGATGGCGATCACGTTGTCCGGTATTCGGCAACGTTTGAATAACAGCGAGAAGATCACTGCTCCGATACTCGAGACAGCAAAAAACAATCCGTAATACAGCCCTATCATGCCGACGCTCCAACACAGAGGACTGTTCATCATGAAGAGCGTTGTAACGGATGTATCAAATGTTGGGAGGTTAGTGAGGAAGACAGCAGCGAGTAGGAGGTTGATCTTCAGTCTTCTCCAGTGCGCAGTTGCAGCGGAGGAAGCAGATTTCTTGACAAACAGGGCCACCATGGAGCGCACTTGGATCCAGAGCAAAGACAGAATGGAGAAAAACGGCGACTTATCGGACGATGAAGAACTTGCGGTCACAGACTCCGCTGTAGATTGTTCTTTGTTTCGTTTACTTTCATTTGGCAGGAAAATAAAGACATAGAACAGATTGACAGCAGAAAGGACCACAACGATCAACAACGGGATCAAGTAACCAAACACGGCAGTGATTACCCCGAGAACAATGGGACCTATAACTCCGGATATAAGCATGGACATCTCTAAGAATGTGATTCGTATCATTCGCCTCTCCGGTGGCGTTCGGTCAGCCACGTATGCGAGACAACCCATGAGTAGGGAATAGAAAGATCCGCTGCAACCGATAATAACATCGCCTAAGAAGAACCAGTAGATCGAAGCCTTGGTACAGATGACACACGTTACAATACAAATGCCGAGCATGGCGCCAACAAGCGGTGGCACGATTGCAAAACGACGTCCAAAGAGATCGCTACCCGCCCCTAGAATAATTGTGACGAAACGGCCGGAATTCCGTTTATGATGGACTCATAGAGTGCGAACTGCGAAGCCTTGCTCTGAACGTACTGCTGAAATTGGTAATCGGGATCGGATTTGTTGGAATGACACGGTTCAAAGGTTGTGTTGGCTTGGTGATACGATATGTTTTGGCGAGCGAGTTCGTCAAGAGACTCGTTCGTGATCCATTCGATAGTGTATTTCTGCGCTATGGTTTGGAGAGGAAATACGCCGAACATATAGATGGCAAGGACAGGATCTATGAGAAACCATTTCCTCAGTCGGGACAAACAGTCTCGTTCCGTAGGAGTTTGTGAGGTCGCTGATTCGTCGACGTCCTTTGGTAACATTGGTTCGGTGTCACAATTCTGGAAGGACCACCTGCAACGTAAGTAAGTAAAGCTGAAAGTAAGAAAATAATTATTATTATTAGCGAGATGTAAGCACTCATGATGCCATATATTGGCCACACAATTTAAAGGCCTTAATTTCATTCGCAGTGTGAGTGAAAACCATCAGCGTAAAAATCTAATTTTTACAGAGTTCGATGAAAAGAGGGGTTGCAGCAGATTGTAGTTTAGCAGTTTTAGGAACCAATAAATTAGCAGAAGAGCCGATCATACTAAAAAAAAGAGTGAATACCAACAATTGGCATGATATCTTCCCACAAGTAGTACGTGTTTAGCCTGGTTAAGACGATTATTAATTTAGTGACTATTAGCGAATGTCATCCCCGTTCTTGTATCTGATATTACAGCATGAATGAACCAATTGACTCGTTCCTTCTAGCAGCATCGTTGTCCTTCCAGTATGTGTTCAAAACTTAAAATTACGTTACGTGAAAACTTTAGTGAAAGTTCCAGCTTCTTGGGTGTAATAATTAGCAGTTAATAAAATATTCTCTAATTGGCCATGCCATAACAGATGCATAACACATGCAAATGTAATCACACTACTTCATGGGCATGATGCGATCAGGTGCTTGGCATAAGTTGGAAATATGGTTTAGCACAGCGAAATGTATGGAAAAAGCGAATCGGATATGATATATATACATTTACATGGGATGGTCAGAATCAGCAAGGGAAGTGCTCCGTACGACACAAATAACACAATGCTTATCTGTAACTTTGTGGTTAGCCTGCAAAATCTGCATACCTACCACAAATATGCGCATCCAATAATGACACGAGTGGTCCTAATGAGTTGCGCGCCCATTTAAGTCAACCTGTCTGCATGCACAGTCATTAAGAGCTACATCACTGCCCGCACTCTAGTATTGCCATCCTTAGTTGCACTCTAGTAATGCCATCCTTAGTTTGGATAAAGGAGGAGGGCGACGCTAATCAATTCTGCTATATCAAAACGTCATCAATTAGCAAATGACCTAACCAACTTCAGCCATTGAAAAGACATGTACGAGGATGCATTAACATTCATGTGAGTCAGCTGCTGTAGACAAAGACGACACAGTTAGGAGCTACGGAAATGAGCTACCGCAGTCAACTTTCTTCTGAGAGATATAATTATGTTGCCGCCATTAGGCTTACATGTAGTATAGGACTATAGGGCCTACGTGTATACGTCTGCATGCTTTCACGCATATTAGTAACATCTTAGCAGGGGAGGCTTAATAAAGCAGATAGCCTTTACTATTCGTGCTTGTTCCTCTGAAAACATTGCAACTTAAAGCGGCTGGCACAGTAAGACTACACAATGAGTCTATGCTGCATTTAATCAGTATCTAGGACATAGTAATAAGACGAGCAGTACCCTCCACCTGACAAAGAATCGATCTGTTAACATGTGCGGTTTAGGTCTTATTTGATCATGATTACCTGTGATAAGAATGCTGATATTTGAGTGCAATTGCACTTTTAGATAAAACAAAAATTCACAATATCTTGCAGAGAGTTAAATGTACACATAAAACCTCTAGAAATGTTTTTTTATAAGCGCAGCGCACTCACCTAGTTCGTCTGCCTGCTTTAGGCTTCTAGTCATTTCTAGCGAGGCACACGATGACTTCAATCAATCTGTACTTTAGAAGGGGCAGCTATTCTTATCGCAGTTTACAGGAGAATCAACAGCTCCTAGTCCTACTTTATAGCCAAAGCTTAACCACGCACTAAGCTTACACTGCTTTTTCGAAATGCAAAAGCCCTAGGGGCGGTTAGAATGCAGGTTGGATCGGTCATTGACCTGTATCCTCAACGCTTCACAGGCTAATGCTTCCAGGGTAGGACGCGGAGTTCAGCGTGATGACGGTGGACGACCTTGTAACCTACTGGGACAGCTGATAATAACAGGACTTTTTACAAAAACGACTAAAACCCTGAGGCGATTGATGTCATTTCTAACACTTGTCAATATTCATTGCAGGCTAAGTCAACTACTTAAGATGTCAAGTAACCACATGACAGATCTTCTGAGCCTATGCTCTGGCTACTCTAATCTACTCTTCAAGCGTTCTCGAGCCGAAGATTGGCCGTCCTACGGACACTTTTGTTCCATGTACTGCTGGCTCTTGTGTTTCTCAATAACTGAACGAATAATATTTCGGTTCGCGACTTTATTTCATCAGTCCATGTCATTTTAGATCTTTCTTAAGCTTTTGATCCAGGAAAGGAAGATTTGATAATCACCATCCCCAGGCAGTCTGCCCTCTGCTGCAGCACAATTTTGCACCTCAACACCTTGAACAGTGAACACAATGTCCAGACCTATGATATAACATGCTATAGACGAAGTCGCTATTCAGTTGCTTCGTGTATCACTGGGAAATGCTCTCAAAGGTTAGTTAGATTCTGAAATGGTTACATGTTGGAGGAAAACGTGCAGGAGTGTAATTATAATTGTGTCGCCTATTTGTATGGTCCCTCTTCAACTAAATCAAATCTCGTCAAAGGCGCTGTCGACATGACAACACAAACCTCGATCAAGCAGAATGGTTTTGAAACGTTTATGGAAGTAAGAAAAAGACAAACGAAGAAACTCATGTCTTCGGTTGCTAGGCAACCTGTTACAGAAAGATGGTCAAAGCATTTAAATCATTTAGATATGCGAGCTTCTTGAGTTGATTTAAGATGTAGGCCTACTAGGCACATTGCACATACACTAAAGTGGACCGACTTTCTGGATATTGACCTGACTGTGGGTTGATATTGATACGCCTTCGATTGGTGCTTTGTGCATTAGACTCCGGCACCATGGACTTTGCTAATTAATACCAAAAGGTTAAGAAAGAAATAGATGTGAATAATACCTCTGATCAAAAAGTCATAAGATGGCAAGCCAGAGACAACGACTCCGTTCAGACCTGATGTTTCACGCATATTTTGTGCGCGGATGCGCCTATGCCAAAAGTTATAATCATGCCCAAAAGCCGATCAAAGTCCGAGATATTTCGAGGGTCATACATAACTCAGTTATGACCCTCGAAAGGTCTCGAACTTCGATAACTGTATGTTGACTAAGCATACGTAAACTTAAAAATTCGTTTGCTTGTGAATAAAGTGTTGGGGGCGAGTGCCGTCTCTAATTCCAGTTAACGTTTGCCCCATGCTGTCCTTTCAAGTAAGGCCCCCGTAACATGCCTATTATACACAATACTGATAAATACTGACAAGCATGCTCATTATTAATATTATTATTATTATTATTATTATTATTTTTATTATTATTATTATTATTATTATTATTATTATTATTATTATTATTATTATTATTATTATTATTATTATTATTATTATTATTATTATTATTATTATTATTATTATTATTATTATTATTATTATTAAGCATGCTTTGTCATAGACAGATTAATTAAATTAACTGTTTAAAGCAAAGTATACCTATAAACCGTCATTTAGTCTTGGGTTGCCATCTATTGATAGTTCCTGATAGTTTCAAACAGAGGTACCTAAAACAGACAAGGAGTTTCCTATCTGAAGGGCAACTGATATCGCTTGGACAAATGACGCTTCTCCCATCTTGACAAATCAATTATTACACTGTTTAAAAGATTTATCAGAAGTAACAAGCTAGGTGACGTCATTTCCAATATCTACTTCTGTTCTGCATATGACGTCATCGTCTTTCTCTACTTTCGTAGTTGCGTTGGTGACGAGCGTGTTTTTGGTAATCGAATTTAGGAGCTTACAGTTATCAAGCCGCAGCGTTTCTTTAGAGTTCTGTGCTGGAAATGTCTCTTTAGTATCGCAAAGATGTTCCGCCGTAAGCTGCGTCGAGTGCTTCGATTCTTTGGCTGTCCGGAGAAGCAGGAGAAGTGAAGGAGTCGAATGGAGTTCGAGGAGCCAGGAATAAGAGATGTCATTGCCTTCGACTGCCGAGGAGCAAGAACAGGCTGAGGATCTGGATACGTCGGAGTTTGACTAAGAGGACAGCTCTGCCGTTAAGCAGGTAGGCAGCGGTCACATTCACTGGATTGGCTCGTGTACTGGGCTACCTGTTGAATCGGATAGTAGTTACCTGGATATGTAATGGAAAGTAACTTAATGTAATTAGTAAATTCTATTGCTATGGTGACTAATGCACAAGACTTCAACCGATAGCACACCAAAACCAAGCCGCAATCAGAAGATCAGTCCGTAAGACAGAGGTGGATAAGCAATTTTAAAGACGTAAGTTTTAAGTTGAGAACAAATCACACAAGCGACTGAGCAAAACGCACAGGCTGGGGAGAGAGTTTCAAAAAGTAGGCCCAGCACCGAAATATCTATGGCAATGCCTTTGGCATTTGATGGCCAAGTAATAATTATACCAGTCCCTTCCTTCCGACCACGAAATTTCCTCTTCCGCCATGGTTGGGCCAGTTGAGTCAGACGACCAAGAACCATCGCCAGTAGAAGTGATGGGCAATAGTTAACTAAAAAGTTGCTAACTTTTAGTTTAACTAAATTTCTTAGTTAAGGATGAAGTTTAACTAAAAATAGTTTAGTTAAACCATAGTTTCAAATTTTTAGTTGCTAACTAAAAAGATTAACTAAAAAATCAGCAATGTGCAACTATTTTTCTGCAATGAACACTGTCAACAACTCAATGCGACGTTTACTTAGCATTACCAGCCTATGTTTTCAAATTCATACACTACTTACAGTACGCCTGTAACTGTATTCTAGAACAGTACACATTGCATAGTTTGAAGGTGAAATAGTTATTGATGCTCTGCAGAACCCACAGACACATGAAGATAGGCATAGGCCTATGTCTATAAGTTTTTGACATTTGAAGATAAGCATTTATTGGTTTTTTATATTTGAGGATACGGCATTTTTCTTTCAGTCTCTGATATTTCAGGATGCGTCTGAGGATATGATCAGTTTCTGATATTTAAAGATAGGCATTCGTCAATAAGTTCGCATGGAGACCATTTTGGACATATTACCCTGCCAGTCACTGATTATGAAACACTGATGAGCTTACCTCCTTAACGGCAATTTTATCGTCTATTATGTCATCTACTCGTTTTCGTTTTAGAACAAATTTATCCATTTTCCCTGTCAGCAAAATCGAAATACGACGTGTATAAGTTAAAATCAACGACGTCTTAAATGCTTATATCATATAACGGAGGGAGCTTTCTTCAGCTTGCCGGCTCGGCCATGTTTAATCAAGGACAGTTATTGATTCTGAGATTGTGAGGGGTTGAGGGGTGAAGATCGTATCAAGGCCGACAATATGAGTTTGGGTCCATATGCACTGTTACCTACATATCCGCATCCCGATACGACTAAGATGACAACCATGAGGCGGAGAGTGAGGGTGATGTCAGGTCTTTCCAAGAAGAGTGTAGCCGTGGCCCAGATCTGTGGTTCCTGAGGATCGGCCACGGCGGTCAGTCTGTCGGGTGACCAGTGTGACTGAAAGTCTGCCTGTTTGACTGCTTATGACTCAGTTCGTCTGACTGTCGGTTTACCTGTGCATCTAAGTACTGTGTACATTTCTGGTATATTACTCCTCACTCTGTCTACATACACGATGTAAGGCGGAGACTGCGATCTCTGGGAAGGAACAATAATAAAATATTGATTGGAATTGTTTAAAAAGTGGGGTACGGTACCCCAGTCCACAAAGTGCGGGGTACGTGTACCCCTCACACCCCCACAAATTACGCCTTTGTATTAACGCAGCAGAAATTCATTCTTTCAGACGGCCGCTGTTTGGGGCGTATCTTTTAGGGGGCCTCAAAGAAACTCTCGTCAGTTGAAAGAAGAGTCCAATTGAAAATAAACTCAACCAAACATTGATAATGAACCTAAACAGAAAACGGACTCGATGAAAATGACTCGTTTTTCGCTTCATAGGAAACCTCTGTTGAAAGTACACTGTGATCCGCTAAAAACTGCGCTCTTTACAAAAATCAAACGAAGAATCGTCTACAGAAACGAACTACCATGACTCAACAAAGGAGAGGTGGGAGGCGTTTAACACCTTGACTTACCTTGCATTAGTTTCCTTACCTTAACCGATATAGCCTTGCCTTACATTACCCTATGCACGTACTCCGCACTTTTTGGACTGGGGTACCGTACCTCCACTTTTTCTTAACAATTCCAGTCAATATTTTATTATTCTCTACGATCAGCTTGACAGCTATGACAGTTTTGACAGATTCCAATAGTCTTGCTCACCTATTAAATTTAGTTTCTTCCACCTCTTTGCATAACCTGTTTGTAAGCCACAGTGCGTTTGCAGGTGGTCTAATAAAGGACATACTTACTTACTTACTTACTTTATATCACCTCCTTTACCTCACTTAGCTGAACTTGGTTTACCTTAACTAATCTTACTTTAACTTTCTCATTTTTTGCTTTACCTAATCCTACTATACTTAGTCTCACCTTACCTTGCCTGCCTTAATATAATTGAACATGGGTGGCAATGCTTGTCTTACCTTACTTTAGTTCGATCCGCTCAATCTGTGTCACTCGAATTAGACTATGTTATCAACGGGACTTAAATTAAACTGCAGGGAGACGGTTGAATGGTAACATGCTCATGAAGATCAGAAGATTATAAGGACGCGGGTTAGATACCCGCTGGCTCCACAAGGTAGACTCAGCCGTCCATTCCCTAGATGGCAACAGTAAAATGAACAGTAGGACAGAGGGGCGCCTTACAGGATGCCTTACAGTTAAATTCGACTCCTGTCAAATTTCTTATCGTCTGTTACTACTATATCATGTAATCTTACTGCGTACTTGACAGTTTGAATCAATAAGCGAATAATATTATTATTACTCAACTTTCAGACGAGCCGCTATAAGAGAAATTTTCGTTCAATGATCAAGCTCAGCCTTTACGAATGCATTGTAGTGTACTGTAAAGAATGTAATCTCTGTCATGTATTGTAACTGAAAATTCTATAACGCCTTTTAAGTACCTATCCAAGGTCATCGGGCGCTACTTCGAGAACAGTATTCAGTACCTTAATTTCGGTAAGGTAAATCAAGGTAAGTTCGGGTAATTTAAGTTTATTTGCGGTAAGTTGGGGTATTTTGGGGTAAGGTGAGCTAACATAATGGAATTGGGGTATAAGTTTAGGTAATGCAAGTTTACGCAAGGATTCATTCATTGAGGGCACTTATATAGGGCTTCTCCAAGATGACTAGTCAGAGGCGCTCACAGCCAAACTCCGGCGATAAACAATTTTCAAGTGCTTGTAAAAGGTGTATACAGAGTTCCTGATTTTATCCTAATTAAATTAATTATCCTAATTACAAGGATATGCAGATCTTAATTAAGCTTATTCCATTTGCAATTCCACCACTTTTATCTGAAGCTCCCACCTGATTTTATTATACAAAGCTTTTGAAGTTAAAGATCACTTTGCTCTAGGATTGTTGAAACAGACGTTTTGAAATATTTTCTCTTCTGGCAGGAATTTCAGGGGAAACAGCAAATATATAAACATAGAGATATTCTGTCACTTGCTCTTCAATTGCACTACCAGAGTTTTGCCATTCCTAGTTCCTCAGTTTAATGTAAAGCAGGTTCATCAAATGACCATAAGTGTACAGGTTTTCTCTAGTACTTTGCTGCACAATTTTCCCCAGTGTGATAAACCATTCTTCTTGCCTTTAGATTGTTCTTTATATAATTTACTTTAGTTAGAATGCGTTCTTTAGTTAAGATTTTGTTCTTTAGTTACAGTGTGTTCTTATAGCTGGGATAGTTCTTTACTTCTGTTTGTGTTCTGTAGTTAATATAGTTCTTTGGTTAAAATATGTTCCTTAGTTAAGATGGATCTGTAGCTTAGACGTGTTCTTTAGTTAAGAACACATCTTAAGATGTGTTCTTTAGTTTAGATAGTTCTTTAGTTAAGATGTGTTCTTTAGTTAAAACAGTTCCTTAGCTAAGACGTGTTCTTTAGTTAAGATAGTTCTTTGGTCAAGATGTGACCTTTAGTAGAGATAGTTCTTTACTTAAGATATGTTCTCTATTTAAGATCGTTCTTTTGTTTTGATGTGTTCCTCAGTTAAGATAGTTCTTTAGCGAAAATAGTTCTTTAGTAAAGATGTGTTATTTAAGTACTATATGTTCTTTGTATGTTTTTGCTTAGCTAATATAGTATCTTAGTTAAGATGCGTTCTTTAGTCAGGATATGGTCTTTAGTTTAGATGTGTTTCTTTGTTATTATATTTCTTTAGTTGAGATTTGTTCTTTAGTTTAGACAGTTCTTTAGTTTAGGTGTGTTTGCTTAATTAATATATGTTCTTTTGTTAAGATGTGTTGTATTGTTAAGATAGTTCTTTAGTTTAGATGTGTTCTTTAGTCAAGATAGTTCTTTAGTTAAGATGTGCTCTTTAGTTAAGTGTGTTCTTTATTTAGATGTGTTCCTTAGTTAAGATGTGTTCCGTAATTAAGAAAGTTTTCTAGTGAAGATGTGTCCTTTAATTTAGATACGTGCCTTACTTAGGATAATTCTTTAGTTTAGATATGTTCTGTATTTAAGATCCTTCTTTAGCTTAGATGTGTTCTTCAGTTAGAATAGTGATTCAGGTAAGATATATTCTTTACTTAAGATAGTTCTTTAGTTAAGAAGTGTTATGATGTTTTCTTTAGTTAAGATAATTCTTTAGTTTAGATAGTTCATTCATTCATTCATAACGGACATTTATATAACGCTTCTTCAAGGAGAACTACTCAGAGGTGCTCCGACTCCAGCACGGCTGAATAGAGCGGTCTTACCGTCTTAAGGTGAGAAAAGAACGTGGAAGAAAAGGATCTAGGAAGTAAGCGGAGCGATAAGGGAAGGCTATTCCAAGTTAGAGGGCCCACCACCGTGAAAGCACGATGCTGCCTGGTAGAGGTACGGGCAAAAGGAACAGAGCAGGCACTGCTCAGACGAGCGAAGGGAGCGAGAGCCTCGCGTGCTGAGTACAGGATGGCAGATTAAGATAGCTCGCGGGGATAGAGTGGAGCAAGGCCAAGCAATTGGTAATTAAAGCAATTAAACCTGTTAAACGAACTGATGTAACTAGGGCGACCCTGTTAGCGGAACGCAATGTTCCTTTGGGCTTAACCATTGACGCCAATGATTTGTCTGTTTTAATTTGTGTTGCTTGTTACATGGTGTTCAATAAAGTGTTTTGATTGATTGATTAAGATAGTTCTTTAGCTTAGATGTGTTCCTTAGTTATTTAGTTCAGATTTGCTCTTTGGTTAGACAGTACTTTAGTTTAGGCATGTTCATTAATTAATATATGTTCTTTAGTTAAGATGCGTTCTTTAGTTAAGATAGCTCTTTAGCGAAGATAGTTCTTTAGTTATATTGTGCTCTTTCATTAATATAATTATGTTCTTTATATGTTTTGTGTAGCTAATATAGTGTCTTAGTTAAGATGCGTTCTTTAGTCAGGATATGGTCTTTAGTTTAGATGTGTTCCTTAGTTATTATATTTCTTTTGTTGAGATTTGTTCTTTAGTTAGACAGTTCCTTAGTTTAGGTGTGTTCCTTAACTAATATATGTTCTTTAATTTAGATGTGTTGTTTAGTTAAGATAGTTCTTTAGTTAAGATGTGTTCTTCAGTTAAGATATGTTCTTTAGTTAACATGTGCTCCTTAGTTAAGATGCGTTCTTTGCTTAAGATGTGTTCCTTAGTTAAGATGTGTTCTATAGTAAAGATCCTTTAGTTAAGATATGTACTTTTCTTAAGATAGATTTTAGCTTAGATGTGTTCCTTAGTTAAGATAGTTCTTTAGTTAAGACGTGCTCTTTATTTAAGATCGTTCTTTATATTAGATGTGTTCTTCAGTTAGGACAGTGCTTCAGGTAAGATGTATTCTTTAGTTACGATAGTTCTTTAGTTAAGATGTGTTGAGATGTGTTCTTTAGTTAAGATAGTTCTTTAGTTAAGATAGTTCTTTAGCTTAGATGTGTTTCCTAGTTCTCTAGTTTAGATGTGTTCTTTGGCTAAGAGAGTTCTTTAGTTAGGATGTGTTCTTTAGTTAAGATAGTTCTTTAGTTAGGATGTGTTCTTTGGCTAGAATGATTTCTTTAGTTAAGATTTCTTGTTTGGCTGAGATGTCTTCTTATAGTTGGGATTATTCTTTACTTTTGTATGTGTTCTGAAGTTAAGATAGTTCTTTAGGTAAGATGTGTTCTTTAGTTCGAATGCGTTCTTTACTTAAGATAGTTCTTCAGTGTAGATGTGTTCTGTAGTTAAAATAGTTCTTCAGCAGCTAAGATATTTTTTAGTTTAGAAAGTTCTTTAGTAAAGACGTGTTCTTCAGTTAATTTCTAATAATAATAATAATAATAATAATAATAATAATAATAATAATAATAATAATAATAATAATAATAATAATAATAATAATAAGAGAATTGAATTCTGGAACGGCCCTCACCCAAGATGGCAGCGATTTTTAGGATACTGTCAACAGATTGGTTTTATGCCTGTTTTAAGCGTTTCCGACTCAGCGCCTAGCCTTTGGAAGAGTTAAATGCGGGCTTTCTGAAGCGGGATTGGTAATTCAATCTTTGTGAGTAGATTTCTCTATTCTATAGCCATATTTAAACGAGTGCACGAGCACGCAGCGGTGACGCCCCTCGCTGACCTACATACGATTAAGCTGCGGGTGCGTTTTGACTCGATTTCTCGCCGCTAGGTCTCTTTTGGAGACGGTCGTTCTCCTCGACCATCTCACAACAAGTCTTAATGAGTGTTTCAGATCCGTGCACTCAACTGCAGGCAACGCCCTCCGACTCCTCGCAGAAAGCTAGGGGAATTTGCAGTGTTTGCCATGCTTCTAGACTGCTTCATAACAAGAACGGCAGGGTTCACCTGCATGGTCCGAGGGCAGATCCCTGTCCGGGTTCCAACAAATCTCCACTTGCCGGAGGCATACAGGGGTTGTCGAAGACTCAGTCAATCCAAAACACACGGCGGGACGACGCAAACACAAATATAGCCAACGGACAAAATACCGGACCGACCAACAACACATTGCAACCAACTATCGTCGGCATTACTGACCACTTGAAACATCCTTCTCTACAGTCTAAGCTCCTCCGCCACATCCCGAAAGGTGCCAGATCATGCACAGGTCTTCTTCTGGCCAACATCATCAACCGGCTCGTTGCGGATCCGTTGCAAGTGGACAATTGGAAATGCCTCTTTTGCTTCGGAGCAACGGTATTAGAACAGCCTAGACACGGAGGAAAGCGCCACAATCTAACTTCCATCATAAAGAAAAGAACCACGGAGTATTTCGACACATGGCGCTCCAAGGCTGAGGAGTTATTTGGAGATTATCAAAATCCTAATCAATCCAGAAATAAGAAGTCATTCAGCAACGATCAGTCTATCGCAGCAGCGGTCTCAGCAAAGCTCGAAGATGGTAATATCAAGGCAGCTGCAAGGATCCTGTGCTCGGGCGAGACTCCGGCCCCGATCTGTGATCTAACATACGCCGAACTACAATCAAAACATCCTGCCGCCCCTGCGGACCGACCCCCTGTTCCGCCTCCGCCTCCGCCTCTGATCCATCCAGTCCAGCTTGCGGAGGGGGAAATCCGGGACCTCATCCACACATTCCCGGCGGGTTCTTCGGGAGGACCGGACAGCCTACGCCCGCAACACCTGTGGGAGATGGTCAAATCCGCAGATGCCGGCCCAGCTCTCGTATCGGCGGTCACAGCTTTGATCAACGCGCTGCTGAATGGCACTTGTCCACAAGAGATAAGATCGATACTTTTTGGCGGAACGCTTTTCGCCCTACAGAAGAAGTCGGGCGGCCTTCGCCCGATAGTAATAGGATATCTGTGGCGCAGATTGGCCTCCAAGGGAGCCAACTCCTTCGCCGTGCCAAAAATTAGATGCTATTTGTCTCCTAGACAACTGGGCGTCGCGGTGCCGGGTGGAGCGGAGGCGGCGGTCCATGCTTCACGGAGGTTTCTGTCGGCTTTGGACTCTGGCTCCGTCTTTGTAAAGCTCGACATCTCTAACGCCTTCAATAGTTTGTACCGCGACCGCATGCTGTCCTCCGTCAATGGCCTTTTGCCGGAGCTGGCGCCATACTGCCATCTGGCCTACGCGGAGCCGTCGCAGCTCAGATTTGGCAAATACACAATTCAGTCCATGGTCGGTCCACAACAGGGCGACCCCCTCGGCCCATTGTTGTTTTGCCTTCCACTTCAGCCTGCCCTTCTCAAGCTAACTTCGCCTTTGGCCTTTGGTTACCTCGACGACATTTCTCTGGGGGGACCAATGTCCGAGGTGGCTGCAGACATAGCTTCTCTGGAGTCCGAGTGCGCAGACTTAGGTCTCGTCTTCAACAGAGCGAAGTGCGAGTTGATTGCCAAAGATCATCAACTATTTACCGACAACTGTTTCAGACAATTCGCACGTAAGGACCCGGATGAGGCTTGCCTCCTGGGAGCTTCGCTCTCCACCGGGTCTGCCCTTCAAAACGCTCTCGAGACCAGAGTGGAGGAGCTGGAAAGAGCAATGATCAGGCTGAGCCTTGTAACACGTCAAGATGCTCTGCTCATCCTCCGAAGTTCTCTAGGGGCCCCAAAACTGATATACAGCTTGCGTTGCACACCTTGTGCGAACCATCCAGTTTTGGCCAATTACGACCGAATACTACGCAAAGGATTAGAAGACATTTTAAACATTAGCTTGTCGGAGTTTCAATGGCTCCAGGCCACACTCCCCATCGGACTGGGCGGACTCGGAATACGCAGGGTGTCGTCGCTGGCGCTTCCCGCCTTTTTGGCATCGGCCGCGGGCACCCTCGCTCTCCAGTCCAACATCCTCGGGGAGTTTGGAGACCACTCAGACCCGCATTTCGCTGCACTCTCAGCGCAATGGCAGGCGGACCTGGGGATTACTATCCCAGATGAATTCCCAGTTCACATGCAGTCTAAATGGGACAAGCCACTCCTGGAACGGATCGTTTCGGAACTGGTTCAACCAGTAACGGAGAAACAAGACCAAGCTCGTTGGAAAGCTGTCTCCGCTCAACACGCCGGAGACTGGCTGTACTCCATGCCGATCACCTCCTGCGGATTGAGATTGAGCGACGAGGCGATCAGGGTGGCGGTAGGATTGAGGTTGGGGGCCAGCATATGCGAGCCTCACACTTGTGCCTGTGGCACACTTGTCACCGCCAGAGGCATACACGGCCTGTCCTGCTCACTAGGTCATGGACGTGTGGCTAGACATGCTGTCCTCAACGACCTGATCTGCCGCGCCCTATCTAAAGCTGGTTTTCCGGCGGTTAAGGAGCCACAGGGTCTAAGCCGATCGGACGGCAAACGACCGGATGGCATCACCCTCATCCCTTGGAGAGCTGGCAAGGGCTTGGTGTGGGATGCCACGGTGGTAGACACGCTCGCCTCCTCGTATCTCCCCGCAACAGCCTCTCGAGCCGGAGCAGCGGCCGAGGCGGCCGAGGACAGAAAGAATCAGAAATACAACGCCCTGCTCAAGTCGCACGTCTTCATCCCGCTGGCTTTGGAAACGTTAGGCCCAATTAACAACAAGGGCCTTGGTTTTATTTCGGACTTAGGCCGTCACCTCACCCAAGTTACTGGCGAACCCCGAGAGACTAGCTTTCTGTTTCAGCGTCTCTCAGTAACAATTCAACGCTTTAATGCTGTGGCGTTCAGTGGTTCCTTTGCCAAAGCTCTAACCGACACGGATGAGGTGTAGCCGTTCCAGAAACATAACACTTTTAATTTATAAGACCTTGGGGGAATGAAGTACCTCAGGGCAAAAAAAAAAAAAAAAAAAAAAAAAAATAATAATAATAATAATAATAATAATAATAATAATAATAATAATAATAATAATACGATTTATATAGAATTATAGAGCCGTAGCACTGCCGCGGCAGAAGAAAAGGGCGCTGTACATGAGTTACAAAAGTCAATGACAGTCGTAGGAAAGTTTAAAAAGATATGTCTTCAGCTGTGATTTGAACAACTCCAGAGATGGCGCAATGCGCATTCTTAACGTGGTCTGGAAGATTGTTCCACGCAGTGGGTTCATCGACAGAGAATGAACAGTTACCAAATATCGTAGAAGACCGCGGGACTTGAAGTTGATTTTTTGATGACGATCGTAACCGACATCTGTTCCGGTTGTCTGCCATACGAATGGAGAAATCAGAGATATAATCCGGCTAAGATTGGTTCTTTACTCAAGATAGTTCTTAAGCTTAGATGTTTTCTTTAGTTAAGGTAGTTCTTTAGTTTAGATCTGTTCTGTAGTTAGGATAGCTCTTTAGTTAAGATGTGCTCTTGAGTCAAGATGTATTCTTTAGCTAAGATATGTTCTTTAGTTAAGATGCGTTCTTTAGTTAAGATGTGTTCTTTACTTAAAGATGTGTTCTTTCTTTAGTTTGATGTGTTCTATAGTTAAGATAGTTCCTTAGTTAAGATGTGATCTTTAGTTAAGAAATGTTCTTTAATTAAGATAGTTCTTTAGCTTAGATGTGTTCTTTATTTAAGATAGTTCTCTAGTTTAATTGTCTTCTTTAGTTAAGCTAGTTCTCTAGTTAAGATGTGTTCTTTAGTTAAGACTTGTTCTTTAGTTGAGATAGGTCTTTAGTCAAGATGTGATCCTTAGTAAAGATAGTTCTTTACTTTAGATGTGTTCTTTATTTTAAGATAATTCTTTTGTTTGATGTGTTCTTTAGTTAAGATAGTTCTTTGATTAAGATATGTTCTTTGGCGAAGATAGTTCTTTATTGAAGATGTCTCGCTCTAACAGATTAATTATTCGCAAAATCAATAATAGCTGTTTTTCGCATAATCAATAATTCTTAGCAGCAACCATGGTTGAAGCATTACTTTTGCAATGTACACAATTTGTGCGATTAAATTAGTCTAACACGCCAAAACAACACCAGTTATATAGTAATAGTACTTCTACACTGTGTCCACGATAAAGTAGAACACTAGACTTTGTTAAATATCTTGGTCAATTGTAGTATTATAGGTACTAAATTTGGTGCACATGAACTTCAGTCTATTATATCCAAACCCTGCAAATTTTATGACAATTGATGCAACGGTTACGAGGATATACCCTTTTGAAATTGGGTGGTTCAGAAACCAAGTTACCGAACAGTAAAACGCATAGAATTACGTCATTTTTCTGGCTACCGCAGGGGATATATAGGCTGTTGTTTATAAGCGTCATTTTCGGAAACAGTTACACTACGAGAACTGTTTTACGTAACAGTAGGCTAGTTGGTTGTAAAGAAATGGTTTTCAGCGCAGAGGACAAGATTTTAATCAAGGAGTTGAGAGAGGCGAAGGGGTATGGCGCTGTCAATGAGTGGCGTCAGCGACTCAGAGCCTGTGTGCGCGCTGAAGGCGGGCACTTCGAACATCAACTGTGACTGCTGAACTCAACAAAACCGCTCTTTTCAACCAAATGTTATGAAAATTCACTGACCCACGTCAAATTGGGGAGTTACGGTGTACAAAATATTTCATAAATCACTTCACAAATATTGAAGATATTGGTAGAAACAGCAGTGTTCTACTTTATCGTGGACACAGTGTATAATCGAATGCTATATATCAGGGGTGGGCAAACTACGCCCCACGGGCCGGATCCGGCCCGCCAACACATTTTATCCGGCCCCACAATTCTCCAGAAAATCTTACAAGAAATTCGGACCGCGAGAAGTTTTCTTCGTTTTAATCACGTGGTGCTGCTCTCTTACTTATTATTTCGGTCTCGTCTTTCATAGTAACTCTATGTATTAACTGCCGATCTGCCCCATTTTCCCGCAGCGGTTAATGCACATGATCTGTATGCAGAAGCGAAATCCTTTCAAGCAAGGTCCTTGCCTTTCAAGGAAAGCTAATGTTGTTTTAAAGCAGATGAAATAACAAAGCTACAGAGAATTTCCTATCCTCCAGTTGCAAACTGTCACAGCATAGTCTGCAGAAAAATATAGCCTTCAGACTTCAGTTGTCATTTTGAAAGAAGAGTACTCCAGACGCTTTGCGGATTTAAAATCGAGACTGAATTTGCTTTGCTTGGCTTACTGCAAGGCCTGCCGTTAACATCTGACATCGAAAATAATCATAGGCCTAATTTGTGGGAGTACGAGGGGTACCCATACCCCCAACTTTTTGCACTGGGGGTACCGTACCCCCCACTTTTTGAACAATGTCAATCAGAATTTTATTATTGTGCCTTCCCAGAGATCGCAGTCTCCGCCTTGCTGTATGTATGTATGAAATTGGTATCCCCCGCTTTTTATACCAAAGTTACGCCCGTAACGCCCCTGACAATAATATTAGCTTCTACGAAAGTTCAGCTGGAGTTAACCGACCCACAAAGTGACATTGTTCTCAAACAGCAGCTCAAAGGATCAGACCTAATGACATCATTTTCTTCACCCGGAAGGAACAATTCTCAAATATGCAACGTTTCCTTTAGAAAATTAATGTTTGCGTTATTCGCATCTAGTTATATCTGTCAACAAAGCTTTTCAACTATAAAGATAAACAAATCCTAGTACAGGCATTAGTTAACTGATCTAAACTTGAATTCAAACTGGGAATTGCAGCCAGTGCAATCACTCCAGATTATGGGAAACTTGTTAATTCATGCGCACAGTTGCATACATCTCACTAGTAACAGCAAAAGTGTATTTAATATGTTATAAATAAGTAAACTTTTCATATTATTCGTCATTAAAAGTTAAAAACTTGTTACCCGGCCCTCCGAATTTTTGGGCGTTCAATGTGGCCCGCTGTGCAAAAAGTTTGCCCACCCCTGCTATATATGATGCCATGATCTGTTGTTTGCGGCAGACACTCGTAATTAGTAATTTTAAGTCGTTATTCTCTGATGACTTTCACAGAAATCGTTAGATTACAGAAGGGATTAAAAGTGCATGCGTTCCAATTAGTTAAAGGTCTAATATAGGCCTACAGCTAAAGAGCTGTAAAAAACTTCAGCTTCTTCGATCGTCGTGGAGATCATCGAGTAGATCGGATTCTTCTGCGTCCTTCAGTAGAGGTTCGTCTATTGCAACAGACAGGGCAGATCCTCTTCGTGCATCCCGTTTTATCAAGACTGCATATACACTGAAAACAAAAGGTTAGAGGTTAATTAATCGGTCCTAAACACGTAAAATGTGTGTTTGGGTCACCAATGTTGGCCCAAACGGAAGTGACAACACGAGTGGTACATTTCCATGCCATCTCCTCTATAGAGTTTCTCTGACTGCGTCACCATTGCGTAGGCCTATTTCAGACATAGAACGAGGACAAAGTTCTTTTTATAGAATATGTAGTCGTGATTGCAATAATTAGTCTACAGACTCTACTCTATATTCAGGGAGAAGTAACCATCCTTGCACTCAGTCGCTGAATATTCGATTTTTCTAATTCTTTGTTTATTTCTATACTAGCTGGTTTACCCGGCGTTGCCCGGGGTTGTAAGTTTCAATCTCTGTAGCGAATAAGCAAAAAATGTAGGTATAAGTTTCAATCCGTGTAGCGAATAAGCAAGAAATTTAGGTATAAGTTTCAATTCGCAGTCTTGGAGGTCCTTGTGGCGTGTGGCGACCTGTGGGGGAGACTGCTTCGCAGTCTTGTAGACGCCTTCTGGCGTACAGCGGAGACTGCTTCGCAGTCTTGTATACGCCTGCTGGTGCCTAGCGACCTCTGCCGTGGACTGACTGCTTCGCAGTCGCCCTCTTGCGGCGACTGCTTCGCAGTCTTGGAGGCCCCTGTGGCGTCTGGCGACCTGTGGGGGAGACTGCTTCGCAGTCTTGTAGACGCCTTCTGGCGTACAGCGGAGACTGCTTCGCAGTCTTGTATACGCCTTCTCGCGTCTAGAGACCTCTGCCGTGGACTGACTGCTTCGCAGTCGCCCTCTGGCGGGGACTGCTTCGCAGTCTTGGAGGCCCTTGTGGCGTCTGGCGACCTGTGGGGAGACTGCTTCGCAGTCTCCCGTGGACTGACTGCTTCGCAGTCGAAGAGGGTGAACCCGGCGTTGGCGGGTTAAAGAAAACGCCAGAAATCTAACCCTCACTGCCGGTCTGTAGTCGGTTTCATGTATATGTTAAAATGTTGCTGTAAAACGATGAACATAGTTCGAATCGATCGTCATTAAATTTTGTGCGAAAGTAAACAACGTCGTTATGCGCATTATTAATGACGTTGGGGGATACAAAACGCAAGAAATCAATAATAGTTCAGTGAAGGTTTCGAGTAGAAAGCTCCAAAACTAAATTGACATAATTCTTTTGGAAATCGACGTACTACTTACGAACATAAGCTCCAAAATTGCAGAAATGCATCCGGGTGAAACAGACGCCGAAATGTAAACAAATCTTCCGTAGGCATCCCTGGTGCTATTTTTAGGTGTAATGTCACTGTGCTATAATTAATTTCTAGCCCTGGACACCATGAAAGCGGTGAAAACGGGGGACGCGAAGCCCTCCACTGTTTGCAAGAAATCAATTATAGTTAAGTGAAGGTTTCCAGTAGAAATCTGAAAAACTAAATTGACTTACCAACCATAAATTTCTCTTCGATGTTTGTTACACGTACATGCATCCAATGCGGTAATCCTAATGTCACTGCAGGGACTGCATCCAATGCAGTAAGCCTAATGTCACTGAAGGGACGGTAATTTTCCTATCGCTTCGGGCGATGTTTTGGCCGTTTTTAACCATGGTAGCGGTTAAAACGGGGGGCGCGAACCCCTCCACTGGGTGTCCGATGCCGAGACCGACACAGCAGTCAAGGTTTCGAGTGAAAAGGTGAGAAATTGTAGAAGTTAAGCCCGGTCAAACAGACACACACACACAGACAGAATTCTCGCTTTATTTAAATAGATTGGCACTTTAATTTAATATTAAATCGTAGTTCACGTAAAACTGATCTAGGCCTGCATGGGCTACTTCTCTCTCCCTTCCGATTTTGTGTTGAGTGAGCCTCCCTAAATAAACTGGATGAGGATAAGAGTCAGCTTTCTTGGGCGATGAAAAATCACCATTTTGTATTGCGTACGGAAATTCACAGATTCTACCCGCCCTAGCTGACCTCGTTATACGCATGAAACTCGACTATACTCCTATCACATTTCTAGCAGTGGTGGCATAAAACCTAAACCGCTGGAGAATCTGATGCTATTTTAGCCAGCATCAGCTACATGTGGGCCTACATGCACAGTCTTAAGCTGATGCATATATCCATAGATCCATTGGCGTCCCAAAAGCAAATTTCGGATCTGCTTCTGAGGAGCATTTTAAAGTATGAAGGTCAAGTGTGTGGCTCACCAAACTGAAACGCTTCCTGCCGCAAAGAACGCAGCCATGACAAGGAACACGAAACCAGTTGAAATTAACAGCGTGGCAGAATAAACAGAATTGAATATTACTGTTCCAATGAGGTCACAAGTAACTTCCACGCACCCAATCGCTCCGAATATCGTACCTGTGCGAAAAAAATCAATAATAAAAGCATGTGAGAGAAAGAAATTATAAATTATAAATGATTTATTAGTGCGATTGTCGTTCAAGCTGATTTCGATACTAGATTGCAATTGTCGTAGACTAATATAAACTGCTAATACGCCATAAATAGACTAGGCGCGCTGAGCATAAAAGTCGAACAAAAAGCAATGTTAGCGGCAAGTCATGTTCAGTTTGGAAACAAAGTGTTTTAGACTAATGTAACCCTGCTGATTTCGCAAAATAGCTGTTGCCAAGCTAAATTTTTAACGTAAGTCCAGAATGCAAAATCAAAAACAAGATTTTCCATAAAAAGTGCGTGAAATCCATCAAGAAGCAGTGTTAGCGGCAAGTGATGTTCAGTTTTGGAAACAATGTGTTTTAGACTAAAGTGACCCTGCTGATTACGAAAATACCTGTTGCCAACCTGAATTTTTAGCCGTAAGGCCAGAATATAAGATCAAAAACAAGATTTTCCATGAAAGGTAGGCCTACGTGAAATCCACCAAAAAGCAATGTTAGCGGCAAGTCATGTTCAGTTTGGAAACAGTGTGTCTTAGACTAATGTGACCCTGCTGATTACGAAAATAGCTTTTGCCAAGCTGAATTTTTAACCGTAAGTCCAGAATGTAAGATAAAAAACAAGATTTTTCATAAAAATAAAGCCTACGTGAAATCCACCAAAAAGCAATGTCAGCAGCAAGTGACATTCAGTTTTGGAAACAATGTGTTTTAGACTACTGTGACCGTGCTGATTACGGAAATAGCTGAGGCTCTGCGCAACTAGTGCTTTACAGGAAAAGATACTCAAAGGCAATGAGAGCCCACAAGCTGATATATGATCGAGGTGCTAATGGCAGCTGTCATTGCCGAAGCTTCTTCTTTGGTTGAAAAGCAGTCACCAGGTCTGGTATATGATATTATCAGTGCTTTTTTTCAGCCGGAACGCGCCGGAACGGCGTTCCGGCACCTTTTTTCAGGTACTAGAAATAATTTATTTATTTCAATAATAAAAATAATAATTTAGTTATTTTAATTTAATTTCAGTGTTGTGAACTGTTTTCAGTGTTTTATTGAGACCCCTCCCAACCCCCAATCTCGTTTTTCTCGGGATTTTACCCCGCCCGTAATTATTTCGTTCCGGAACCTATTGTTCCTTCCGGAAACTTTTTCCCAGAAAAAAGCACTGGATATTACCCATGTCTGGTAGATGATATTGACCTCAGCTATTGGTAATCCAGATAAGCTTAGGCCTACTGAAGTGGTCGCATCTGATGAATTCTAATGTAATCTTGTCAATTTTGTCCAGTCAGAGTCACACGCTAACGTAAACTTTGCTTGTTGGTGGGAGCACATGAGCATGGTCTCTATTTTGCTCAAGTTCACATGCTCTATTCGCGACGGAAGTGGGAGCTATACTGCGACTCGCTCTGCGAGATGCTTCCAAATTTCCGAAGGTACGACCACTTGAACAATGTAAAGTCTCTCAGCGTGTACCTAATTGAAATGAACCAACTACCGTCAAAGATCAATTGTCAATTTGCTCAAGGTGACTGCATAGTGAAGCACAGTCCTGGAAGGTTCAATCAGATCGATCTTGATCATGCGCAAGAATGGCTCGTAGGTATTGGAAAAGAGTCTTGCAGCATTGTTGGCATCACAAATCAACCATCAGCCCTATATACAGAGGTGGTCCCTTTCATTCCACTGGCGCTCTAATCTTGCACAGAAAGCGTTCAAGATGCTTGGAATTGCAGCAACATATCAAACGATCCCACTATCAAGCGACAGTGTGGGAACATGCGTGCAGAGGCACGTCTGATCTTTTAGATGAAACAACGTACGATTGGCAGAATGACGCCAGTGTTTCATCTCAGTTGATACCAGTACCAATGACAATAGATTGCGTCCCGAAAGAATGCTTGGACATTGTTTCCTAGACGTGCCAAAAAAACTAAGAACTGAGTCTCGCGTGTGCAAGCGCAGAAAATCAGACTTTACGTGTCGTTCTCTGTGTGGGTGCTAAGTTCATGCCTGCACAAACATGAATTGATCAAATCTTGTTTTTGATCTTGCATTCTGGAATAACGGTTAAAAATTCAGTAAGGCAACAGCTATTTTGCGTAATCAGCAGGGTCACATTAGTCTAAAACACATTGTTTCCAAAACTGAACACGACTTGCCGCTTGCATTGCTTTTTGTTGGACTTTTATGCTCAGCGCGCCTAGTCTATTTATGTTTCTAAAACTGAACATCACTTGCCGCTAACACTGCTTTTTGATTGAGTTCACATACTTTTTATGGAAAATCTTGTTTTTGATCTTGCATTCTGGACATGATTTGCCCATCACACGGGATTTTCAGTTTTTGGCGCCTAGACTAAAACGCCAGGTGTTGTAAACAGTTGCAGTGCAACAACCCAGAACCTGACGATGCGATTGGAGTTAGCTTGGGCCCAGTAAGTGCGTCGGTTTAATTAACGAAGACCTTAGGCGGATTCAGATGTTTTGACAGGGATCAATTAAGAAGATTGGGCTACCTGGCACAAAATTTAAAATTTGACGATCTAATGTATTCATCTAAACTTAGATGACTGTTTCCAAGTTTCATAAACTTCTATTGATCGTTCTTCTCATCGCAGTTTTCGTGGTATGGTAGGGTACGCATGTACGTATGTGTGTATCTATCTTGACACTTTGGCCTACTATAAAGCCTTTAAACTAGCTTAGAACGTGCTTCATGCGCAAGTCTCAGTTATGTGACTGGCATACTCCCAGCAGACCATCAAAGCCTTAAGGCCACCCAGTAAAGCTATGAACAAAACATTTTGACCTTTAGTGTAAATATGGGAGGTCAAAATACCTATGGCTCTGTCTTGTTCGATAGGGGCTGTGACCCTAATCAACTCTTTCCCCCGGTAACCAAAGAAAGAATCTTCCTGCCGCATCAAACGTAACCATGACAATAAAGTCCTCGATTAGAACTACTTCAAACGCAGCTTGTTAACGTGATGAAGATATTCCAAGGTTACACAATCGACTAGAATAACAAGTAGCCGATCGGAATTGGCTGTAATAGGTTATTTGTTGATATTATCACTATAGTACAGTACAGATAAATAAGCCAATTGCACCTAATTAAATAAAACCCCAACCTCTGAAGAAAACTTTGATCAAATTCTAGATATAAACTTAGCAACATTTAACTGCTATGGTCGTGTCAACGCCGTATCCCAGTGACTTAAGGACCACAATTCAAAGGAGTTCTCTACAGGTGTGTTAGCAATTGTGCTACCTTTACCTTAATCATACAAAATAATCGAACGATACCTTGTTGATCGTCGTTAACTTGGTTGGACATCAGTGAACGCAGGCTAGGATTAAAAAGGATTCCAATCATCGACACACTGAGAGCTACACAAAGTAAAATATAACTTATTCAAGAAATTGTATAAGGATTATATTGCTGAGCAGAGGCGCGTTTACACGTAGGCGCACTAGGCGTGCGCCTAGGGCCCCCAAATCTCGGAGGACCCCAAACGAATGAAAATATTTCCTCAATTATGAAATATAACATTAAACCAAATAACTTCACATTCCTTGAAATAGCTTCTATAGGTAATCATAATTACAGGGTCAATAACACTCGCAAAACCGGATTCAAGTTCAACTTCGTGGGTTTTTGCACATGATTGGCTAAACACTACCAGAGTCGAAACTCAGTCTACACGTTCAGAAGGGCCCCAACTATGTTTTCGCATAGGGCCCCGTTTTCTGTAAACGCGCTTCTGTTGCTGAGAGAGCCAGTTTCAGAACATCCTACTGATTCTATTACTCTTTCTCCTTCATCGTGGTCTTTTCAATTAATCAATTCGGACCCCGGCCTATTTTCTTTCGATACGTTGAATTATTTAGATACAGTCAAGAACAGATTATCCCAATAACCAACTGCCACATTCAATTTTGTCCTACTAATGCGATGCGTGACTAGCTTTGGCCTATAGCTTACTGCATGACTCGGTCTTGAATACTAGGTGGTTGTGGTGTTACTAGTCATCGAATGTACCAACCTGAGCGCGTCCTTGCCACAAGAAGGAAATTACTTAGCTGCTGAAAACCTAAGTAACTTCGATAAAGGCAGCTGCTGTGGTGCGAATTTGCAATTGATTTTGAGTCAAACAACAACGAATAATTGCTAAAAAAAGTATACACATTTAAGCTATCTAACTAGTTATATAATCTTTTGTAATTACACTTACGTAAGTCATTGCTAAAACTTAATGTACCTACTCATTTGAAAAAAGTATATAACAGGATTTATATTTTGGTGCATCTATTATTGTACTACTTTCATTGTTCCTGTAATGGAAGTAGTACTAGATCACTTAAATTCACTTTAAAAGTCACAGGCTACGATTATTTTAGTAATATTGGTGATGCCTCTCCGCGAAAGAACTTGCATATTATCACTATTTGATGCGTTGCCAGATCATTGCTTAAGCATAAATTTTCAACTTAGAGATTGAGTCATATCGACTAACTGAGAAACATCATGACAGTCGTCTGTACGAAGGCCTTGTAGACGTTAGTGGCCGTACATGCAAGGCCGGCCAGGAGGGCGATCACGTAGTCCGGCATCCCACAACACTTGAACAACGGCGTGACGATCATTGCTCCGACACTGGATACAGCGATCGTAACTCCGGTGAACAGACCTATCATGTCGATGTCCCAACACAGAGGGCTGTTCATCATGAAGAAGGTTGAGCTTGATTGATTCAATGGTGAGAGGTTGGCGATGAAGAAAGCCACGATTAGGAGGTTCAGCTTCAGTCTTCCGAAGTGCATAGCTGACGCGGTGGAAGCCGATTTCTTGGTGAACAGGGCCACCATGGAGCGCACTTGGATCCAGAGCAAAGACAGAGTGGAGAGAAGCGGCGACCTTTCGGTGGATGGACATGTGGTCAGAGACTCAGCTTCAGGCAGTTCTTTGTTTCGTTTAGTTTCATTTGGCATGAAAAGTAATACGTAGAGCAGATTTATCGCAGATATGACAACAATAGACAGTAGCGGGACCAAGAAGCCAAATGCGGTCGTGACCTTCCCAAATACAATGGGAGATACAACTCCGGGTACGAGCATGGACATCTCTAAGAATGTGATTCGTATCATTCGCTTCTCCGGTGGTGTTCGATCAGCCATATAGGCTAGGCAACCCATTTTTAGGGAGTAGAAGGACCCGCAGAAACCCATTAGAGCATCGCCTAGGAATAACCAGTAAATCGATGCCTCGGCATAGATGACGAACGCTACAATAGAACTGCCGAGTAGGGCTCCAATGAGCGGTGGCAAGGTTGCAAAACGACGTCCAAAAAGATCGCTACCTGCCCCTAGAATAATGGTGACAAAAAAGCCCGGAACTCCGGATATGATGGACTCGTAAAGTGTGAACTGCGAGCTCTTGCTCTGAACGTCCTGCTGAAATTCATAATCGGGATCGGATGTGTTGGAATGACACGGGTTAAAGGTTGCATTGGTTTGATAATGCGATATATTTCGGTCAGCGAGGACGTCAAGAGACTCTTTCGTGATCCATTGTAAAATGTATTTTTGCGATATAATTTGGGTCGGAAATGCGCCAAAGATATTGAGGATGAGAACAGGCTCTACTAGAAACCATCTCTTTAATCGAGAACAACAATTTCCCTCCGCAGAAGTTGGCGAAGCTGCTGATTCATCTTTTGTTAGTATTGTTTCGGTTTCGCAATTCGGAGGGTCCATCTGCAACGCAAGAAAGCAAGTCTCTAAATGATTAATTAAGTAAGGTAGTAAGTAAGGAGGGAAACAAGTAAGAAAATATGCACTGCATCGCGGGGCTTGCATACAGCATGCATGCCACCATCGTCGCCCTTGTAACATCAAAGACGTTTGGACCTTTAAGACCGTGGGTTTTCAGCACCCGTAGTGCATAGAAGGACTGCCTTGCCCTGCAACAGACGCGGTCAATGTGTTTAACAAAGCAAGTGTTTCTGTAATCGTAACACCCAACACCCTCATTTCTTCCACTCTAAAGATACCTGGTATGACAGGTATCTTCAAGTGAAGACCCTGACCCCTTCTAGATCTTATTAACATCTCCTTTGTCTTACTCTGGTTTAATTGTAAGTTACACGTCTCAGCCCAATTTCCCACATGGTTTAGTTCTTCCGTAACTGTGTGGGTATTTGATGCAGGTACCATCAATTTAAGTAACTGTCATCGGCGTATTTTAACATTTTAACATTAAGAGAAGCTGATGGAACGACTAGAAATTGGAACAATGTAGAGTGCAATATAGAGTTGTGTTGAGTTAATATAAAAGAACGATATTTATGGTTTTCTTTCGTGTTTCATTGAAAGTGGAAATATTTGAAAAGTGTTAGGACTCTGTTCGTGTGAATAGACAGCCACGCAATACCATAGTTAAAATTTAACTATGGTATTGCGTGGCTGTCTACTCATTTCTAATTCATGTCTAATTTAATTAGGCCTACCTATAAGTAGATGTAGAGTAAGAAATAGTATAGATTAAGTACGATAGAAGGAAGAAGTGAAGATAACATTTGTGTAGAAGAGTGGAGTTGACACTATCATTATAACGTTTGCTCGGAACTTCAAGCTTTAAAATGCGTTATTTCAAAAGTTTAAGTCTGCAGTTGTTTGGAGTTATTTGCAGTGAATATGTTTTTATTTGTAATGTGATAGCATATTCATAATACATGCAAATGTTACCACCATAACCCAAGGGTATGTGGATGGTGTCAGCGGGAAGACTGCGAGTATAGAAAAATGTGTTACATAGACAAATCATTACCATATTACAAGTATTTACATAATGAGATAACATCAGTAGGGAAGACGGCTGAACATAACGAAATGCACTGATGATGACGATGACGATGATGATGATGATGACGACGACGACAATGATGATGATGATGATGACGATGATGATGATGATGATGATGATGATGATGATGACGACGATTTCTATAGCGCCGTAACACGACAAATGCCGTTACAAGGGGCTTTGACAAATTCAACACAGCTCAGTATAAGCCGGCTTGAAGTAGTATGTCATGAGTCCGGTCTTAAATGACTCCAGTAACTGCGAACTAGAAGCCACAACTACCCACGCATCTCAGCAGCCAACACGCGGCGCCCCCACTCTGCATTAGGATATTATGTCGTAGCCAATAGGCTTGGTATAGTAATACGTGTATCAAACTGATGTTACTGATGTTTGTAATAACATGCAGACATACACGGTGTATGTCTACAGGTTATCAGACACATCAGTAACATCTTGCCAGAAGTGGTGTGATGCAGATGCAAACATCCTTTACTATTTCTGTATTGCACATGCAAATCATATACATTAACTCAACCAGTGCGGGAAGTTCCTCCACACCCAACAAATAGCCCCATGTTTGTGTGTAACTGTTTAGATAGCCTGTCAGTTCTGCATACCTACTTATCTACCACTAGTATGCGCATCTAATAATGAAACGTTTGGCTCTTACGACTTGTGCACCCATTTAATTTAACTCGTCTCGAAGTCCGTATTTAAAGAGACTTGTATTAGCCAGGGTTAACATTTATATGAGTCAGCCGCTGTTGACAAACCCTGACACAGTCAGATGCTAGAGGAATGAGCTAGTTCAGATTTCACTCTTCAGTAGGATATTATGTCGTCGCCAATAGGCTTAGTAATAATACGTGTATGTCTGCATGTTATCACACACATCAGTAACATCTTGTCAGAAGTGGCTTGAAGCAGAAACGGACATCCTTTACTATTCCTGTATGTACGTCTGGAAGCCCTAGAACTTATAGCAGCCAGCATGATTAGATTTCACACTGAGTCGACATTATTTAAGTCAATATCTAGGGCATATTAAGAAAACTTGTAGGCCTAGGCCTACCCGCGCATCGCCGGACAGTAGGGCGGCCGATTATAGCATGAATAGCTTGGGTCTTTATGGAAATGATTGAACGTGATAAGAATATTGATATTTGAGTGCAACTGCATTTTTAAATGAAACAAAAAGAGCAATCTTTGTAGAGAACAAATTGTATGTATCAACGAATCGCCTAGAAACTGTATGCTTTTAAAATACAACTTACAGTATGCCTACTCACCTTGATTGTCTGCGAGCTTTGGGCTTCAAATTACTACCAGTCCCAGTGAAGCACACGGAGTCTATAATTCATTCTGCACTTTAGAAGGGGCAGCTGTTTCTATAGCAATTTACAACGGAATCTACTCGCAAACCAACCTCTGCTAATCCAAATTTACGTTCACATCTTAACCAACAAAACAAGGCTAAGTCGTTTATTCGGAAGGCAATGGCCTTTAGGGCTCTGGCAATACAGTCATGTGACCTACAGTTCATCGTTAATTGGCCTGCATATCTAATGCTGCGATCGCGGGGTAGCAAGCGGAGTTAAAGTCTGTTGATGGTAGACGCCCTCGTAACCGAGGGCTGAGAGCTGACAATAGCAGGATGCTAAACAAACGCCAATGAAACCTGAGGCGATTGATTCACTGGTTACTGTTGATGCTGACTAAACCAACTGAGTTAAGATGCAATGCTAACATATAGTAAACAGAGACGCCATTTTAATAGTCAGTTGCATCGTTGATTATAGTCTGCAGTTACCTTTCTAAATTCATAAAAGTGGCCTAAATATGTATATGCCATTATGGTATTTTTAAACGCATAGCTTCTAAATTTCAATCAAGATACTTTCTTCTTCTAATATAGCAATGCACCAAGCGACTTTGGCCTGACATGAAGGTGTCCGTAACAAAGGATATCAGCGCTCTGTTTATATAGCGTATATCACTTTACGTGAGACCTCCAGATTGGGCTATTTGTGACAGAATGATGTGGAATAGTAACTGTGCTTTGTATATCAAAGCAATTGTGTACTCCTACATGTGCCCAGGCCCGTAGCCAGTATGAGGCAAGACGAGGCGAGTGCCTCGTCGTAATTCTCAAGACGAGGCAAGACGAGGCAACCTCTCACTCTCTGCCTCGTCTTGCTTCGACATGAGAATTTAGATATCGTGTAAAGAATAATAGAGTATTTCAATCTCTTCTATAGACACAGAGACCAAATTTCCTCCTCCAGCACTGATTCACCCCGTCTATCAACCCTGCTCCTAACTCTCAGTCATCGTTCCAAATTCTCTCTACCGCCTCCGAAGCAGAAGTGTCACTCCTCCTTTACTCTCTACTCAACAAGCAATACGTACTTGATCCTATCCCACCACTCTTCTAAAAGACTGCCTCTGTCCTCGTTGCTTTAATCACCAAAATTATCAACCTCTCACTCTCTACCGGCAACTTCCCAATGGCCTTTAAGCACTCTCAGTCACTCCCATTCTCAAAAAAGCAAATCTTGACAAGGAAAACTTATGTAACTACCGTCCCATCTCCAATCTTTCCTTTCTATCTAAGTTAACTGAACGAATTATCCTTGCTCGGCTAAACGACTATATATATATGCGTACCTCTCTTCTAATTCTTAACCCTCATCAATCTGGCTTCACTAAACACCACTCCACAGAACCTCTACTTGCATCTCTGTGCAATAAACTGGTCTCTGCCGTCAGCCACCAACAAGTCTCCTGCCTCTGTCTTCCATACATCTCCGCATCATTCGACACCATCGATCATAGCCTCCTTCAACGACTATCTTCTTGGTTTGGCTTCATGCGCATTCTTGACCGACGACGTATACGGCCCATGTTCGACCTTAACACTGCCTTTACCATTGCTACCTCCATTGTTCATTCAAAGCTTGATTACAGCAATTTCCTCTTCCTCAACCTTGAATCCACCCAAATCAAGCGTCTTCAACTCATCCAAAACTCACTAGCCAGGGCTGTCACTGGAATGCCAAAACATCATCATATCACTCCTATACTCAAATCACTCAATTGGTTAAAAATCAAAGAGCGAATCCACCTCAAAGTCCTTTCACTAATCTACAACTCCCTACAATACTCCCAATCCAAATACTTCCGTGATCTCTTCACCATCCGGGCAACCCGTTCCAACCGATCATCCTCCTATCTCAGTCTTTCTCGACTTCAGGTCACTACTCATCTCAAGTTCTCCAACTGAGCCATATCCTACACAACACCAAGCCTCTGGAAGGACTTTTTCAAGTACTCCTACCCTGACTCATCTGATCCTCCGCCTTCCATTTCTCGCCCTAAATGACACCCGTATTAACATCTGCTCTGCCTGCTCTCTTAATCTAACTCTCTAGAAATCGGACTCGGACCTCTTTCAGACTACTCTCTGGAAACCCTTTTTGATTTGATGCAGAGCTTGTGAATAGGCTGGTTCTCTGCGCTTGGCCTTCAAGTGACGCTTTAGAAGTTTGGAGTTTACGATTACAATTACCTTGTCTAGCTTCTACTCCAAGCGTCTGGCCTATAATAACATTAATGAGTTATCCCTGCTAACCTTTATGTGTACAAAGGCATTCTAGGCAACTGTGGACCCGTCTATACAATTTCAAATCGTCATTTTGCTTCCTTTCGTAAGTTCCAGTAATCGTAAGTATTTGTAATTATAACCGAACACTTATTGTATTGTATTGTATTCGGATATTTATAAAGCGCTTCTAGCGGGAGGGCCATTCAGAAGCGCTCCCAGTGCGATAGACCCCGAGAGAAAAAGCAAGTTTTAAGAAAGGTAAAAGAGGAAGAGACGCTAGGTAAAAGAGGAAGAGACGCTTATATAGCGCCACTCAGATCAGCGGCCCTTACAAAATTAGCTATCTTTTTTATCATAACTATTACGAATTAAGTTTAAGAAATAACTTACAATAAACTTTTATTACAAGACTTAGTCGGCTACAGAACAAGATCATGATAAGTCGGCAACCTGTAAAACGACTACTTTTCTGTTTTTTGTTGTCGAATATTAAGAACTAACTTTTCATTTTGTTACATTACATCCTCTTGTGTAACACAACTTGCATAGTGTTTGTTATGTAGTAAACTGAAATGTTCATTCATTCATTCATTCATACCAGTGAAATGTGTGTTAATACATCTTATAGAAGCTAGAACAAGTTGAACAACACAATTACAGTCATGCAAAAATCCACAAAAATGTAATGTTTACTTCAAAAATTTACTTCGGCTTCAGGTATGATCATAATTGCAGACAGATTTTACTCAACATTCCAAAACATATTTAGGCACTACAGGATGCTGCTTTAATTGGTTTTAAAATGCTCTAAAACTCAAATGCGAGCATCTACAATATACAAAAATTTTCGGGGGTAATACCCCGGAACCCTCACAGTTCCCACTTAAAGGGTAGGGCCGGGGAGGAGTGTGTGAAGGGTTTTGGAAAAGGAAGGCATGGAAAAGGGTGGGGATGGGGCGGAACGAAAAGGCAGGGGATGGGATGGTGAGGGGAATGGGCACAAAGAGAGGGGAGGTAAGGATAGGGAAGCGGAGAGGACGGAAGGGCGGGAGACGGGACGAGGATGGGAGGGGGTTTGCCTCGTCTTGATTTTGCCTCTGGCTACGGGTCTGCACGCGATAACAATAAAAAAATTGTGTAGTAACAACATTTGCTACATGCAAAACATATAATGGCACGCGTTACTGTTTGTGGAAATAATTAGTAACAAGTCGTAATTCTCTGCTAACTACGTATCATTACATTATAACCTTAATATAAGCATGAAGATATTGAAAACGCCACGAGTTTAAACTAGCTATAGAAGTCTAATATCGAGTAGAAGAACTTAATAAGATTTTAGATTATTTGATCGTCGTGGACACTATCGAGCTGATCGGATTTTGCGTCTTCCACTGGCACTTCGTTTATTGGAACGGGCAAAGAAGATACTCTTCGTGCCTCCAGTCTTATCAAGACTGCGTAAATACCTCAAAAATAAAAGGTCACAGGTTAAGTAATCGGAACCACACCAAAAGAAATGTGGATGGATGACCAAAGTGGGTACAACGAACGTGGCTGCAGCTGCCAGGAGTTGTGCGCTTTTCGAGATCTTCTCAGTGGAATTCCTCTGATCGCGTAATCAGTGTGTATTCTAGGCCTAGGTGTCTACTTCAATAAAATTCCTCAACCAAAAGACCCTCACCCGGATATCGCAGACTACGGGAAGGATGTAAGGAGAAACTCTTGGTTGAGGGGAGGTTAGGGTGTGCGAGCTTGAGCTGTTTTCTTTAGTTAAGATGTTCTTTAGTTAACATAATTCTTTAACTTAGATGAGTTCCCTAGTAAAGATAGCTTTTTTAGTTTAGACGTCTTCTTTAATTGAGTCATTTTGTTTAGATATATCCCTTAATTAAGATAGTACTTTAGTTAAGATGTTTTCTTTAGTTAAGATGTTCTTTAGTTAACGTAATGCTTTTACTTAGATGTGTTCCTTAGTAAAGATAGTTTTTCTTAGTATAGACGTCTTCTGTAATTGAGACAGCTCTTTAGTTAAAATGGGTTCTTTAATTAAGGTTCCTTAGTTAAGATATGTTCTTAGTTAAGATAGTTCTTTAGCTTAGATAAGTTCTTCAATTAAGATAGTTCTTTGGTTAAGATGGTTCTTTAGTTAAGATGTGTTCTTTAGTTAAAATAGTTCTATACTTGAGAGGTGTTCCTTAGTTGTTTTCTTTAGTTGTGTTCTTTAGTTACGATAATTTTTTTTAGATGGGATGTGTTCTTTAGTTAAGATAGTTCTTTAGTTGAGATATGTTCTTTAGTTAAGATAGTTCTTTAGTGAAGATGTGTTCATTAGTTAAGATGTGTTCTTTAGTTACGATAGTTCTTTAGTTATGATATTCTTTAATTATATTATTATAGTTCCTTAGGTTAGATATGTTATTTAATTAAGATAGTTCTTTAGTTAAAATGTGTTTTTTTGCTAAGACAACTCTTTAGTTTAGACAGTTCTTTTTAATTAAGATGTGATCCTTAGTTAAGTTAGTTCCTTAGTTAAGATGTGCTCTTTAGTTAAGATATGTTCTTTAGTTAATAGTGTTCTATAGTTAAGACAGTTCTTTGGTTGAGATGTGTTCATTAGCTTAGATGTGTTCTTTCGTTAAGGTAACTCTTTAGATCAGCTTTGTTCTTTATTTACGATAGTTCTTTATTTGAGCTGTTTTCTTTAGTTAAGATGTCTTCTTTATTTGAGATTCTTCATTAGTTAAGATGTGTTGTTTAGTTAAGACGATTCTTTAGTTAAGGTGTGTTCTTTAGTTAATATAGTTCTTTAGTAACGATGTCTTCTTTAGTTAAAGAACATATCTTAACCAAGGAACTGTCTTTAGCTAAGTACTCAATCGGATATTGTAAGTACCTCTCCGATTTACGGACTGATATTATAGATATTGACCTGATTACGGCTTGGTAGGCTATTGGTGTGCCATCGGTTTATGCCTTGTGCAATAGACACCGGTGCAGTAGAAGTTACTAATTACAGTTGCAATTACTGGGTAAAGTCTCATTTGTGTAATCATTCAACCATAGTTACAACGTCTTCGGAACCTTTTAGGTTAGCCTCGGCATATGTCTTTCCTGCGCCATCTCTGGAGTCATTCAAATCAAAGGTAAAAACCTATCTTTTTACCAGAAGCGGATTAAGGCATATTCAACATGTGGTAGGCCTGCTAATGTTACATTCTTTTACCAAGAGTCTCTATAATATTGGTAAACCGTAAAGGATGTATATATTAACACTAGACTGGAATAATTATAAGATCTAATGATATTGCACAAAAGGAAAGAAGGTACGAATTAATAGGCCTAATAGACAAATGTTGATTCGTTGAATATAACACGTTTCATGTTGTGATTCTGTGGATTGGGGCCACACAGTTTTACTGAACAGAGCCATCACATTTGTTAATCCGGCCCTGCTTTTTACAGTATCATGTGACTGTTAGTAATTTTTTAACTCGTGTATTGCACCCTTTTCTTTAGTCTTGGCGATATTACAGCGCCATATAAATACTATTAGTATTAGTACTGTTAGTATCATTATTAGTAGTATTTACCTCCCCACCTGATTTATCACTCACAGTGTTTGAAGTCCGTATACTCATTTTTTAGATCAATTTGCTTCTAGAGGGTGTTGCTGAAACAGAGGTTTTGAAATATTTTCTTTTTTGGCAGGGATTTGAACTCCCCACCTATAGGCTGACAGTCCAACTTGGCTGAGCATGCTAACCACTATGTTCTCATATACAGCTTTACCGTGCAATAAATCGTATTCTTTTAGTTTTGTGTTTTAACGTGTTCCAAGGCGGGGCTGTTCAGATGACACGTGTTAGCCGTTGCAACTTGGTGAGGGTCTGCAGTGATGGAAGCGATGTATCAACTGCGATAATTTAGTAATAGTAATAATTTACTATTTTCAAACATTTTTCTGCACTGCAAACGTACAGTATTGAACACACATTCGTACACGTTTGGACTTTTGGTCCGTCTCGGTGGCTGTTCCAAAGCTTTAGCATTAATTGCCAAGTTCAGCTCATTTATTTAAGCCTCTCTCTTTCATCCCGCCGTCTTCGGTTGGCCGATCGGCTTGATCTCCTTGCTCCCCAGGCTAGGACCGCCATGGCTCAACACCGTGCTTTTGTCATCCTTGGCCCTTCCTTATGGAACGACCTACCCCCTCAACCCGTAGTAAACTTTTGGTGGGGATCTCGCCCTCTTTTCTCCGCTGCATGCAGACTTTCCTATCACCTCGGGGCTGTCACGCAGCTCACGCTGAGAGCGCTTCTGAATAGCCTATGGGCCTACTGTATACGGCAGCGTTTCACAAATTGCCAGATACGATACGATTCAGGTACAAAACTTAAAACTCATCTCTTTCAGTTTGCATACCCACAATAGACTGGCTTCTGGTTTCCCTGGTCTATCAGTTTTCAACCTGGCTTCCCCAATGGATTATAAGTTTTTGTTTGGGATTTCACTTGAAGTGGCATTGATTGATGCCTAGGGTTTTATGTTAAGCAACATCACAGCTGTAAACGACAAATATCTATCCCAGTGTCATTGGTTAACTAGTTTTAAGCCGCCCTGCCACTACTTCCCATATTCGAACGCTATGATGGCATGCTTCATTGTTGGCGGCACAACTGGTAATTAGTAATAATTATAAGTCGTAATTCTAATATGACTTTTACAGAAATCGTTAGATTACAGAAGGGATTAACAGTTCATGCGATCCAAGTAGTTAAAGCCTAAGGTCTAATATTCAACTAAAGCAAAAGACTTCAGCTTATTCGATCATCGTGGAGATCTTCGAGCCGATCGGATTCTTCTGCGTCCACCAGTAGAGGCTCGTTTATCGCAACAGTCAGGGCAGATCCTCTTCGTGCATCCAGTTTTATCAAGACTGCGTATACGCTGAAAACATAAGGTCAGGGGTTAATTAATCGGACCCACGCAAGGAAAAGTCCCAAGCAGAAATGGCAACACGAGTGGCACGTTTCTGCGCCATCTTCTAACTAGAGTTTCTCTGACTGTGTCACCTTTGCGTATTTAAGACGTAGAACAAGGGCAAAACGTGTTTTGTAGAATATGCAGTCGTCATTGCAATAATTACCCTACTCTTTTTATGTAGGGACAAGTAACCTTTCTTACACTCCGCCGCTCTGAAGATTCAATTTTTTTCTAATCTAAAATTTTCTAAATTTATTGGTCGATTTTATATCTTTCGTATTCTTCGTTTATTTCTATATGGCACTTTCATTTAATATGAAATCGTAGTTCATGTTAAACTGATCTAGGCCTACTTTGATCTCCCTCTAGATTTTGTGTTGAGTGAGCCTCACTACATAAACTGGATCAGAATAAGAGTCAGTTTTCTTGGACGATGAAGGATCACCATTTTGTATTGCGTACGGAAATTTTTACAGATTCTACCGCTCTAGCTGCCTCGTTCTACGCAGGAAACTCGAGTATACTCCTATAACATTTCGAGCAGTGGTGGCATAAGACCTAAACCGATGCAGAAGCACGTGATATATTAGCCAGCATCAGCTACATGTGGGCCAATATACATAAGTCTTAAGTTGATGCCTACAAGGCCCTACACCCATACAGTGGCGTGCAGAGGGTCTGATGCCCGGGGCCAACCCCTTCATTGGATGCCCCTAAATTGTTCTTTCCCTAATTCATTCCCCCTCCCCTCCCACTGCACTGTGCTGCCCCCTCTCCCTTTCCCCCAGGAAATTTTTGAGAATTGCACGTTGCCGTATGGTACTTTTAGCCTATTTTGACGATCGGAAACCGAATTGTAGACTTTATATTTTTATGCTTAGGAAGTTAGGCTACTATTACTAATCATAGTATAGCCTGTATGGAAAACATGACATAAAAACTTGCGCACTCATGTCTTACTTCGCGATGTATTGTAAACATAAATATTTGAATGGCGATTTATTGGCGGCCGGTTATTAGTAACTTGCAACGAAATAGTTGCAAGAACACAAGATTTATCTAAAGTAAAGACGAATGGTACGCGTATGCCCGCCAAGCCAACGTCGGCTGATATTAATGGATGTCTGCAAATGTTTGATTAAATCAACGAAATAGTTGCAAGAACACAAGATTTATCTAAAGTAAAGACGAATGGTACGCGTATGCCCGCCAAGCCAACGTCGGCTGATATTAATGGTTGTCTGCAAATGTTTGATTAAATCCTTACAAAATAGACAATAAAATTACATACTGTTGCCGCGAGTGTTGCGTCTTGCCGAAAAAATTCTAACAGACGACGCTAACCTAATTAAACCTATGAACGATAATACAATCATAACACTGCCGTTGTCAACCGCTGATTTCATAACACGCTAAAAGGGTTCGCAATGCATTAGATACTATTATCAGTACTTAAACTACGGCATACGATTCGTATGATACGAAATTAGTCCGTCAATAATACAAGCGCAAGAGATGTGACTGGGCCAACGCCAACCGTTGGATGCCCCCTCCGGCTGGATGCCCGGGGCCGTCGCACCCTCGGCACCCCCCTCTGCACGCCACTGCACCCATAGATCCATTGGCGTCCCAAGATCAAATTTCGGATCTGCTTCCGAGGAGCATTTTAAAGTATGAAGGTCAAGTGTGTGGCTCACCAAACTGAGACGCTTCCTGCCGCATAAAATGCAGCCATGACAAGGAACACGAAACCAGTTGAAATTAACAGCGTGGCAGAATAAACAGAATTGAAAATTACTGTTCCCATGAGGTCACAAGTAACCTCCACGCACGCAATCGCTCCGAATATGGTACCTGTGCGAAAAAAATCAATAACAACAACATATGAGAGAAACACAAATTTTAAATTATAAATGATTTATTAGTACGGTTATCATTCGAGCTTATATGAATACTAGATTATAATTGTCGTAGACTAATATAAACTGTTAACACGCCATAAGCGCCAGGTGTTGTAAACAGTTGCAGTGCAACAATTTCAGTTCAGTTCAGTATTTTATTCGGTAACCATCCAGAGAAACAAAAATACAATGATACAATAATACTTAACGAAACAGTATGTCCTGGGTTACACTGGAGACCCCGTTATATTCTATTGCTAGCAGAGTCGAAAGGGTTCCATTGCAGTTGACTCTTTGAGAACGATTTTCGAAATAACTTATAAACCAGTTTAATTGAGTACTTCGAATCCCTTAGATACTTAGTTTTTTTAATAGGATGTTATGATCTACGGTAGCGAAGGCTTTGGCCAGATCGAGAAAGATTCCAATGAATATTCGTTATTTTCTATAGAATTAGAAATTTTGTCCTGCATGCTTAGTAAGGGCATATAGGAGGTATGTCCAGATTGGAATCCATGCTGAGACGGGAAAAGAATATTTGTTTTCATGATGAAATATTATTATTAAGACGTTCGTAAATAGGTTTTTCCAAAAAATTTGAGAAGAAGGGTAGCGCCGAAATGAGTCTGTAATTGGATACTTCGTCTTTTGCTCCTCGTTTGAATATGGGAACGACCTTTGCTATTTTTAAAGCCTGGGGGAAGACTCCAGTGTTGAACGAGCAATTAGTAATTTCTGTTAAGGAGTAGGCTAGGTATGGCATTGCAGGTAAAGCGAGGAATGGATCGATATCATCAATTCCTTTACCGTGGGAGTGTCGAATGGTCTGGGCCAAACGTATAATTTCTTCGGGAGTGGTTTCATGAAGCCCGAAGGAATTGACTTGAGGAGGGCTCATGTATTTCTCAAACGAAGGAGAAGTGCTTGGGATTTTTTTAGCTAAGGATTGGGCAATTCCCGTGAAATACTTATTAAACTTATCTGCAATTTCTACCGGGTCGGTTATCTTAGTCCCATTGACTGCTAGTGATGGGATATTGGTGTCCTGATTATTACTGGTCCCGATCAGGGTGCGTATAGGAGACCCCAAGTTTTCCTTACGTTGCTTGAATTCTGCTGCGTAATAATTCTTTTCTGCTAGTAATCGAACTGTTTTGAAGTTGTTTCTATAGGAGACAAACTTTTCTTTATTTATTATATTAGGATTCTTTATGTATTTCAAGTATAACAGCGACTTCCTTCTACAGGACTTAAGTAGGCCATGGGGCATCCAAGGATTCCTGGGAGTTGAATTCCGTCCATATTTTGTAGTGGTAAGCGGGAAGGAGTCATCATAGGCTTCTTTAAATTTAAGTAAAAAGAGGTGTAGGCCTTATTTGGATCTTGGTCTGCACAGGCTTCAATAACCGGTGACCATTCCGTGTGGGAAATCGACTCGAGAAAAGCCGTTTTTCTTTCCTCAGTGATTTTCCTATGGGTTCGAGTTAAGAGTTTTTTTTATGGGGTTGCATTGATCCCCAGTCAAATAAGGCGAGGATGGGTAAGTGGTCTGAGATGTCAGCTGCTATTATGGAAGACCCTCTTATTTGCGGCCAAGCATTTGTAAAAATATTGTCTATGAGAGTAGAGGTATGGCAGGTTATTCGTGTGGGTTTGGTTATGATGGGCAAAAGATGATGGGCAATTAGACAGTTGTAAAAATCTGTAGTTGATCTCTATGATCGCCTACTTTCAATAGGTCGGCATTAAAGTCACCAATCAGTAGTATTTCTTTTGATTTTTTCGAGACCACGCTTAATAAGTGATCAATTTCAATATACCTGGCTACCAGCTTATCCACAGGCCAAGGGGCAACTCTAGAGGGGGTGGAGTTTGGTTCCTAATAAAGACTGGAATCTCATAGAAAATTCTTCAAGGTTTAGAAAATTCTTCAAGGTTTAATCCTGGGGGTCTGTAGATAACTCCCATTATGGTGGTGCCTAAGTTGTGAAAGACCCGTAGAAAAATTCCCTCGAATGAGTGGAAAGGGATGCGACTGTCTCCCAAATTGTCAAGTATCTCGTATGAGATTCCAGTCTTTATTAGGAACCCAACTCCACCCCCTCTAGAGTTGCCCCTTGGCCTGTGGATAAGCTGTGGCAGCCAGGTATATTGATCAGGTCGGTTTGATTGTCCTCAAGCCAGGTCTCCTTTAGAGCCAAAATAGTTACGGGTAGGAGGTCGAGCAAGTCTTTAATGTCGTTTAATTTAGGTATAAGACTTCTACAGTCTATATGCATTTCTGAAAAGGGTCAGGTAGAAGACACAAACTCAGGGGATAGTGAGTTTGGAGTGGAATATGTACAGTCATATGATAAGTCATTGAAATAATTGCAGTCGGGGTCTATGTCAACACAGGTCAATAGTGGGCGGGCATATGGTTCATCTGGTATCAAGTCAATATTAAGGCCAGGATGTCTGCTTAAAGCATTGGTTATATTTAAATTCTCGTCCATCACACCCTCCAAGATTCGCCCCGTAACCTCTACGTAATGAAAGGGGAGTATCTTACTAATACAAATGGGGCAGGTACATATATCGCTTACACATACGTCACTTGTACACTGAAGAGGGCTAGAGTCCTTACTTTTCCTTATACAGCCAGTTTGTACATCAGGTTCAACAACATTAGAATGCGTTTGTAGGTCATTGGGGCAGTTTAAAGTCCATCCGTAACCAGGATGAACGTGCAGTCATCAACTGACAAAGAGAAATCTAAAACTATAAGTCCTAATATGCTTAACTAAACGAAAAGAAAGAGGAGATAGGGCAAGAGAAAAGGGGTAAAGGGGTTAAATATTTACGAAAATTTATAGTATAATATAGTGCCTCAAGGTAGTCCATATCTTAGTGTGACACATTGCAAAACATTTAGTAAACCCTTGAAACATTATCAAAGATCAACATCGTACTTCCAAATAAAGTTGTAAATAAAGTTCTATAGAAGCAGTGAGATATAGTTGTCAATAATCAATACCGCTGCATGATCATTCATAGTTTTATGGAACCTATGCCAATGGAACCTCTTACTTTAACCAAACACGTAATAAAATTATTGGCGATGTCTAATAATCTGTATGAAACTGGACCATACAAGAATGTAAATTATATGATTGAATTCAGCAGTACAAGGTAGAGGTTCCTACTGGTACTCGGGAGAGAGCTGGATCCAGAGTAGGTGGATAGCTGAGACCGTTTCCGATAATCCATCAGCTGTGGTAGGAAAACTAGGAAATCTGGAGTGCACTGACGAAAAGTGCGATCATACCGTTGGTCTAGTTGAGGCCTCCGAGATCGGCAAGAAGATGGGGAGAGTCAATTCTCATTGGCTTTCGGGTTCTGCCCGCCGGAGAAAAACTCTTCCACCTGTCGTCCAGGTGGAGTGGATCTTGTGAGTTTTTGCTAGATTCCTTGCCCGCGCATACATCTGAGAGTTGAAGCGAGTCAGGTGCTCGTTGATGTATATAGCGTCGGTTATGACTCCTTTAGCGCCTTTCTCGCGAAGGTTCCTCCTTGAAGCGAATACAGCATCTCGAATTCTTCTGTTCAAGAATCCCACAACCAATGGGCGATAATTGTTTCCCTTGACCGGGTATCCTGTAGGCGAAGGAAATGTCGATTTCAGTAACCTGTTGGTGGAGACGTTTGGTGCAAAGGTCGATTATTTCAGGGATAGACGATTGCCGGGGTCGAGGGTTGGTCTTGTCATCTTGGGAGGTTTGGATAACCGTTAACGGGCTCATGGAGTCCGTGAATCACCAGATTGTTGAGCCTTGAGTTATACACAATTTCTTCTAGGTTCGTACAGAGTTGAGCATTTTCTGTTTCAAGTGTCTCTATTTTTTTATTTTGCTCTTCAGAAGACTTAGATAGTAGGTCCGTTGCAATACGTTCAACCAAACCCTCCATCTTGGCCGCAAAACCGTCGAAAAGTTTAGTGACCATGTCCTCGACTATCTGGGATACACTGGTGTTTATCTGCACCGCCAGTACCGCTTTGACTCGTTCATCGTGTAGTATTTCGAGGAAGTCCTCGACTTTGAGTCCTTTTTTGACATAATTTGACTAAAGATTCACCTTTTTTGAAGATTTCGTGAGGATGACCGAAAAAATCCAAGGTAGTTAACTCTGTACCGAATCTCCTGCGTTAGGTTCAACGTTAGGAACAATGAAAATATTAAATCAGTCGAACGACGCACATGTTTATCAGCCGGCCATCTTGGCGATGCGATTGGAGTTAACTTGGACCCAGTAAATGCGTCGGTTTAATTAAGGAAAACCTTAGTCGGATTCTGATGTTTTGACAGGGATCAATTAAGAAGATTGGGCTACCTGGCACAAAATTTAAAAATTTTACGATCTCAGGAAGTCATTTAGACTTAGATGACCGCTTTCAAGTTTAATAAATTTCTATATTTTCTTCTCATCGCGGTTTTCGTTGTTTAGTAAGGTATGCACTATGCATGTACGCATGAGTGTACATGAGTGTACATATCTTGACACCTACTAGATAGCCTTTAAAGTGCATTAGAACGTGCTGCATACGCCAGTCTCACTACTGTGACTAGCATACTCCCAGCAGACCTTCAAAACCTTAAGGTCACCCAGTAAAGCTAGGAATAAAAACTTTTTATCTTTAGTGTAAATGTTGGAGGTAAAAATACCTATGGCTCTCTCTTGTTCCATAGGGGCTGTAACCCTAATCGACTCCTTTCCCCGGTTAACAAAGAAAGAATCTTCCTCGATTGGAACTACTTCGCAGGCAGCTGGTTTGGGTGATGAAGGTATTCGAAGGTTACACAAGCGACAAGCAAGTAGCCGATCGGAATTGGCTGTGATAGGTTTTTTGTTGATATTATCACCAGGGCCACCGACAGAAATTCCGGTCCCCTAGGCAGAGCAGTCACGGGCCCCTAAACTATCATTAGGCTTTGTGAGAAAAGTTCATTGCGGGCCCCCGGGTCCCTAAAAATCGCCGGAAAATCGCCGGGCCCCTGGGCATTTGCCCCACTGCCCCACTACCTCGGTGGGCCTGATTATTACTATAGTATACAGTACGGATAAATAAACCAATTGTACCTTATTAAGTAAAACCCCAACCACTGCAAAAAGCTTCGATTAAATTCTAGATAAAAAGTTAGCAACATTTGACTGCTGTGAAATCGTGTTAACGCCGTAGCCGAGTGTCGACTTAAGGGCCACAATTCAAATACGTGTCTTTACAGGTGCGTGAGCAATTGTGTTACCTTTACCTGTCATTAATATAGTCGTAATCGTAATGGATAAGCAAACAAACCTTGTTGATCGTCGTTTACTTGGGCGGACATCAGTGAACGCAGGCTAGGATTTAGAAGGATTCCAATCATCGACACACTGACAGCTACACAAAGTAAAACATAACTTCTTCAAGAAATTGTTTAAGCATTATATTGCTGAGAGAGCCAGTTTCAGAACAATCTACTGATTCTGTTGCTCATTCTCGTTCATCGTCATCTCCTTCATCGTCGTGTTTTCAATTAATCAATTCGGCCTCCGGCCTATTTTCTTTCGGTACCATGAATTACTTAAATAATCTCAAGAAAAGATTATCCCAATAACCAACCGCCACATTAAATGTTAGCCTAATAATCCGATGCGTAACTTGGCCTTGGCCTAGTAGCCTACTGCGTGACTCGGCCTTGTAGGAGGCTCTTGCGTTACTGGGTCACAGGATGTACCAACCTGAGTGCCCTTTCTTAGCTGCTGAAAACTAAGTAAACTTTGATAAAGGCAGTTGCTCTGGTACGAATTGGCAATTGATTTAGACTCAAACAACAACAACAACAAATTGCTAAAATGCATATACATTTCAGCTATTTAACTAGTTATATAAAGCTTTTGTAATTACACTTGCACAAGTCATTGCTAAAACTTAACGTACCTACTCATTTCAACCGTGTATGTAATAGAATTTATATTTTGGTGCATCTATTATTGTAGTACTTCCATTGGTCCTATAATGGAAGTAGTACTAATTCGCCTAAATTCACTCTAAAAAGTCACAAGCTACGATTTGGTAATAATGGTGACACTCCGGCGCGAAAGAACTTGCAAATTATCACTATTTGATGCGTAGCCAGATCAATGCATAGGGCCTATGCCTAAATTTTCAACTTAGAGCTTGAGTCATATCGACTAACTGAGAAACATCATGACCGTCGTCTGTACGAAGGCTTTGTAGACGTTAGTGGCCGTAAATGCGAGGCCAGCCAAGAGGGCGATCACGTAGTCCGGCATCCCACAACACTTGAACAACGGCGCGACGATCATTGCTCCGACGCTGGAGACAGCGATCGCAACTCCGGTGTACAGACCTATCATGTCGATGTCCCAACACAGAGGGCTGTTCATCATGAAGAAGGTTGAGCTTGATAGATCCAATGGTGAGAGGTTGGCGATGAAGAAAGCCACAATTAGGAGGTTCAGCTTCAGTCTTCCGAAGTGCGCAGCTGCAGCGGTGGAAGTCGATTTCTTGGTGAACAGGGCCACCATGGAGCGGATCTGAATCCAAAGCAAAGACAGGAAGGAGAAAAACGGCGACCTTTCGGTGGATGGACACGTGGTCATTGACTCAGCTTCAGACAGTTCTTTGCTTTGTTTGGTTTCAGCTGGCATGAAAAGTAATACGTAGAGCAGATTGATCGCGGATGTGACAACAATGGACAGTAGCGGGACCAAGAAGCCAAATGCGGTCGTGATCTTTCCAAATACAATGGGGGATACAACTCCGGGTACGAGCATGGACATCTCTAAGAATGTGATTCGTATCATTCGCTTCTCCGGTGGCGTTCGATCAGCCATATAGGCTAGGCAGCCCATCAGGAGAGAGTAGAAGGACCCGCTGCAACCAATTACAACATCGCCTAGGAATAACCAGTAAATCGAAGCCTCGGTACAGATGACGAACGCTACAATGGAACTGCCGAGTAGGATGCCAATAAGGGGTGGTAAGATTGCAAAACGACGTCCGAAGATATCGCTACCAGCTCCTAGAATAATGGTGACAAAAATGCCCGGGACTCCATATATAATGGACTCGTAAAGTGTGAACTGCGAGCTCTTGCTCTGAACGTACTCCTGAAATTCGTAAACGGGATCGGATTTGTTGGAATGACACGGGTTAAAGGTTGCATTGGTTTGGTAATGCGATATATTTTGGTCAGCGAGGACGTCAAGAGACTCTTTCGTGATCCATTGTAAAATGTATTTTTGCGATATTGTTCCAGCTGGAAATACGCCAAAGATATAGAGGATGAGAACAGGCTCTACTAGAAACCATCTCTTTAATCGAGAACAACAATTTCCCTCCGCAGAAGTTGGTGAAGCTGCTGATTCATCTTTTGTTAGTATTGTTTCGGTTTCGCAATTCGGAGGGTCCATCTGCAACGCAAAAACAAGTCACTAATTGATTAAGCAAGTAGGTAAGTAAGTAAGTAAGGAGGGAAACAAGTAAGACAATTTCCATTGTTATCGCGATGCAAACTCCCACACTGTACACACAACACTGCATAGAAAACATCGAGGTCAACAGTATGAAGGTTGAAATTTCATTTATTGTTCAAGAGAAACTATCATAATCAAAATCTAACGTCATATCTGTTATGATAGCGCATTGGATAACATCTGGCGTAGAGTGCGAGAGGTACAGAGATCGAGTCCCATAGGCGGACATGCTTTGTAGGCTGCAATTTGCGCCGTGTATTGCAGGCTGTCTGTTCTGTTAGTAGTTAAGGTTTATCGCATAACATGTACATGTACAGCGCAGTGCGTTTGCAGGCGCTTAATTAAAGAATAAATATTATATCGTTCGGGGAGAAGGTAGCAATAGTTTGTTATAGTGAAATATAGGAGCCTTTTAGTGGACCGGAGAGCCGATCATTCTATACGTAGAATATTTAAACCGACAACCAGCACGATATGCATTCTCCCACAGGTGGCAAGTGTTCAGCTTACTGGAGGCGATTATTTATTAACGCTGAGCGAAAGTCAATCCGCGTTTTTATAACTGGCAGCATTGCAATATATTCGACCAAGTGACTCGTTCTTCATATTTCGTTGGGATGGTTCTCGATCTGTGTTGAGTGGATATCTGTAATTGATGTTCACGTTTGACTGTTTGGCTGACAGCAGTGATATATACATATATATACTTTTTATTTTTTTTATTCCGGATATTTCTATAGCGCCTCTCGAAGTCAACTACTACTCAGAGGCGCTCCCGACCACAGCATTTATACTGTGTCGGAGTTTTCACGCCGAAGCGCCACGAGCAATCGCGAGTGAAGGACTTGCCCAAGATCCGTACGCAGCGGCTATAGAGTGGGATTCGAACCTGCAACCCTCCGGTCACAAGGCGCCGAATTTACCACTCAGCCACCACGCCCCACATTTATATACATATATATATACATATACATATACATATATATATAATGGGTGTGTATCTGGTGACAAATCTGGTGTGTGTGGTGCGTCGATGTTTTCGCTTGGCTTAGCAGATTTTTTTTATGCATCACACGTATGGCGAGAAAAGGATAGGCTAATGGAGCGACTTGTAATTTGCACGTTGTTGAGTGTATTATAGAATTGTGTTGATTTAATGTAAAAGGACGGTTTTATTGGTTTTCTTGTGTGTTGAAATAGAAGAAGAGATATTTGAAAAGTTTTCGAACTCTGTTCGTGTGAACAGACGGCCACGCGATACCATAGTTAAATTACCTAAATTTATTTATTTATTTTATTTATTCCGGATATTTCTATAGCGCCTCTCGAAGTCAACTACTACTCAGAGGCGCTCCCGACTACAGCATTTGATACTGTGCCGGAATTTTCACACCGAAGCGCCACGAGCAATTGCGAGTGAAGGACTTGCCCAATGCCCAAGGTACGTACGCAGCGGCTAGAGTGGGATTCGAACCTGCAACCCTCCGGTCACAAGGCGCTGAACTTACCACTGAGCCACCACGCCCCACAAATGTAGAGGTAGAGTAAAGAAAAGTATAGTTAAGTAGGAGAGAAGGAAGAAGAAGTGAAGATAACATTTGTGAAGAAGTGTTTAGTTGACACCATCATTGTAACGCATACGCCCGGAACTTCAAGCTTTAAAATGCGTTATTTCAAAAGTACACTGCAAATTACTACTTGTTTGGAGTCATTTGCAGTGAATAGGTCTTTATTTGTAATGTGATAGCATATGTATAACACATGCACATGTTACCACCATAACCCACGGGTATGTGGATGGTATAAGCGGGAGGACCGCTGAGTATAGACAAATATGTTGCATAGACAAATTATCAATATACACATATATGCATACTGAGATAGCATCAGTAGGGAAGACGGCTGAATGGGGGTCCATAGAGTAGTGGTAACATAACTGGCGTGACGAGCAAGAGGTAGCGGGATCGCTTCCCGCTACCAACCCCAAATTTAGGTCCACTCAACCTTTCATTCGCGAGATGGCGCGTTGTTAAAAAAATGAGATGTAGGACGTGATGGGCGCCTTGCATGGCTGCCGTGTACAGTTAAATTCGACTCCTGTAATAACTTGTGATCATCCGTTCATACTGATTTGTAATCATACTGCGTAATTGTCAGTTTGAAGATATTAAACGAAGATTATTATTATTATTATTATTATTATTATTATTATTATTATTATTATTATTATTATTATTATTATTATTATTATTATTATTATTATTATTATAACGAAATGCATTGATGATGATGATGATGACGATCATGATGATGATGATGATGATGATGATGATGATGATGATGATGATGATGATGATGACGACGACGACGTGATGATGACGAATGATGATGATGATGACGACGACGACGATGATGATTATGACACTATAGCACGACAAATGCCGTTACAAGGGCGCTTTGACAAATTCAACACAGCTCAGTATAAGCCGGCTTGAAGTAGTATGTCATGAGTCTGGTCTTAAATGACTCCAATAACTGGGAACTAGAAGCCACAACTACCCACGCATCTCAGCAGCCAACACGTGGCGCCCCCACTCTGCAATAGGATATTATGTCGTCGCCAATAGGCTTGGAATAGTAATATGTGTATCAAACTGATGTTACTGATGTGTGTAATAACATGCAGGCAAACACGGTGTATGTCTACAGGTTATCAGACACACCAGTAACATCTTGCCAAAAGTGGTCTGATGCAGATGCAAGCATCCTGTACTATTCGTGTATTGCACATGAAAATCATATAGGCCTACATGTACATTAGCTTCACCAGTGCGGGAAGTTCCTCCACTAACTCGTCTCGAAGTCCGTCTTTACAGAGACTTGTATTAGCCAGCGTTAACATTCATATGAGTCAGCCGCTGTTGACAAACCCTGACACAGTTAGATGCTAGAGGAATGAGCTAGCTCAGATTTCACTCTTCAGTTGGATATTATGTCGTCGCCAATTATAGGCTTAGTAATAATACGTGTATGTCTGCATGTTATCACACACGGGTCATTATCCGAAATGTTACAAATTTCGTCTCCGAAAAACAAAAAAATTTTTTTTCCAAAAATTGGTTGCAAGTGTTTTTATTAGTCACGTACATAGTTAAATTTAACTAATTTGAAAGAAATCTACGATATTTTTAATCATAAGTTAATTTTTTTATAGAATTTATGAAGTCAAAATTCCTTTTTTTTCATTAAAATACGGCCTTATTGTGTAATCATATTTCTTCACAGGGACCTGAAATATTCCTCTGGTACTTATAAAACGACAATTTCCTAAAAGTAGATGATACCAGCATTAAGTAGGAATACAACAGGCCTTTCCTTCACATAATATATTAGTCTGGTGTCAAGAAATTAAGACATTTTTCGAAATTATTCAAAAAAAGAAATATTATTTTTAGCTGCAGAAAAAAATCTGTGCAGCATTACCTATAACTGTATGTTATATGCATTAGATACAAGTTGAACAACATTTTAAGAGTTGCCAGTAAATTCTAATTACATGTAATTTATTTTTATATCAAATAATTCACAAAAAATACATGTAATTCACTCTTAGCAATGCGTCATTACCATCCATGGCAAGATGCGACTGTCATGAGAAAGTAGCAGAAATCTGATGTATTCGGATGGTAATGATGAAAAACAACTGCTGGATGGTAATGATAAAATGATGAAATTTATGTCAGCCGTCAAATATTTTCACTTGAATTACTTTATCAGATAAGTAATTTAAATCAATTCAACAAAAGCGGTAAATAAAATAAGTTGTCAATGTTATAATCTACCTAAACCAGGAAATACAACACGAGATGGTAATGAAACAGAAATTTACTTTTTTTGTAATTTGGAACACACAAACTTAAATTAAAAATAAAACATTATGAATTTCAACATAAATCTGTGTGATTCCATTAATAGTTGACAATATCTTGTTCCGGATGTTTTTATTTTAGTAAGTAAGCACGTTCTCTAAAAGTTATAGGCTTCCGAAAAATTGAGATGGCTATGATGCTTATTTCTATGGACAAGTATAAATAGGCTCTAAAAAAATAAATATTACGAAAATGAGTCTAAATGTTTAATTATTGCATATCCTGGCTACTAATTAATCAAAATAATATACCTTTGTTGCAGGTTGTAATGGAATAAATTTGCGTAAAAGTTGAATTTAATGTATTGTACACCGTCTCGGACAGTGGATGGTAATGATATTTTGTATACATTTAGTAATTTATTTCTAAATTTCCAAAATCAAGCAGCTAAAACAATGATGGGAAGTGTTAATCTGCTCATTCTTTGAAGGATAGGCAAAAAAAATTTGAAGAAATTATCGAAAAAACTCAAAAAACCAGCATGGGACATCAATTCTGCACTTTTCGGATAATGACCCACACATCATTAACATCTTGTCAGAAGTGGCTTGAAGCAGAAACAGACATCCTTTACTATTCCTGTATGTACGTCTGGAAGCCCTAGAACTTATAGCAGCCAGCATGATTAGATTTCACACTGAGTCGACATTATTTAAATCAATATCTAGGACATATTAAGAAAACCTGTAGGCCTACCCGCGCATCGCCGGACAGTAGGGCGGTCGATAATAGCGGTATACATCAATAAGGTCACGCACAAAAGATCGCGACTGAAAAGGTCGCGTACAAAAGGTCGCCACACAAAAGATCGCAGGGTAATAATATCGCGAAGCATTAGATCGCCCAGTTATATGCAAATAATTGGATCGCACCTTTAATACGCGGTGCAGGCCCCCTTTCATCGTTTGAAAGCTGCGTTGTTGATTAGAACAGACATTATAGTAGAAGGTTGGCACAAATTTAAAAACAGACATTATAGTTAGCATGCCATAACTTAATTTGTCATAACTGAAGTTTGCAAATTCAACAAGAACTACTGTACAGTCATGAACCGTTGCTATTAATTAAATTTTGTTTAGTTTAATTACCCTGTGATCTTTTGTGTTGCGATCTTATTACCCTGCGATCTTATTACGCTGCGATCTTTTGTGTGGCGATCTTTTGTGCGCGACCTTATTGACCTAAACCGATTATAGCACATATATAGCTTTGGCCTTAATGGAAATGATTGAACGTGATAAGAATATTGATATTTGAGTGCATTTGCATTTTCATACTAAACAAAAACAACCAATCTTTTGTAGAGAACAAATTGTATGTATCAATGAATCGCCCAGAAACTGTATTCCTTTAAAAAATACAAGGTACTCACCTTTATTATCTGCGAGCTTTGGGCTTCAAATTACTACCAGTCCTAGTGAAGCACACGGAGTCTATAATCATTCTGCACTTTAGAAGGGGCAGCTGTTTCTATAGCAATTTACAACGGAATCTACTCGCAAACCAACCTCCGCTAATCCAAATTTACGTTCACATCTTAACCAACAAAACAAGGCTAAGTCGTTTATTCGGAAGGCAAAGGCCTTTAGGGCTCTGGCGATACAGTCATGTGACCTACAGTTCATCGTTAATTGGCCTGCATATCTAATGATGCGATCGCGGGGTAGGAAGCGGAGTTAAAGTCTATTGATGGTAGACGCCCTCGTAGCCGAGGGCTGAGCGCTGACAATAGCAGGATGCTAAACAAACGCCAACGAAACCTGAGGCGATTGATTCACTGGTTACTCTTGATGCTGACTAAGCCAAGTAAGTCAAGTGTCAAACAACCACATCACAAATCATCTCAGATATAATGCTAACATATAGTAGGCCTAAACAGAGAAGCCATATTAATAGTCAGTTGCATTGTTGATTATAATCTGCGGTTACCTCTCTAGATTGATAAAAAAAATGGCCTAAACATGCATATGCCATTTTGGCATTTTTAAATGCATATCAGCCTGCACCATGCAATCTCCTAAATTTCAATATACTTTCTTCTTCTAATACCAACAATGCACCAAGCGACTTTGGCCAGACATGGAGGAGTCCGTAACAAAGGGTATCAGCGCTCTGTTTACATATCCGTATATCGGTAACTTTACTTGAGACCTCCAGATTCGTAATCGTAATCGTAATCTCCAAACTTGTAAAGCGCCACTCGAAGGCCAAGCGCAGGACACCAGCCTATTCACGAGCGCTACGTCAGATCAGAGGGGTTTCCAGAGAGTAGTCCAAAAGAGGCCCGAGTCCGGTTTCCAGAAGACCAAACCAAATCAGAGGGGGTTTCCAGAGAGTGGTCCAAAAGAGGTCAAGTCCGATTTCCAGGAGGCCAAACCAAATCAAAGGGGGTTTCCAGAGAGTAGTCCAAAAGAGGTCCAAGTCGAATTTCCAGGGTGCCAGATCAGGAGAGGCAGAGCAGCTGTCAAGGGGGTGTCGTTTACGGCGAGAATAATTGGAAGGCGGAGGAATAGATGAGTCAGGGTAGGAGTATTTGAAAAGGTGAGACTTCAGTTTTGAGTGGAAAGCCCGGGGGTGGTATATGGAGGAAAATGAGGAGGAGGATGAAGGAAGGGTTGCAATGATGATGGAGGCACTGAGAAACTGCGGAATTCAGGGGGGAAGATCATTCCATAGGCGTACGTGGTGCTGTGATGGATATTGCTCTGACATTTGTGAAAAGGATGGAATAGCAGCTGTGCTATGCATAAGACTTATCAAAGCAATTGCGAACTCCTACATGTGACTTGCATCCAAATTCTTTCCCTTAAATCTCGTCCATAACTTAAGTCTCTCATGGATCGACCTACAATTTGTCGATACATTTACTGATATTTGCAAAAGCTTTCTTCGCCTGGAACAATCCAAGCGATCGGCTTTGATGGCGTTGCTACCTGTAGCCCAGGCAGCCTAAGCAGCGCGATACGTAAGCCGCGTGACTGCTACTGCTATGCCAGAGATGCATATAAAAATCAAATGTATTGAAGTAGAAATGTTTGTTCAATCTTTGAACAATGAGCAATAGAAGTACTGTGTTCCCATTTGGGAAGATGATGGAGAAATGCATTGAGTGATTGAAAGCTTCACATCGAGTGCAATGTTACTGCCCGTATTTATAAAAGAATATGAGATAAATTACAGTTTTTACTTTACGCAGTAATCGCTCTTTCTGTGGGCTATAATGCCTTTTTCAGATGTCGAAAAGGAAGTCCTCTTTGTCTGAGACAATCGCCATTATGCAGTCTGGTGCTGATAGCGAAACTGAGATGACACTGAACAGTTTGTTCTGCTATTGAGAAAGATGCTGACATAGTTATTATGCCACCAGAGATAGTGGATCATGCGTCTAATGAAGAGCCTATGGACGAAGATGACCCATTGCCTTCGACTCTCCATCTGATGTTGTAGGCCAGATACTGTTGCTGTGCATAAGGGTCCAAACAATCAGAGTCACAGTACTCTAGTACGACCATCATTCAGCTAAAATGTACATTCAAGGTAGAATGATAAGATTCGGATACAAATTGTGGGTTCTGGCATCTGACAATGGGTATCCGTTCAGACTCAAAGTGTGGGCCATAGACTGTTGGAAAATGCAGGCAAGCATTAAACGCCAAACACTGGACTGAGTCACCACGTTGTTACTTCTCTACTAAGTTGCACTACCAAACCGACGTGCCATAGCGTCTACTTCGACAACTTCTTCATGTGATAACTGTGAAATGGCACGACAACCAGTGTATGACTGTCTCTACCAACCAAAAAGTATGTAGTTGACATAACTCAACCAGCTGTCGTTAGAAAGTACAATCTTCACATGGTTGGTGTGGACATTCTGAACCCCTTCACGTCTAACCCCGCGTTTCGCTCCAAGAAGTTGTGGTGCCGCTCTTTATAAACGGTTTGAACATGACTGTTGTTGCTGCCTAGCATCTTCATGTTGAAGTCGGTGGATTATTTGATCACCTGGAGTTTCAGCGGCACATTGTTTGAGCAATGCTCAGTGATGGGCACTAAACTCATCTTTTGGTTAAACTTAAACTATTTTTCAACTAAAATAAAACAGTTTAACTAAAGTTGGCAACTGATTTTGGAAATAAGTTAACTAAACTAAAAATATTTAGTTAGACTTTTTCCAACTTTTATTACAAACCTTTTCACAATAACAGAGGTGAAGTGAACTGTAATAATGCAGAGCGTCAATAACAATTTCACTTTCAAACTATGTAATGTGTACCATGTAATATCCTACTACAGTTCTACCAGAAAATAATTAAGACAGTTGCTAATGCTAACGATGATGCATCAATCATGCAGTGCTATGCAGTTCACTAGACTTGAGTAATAATCCAGTTACTCATGACAATAATGATCAGCAACAGCAAGACCACTGTCAAATTTGTATCTGGATCGTAAGAAAAGAAGTTGATCAAGTGTTTCGTCAGACCATGATGTGGTTCAGAAAGTTGGTTGTAGACGTAATATTTCCAGAGATCCCTTTATTCACACAAAATGGACATTTTGCACTGAAGGATTTTTTCCAAGGATCTTACATTTGCACCAATTGTTATATTCCTAAGTACCATAATGATTGTCAATTAGGGGAAAGCTTATGCACTAATGAGTTAAGATGCAAATATGCAATTAGACATACATTAAGTGGACTGTCTTTCTGACCTGGCTGTGGAGTTATTTGGATGCAACTTCGATTGATGCTTTAAGTACAAGACACCGGCACCAGGAAAGTTGCTAAATAGCAAAAACACTGTCGAAGAATTTAAACATAGGCCTAGATGTAAAAAATGGAAATGAGCAGAATTCTTGCGATGAGAGAACAGAGAAACGAATATTATACATACATACATCGTTGAAGCATTACATTGGCAGTGTACAGAATTTGTGCGATGAAATTAGTCTAACAGGCCAAAACAATACCAGTTACATAGTAACAGTACTTCCTATAATCCTATGGGCCCTATTCGAACGCCATCATGACATGCTTTATTGTTTGCGGCAAAAACTCGTAATTAGTAATTATAAGTCGTAATTCTCTGATGGCTTTTCGTTTACAGAAATCGTTAGATTACAGAATGGATTAAAAGTGCATGCGTTCCAATTAGTTAAAGGTCGAATATTCAGTTGAAGAGCTGTAAAAAACTTCAGCTTATTCGATCGTCGTGGAGATCATCGAGCCGATCGGATTCTTCTGCGTCCTCCAGTAGAGGTTCGTTTATCGCAACAGTCAGGGCAGATCCTCTTCGTGCATCCAGTTTTATCAAGACTGCATATACGCTGTAAACAAAAGGTCAGAGGGTTACGTAATCGGAACCACACAAGGAAAAAGTGTTTGGGTGACCAACGTTGGCGCAAACGGAAGTGACAACACGAGTGGTACGTTTCCAGGCCATCTTCTGTCTAGAGTTTCTCTGACTGCGTCACCACTGCGTATTTCAGACGTAGAACAAGGGCAAAACGTGTTTTTTAGAATATGCAGTCGTGATTGCAATACTTATCCTACCCTTTTTATATAGGGACAAGTAACCTTTCTCGCACTCCACCGCTTAAGATTCAATTTTTTCTAATAAATTTTTTTTAAATTTATTGGTCGATTTTATATTTTTCGTAATCTTCGTTTATTTCCATACTGGCACTTTATTACTGTACCTATCAGCTACATGTGGGCCTATATGCATATTAACTTGATGCCTATATCCATAGATCCATTGGCGTCCCAAAAGCAAATTTCGGATCTGATTCCGAGAAGCATTTTAAAATGTGAAGGTCAAGTGTGTGGCTCACCAAACTAAGATGCTTCCTGCCGCATAAAAAGCAGCCATGACAAGGAAGACGAAACCAGTTGAAATTAACAGGGTGGCAGAATAAACAGAATTGAATATTACTGTTCCAATGACGCCACAAGTAACCTGCACACACGCAATCGCTCCGAATATGGCTCCTGTGCGAAAAATCAATAATAACAACATATGAGAGAAAGAAATTTTAAATTGTAAATGATTTATTAGTGCGATTGTCTTTCAAGCTGATTTCAATACTAGATTGCAATTGTCGTAGACTAATATAAACTGTTAATACGCCATAAACGCCAGGTGTTGCCGTGCAACAATCCAGAACCTGACGATGCGATTGGAGTTAGCTTGGATCCAGTAGGCCTAAGTGCGTAGTCGCGGTTTAATTAACGAAGACCTTAGGCGGATTCAGATGTTTTGACAGGGATCAATTAAGAAGATTGGGCTACGTGGCATAAAATTTAAAAGTTTGACGATCTCAGGAAGTCATCGAAACTTAGATGACCGCTTCTAAGTTTAATAAATTTCTGTTGATCGTTCATCTCATCGCGGTTTTCGTGATATGGTAAATACCACCACCAAAACCACCACCACCACCACCACCACCACCACCACCACCACCACCACCACCACCACCATCAGTAACCGTGGGGTGATCGCCCACTCCCGTAGGTGTCCGATGCCATTTTCACTATGTTCTTCCACTGTAGTCTGTCTAATGCGGTGTGGCTCAGCTCTTGAAGCGATGTTCCACACCATCCGATGATATCGTCCAGCCATTCCTTGTGGGGTCGTCCTCTCTTGTTTGAACCATCCATCATTCCGAATACTAATGTCTTGATCTTTCTATCATTGCTCATTCTGCATATATGGCCAAACAATCCCAGCTTCCTCTGAGTTATCTTCTGCATCATATTCTCTCTGAGATGTATTCGTCTATATAGTTCTGTATTACTAACTTTTTGTATCCATCCTATTCTCATGATCTTCCTATAACATATTCTCTGAAAGACCAGTATCCTTCCTTCGATGCCTTTTGTTATTACCCAGGCCTCGCATCCATATAACATGTTGCTGACAACGCATGTTTGTCTTTAGTTTTATGGTTTTGCTTCTCCAGATCTTATCCATAGCTTTTAGTACTGCTGTCGCCTTTGCAATTCTGTCCAGTAGTTCTTTTCTACCGTGCAAATCATACGCCATATTGCTCCCAAGGTATGTAAACTTGTAAACATTTTCTAACTGAATTTCGTCTACGACCATCTTCTTTGGTAAATTCTTTTCACCAAATACCATTTTTAATCAAAATCCACGGTAAGATCATATCTCTTTCCTTCTTCGTTCAGCGTTTCCGCTGTATGTTCCAATCGCTGTTCGTCTTCTCCAATCAGGTCAATATAATCGGCAAAGCAAAGGTCATTTATCCTAATGCCACATGTATAGCCTACCTTATGGTAAGGTATGCTTGTGGCATTAAACTATCTTAGAACGTGCTGCATGCGCCAATCTCACTGAAGTGACTAGCATACTCCCAGCAGACCACCTTCATAACCTTAAGGCCACCTAGTAAAGCTAGGCATAACAACTTTTGACCTATAGGCCTAGTGTAAATATTGGAAGTCAAAATACCTATGGCTGTCTCTTGTTCATTAGGAGCTATGACCCCAATCGCCCCCTTTTCCCCGGTAACCAAAGAAGGAATCTTCCTGCCGCATCAAACGTAGCCATGACAATGAAGTTGTCGATTTCGAACTACTTCAAACGCAGCTGGTTTGGGTGATGAAGATATTCACAGATTACACATTACACAAGCAACTGGAACAGGGTCGAAATCGGCTGTTATAGGTTTCTGTTGATATTATCACTATAGTACAGGTCCGCAAAGGTTCACCAGTCACTCTGGTACAGAGTAAAGCAGGGAGGCGACCTGACCGACGACTCTGATGAGCGTAGACTCGGATCCGACCTGGGCTGGTGAACCAAAGTCCTCCGTGCCCACCTTCTCGTGGTGCGGACCGTTAGTACCCTTCCTAGGAAGTACTCTTCCTAGGAGGGGGAACGAACGGGCACGGCAGGCAAAACCAGGGGAAGGCAATGGCAAACCACCCCTGTTAATCATGCCAAGAAAATCGTCATGCCACACACCAAACCACGCCGATGGTCGCGGATGGAGGGACTCCCAGGCCGGAGCGCTGAGGTGGGACTCCCAGGCCAAAGCGCGACTCAAGGGCTACTGGGAGAAGTAGCAAGACGGCAACGGAGACTGTGTGGCATGACGATCGCTAGGGCTCCTAGAGCCGACGGCACAAAGAGAGAGAGAAAGAGAGAGTACAGTACAGATTAATAAGCCAATTGCACCTAATTAAATTTAAAAAAGCCAACCACAGAATAAAAGTTCGAATTGTAGTTAGAAAGTTAGCAAAGTTTACATGCTGTTGTCGTGTTTACGCCGTAGCTGATGGATCCATCGACCTAAGAATCACAATTGAAATAAGTTTCTTTATAAGTGTGTGAGCAATTGTGTTGCTTTTATCTATCATCTAGATAAGCAAACGATACCTTGTTGATCGTCGTTCACATGGCTGGACATGAGTGAACGCAGGCTAGGATTAAGAAGGATTCCAATCATTGAAACACTGACAGCTACAAAAAGAAAAGATAACTTATATTGCTGAGAGAGCAAGTTTCAGAACATCCTACTGATTCTGTTGCTCCTTCTCCTTGGCCTAGTAGCTGGCTCTTGCGTTACTTAGTCCTGTATGCCTCAGCCGGATGTACCAACATGATCGCCTTTGCTTGTGGTAGGAATTTACTTAGCTCCTTAAAAATTGAGTACGCCTCGATTAAAGCAGTTGCCTGGCTATAATTGGCAATTGATTTTTAGCCAAACAACAACAAATAATTTCTAAAATGGATATACATTTCAACTATCTAACAAGTTATAATATTTTATATTTACACATACACAAGTCATTGCTTAAACTGTAACGTACCTACTCATTTGAACCATGTATGTGATAGCATTTATATATTGGAGCATCTATTATTGTAGGACTTACGTGGTTCCTATAATGGAAGCAGAACTAACTCACTTAAATTCACTTTAAAGAGTCACAAGCTACGACTTGGTAATATTGGTGACACCCCGACGCCAAAAAACTTGCAAATTGTCATTATTGGATGCGTAGCCATATCATTGCTGAAGCCTAAATTTTAAATTTAGAGATTGAGTCATATCGACTAACTGAGCAACATCATGACGGCCGTCTGTACGAAGCCCTTGTAGACGTTAGTGGCCGTAGATGCGAGGCCAGCCAAGAGGGCGATCACGTAGTCCGGCATCCCACAACACTTGAACAACGGCGTGACGATCATTGCTCCGACACTGGCGACAGCGATCGCAACTCCGGTGAACAGTCCGATCGTGTCGATGTCCCAACACAGAGGGCTGTTCATCATGAAGAGGTTTGAGATCGTAAAATCCAAAGATGGAAGGTTCGTGATGAAGAAAGCCGCGATTAGGAGATTGAGCTTCAGTCTTCCGAAGTGCATAGCTGGAGCGGTGGAAGCAGATTTCTCAACAAACAGGGCCACCATGGAACGCACCTGGACCCAGAGCAAGGACAGAATGGAGAGAAACGGTGACTTATCGGACGATGAAGGACTTGCGTTCATAGACTCAGCTGTAGATAGTTCATTGTTTCGTTTAGTTTCATTTGGCATGAAAAGCAATACGTAGAGCAGATTGACAGCAGATGTGACAACAATGGTCAGTAGCGGGACCAAGAAGCCAAATGCCGTGGTGATCTTCCCAAATACAATGGGAGATACAACTCCGGGTACGAGCATGGACATCTCTAAGAATGTGATTCGTATCATTCGCTTCTCCGGTGGTGTTCGGTCAACCATATAGGCTAGGCAACCCATCATTAGGGAGTAGAAGGACCCGCAGCAACCGATTACAGCATCGCTTATGAATAACCAGTAGATCGAAGCCTCGGTACAGATGACAAACGCTACAATGGAACTGCCGAGTAGGGCTCCAATAAGCGGTGGCAAGATTGCAAAACGACGTCCAAAAAGATCGCTACCTGCCCCTAGAATAATGGTGACAAAAAAGCCCGGAACTCCGGATATGAGGGACTCGTAAAGTGCGAACCGCGAGCTCTTGCTCTGAACGTCCTGCTGAAATTCGTAAACGGGATCGGATTTGTTGGAATGACACGGGTTAAAGGTTGCATTGATTTGGTAATGCGATATATTTTGGTCAGCGAGGACGTCAAGAGACTCTTTCGTGATCCATTGTAAAATGTATTTTTGCGATATAGTTCCAGCTGGAAATACGCCAAAGATAAAGAGGATGAGAACAGGCTCTACTAGAAACCATCTCTTCAATCGAGAACAACAATTTCCCTCCGCAGAAGTTGGCGAAGGTGGTGATTCGTACGCGTCTTTTCTTAGTATTGTTTCGGTCTCGCAACTCGGAGGGTCCATCTGCAACGCAAGGAAGCAAGTCACTGATTATTGATTAATTAAATAAGGAAGTAAGTAAGGAGGGAAACAAGTAAGAAAATTTCCATTGTTATCGCGATGCAAACTCCCACATTGTATAAACAACACTGCGCAGAAAACATCGAGGTCAACAGTATGAAGGTTGAAATTTCATTTATTGTTCGAGAGAAACTATAATAGGCCTAATCAAAATCTAACTTTACATCTGCTATATCGTTCGCGGAGAAGGTAACATTAGTTTGTTATGGTGAAATTTTGAAACCTTGTTTACGAAGGGAGATCCGATTATTCTATAGGCAACGTTGAATATACAGGCCTACCGACAATCGGCACGATATGCATTCTCTAACAGATGGCAGGCGTTCAGCTTAGGCCTACTGGAGACGATTATTTATTTCTTAACTCTGAGCGAAAGTCATCCCGCGTTTTCCTAACTGGTAGCACTGCAACATAATTTATCAAGTGACTCGTTCTTCACAAAAACGTGTTTATCTGTCAACGTGTTTTTGAGAACAGTGGCATTTCGTTGGATGGGTCTCGATCTGTGTTGAGTGGATATTATAACTGATGTTCACGTTTGACTGTTTGGTTGACAGGAGTGCTGTATATATATATATATATATATTATATATATATATATATTTCTCTTGAATAAGTTGTTTTGTTTATATATATTGTATTGTATTGTATTGTATTGTATATATATATATATATATATATATATATATTGTGACAAAAACTTCGCCCCACTTCTGGGCCAAATGTAACAAAACGGCCGACCGCCTAGTCTATCAGCGTGGCCATTTCCCTGGCCTTCCGTCCCCGTCAGTTACCAGGCCGAGCACGGGTCGAGATTCTCGACTCGAGAAGGGGAAATGCAGTCTTTCTAGGCGCAACTTCTTCAGGCGCGTGGGCCCGGCCTACGCCGTCTGTCAGAGATCTTGAAGTTCACGGGTGACACCGTAGATTTGACAGCTTTATTTGATCAACAATTTGACGAGTATAAAGACGAATGTCAGTACAATTTCTGTAGCCAACACAACGTAACTGATCATCAAACCGCATCATAAAATCTCAAGGCTAGCTAAGAAGAACATAAGAAGAGCTCTCTTCAATCTCCAACTCAATCATAAAAACCGCACGTGACCGTTTTTCCCGGCTTATATAGGCAACTAGGACCGGAGGAGGGAGGTGCATTAGGACATCACTAGCCAAAGATGACATAATACTAATAACAAGCTCGGAGAAGGAACTACAAATACTGGTGGAGAGATTGGACAGGACGGGGAGAAAATATGGAATGCAGATTAATACGGATAAGACAAAGGTCATGACAACGACAGAGACCATATGCCAAATTAAGATCAACCAAGAAAATCTGGAACAAGTGGACAGTTACATGTACTTGGGTTCGAAAATCGATAGGGACAGCGACTGCGGGATAGAGATCAGGGTACGATTGGCAAAGGGATATGCTGTAGCTACAGACCTCAAAAAGATATGGAAAAGTCATGACATAACAAATGCAACAAAGATAAAGCTCTTGAGAACACTGGTATGGCCGGTGGCCTTATACGGCTGTGAGAGCTGGACACTGAGGAAGGAGGAGGAGAGGAGAATAGAAGCGTTTGAGATGAAATGTCTAAGGATGATCATGCAAATTTCGTGGATGGAAAAACGGACAAATGAATGGGTGCTGGAGGCTGCGGCCGTGGAGAGGAATTTGCTTTGAAACAGTAAAAGAAAGGAAAATGATCTATTTTGGACATATCATGAGAAGGGAGGGAACATGTATAGAGAAGGAGATCATACAGGGCACGATTCCAGGGGATCGAAAAAGGGGAAGACCGAGAACGAACTGGCTGGAAAACATAAAGGAATGGACTGGGTTGACACTGGAGGAAATGCTAAGGTTGACGGAGGACAGGAAGCGTTGGAGGAACATCGTGCATGATGCGGCCGACTCTCGAATCGAGGATGGCTAGGAACAGAACAGAACAGAACAGCCAAAGAAGAAAAGGAGAGGGAAGTGTCCTAGGACATTACTAGCCAAAGAAGGATCAAAGAAAGCGGTACATCAAAGGCTAGGCAGCCAAGGCAGGCGAAGAGGCAAAGGAGGAGGGAGTGCCTAGGACATTACTCGCGAAATAAGAGAGGCGTGGGGAGGTGTCCTAGGATATTACTAGCCAAAGAAGAAAAGGGAAGGGAGGGCGGACATTACTAGGCGAAGAAGGATCAAAGAAAAGCCGCCAATGACTGGCCAGAGAGAGTTCAAAGAAATGCCGCTAGTACACATCAACCTCTGGATGGTATGGCGTGGGGGTCTACTCGACTCGACACGATCTCGTCGGCACACTTGAAAGGCAACTGTCGTCAAGCCAGCCGGTCGCTATGGCGACATTTATCCCACAGCTTACATGCGTCGAGTTTCTCGACAATATATATATATATATATATATAGTTATTTATTTATTTATATATATTGTCGAGAAATATATGGTGCGTCGATGTTTACACTTGGGTGAACAGGTGTTGAGCAGGTGAACAGATGTTGAGCAGGCGGCCTTGCATATCTAATTAGCTAGTTACAAAGGTGTTTTGTATGCGTCGCACGTTTGGCACGAAAAAGAAATAAGCTGATGGAGCGACTTGAAATATGTACAAATGGTACTTTGCCATTCCTGTGTGAGCAATTAATTACTTCAGCTAAGGGTTCAGCAATTGGGTACATTATTGCTATTGTTAAATGTGAGACCCCATCATCAAAGCCAGCACTATGGGTTTCTTGAGAGATTTTCCTATTGTAAGTAGTTCTCCAGGAGTGGCTGGCAGGAGCAAAGGAGTTTGCTATGGGTGGGAGCATATCTTCCAGGAAGTTTTTTTCTTAGACTGGTATTTTTGCTGAGAGAGATGTCGCCAAACCAGGAAAATAAGAATTGAATTTTACGGCCAAGCTTACGGAATCATTAAGTATGGTTTCATTTATGTTTAACTCATTTATTGTGATATCCCCATTTTCTGTGTTAACTATAGATCTAATAATTCGCCATGTTTTTCCATATCATTGGTGTATTTAGTAAACTCATTAATATAATAAGTTTGTACAGCCCTATGACGAAGTGTTTTAAATTTGCTGAGATAATTTGTGAATTTATATTTATTCTCAATAGTATGGCTCTTAATATACTGCAAATACAATTTCTCTTTTCGTCTCACTGATCTTAATAAACCTTGAGACATCCATGGTTGATGAAGAGCATTTTTAGTGATATTTTGGTGGCGTAATTAAAGGGCTTCATCATAAACAATTTTAAACGTATTCAGACACGAGTCGTATAATAGATTTGGATCATCCTCTTCACATAACTTCAGGACAAGTGTCCACTTCACTTCTGTTAGAAGTTTTTAGTGAAAGGAATGACTCGTTATTGACTGTCCGTACGGTTCTTACATCTCCGATAGGTATTAGGTTTAAAGTCCATCCATATTGTTTTTGGTAAGTGATCGAATATTTCTGCAACTGCCATTGCGGATTCAATTACAAACTTAATGAAATTGGTAAATATGTTATCAATTAGTGAGGCCGTAGAAGGAGTTATTCTAGTGGGCTGTAATATCATAGGAAGAAAATGATGCATGGTCATACATTTACAAAGTCACTAGTAGGGAGTAGTTTTGAAATCCAATATTTTATCCTCCATTAAAAATATTTTCTTATTGGCGTTCTTTTTATAGTTAGTGAGGATAGTAAGCGTTCAAAATCCTCATTAAACACATCCAATTTCTGCCCAGGTGTTTGTAAATGATATCTATAATCAAATCCATACATTTCTGATGCAGGAGGCTTATGAATAGACTTTCATATGTCTTAACAGGAGCATCGGAGCATTTATATCATGTCTATGAAAGTCATTTTCATCCTTAACGAAGAATCCAACACCACCACCTCTTCCCTCTTCCCTATTTTTATGAATAAACTTATATCCTGGAATTGAGATTGCATTGGCCGTTAGTTCAGTAAGCCAGGTTTCTGTTACAGCAAGAACTTTCACTGATAGTTGCTGCAGGAGAAATTGAATCTCATTAATTTTAAGCTAATGCTCCTGCAGTTTAAGTGCATTTTTGAAGAAGAGTGGATGTCTCGGGGTAGCCTACGTAATACATACTACGTATGCAATAGAGTCTTGAAAGCAGGAGAAGATAGGCTTAACAAAGGCATCCTAGCAAACCAGGACGATGAAGTGGATATATCTACATAAATTACCTTCATTCAGAGATGAATCGAGATCAAGCTAAAACTTCATCAAGCAATAGAACAAGTTGAGTCCACATTTGCGGGAAAAAGAAAAAATAGAGTCATTTTGAAAAGAGTCATAAACAGACCTTCAGTATGGGTAAGAAGCATGCGACGTTTGGCAACAGTAGAAACATTCGTACCTCAGATAGTTCATCAGCACCGTAGTAAGTGGTAGGGTTTACATCCTGTTTAGATTGCCATCCTCAAAATCCTCAACAGAAAAATGCAGTCGTTTGAAGAGAGTCATAAACAGACCTTCAGTATGAGTAAGAGGCATGCGACTCTTGGCAGCTGTAGAGACACTCGTACCTCATATAGTTCAACGGCGTACTAGTAAGTGGTAAGGTTTACATACGTTTAGATCGTATTATAAAACATGTAATATACGTGCGAGATAAGCCGAACCAGTGCGGGAAGTTCCTCCACACACAGCAAATGGCCTCATGCTTGTGTGTAACTGTTTAGATAGCCTGCAAATTCTGCATACATCGTTACCTACCTGTGCATCTAACAATGAAACGTTTGGCTCTTACGACTTGTGCACCCATTTAATTTAACTCGTCTCGAAGTCCGTCTTTAAAGAGACTTATATGAGCCAGCATTAACATTCCGGTGAGTCAGCCGCTGTTAACAAACCCTGACACAGTTAGATGCCAGCGGAATGAGCTATAGAGTCCGGTTTCACTCATCAGTAGGATGCTTTGTCGCCAATAGCCTTAGTAAACGTGTATGTCTGCATGTTATCACGCACATCATGAACATCTTGTCGGAAATGGCTTGAAGCAGAAGCAGACATCCATTACTACTCCTACATGTCCGTCTGGAAGACCTAGAACTTATAGCAGCCAGCATTATCAGACTTCACACTGAGTCGACATTATTTAAGTCAACATCTAGGTCACATTAAGAAAACCCACACCCTAGCATCCCCGAACAACAGAGCTGCCGATTATAGCATATAGTTTGGGCTATAATGGAAATGATTCGACGTGATAAGAATATTGATATTTGAGTGCAATTGCACTTTTAAAACAAAACAGAGCAATCGTTTGTAGAGAACACATTGTATGCATCAATGAATCGCCTAGAAACTGTGTTCTTTTATAAATACAAGGTACTCACCAGTGGCGGTCTTAGATTTTTGGACGGGGTGGGGGGAGACTAAATAGTTAGTTGATCTAACGAGAATTAAGCATTAGGAGATCAGGAGGCTTTTGTTACCAACAAACATTGTAGGCAATGTATATGGCTAATTAAACGTTATTTAAACTGGGAGCTAAAATGTGTATAGAAAGCTAAGAAAAACGAGGGGACTAACTTTCCAGCTAGGGGTTGCAGCCCCTAGCTCCCTCCCGGTAAAACCGCCATTGACACTCACCTTGATTATCTGCTAGCTTTGGGCTTCAAATGACTTCCTAGTGAAGCACACGGAGTCTATAACCACTCTGTTCTTTATAAGGGGCCGCTGTTTCTGAAGCAATTTGCAACGGAATCTATTCACAAGGACCAACCTCTGCTAGTCCTACTTTACGTCCGCGTCTTAACAAACAAAAACAAGACTACATTGTTTATTCGGAATGCAAAGGCCTTTAGGGCTCTGTCAATACAGTCATGTGATCTAAGGTTCAACGTTAATTGGTCTGCATATCTAAGACTGGGATCGCATGCAGGCTCTGAAGCACAGTGTGAGTCTTTTGAGGGTAGACGACTCGTAGCCTATTGTAAGAGCTGACACAATAGCAGGATGCTAGACAAACGCCAATGGAACATGAGGCAATTGATGTCACTTGTTACTGTTGATGCTGACTAAACCAACTAAGTAAAATGTCAAATAGTCACATGACAATACAATAAAATATTCGTTTATTCGACATACAATGTTATCATAGACGCAACATGTGACAAATCACCTGAGACCATCATGCTAGCATGTATAGTAAGCAGAGGCGCTATAGTCAGGTGCATCGTTCAGTACAGTCTGCACTTGATTCATAGAAATGACCTGAATATTTCTATGCCGTTAACGCCTTTTTAAATGCATATATCGGTCTAACCATGTCTTCTAAATTTCCATAAGGATGCTGCTATCTTCTTCTAAAGCCAACGCACTAAGCGACTGTGCCTCACATGAAGGTGTCCGTAACAAAGAATATCATCGCTCTGTTTACATAGCGTATATCGGTTACTTTACGTGAGACCTCCAGATTGCGCTGATATTAATTTTGTGAGACAGAGGTGGAATAGCTGCTGTGCTTTGCATATCAAAGCAACTGCGCACGCCTACATGTATGTGCCTTGCATCCAAATTCTTTCCCTTAAATCTAGTCCATCAGTTAAGTCCTTCGTGCATCGACCTAGTACGATACTTGCAAATGTTTTTTTCACCTGGAACAATCCAAGTGATCGACCTCAAGGTGATCGGCTATGATGGCATTGCTACCTGTTGCGTCGGCAGAATAAGCAATGCGTAAGCGCACTACGATACGTCAGCCGCGTGAATGCTGTTGTGACAGGTGGTATCCGGGTGGTATTGGCTTTCGACGTGCATCACAATGTCAAACGTCTTCAATAAATTGCGCTCCGGAAATTAAATACGAAACAACCGTCAACCGTTTCTGAGTCTCAACTTATATTGCAATAGTTCAGGTGCATTCAGGCAGTCACATACACGCAGTCTCTTTGTCTGTCTGTCTCTGTCTCTGTCTGTTTGTCTATCTCTTTCTGTCTCTGTCTCTGTCTCTCTGTCTCTGTCTGTCTGTCTGTCTGTCTGTCTGTCTGTCTGTCTGTCTGTCTGTCTGTCTGTCTCTCTCTCTCTCACACACACACACACACACACACACACACACACACACACACACACACACACACACACACACACACACACACACACACACACACAAACGTCTCCTCACTCATAGGCATATGAATCAGAGGTACAAAAAAACACTTCATCCCTTGAGATTGAGAAAGTGGGCATCAAACTGGTCTAGATATTTTGCTCGTGTATGATTTGGGAATAGAATTCAAACCAATATGAAAGTAAAATTTTATTCGGACATGGTTTAGACGACAAAAGTCTGAAGAAGTGAAATAAGTGTATAGCTAATTTGTATAGCCCCTCTTCCATAGAACATTTTCACAGACGAATAAAAACTCAGAGGTGGTGTCGACCTGACAATTCAAACCTCGATCAAGTAGAATGGAGTTCATCTATTTCTGGAAGAATAAACAAAGACCAACGAGGAAACTCGAGTCTTGGGATTGATAGGCAACCTGTTCCAGACTGATGGACAAAGCACCAAAATCATTTATGGAAAGATTTAAGATGGACAGATTGAAGGTGTAAATAGGCACATTAGACATACATCAAGTGAACTGACTTTCTGTATATTGACCTGATTGTGGAGTTATTTGGATGCAACTTCGACTGATGCTTTAAGTATCAGACAACAGCGCCAGAGAAGTTGCTAAATAATAAAAACCATGTCGAAGAATCCATATGTATAATTGCCCAGTTCTGTGTGTTCCTTGATAAACGCTAATGGAATGTATGGAATGCGCACGGGCTATTTGGAATGTGCATATATGGCGAGCACGATGTATGCCCACGGGCTATTATCGGGCGATCGCCAAGCAGTCGCACGGGCCGATGAGACACGGGCTGCGCTGTGGAATGTAACTCATGCTGTCTAAGGCCTGCATCGGGCGAATGCAGGCACATCGGCCCTGCTAACCTATGTGGCTAGCTTTATGTTGCATTGTCGCGTAAACGAAACAGAGACAACCCGTTATATATGACGGGCAGTGATGGGCACTAAACTATATTTTTAGTTAAACTAAAACTATTTTCCAACTAAAAAAATATAGTTTAACTCAAGTTGGCAACTAATTTTGGAAATTAGTTAACTAAACTAAAAAAGTAGTTAAACTTTTTCCAACTTTTTTCCAACTTTTACGACAAACATTTTCACAATAACAGAGGTTAAGTGAACTGTAATAATGCAGAGTGTCAATGACAATTTCACCTTCAAACTACAACAAGGACAACAACAAGAACGAGAACAATAACAAGATCAAGAACAAGAAGAACAAGAACAAGAAGAACAAGAAGAGAAGCAAAGAGAAGAAAAACAACAACAGCAACAAGAACAAAAAGAACAAGAACAAGGAGAAGAACAAGAAAAATATAGAACCTTAAGCTAACCTTAAGAGGCAGCAATACAGAGGTGTTAGCGACTTCATGTTTCCTAGCTCGGCATAAAAGAGCAGACGACAAGCCCTCTTCCTCTCCGTCTGGTCTTCCAAAGACAGTGTACGTTCAGTGTTTTCACTTTAGCTGAGGAGTTTAAGGGGCGCAAATGCAGTCGAAATCTAGAAACAAATATCTGTACTGCTGAGCTTTCAATCTCTGACCTTACGACTGACAGTTCAGCACCATGTAACCACTGGACTAGACCACGCACCCCAATTCAAAATAGAAATGGGCTCTAATTTAAGAAACTCAGAACGCGGAGACCACTATAGAGATGCTTCGCTCTCAGTGGTTAACCCTATATTGATAGGTCAGTGAGTGTAACTGCTTCATTCAACTCGTGGTCATTAGTCTTCATCTTCACCACAATCTGGCCCAATGTCTGGAAGAATGGTCAATCGTGTCTGCGCGAGACTGCCAATGGAGGCCTTCTCTAACTATGCGATCGTCATACATACGCACACAGATGAACTGTAGCTTTCTTTTGAATTTCTAACATCAGACAGTTCGTGGTTTTCTGGTGTTGATGTATGGAAGCGAAAGACCTGAAGATCTTCAGAAGGCAGATAGGTGAAGCAATTACGTTCCAATTGGGCTTCAGACGCTACAACGAACTCTCGTGTATAGCCTGGGGTGGAGCCAAGCAACGAGGTCCAACCCAGGACATGATCTTAAATTTGATTCTTTCCTTCACAGGTAGCCAGCGCATGTGTATCCCTCATGTATTCTACACACGAGAGAATTTGAGTTAAGTGAGAAACACTTAAGAACAGATTGTAGGCCTATCTGATCAGAGGCGGCGCTACACCAGGGCGCGCCAGGGCAAATGCCCGGGTAAAAAAGCCTTTGCCCTGGTCGATGCCCTGCTAGAATTGTTGTCCTGTCCAGAATTTGTTCGGGCACCTATTTGTTATATCCTGATAATTATATAAATTTACTTAACTCACTTAAATGTTAAAATTTGCCTAACAAATGTCAAAAAGCGTTCAGCTTTCGGGGTCTTCGCCCATCTGACCTCCTGATAGACAATTAGGCCCTGTAATAGACTAATAGTGCTTGGGGCGAATTATGGCAAGCGCGGTAGCGCGATCTTATAGGCTGTGACTAGCGGACCGCCAGGCGGCCCGCTAGTATTCGAAACTTGCGGGCCGCCTGGCGGTCCACTAATCAATACGATATTTTGTGACTAGCGGACCGCCAGGCGGCCCTGAAATTTCAAATACTAGCGGGCCGCCAGTAACGTGATTCCGCCAGAAACCCTTTCAAATCCGAATTCTTGGTCCAAAACATTGGCTACACTAACCCTAAGACTAACCCTAAACGTCTTAAACTTGTCACTGAAAGACCCCAGTCGGGACGGTTGCTTTGTCCTTCGTTTTTTATACTTTCTGCGGCCATGGGCCCCGCTTGGTGCAGCATAATCTTAGCGAGGAATATCGCAGTTCATTCTTGGCACGTGCAGCCTTCTTCTGCGCATACTTTTTCTTGGATCATAACGTCTTGGCGTCACGAATTGTAAGTATACTAAACTTACTCGGTTCATAGAGTTTTTTGGGAATTTTCTAAGTCGTTAAAGCTAAAAATTTGACCAACATATTTATGAGTATCATTTATGTTGGTCCGTTACGGCCGCCATATTGCTTGTGAAAGTAGCCACGTTATGTAATCACGTGACGTCTTACACGTGACTGGCGGCCCGCTAGTTTTTCGAAACTTGCGGGCCGCCTGGCGGTCCGCTAGTCACTTCGGATCTTATATGGTCAACATTTAGGCTCGCTCTACCGCGCTCTCCATAATTCGCCCTCTGCACTGGTTACTTGTATGTTTGCCCTGGCTATGCCCTGGTTACAAAAAGTGTCTGGCGCCGCCTCTGTATCTGATGAATTCTCTGCTACCTTCTAAGAAGACAGAGCTTTTGGTCTGGTTGCTTGCGCCACTATAGAAGCAAAGTGTGAGCTTGGTGAATATCTACGTTGTTGGTGATGTGCTGATCTTAATTTTTGAGTTCTTGGTTGTGGTGGGACAATATTAAAATTTACTACGGGTAATTGCTCTGCCATAAGTAAGAGCCCGGATGTTTAAAATTGGACTTTGGATACTGGATAACTAGAAGACAATAGTTTCGAACCGCATAGAGGTCGTCCATAATATTACCTCATTTTGGGACCTTCCCTTTGCATGTTCGTATTTGGCATTCCTTTTACTGTCCCCTTTTGAGATCGTCCAGACTTCAGCGTAGTACTTAGGCTTGTATTAGACTACCCTTTGGATCTAGCAGGGAACTGTAATTGATTCGATAATGCAACCCAGTACAGACTGTCCTTTCTGACTATATTTGAAGATGGAGACCACTGAAAAATTTACCAAATATAGTTGCAGACCCTCGCACTAGGCATGACTTCCTCGCCTTTTCGCTATGGGTGACCCTTTCTATCAGCTATCGCGGCGATCTCTATGGAATACCCCTTCAGAAGAGAAGCAGAAAGGAGCTCATGTCGCAAGTTGCCAAGCAACTTCTTTTGGGAAGTGTCGATGGGCCAACCACATCAAATTTTCTGTGCTGGGCAATGGAAGTTCGGGTCGGACGAGTAACCAGGTCGCCTTGAACAGTGGATAGAAGGAATCATTTGGTGAGGAGGCGCAGTAATGTAGCTTATTTGCTTCAGCATGGTTCTCAAGTACTAACACTTGGGTCGCCTTGAACAGTAGATAGAAGGAATCAGCATAAGCACATGGCAATGTCAAATCGCTTCCATCTGATTTACCGCATAGGTTCTTTAATTGGATATGGGCCACACAGTTTTAACTCTGCACAGACGAATGCTTTCATCAAGCTGGTGCTGGGGGCGCAGTAATGTAGCTCACCGTACTTGCTTCAAGCATGGTTCTCAAATGCTAACACTTGGACGTTTTATTCCCCGCAAAAGTTTAGTACTTTTATCATCGAATTCGGACTTTACTCAATCCTGCTGGGAATGATCCATTACAAACAAACAGCTGTTTAAAAATGCTATAAATTTTAAAGGCAGACCAGTTCATTGAATTAGAAAGAAATTCAGCGTTGGACCATAGGTTTGTTGTGCAATGCGCAGCTTTTACAAGGGCCCTGTTCGAGATCATCGACTTGTTTTACTTGAGTACGCTAATGCTGCTCCTCAGCTCCTTTTCCACCTTCATTGTACTTGTAGTTACTCAATACGGTTAATCTAATCCGAAAATGGGTGTCATGAAGAGCAGTCTCTTAAGCTATCCCTGAGGCAGCCATGGGTATGAAGTGCAAGCGACTTCATTTTCTTAGCCTCGACATAGGAGGGCGGATGGCCAGTCCTTTCCCTCGCCGTCTCATCTTCCCACCGACAGTATACGGTCAGTGTATAGCCGAGTTGGCTAGGCGGCTCACGCGGAGCACAAATCTCAAACCAAATTTCTGCCTCGACCTCTCGATTGACAGTCCAGCAACAGGCTAACCACTACACTATCGAGGACCCTATAGCCCTCGAATTAAGCACGTGAAAGTTCAGTGTTTGATAGCCATAGTTAGTTGTAGGTTGCCTCAACTTGCCTGACTACTGGCATTTTCTTGTGAGGAATGAAATTTTAACGCGAATTTGTTTAACCTTTCTTATTTATAAAGATAAAAAAAACAGACAAGCTATGTGATAGGAATTCAAGTATGGACCCATCTTGCAAACGCTTGTTGGAGGTCGACGCAGGCCAACAGCTGCGCGTAGTTGCCGTTCCTATAGAAACAACAAAGAAACAAGAAACCAGAACGTGAGTGACATTATCATGTTAACTTTGATATGTTTCTGTAGTCACTGGCACTAATAAAACGTAATTTTAAAACACAGGCCTAAATACAGGTCTAAACACACGTGTCCGATTTCACTGTTGGGGTTATTTTAGGCCTCACTGTATAACCCGCTGTAACTGGCAGCCACCTAGGCCTACTTACACCCCATTGGGCTCAGCCGCTAACCCGTTGTCACCAGTGTGGGCCATCTATGGGTTCAATTAGTATGGCTGTCTGAGAAACGCATTGAATTAGAATATGGCGTGACTGCGGTTTGTAGGAAAAGTGGAAAACTTTGGCTCACTAGTTCAGAGCGATGTTCGGATTTTACAACAGGCAAACCAAGCAGCAGCTTAGAGATCATGCAGCATCAAGGACCTTCATCCGACGCTCTGAACTACGGATTGACCTGAGTTTCGACCAGACTGAGTGCCACAAAGACCCCTATGAGTTCAATTGTGAAATTTAAGAAGTGTCCATGTAGTAGTTACATTCAAAATAATGTCACCTTTCAATTAAGTTTCAGGTTCTTTTTGTCAATGGGTCTACATACCTTGCAAAACTGTTTCAGGGCAAGTAGACCTCCACTTGGTTTTCTATCGGCATCCCACAGTCTGGACAGTCCTTTGGCCTAGGTTGTCTGTTGAAGCAATCTCTGCATATCGCCAGATGTTTGCATGGCATCAGACATAGGCCTTTGCTCAGTAAGTTGCGACGGCATATCATACATTTGTTGATGACCTCCAAGTAGTCGCAGAGTCGACTCTTAACTAAAACATATTGGTTGTTTAATAATTTTTGGCAGCACCTAAATTATTATCCCTCACCGTTCTCTTAAAAGGAATAATGATCCAAAGAAGCCTACTTGTCAAATATAGTGCTAGCGACAACTTTTGTACACTGCGATCGACTATGCCGCGACTTCGGCATATCATGCTCTGTAGTGCAGTCGACAATTCTTGTGCAACAATCTGCCACTGAGAGTCCGAAATGGTCCGCCAGGAAGAGCCTAAATTAAATGTAGCGTGCATTCAGCTCTGTCATCTAGCCATATTTAGTCGACTTCGATAAATCTTTGTGGCTTCTGTATTAACCAGTATATCATATCAGAGTAATACATAACATAAGGTCGGCTCTTTACCAATGAACTGTCACAGACCACAGCCTCATCTCTTCTCTGTTCTCGCCTTGATTGAGCCAATTCTGTGGAACTTTGTAGGCATATAACAAATCTTCCAGTCAACAGGCTTCAACGCATCCAAAATTGCATCTTCTCATTCAAGCTCATTAACCCTTCTCGGTCAGCTGCATTGGCTTTCTATAGAATTCAGAATAGGATTCAAACTGGCGTATCTTACCAATAAAACCCTCACAACGAACACTTCTCATTCAAGCTCATTAACCCTTCTCGGTCAGCTGCATTGGCTTTCTATAGAATTCAGAATAGGATTTAAACTGGCGTATCTTACCAATAAAACTCTCACAACGAACACTTCTTCTTACCTTTAACCACTGCTCTCTCTGTGTCTGTCTCTCTCTGTGTCTGTCTCTGTCTGTCTGTCTGTCTGTCTGTCTGTCTGTCTGTCTGTCTGTCTGTCTGTCTGTCTGTCTGTCTGTCTGTCTGTCTGTCTGTCTGTGTCTGTCTGTCTCTCTCTCCTTACATTCCGCCACGCAGTCTGCGTTCTTCAGGTATGTTGGACATTGTTGGTTGAGCATCGATGTAGCACTGTCACTGGCTCTTGTTCATTCCATTCTGCTGCCTCTACGGAATGGAACGGACTACCACTGTTTGCCGAAGTTCGAAATCTATCTCTTCCTTTAAGAAAAGCCTAAAAACTCACTAGTTTTCATTGGCTTTCAAGAATTTGGATATCAACAGCTTTTCACCTGTTGACAGACTACGCCTAACCGTGCCTCAGAATCGTAATTCTGTGTGACCATGCGCACGTTAAAATGTTTGTAATAATAATATATCCATGTCATGCATACATACGTACACACATATATACACACATGCATAGGCCTACATGTATAGGCCTACTAACTTACTTACACAGCCCTTCACAAATAAATAAATTCAAGCATTACAAATGCCATCATAAATTGAATTTGTTCAAAATTAATTAAATGAGTTTATAGGAACTGGTTAGTTACAAGCGTTATCTGGAAAATGGAAGCTGCTTTGCGACAGACCTGGCGATTGAAACATGTTTTGGCATTTCGCATAAAAAAGTCTGACTGCGTTAAAAAAAAACTCCAATATACGTTTTGATAAAACGAAACTTAAAATTTTGTGACTACCTGTATCGTCCACATTTCGATCATTAAGCAGTAGTTCCATTTCATCCGCTGACGGGACTGGATTTGGGTTGAAATTCATGAAGTCCAAAACAGAGTTCACATCTGGCACCCACTTACTTCTGTTTTCTGCATAAAAATTGCAAATTTGATGAGTCATAGAAAATATAGCGTCTATCAATGGAATAGACAAGGCATTAAAGACTTTTCAGTAAATCCATATATCTATGAACTTTTTATCTTCTCGTTTCATGATGGCCTATGTACAGCAACATTATAACTTGTACAGTAAAAAATGGGACCAAGTGCTACCTATAAGATATTAGAGTGGACCCATGGTCTGAGCAGCCCCTATGCCAACGCCTTTGAGATCCGTATGGTCTCGACCCTGTTCATTTCTCAATGAATTTCATAAAAGCGAAAGCGTTGGCAGACAGGCCAGATATTCGTTACGCAGGCCTAGGGCCTACACGAGGTTTGGGGTATTTCGCTTTTCACTTATTCAGGCAAATTGAAGTTCTTTTCCGGGTAGGTTTGGAGCCAAACAGTTGGTGGTTTGACTGGCTTCTGCTCATGAAAATCGTTGCATATTTAAGAACGTTTGCTAGCTTTGATAACTGACAATAATCAAAACTTCCTGTAAGGTGCAAAGCATACATACGTAGCTGAATTAGATGAATGGCTCTCTTTATTTTGCTCTCTGGAAATCCCATTTTAAGAAATACTACAAATAAAAATTTAATAATCCAATTAGAATAATATCAACGACACATTAGCAACAGTAGCAGCAGCAAGAATAACATGATAATGAGAAGCAGTAGTAGTGGTAGTGGTGGTGGTGGTGGTATAAGTAGTAGTAGTAGTAGTAGTAGTAGTAGTAATAGTAGTAGCAGCAGCAGCAGCAGCAGCAGCAGCAGTAGTAGCAGTAGTGGTAATAATAATAATAATAATAATAATAATAATAATAATAATAATAATAATAATAATAATAATAATAATAATAATAATAATAATAATAATAATAATAATAATAATAATAATAATAATAACAATAATAATGCTGTCTCCGTAATCAATCAATCAATCAATCAATCAATTTATTGATCCACAAAAGCAAACGTGACAATATACAAGAAAATATAATTTAAATAGCCACTATGATGCTGAAAGGTTTGAAACATTAAGATATTCATGGGTTTAGAAGGCTATATCATGCTGTGAGTGGTCAATAGGAAGCCCTAAAAGGACCAGGGTCCCGCTAGTAAGGGCCCCCATTTACTTAACAAAACTCGACGACGGCCATGTACACATGAGCCTTTGAGACCTATTTAGAGACAACGAATTTGCAAAAGGTGGGCAACTAGTTAACAGAATAGTAATGAAATGTTTCATCTGTGAAAACAAAATAACAAATCCAAGTAATAATAATAATAATAATTTATTATTTCCTTTTTTGTTTGAGCGTTTACGAATATTAAGCTGGTTACCACGAATTATCAAATCTGGCGCTAAAGAAGTCAAACGATTAATGACCTCACACATTGACGTCACAGCACAACAGTTTTAAGACGCCATAATTCATTTTCGAACTTCGCTTTTCGTGGATTTCTAATAAATTCGCTGCTTTTAAACAAAATTAAATTCGTAAATTGTTTAAAATTCTTGTCGGACTTCGGCATAGATTCTAATTGTTCAGAATCGATTTCTTTTCGGAAGTTATCTCTATCCTTGTCATGTCTTTATCGAAGAAACGAAAATCACCGGAACCAACAGATCGAACGCCAGGATGCACGAACTGTAAGTTAATGCACAGAAGAGTCAAATATGAGCACTTTTTGTTGCTTGTTTTTTCATTAATGGCCTCAAACAGATATTTCTTAATCAATCAACAGCTAACAATAAATAATAAGAATGGGTAATCGTAAAGTCTTACGCCAATCCTGAATAGCTTATTTTCACGTGCGTGCATTCTCAGTAACTTTCACACAAGGATATGAAATAATAATCAACCTATGTACGTAACATATGTATGTATTTATGGATCTCATTGTAATTAGTAACGCCTATTGCGCCGGTGTCTAATGCATAAGGCATCAACCGATGGCACACCCAAAACAGTCCGTAATCAGGTCAATATTTAGAAAATCAGTCCGCAAGACAGAGAAGCAGCCCATGGTGGATAAGCAATTTGAAAGAGGTTAAGTTTTATGTTGAGAACGAAATGACAAGCGACTGAGCAGAGTCCGCAGACACGGAGTGAGTTCCAAAAACTAGGCCCAGCAACCGAAAAAGCTCATTCACCAAGAACAGTTCTTTATTTTTATTATCATTATTAATTGAATTTGTAACGCGCGCATGGTCACACCGAAATGTGAATCTTAGACGCAGATAAGTCAGTCGCCAGGAGAAGATGCAATTAGATATCCAAGTGCTTAGACCTGTGTTTTAGACCTGTATGACCAGTCTGGGAAATAAGAAGTGATTTTTAGTATTTTAAGTAAGTAAGTAAGCAAGTAGCCTTTATTTGCATATGAAAGCACATATGCATTAGCCTACATGTATACAATGATCACATACAGTTTGAAAATGAACAATAACAGGAGCTGATTATAAAGTCACACATTACAACTAAATATTAAGCTGCTAAAGTCACACATTACAACTAAATATAATTAAGCTGCTTATAAACCATTTAGATTTAACAAGAGGCAGCATATGGCTGCCGGAGTTCAAAGTTTTATAAACTATGAGCCCCAATTTGAAACTAATTGTACTTACATAAATGTTTGTACATAAAAAACTTTATTTCTCGTATGTTTTTCGCCAACTCATACTAAGCTATTACTTCCTCAGTTTTATTTTTCATGTACACCTACAGCGTTTCGCCTGTTGTTCTACATAATAAACGAATATAAACAAAAACATATGCATGAATGTATGCATTGTTCATGTAAGATTTTGCTTAACGCGGTTTAAATAACAATAAAACTATTTTTTCCAGTCGTTCAAGTACATTTATATTATCAGTTTCATATTGTGTTATTCCTCATTTCTGTTGGTTACCGTGGTTATTAGAAGGTGACAACAAAGCACGCAAATTTGGCTTGCTTGCGCTACTTACTCGGCTATCAATGTTTGTTATCTTTTTAAACATTTTTTTATTTGCCCACAAATGTCACGCTTAGATTCTTACTTTTTCTTGGTTCTACTTGTTTTAAGCTTTAACATCTATGATGTGTATGTTAGGCTGGCCAATTTTTATATTGGCAAAATTATTTCCTGGGATTTTCCATGGCACACCCTCTAATTTGATGATAACTGATGTAAAATGTACACAGTAAAATATTGGAGAGCGGGTGTCCAACCAGCAACAGTAGTTGATATGATGAAGTCGATGGTTGATCGTTGGGTTGATCGTCGTCTGAAGAGTCTTCCGAAGAGAAAGCCACAGCATCTGATGCAATCGATTCCGTTTCCTGTCGGCGATGGTCATTTTGTTCAACAATCGAACCATAAAACTCCAAATCGGCTTATATCTGAACCACTACCAAATAGCTGCATCATTGACAACCCGCTGTTCAACGCGACATTGGATGGGACCCGGATATCAACTCGCCAGGCAATGATGATTGTTACTCCCGCTCTTGCTGCAGCAGGAATTGACGTCAATCAGTTGTCTTTGTCGCGCACCTCTCTGATGGAAGCTCGCAATGTTTCACGTGAAACGCTTGCAGCAACGGTACGACTAAACTTCCAGCCAACAGTTCCACTTATTACACACTTTGATGGCAAACTGCTGCCAGATCTGGGCGGAAGCAAGCGTAACTGTCTATCAATTGTCGTGTCTGGTTTGGACGTTGAGAAACAGCTTGTTATCGCAAGGCTTCCGGCTGGAACTGGAGTTCTCGTGGGTCAGAAGATTGTGGAATTCTTACGTGAGTGGTCAGGCGTCGAAGAGCATCTGGCAGGTCTTTACTTCGACGACAAGCAACACTGGAATCCACACTGGAGCAATCACTATTGTGTAGCAATCGTTCAATCGGCGCCTCCTTTTTCTCGCATGCCGGCGCTATATGCTCGAGATCTGTGTGGCCGCCGTGTTTCATACTTTCTTTATCTCAGAAGGATCGGAGATAGAGTTGTTTGGTCGACTGAAGTCCCAGTGGGAATTCACCGATAAGTCAAAGATTGATCCTCTGGATACAGACGAAGCTGGTGAAGGTTGTCTGAGCACATCAGAGAAAACATGGCTTGCATCTCGCCGTGCTTCCGTTGTCAGCAACCTGCGACGACATCTTGAGGATGTTCAACCACGTGAGGATTATCGAGAGTTTGCCAGACTTGCACTTAGACTGTTGGGTGAAGATGCAGATACTGGATTTTCGGCTCCGAGGGCGTACCACCGCACTCGCTGGATGACAAAAGGCATGTATTGCCTAAAAATCTTTATTTCGTCATCAATTCCAACTGAGCAAGCGCGAGTTGGCATCTCTGCGGTGTATGTGTGTGTTTGTCACAACAATCTACGCAGGTTTCTGGTTTTCTACACCTGTTACGACAGATGCTCCTACAAATGACTAGTTGATGTTGCAGTTGATTGAAGACTTCAGACAAGTTGACCGTAAAATCGCAGGAGTTGCAGAAAGGAAACTGCGGCTCCAATGTTGGTACTTTAAGTGAAGACCTTGCTCCATTGTCTTTATTCAGTGATGACATTTGTGATGAAGGCGAGCAGGATATTGTCAATGCCCTGCAGAGGAAGCCAAATCCAGAAGATGTTCGCCGTCTTGCTCCAAACAAGAGTCCTGAGTTCAGGAATCTCTCTGTGGCACCCTTTGTCACCCACCGATCGCTTTACTTGTTCGAGTCCCTTCATCTGCCACAAGACTTCCTCTCTACACCAGCTGGTATGTGGTGAGAGCCTGACGACTACATTGCAGCTCGAAAGGTTGTTCGCGCGCTGAAGGTGGTTAATGACTGCTCAAAACGTGCAGTCAATATTGGCTCCTGACTTCAATGATGTTCTTACCAAGAATGACAAGCAGTGCCAGCTTCTCTACCAGGTAGTTGAGCACCACCGAAAGCTTCTACCGACAAGTGCAACCAAGAAGCAAAGTAGTCGACAAGTCAAACTTGCTTGACAATTAGCCTGGGTCAGTGGGCACTGGGTACTTATGACCAAATTTTCTTGTTCAATGTTCAGTTGTTCATATGTTCACAATTCATCCATTTGTCTTCTCAGTCTTGGACTACTGCAACTCGCTTCTCATGGGTCTCCCTAAGCAGCGTCTCTTCAATCTGTTCTAAATGCTTCAGTTAGGCTATTGACTCGACTCCCCGCTTTGCCCATATCTCTACATGCTTGATGTCCTGCACTGGCTCCCTATTGCCGGGCGCATCTGTTATAAGATTGTGACGGACCGGCCACAATGTTTGAAGAAGATTAATAATGATAGCTGTCTTAGTTAATTAGCGACTTAATCGATGGATGGCGCTTTATAACTGTTCGACTATAATTATAATTACAAGTGCTATATTTTATTTTTGCCATATTAAAGCTTCAATTTATTAATTAAAATAAGAGAACACGCCGTCTGTCCAATATTTAGTGGCTAAACATAGGGCGCCGCTTAATATAACTGGTAGATATTTCGATTTTGGACACCTGTATTTAAGAAGATGGTGATGGCCTACTATATAAGTATGGAGGCCAGAATATGGTTTACGTACTAAATTATAGTCATGCAGACCAATGAACATAGTCTTCCTATGGAGGCCAAAATATGTCTTGCGTACTAAATAATAGCACGCAGACAGAGAATGTAGCCGGCCTATGGAGGCCAGAAAATGTCTTACGTGCGAGATCATAGGATGCAGTTAGATGCAGATAGATTCATAGACCCTGCCTAACGCTGCATTGCCTATATCGTAGAGCGGCGATACTGCGCTCTGCATATACAGCGATACGGGTCTTTAGTATCGTTGGTTAGCGATTAATACTGCACCCCGCGTGGTAGTATACGGCGAGTGATTCGTGATAAAGCGAGTTCCAGGTTTTGGGCAAGTTGCAAATATATTTACAGACGAGAGGGCGTCCGAGAAAAGGCTAATCAGTGCGATCCCGGGTTACAGCCGAATCGACCGCTCTCGGGTGCCGGACTGACTCCGCCGATCCGACAGGGCTGGAGCCCACCCTGCTGTTAGATCGCGAGAAGGTCTGAATCCCGATTGTTGGTTGTTTACGGGCTGAGTATAACTCGGGGAAAGACCGATCGTGTGAATAATAAAAGGCTCACAGGTCTGTATCGGTAAAGACGGGGAAGGCGACCCCGCTGGTGGACCGTCTGATATACACGGGCAAAGTCCCCGGTGTTGACCGTCAGAGATACACGGGCAAAGACCCGGTGGTGGTGGCCGACAGAAATACACGGGCAAAGTCCCCGGTGTTGACCGTCAGAGATACACGGGCAAAACCCGGTGGTGGTGGCCGACAGAAATACACGGGCAAAGTCCCCGGTGTTGACCGTCAGAGATACTCGGGCAAAGACCCGGTGGTTGCCGTCAGAGATACAGGGGCAAAGACCCAACTGGTATTAACTCAGTTATGTATCGTCCATAAAAAGCTAACCAGTGCGATCCCGAGTTACAGCGAAACTAATCACTCTTGGGTGTTGGATTGACCGCCGATTCGACAGGGCTGGGGCCCACCCTGATGTTAGATCGCGAGCCGGTCTGAAATCCGATTGTGGAAGGTTAACGGGCTGAGCAAACCTCGGGGAGAGGCCGATCTTGAGTAATAAAGAAAATACAGGTCTGTGTCGGTAAAATGCGGAGAAAGATTCCGCTGGTGACATCCGGTGAAGTACATGTACAGGAACGATCTTGTTGAAGCTATTCGATAAATACGGGGAAGGTGACCGTTCGATAACATCGGGGAACTTCCAGTAAATTCTCGATTCGCGGTCACCGTGTTTGGTTCCCTTGCTCGGTCATAGTTACTCCCAGAGGCGCGTTTACCTGTAGGCGCACTAGGTGCGCGCCTAGAGCCCCCAAATCTGGGGGCCCCCAAAAGAAGGAAAATATTTGTTTCAATTATAAAAATAACATGTGAATTTTGACTTTAAAAAATATAACCCATTTTCTATTTTTTTACAGTTTAGTATTCACTTTAAAGTATATAATATTGTAATTTATAATTGTTTGTTCATTTGGGCTAATAATTCATTTTGACTTTGTGCAAAATAACATCAAACTTGTTAGCAACACGCAGCAACGGCCGTCTGCAGCTGCAGTTTACATGTAGCATAGGCCCTATGTAAATCTGATTATTCCGTAATTTCTAGTTTTAAAAAGTAATTGAAACTTTCATTACTAATGTTAAAATGAAAACATCACAAATTCCATCGATATGTATCAGCTTGTGTTACGTGGTCTACAATCCACATTTCAAAATGTGGAAACAATTTTGCGTATTTACCTTACGATACCAATAAGTAGGCCTAATGCTTCTGGAGAACGATCGTTTTCTGTACATAAAAGAGTGAAAAACTATATAAGAAGTTCCACTGATCAAGATCGGCTAGGTAATTTAGCTTTGCTCTGCATCGAATCTGCTGAAACAAAGAAGGCAAACTTTGACCAACAGATTGATAATTTTGCTAGGCTCAAATGCAGAAAGCGGCGAATAGAATTTTTTTTAAATTCTTCATTCGCATGTTTTTGCAATTTAAACTTTCTCTTCTGTTTCTGTTACTTTGTTTATGACTAGTTGTTAAAAAAAAGTAACACAATTTCTGCGATTTAATTTCAAAGATTTTTTCAAGCATTTTTTATATTATATAAGATAGCATTGACGCATTGTGTTGCACACAAACGAGTACTGTACACTGTACAATTATAAATATTATTGCGTTGTTTACTAAAATCATTAAATCAAATAACTTCACATTCCTTGAAAATAGTTTCTATAACTAATTGTAGGCCTAATTACAATGTCAATAACATTCGCAAAAACGGCTTCAAGTTCAACTTCATGGGTTTTTGCACATGTATAAGTTTAACCTGGGACTAACATTTGCAAATGTTATTCCCAGGTTTAACACCGCCAGAGTCTCAGACTTTCAGTCTACAAGTTCAGAAGGGCCCACAAAAATTTTTGCGCCTAGGGCTCCGAGTTCTATAAACGCGCCTCAAATATCAGTCCGGGAGACCATCCGAACGATCCGACCGTGGTCTGTTCCGGTGTTCAGGAAAGTTCCCCCAGTGGAAAGTGAATTCACAGGTCTGTGTGCAATAACGGGGTAAAGTTACTAATATTTACCCACAGATTCCGTTAGCAGAATCGAGTGTAAGTACCGAGCAACGAAGTCTACGAGTCTGTGCGCTCCAGGAAAAAGACACAACTGTTACGTTTTCTATTGGATTCAGATAGTCAGGTTCAAGAGATCTGGCTTGTAGAGTAAGGGCCCATTCTGCTGCTCAGGTTTCGAGACAGACTGATTCTGAATAGTGGGGAGATAAGAAGTTGTGTAAACCGGAAAGAGATCAGACCAAGATATTCGGGTCGAGTATTCGGGTACTCAGGTCCGAAAGAGACACGTCCGCTTTACTAGCGAAATCCAGCTAGTTAGAGTCCCAGGGTAAAGTGTATGAGAGTCCCCGGTTAAAGGGACATTAAATCAGACCAAGAGTAAACGATACGAGAAAGTCCGGGTAGTCGGGTAACCAGATAGAACATATTTGCTTGTCGCAAAACACAGCTCTGAGAACTGATTGAAGTGCGAGGTTGGGCCCCCTCGTGCGTAGGTCAGAACAAAGGTCTGTGTGTGTAGATAGGAGGTTCATAGAGAGAGGACCTTTACTATGAGAGTGCCATAGAGACCCGTTATCTTTCGAAGCAGAATTCATTATTGTGAGGCCGGTATGCCGCACACGGAAACACAGCTAGGGACACGTGACAGTAAGAAGACGCGTTGCTCGATGGATACGTGTCTTGGATTACATGACGCAGAGACTTGTCATAAGTACTCCTTGTTCCCTGAACTTAGAGAACGTTTGGTGTTCCATGATAACGGCGATAGTTCAAGAGTCACGAGGTGCAGAATGGTCCGTCAAAGTTCAGATCAGGTGGAGAGGAAGAGAAAGCCCGTAAATAGGAAGGTACACAAAAAGGCAAAGACTACTGCAGCTAAGAGATCGAACCCTGTTCTGAGTAAAGGCCATCCTCAGGACGTTGCCCACCCGGCGACCGCGGAAGTGGCAGAGTCTGATGCCGAGACCGAGCTCTACAGTGTAGCCTCTCTTAGTAAAGCGGTAAACCCTGAACCTCATCTGACAGGAACGGTCACTATGAACAGAGACAGAGAACAGCCATTTGACGCTGAAAATAGACAAGGCAGTGACTCGGGTGGCTCCAGACGGGAAGTGGGCTGGAGTCACAAGAATCCGCCCGGGACGGCAGGGCAGGCCTCCGGGCGGCGAACGCCACAAGATCCTCTTCCTTGTCTCTACTATCCCGATATATCTCTCGAACTATCTGCGAACGCCGCTATTTGCATCTTCTTCTCGCTCATTGCGCTCGGTAAATCGGCTTGATCTCTTTTGTTCCCAGGGCTAAAACTGCCTTGGCCCAGCACCGGGCGTTTGCTGTAGTGGGTCCCATGATCTGGAATAGGTTGGCCCAGCACCGGGCGTTTGCTGTAGTGGGTCCCATGATCTGGAATAACCTTCCCTCTCTGCTCAGGGCCAAACTAACGACTGGCTTTTCCTCATCGGTCTCGCGTTTCCTAAAGGCATTTCTGTTTCCCCGGAGCTTCTGTGCTAAGAGCGCCTCTGAATAGTTATTCTGCGAGAGGCGCTTTATAATTTTATAGATACAATACAATACAGTTTTCCAGTTTTTACTAACAGATGGTAAATTAGTCGGAAATACATTTTTTTATTTTTTTTATTTCTGTTGAATAAGAAATACTAGAAAGACTTGCTAGCTAAAACAATGACAAGCATTAAAGTTTATTTTACAGTTCTTAGCATGGAGTTTTGTGCAAATTTGAACAAAAATTGTTGGCTACGAAAAAAGTTATCAACCTTAAAGATAGTAGAAATTTTTCCGAATCAATCCTTGTGCGTTTTTAATGGGCCACCTCCTCTTATTAGATTGACATAAAATTTTTACTGAGTAGTTTTTGTATCAAACCTTGTAAATAAATAAATTATTATTATTATTATTACAGAAGTCTTATATAGCGCCCCTTCAAGGTAATCTACTCAGGAGCGCTCCCAGTCCAACCCCGGTCAAACAAGACAGTTTTAAGGCAAGAGTGGAACAGAGAAGAGCAATTTATCGGGGTCAGGCGCAGCGCTACTGGGAGCCCATTCCAGGTCGCTGGGCCGGATACAGAGAATGCACGGTGCTGCCGGATAGCAGTCCGTGCGCGGGGGACAAGGAGCTCAGCCTGCGCTGCGGAGCGAAGTGAACCACGACGCTGGACAGCCACAGTGGAGCAGCAAAGTTCCCGGAGATAAGGGGGAGCCAAGCCCTCAAGGCACCGCCGAACTAAAGCTGAGACCCGATAAGCAATGCGCTGCGGGTAGGGGAGCCAGTGGAGCACCTCCCGCATATACTCAGAGACCCGGCCAAATTTAGGGATGCCACCCACCAGCCGGGCAGCCGTGCGTAGGACCCGATTGAGGAACTTCAATCGGCAGGTTGGGAGTCCATCATATATGGCGCTACAATAATCGAGGCGAGAGACCACAAAAGCATGAACAAGTGTAGATGCTGAACTAGGAGAGAGGGAGCGAGATATGACCCTGAGCTGTCGCAGCTGGTAGTAACAGCTGCGGCAGAGGAGATTAATATGCTGAACAAATGTAAGCTCCTGGTCTAGGGTGATTCCTAAGTCTCGGACTGAAGCTAGGAAGGTAAAATGTGGGTATTCCTTGGCAAAGAATCCAAAGTCTATTTTTGCGAGCTGCTGACGGGTGCCAAGCCAGATTAGCTGAGTTTTGGCCGAATTGAGCCTTAAGCGATTCGATGACATCCAAGCATGCAGGATCTCGGTTGCCTGGCTCATCATTCCTACTGCAGCAGCAGCCTGGACCGCAGGGCAGTGGACATAGGCCTGAAGGTCATCGGCGTATAATTGGCTACGAACAGACTCAGCCGCAAGCAGGGGACCCAGGTCAGCTGTAAAGAGAATATATAGAAGGGGGCCAAGGACGGAGCCCTGGGGAAGACCAACAGGAGCCGGGACCCAGAGGGACCTAGTGGGACCATGGGCCACCATAAAGGAACGGTCCCGCAGAAAGGACGAAAGCCAGTCTAAGGCATTGTCAGAGAGGCCAAAAGATATGGACAGGCGCTGCAAAAGTATGTCATGATCGACAGTGTCAAATGCAGCGCTCACGTCAAACAGTGCCAGAAGGGTAACCTGGGACTTATCAATAGCCCCATAAATGTCAGAGAGGAGGCGGACAAGAAGGGTTTCCGTGGAGTGACCCTTCCGGAAGCCTGACTGATAGGTAGGGAGAAGGCAATTCATGTCTAAATAGTAAATAAGTTGGCCAGCTACAACCTTCTCTATAATCTTAAAAAGGAAAGAGACATTGGCTATAGGCCTAAAGTTAGTAGGCTCAGCCAGTCCATCACCCTTGAGCACAGGAACAAGGATGGACCTCTTCTGTGAGGCAGGAAGAACACCCTCATCGAAGGAGCGGTTACAGAGTACTGTAATGAAGGGTAGGAGGGTGTCAACGAACTCCTGAAGGATGAACGTTGGAACAGGATCAAGGTCGCAGGTCTTTGGCGGCGACGCCAGGATGATCCTCCACAGTTCCTCACTGGTTACTGGGCCCAGGGCAGACAGGCCACAGCTGGTCGGCTGGAAGATTGGCGGCGGACAGCCTGCTGTGTCCTCACGGACAGAGCGAACCTTGGCTGTGAAGGACTCCAGGAATGCATCGGCTGTGAAATGCGTCGTAGCCTGGCAGGGAGCTGAGCGGGAGCGACCCAGGATGTCGTTGAAGGTCGCCCAGAGCCTCCTCGGTTCACCGGAATTCAGGGCAATCTTGCGTTCCCAATAGTTTTGCTCCTTACTCTTGTATTGCCGGTGCATTTCTCGGACATACCCCACCCAGGCCACATGATCCTCAGCTGCCCTCGTCCGCCTGTAGCGCCTCTCAAGCCGGCGGGCGTGTCGACGGAATGCACGACATTCCGCATCAAACCAAGGCGTCAGCGCCGAGCGACGCGCCTTGACCGTGCGAGCTGGAAGCAACGCGTCGACGATGTCCGTAAGGGCTGACCCATAGGTGGTAAATAGGTCAGCGATCGGGACGCCAGCAAGTGAGGTTGGGTCCGCTATGGCCGGGACACCCAGTAGGGCCCCGCGGAAGGCATCACGATCCAGCGCCTTCCAGTTGCGAAGCTGTCTCTCGACACGGATTGGCGTCTCATGGAGAAACGGCACGGTGGCGATGACGAGGCCATGGTCCGAAACAGTCGGCGGATGGACCACTAGGTCGACTAATTGGCAGTCGTCGCGGGTGATAAACACATCCAGCCAACCCCCCGACTGATGGGTTGGCTCAGATACTCGCTGGATTAGGCCGAACTGTTCAGCAATGTGCACAAACTCCTTCGTCGATGGTAGCTCTGGCTGCTCAAGATGGATATTAAGATCGCCCGCGACGATCAGCTGTGTGTTGTGCAGAGCAAACTGTTCAAGTAGACCAGCAAGCTCGTTGATGAAGGCAGCTGATGGTGGCTCCGAACCCGGGCGGTAGATGTTAATGACCGTCAGAGGGCTGCGCGGAGAGGCGATGGAGACAGCCAGAACCTCGAAGGTGGAGGGAGGGACAGGTATCTTTATCCGTCGCGTGGGTAAGACAGCCCGATGGTAGATGACAAGGCCACCATCACGCTGGTCACCTTCTCGAACGTCAGCTCTTGGGCAGTCTACGTAAGAGTAACCCAGCGGCGAGGATCGACGAACCGCCACATCAGCCGATGAGTCATGCCATGACTCCGTGACGAGTAGGAGGTCAAGATCTTCTGAGAGGATCGTATCAGCCACAGCAACATGTTTGCTCCGAAGTGATCGCACATTCCACGTCGCCAGCCGTATACCGCGTGGAGGAGGGGTTGAGGTGGGAGCAGGCGGCGAATCACTGACGGGAGCCAGCGCCGGAGGAGGAGGAGGAGCAGGTAGAGGTGGACCGCAGGCAGAGGCCGGGTCCGAGATGGGCCGAACATTAGCCCGACAGCGTCCCGACCCAGGCCGCCAAATTCCAAGAAGGAAGAGGATTTTTCTCGTAGCGCGAGGTATACGAGTCCGGCGAGTAGAGAGAGCACGGATACTGTCCGTGTTGTACGTGGGTGAGGGCGGTAATGTGTCCGCAGCGAGGTCGGGCCCCACCGTCCGGCGGGACGCAGCAACAGCGTCACCACTCGACATCCCACAACAAATCACGAGCCAAGTGCAGGCTTAACAGTCCAGGCAAAGCGTCAAAGATAGGCCCGAACAGACGCCGGCATGTTGATCAAAAAGTGGGCGTTGCCGCACTTCAACAAACGACGTTAAAACTGTTCGTAGTTAACGCTAGCGTCAACGTTTAAGCAGGTTCCAAGTTGCTAAATCCAGTGCAGATATCAAGCAATAATCCTATAATGGTTTAAAGTTAAATAGAACGCATTTGAAGACTTTAAACAGTGAAACTACATGACCACTGGAGATTAGAGTGCCGTATTTCGTAGACAGTCGATGACATCGAAGCAACGATTCAGAAGCACTTAAGCAACGATTCAGAAGAAATTGTACAATGTACATCACTGCTTATTGCTTAGAATAAATTGATGTTGCAGTTGGTCTTTGTATCTGCAAGCACCATGAAGTTCCCGCTAACTTTGATTGCCCGTTCTGCGCATTGGTATCTGGAGTACGGATGGCTCCTGCTTCCAGTGATTCTCCAATACCCGCAATGCTTTTTTTTGTAAGGTTTCGATATTTCTGACATGTTCTTGAAGTCATTTTCATTGTACATCTAATTAGTAAACCAATAGTCTGCCCGGTCATATGAAACGAACCTGGATACCTTCTCCAAAGTCTTCCTCGTTGTAGAGATAAGGATGAATGCAAGGATAGCAAGAATGGCTCTTGAATTCCACCTGACATGTTTGGAATTTTCTTAAACTTAACCAAAGGAAAAACCCTTTTTCCTCAAAGAATCTGAACACGAGTGTAAGATGGTATAACGATTTCATGTCATCTCTGCCAGCATGCTTTATCGAGGATTTCTTCTGTTATATTCACAAGCTGCTTTCAGTTCCTCATACTTGTTCATCATTTGAGACATAAAGAGATATTCTGTGTTTGGAGACCTGGTGTTACCAACAAGTTCCTCATCTATGATCACCCTGGGAATTCTGTCCGGAACGTGATGCTGGCAACTGATAAATTATGATTTGCTGACACCCATGATTGAGAACATTCGTTGCAATTTGACAACTCCATTCTTTTTTGGTTGTATCAGCAATGATCATCTTTATTGCATTCCATCAGTTGTATTCATCAAGAACTTTTGCAATTCCTGCAGCAATAGTTCGGCTGTGCCATCCATCTTTCAGACGCATCCACTTTTAATTCGGTTCTCTCATTCTTCAGTACTGTACCACAAACTGATATTCATTTTCCTCAATGTGCTTGCCATCAAATTGTAAGGACCACTGTTCCATCTGTAACTTTACAATCATTTCCTCCTTCAATTTAGCAGCCTTTTTGAATGTCGACTTGTAAATTGCTGCTTGACTAGGAGTTGGAATGTCAATACCATCATGGGACAATTGTTTGCAGATTTTTGCAGCTGTGTTGTATATATTGCCATTGAAAAAATTATAAGAAAACAAGTTCAGTTGTTTACCCACAAACCTTTCTATATAGACCAATATTTGGACTCTTCTAGAAAGTGCACAACCGTTTTAGAAAGTTCCAGACAGCTGTAAAAGTTCTAAACAGTTCCATAAAGTTTTTTAAATGCTACTACTTATGAGTAGTAACGTTACATATACCGACATTCAAACTTTTCATTTGGGGTGGCCTTCTTTCACAACTGAGAAGAATGAATCCCTTTTTCAGTGTTTCTAAGCAAAAGTTCATCCCTTTATGATACAGGAAAATCGGTGTTTTCAAAAAAGTCAAAAGTTATATATAACCCTATAATGCATAATGTGTCTGTTGCAACTGTGATAGTATATAACAACGACAAGATTCCAAAAGTATAATTACATAGCAATTCTGTTTTAGCTCCTGTGCCGATTCGCTTGGTAATGTTGGATGAGATAGCATTAAACGGAGTGCCTGACTCGGTGACTACAACGAAGGACGAACTTTACATGCACTGCAGCGGTAATGGCGAGTTCATTAATGTTTACAACCGCAACAACCTGCGCGAGTTGAAACATGTCATCCAGCTAGAACAGCACGGAGTATCTCCACCGGCCATAGCAGCCTGCAGCTTGTCAAATTGTTTATATGTATTGAGAATGGAAAAAAATAGGGATACCAAGTCAGTTGTAAGAATTACGAAAAATGATGATGGTGACTCGTTTAATATTTCACCATGGATTAGTGGTTTGTCACCGCAGAATCAATACATAATCGTATCTGCCAATGGCAGCATAATCCTCTCAAGTTCAGAAAGACCGGATGAATTGATAAGCATATATAATTCTCATGGATCCTTGCAGCATCAAATAAAGACGCCTCAAGATCTTCTCAGCGTCGTACGCATCATTTCAAAATCAAGTGGAAACCTTGTCTTGATTTCCTATAACTGCGAGTTTAAAAGAAAATTAACTGAGATCGACATGGATGGGAATATTGTCCGTCAGTTTCAGTCGTCACTTCTGGGGAGTGATGTTGAATTGTCAGACAGCTGCGATAGAATTCTGATAGTCGATCGGAACAGCAGAATGGAACTTTTGGATTCTGAATTTCATCTTTTGGATGTTACTCTTCCGGAGCAATCGCACAACGTCTGGGCACATCCACATTATTTGCACTACGATAGATTGAGGAATGAGGTACTGATGATAGACTACACTGGCAGGTTTGGCGGTGACGTTACTTTATCAGTCTTCGCTTTCACAGAAGATGGATAAACAAGGACGTTTACAATTTAAGAAAAAGTGCGCCTAAGGTCGATTTGAGACTCCATTTAATGGTCGTATCCTGGCAACTTTAACCTGAATAATTCAACCAACTGTTGAAACAACTTGTCTGTTTGATAATAGGCCTATTATAGTCTTTAGAATTTTATATGTTTATATGTTAAAAACAATGCATTGTCACAAGCCACGTAGTCCTTATGTCCTTTGAAACAATTTGGCTCTCTCCTCTCTTCGTGTTTTGGTTACGAATGATGGGAAATATTGCGTTATACTGCAATTCAACAGGAAGGTTGTCGAAAACAATTTCTAAACACACGCGTATTTGACATTTAACCATTGAACGAATTACCGGTATAAAAGGCATTTTTCATAACTTGACGTGTACATACTTATCAGTAATTATTATAGTGTTGATTGTTCATGAAGAAACATAATACCATTGCTCGACTGTGTAGTGAATATCTGTTGTCTCAAAATGTACTTTGAGCTGAACTGTGACGGTTGTTAATTAATGTTCTATGTTTTTCTTTCTTTTTCCGGTTGATTTGCTGCCTCTTTGGCATAATTAAGGTGTTCGTTATCAAATATGGCTTCAAATAACGAAATAAAATGCGAACTATATCCAGTGTCGGATATTAGCGTATTAAAAAGTGGCTAGTAAAACCGTTAGCAAAGTAAAAGTTCATACTTTTCTGTAATTCGTTTCGTGTTTGGACTGTATATCTTTGTTATAGGATAGTATTTTCTCAACAGTGAAATGCCACAGTCTTACAGTAGGCCGATGCGCCTTGTAGTAACTCATAGTAACTTGTCAAATGCATTATCTCCCAACCTATAATTGTCTCTGTCGTCTCACACATGGTCATTTGTGCTACTGGAACACCGCTATGCATGGCTTCGCAAGTTACAGTGAGGAAAGTCAGCCAATTAATAATAATAATAATAATAATAATAATTAATAATAATAATAATAATAATAATAATAATAATAATAATAATAATAATAATAATAATAATAAGTAGTACAGTAGTACAACAATAATAATAATAATAATAATAATAATAATAATAATAATAATAATAATAATAATAATAATAATAAGAAGAAGAAGAAGAAGAAGAAGAAGAAGAATAATAATAATAATAATAATAATAATAATTATGCACCTGTTCCAGCGTTTGTCAGTTTGCACGCAACGGTTCAATGGCGTTGCATTCAGAGGCACTTTTGGGCACGAAGTCGGAGACGAGAACCAATAAACTGTTTTTAATCTTCTTTTACAGCCCGAGGGATCTTTACTACCTCGGGAAAAAAATTAAAAAAATAATAATAATAATAATAATTTAATTCCTTGGGCCAGAGGTCGATGCTTAGCGTGGGATGTCACGGTGCCAGACACATTCGCAGCATCGTATCAGCATGTAACATCGCAAAACGCAGGTGCCGCAGCGGAAAAAGCAGCCCACAATAAGGAAAACAAATATGCTGTCATCTCGCAATCGCACCATTTCATACCTGTTGCAGTCGAAACCTCAGGAAGCTGGCACGCCGAGTCACTGGAATTTATCCAAGAACTTGGTTCCAAGATAAAAGCAGCTACAGGAGATCAGCGTGAGACCAGCCATCTGCTGCAGCGTCTATCAATTGCCCTGCAAACTGGAAACTCTCTATCTGTTCTAGGCACGTCGGACTCGAACAACAAGGAGACCGTGCAGCCAGGACTGAATGTCGGTCTATAGCCTAGAATCCCTAGATAGGCTACATTTAACAATTCGTCTGCATATGAGTTTGTTGGTTATAATAATAATAATAATAATAATAATAATAATAATAATAATAATAATAATTAAATAATAATAATAATAATAATCTTAATAGTTTCAAACTGACAAAAAAAAAAAAAAAAAAATAATAATAATAATAATAATAATAATAATAATAATATTCTTTATTATTTCAAACTGACAGACACAGTAAGAGTACATTGAAACATGACAGTAGTACAATCAAGATCTTAATTAAACACACCGTTTGACAGCCATGCAAAGCGCCGGCCTAGAGGGGGTTACGGGTATCGAACCACGAACCAAATGCTCTCCTGGCCATGATGATTGTTACCATTACTCTACCCCCCTCAACTCTAGGGTTCGAGCAGTCTTGTCCTCGAGACCAAGGTCCTGGTCTCGAGTGCACTCGATTTCGTTTTTAAAAGTCTTGGTCTTGAGACCAAAAGTCTTGGTCTTGGTCTTGAGTTTCAAAGTCTTGGTCTTTGTCTTACAAGACCAAGACTGAGACTTTTGTCAATATGAACAGTCAATTAACAACCGGAAGACTTTTTTAAAAAGAATCCTGTTAGTACTAATACAATTACTTTAGAATTTACACGGTGGGAATGAGGCTGTACTGTTGTTTTTGACAATTATTTTTACTTCCAGTTATTTACTATGGAATGATTTCAAAACAGACTAACGATTTGTACATTTATACCCGGTGCATGAAAAGCTGCTGTGTGTGCCAGCGATTTCAACACCTGTAGAACGTATTTTTCACATGGCAGAATTTTTATGAGGCTCCACAGGTCACATCTTGGTCAGAAAATTCTGAGCGAATTGGTGTTTATAAATGCAACAGGCATTTGGAATAACATTTCGCATGAAGAACTTTTGTAAGTGCTAATTCAGAATTCTCTGCAGTCTGCATTTAGAGTTGTTTTGCTTGAGTAAAATAAAAGACTCATGTTTTAATTAAAATAACGAGTAGTCCGACTTGACAATTTTTTATTATCTGGATATGATTGTGATTTTTGGGTCTTGGTCTTGAGTTTCGAAGTCTTGGTCTTGAGGTTCAAAGTCTTGGTCTTGGTCTTGGTCTTGAAGTTCAAAGTCTTGGTCTTGGTCTTGAGGTTCAAAGTCTTGGTTTTGGTCTTGAGTTTTAAGGTCTTGACAACAAGACTGGGTTTGAGTGTATAGCCTAATACAGAACGCGGGATGAGCTAATTATGTAGGGAGGCCTGGGGAGGATCAAAGGGTCTACTGGCAGTGGCGTCACCTGGGCTGGTGTCACCCAATGCGGTAAGTCACCCTCATTAAAGGTTCAAAAAAGTAAATTAGCATTGAGTTTCAGAAAAGAGGTTAAAATTTGATCACCTTTTTTAGGAATTCGACTAGCAAACAAGTGATGACCGATTTTAGGAATTCGTCTCGCAAAGAAATGTGATGACCTTTTTTCAGGAATTCATCTCGCAAAAAATTACCTTTCTTAGGTAATCTTACAAAAATTTCATCATTTTATCGTGACACTGGGGTGTCACCCCATCTGAGGGTGTCACCCGGTGCGGTCCGCACCCCGCACCGCCTCGTGACGCCACTGCCTACTCGTAGAATTAGAGGTGCGGACATTGATCTAAGATACAGTAATTTTAAAGTCCACTTTGGCCTATTGACTCGATGGGAACAGGACGTGAAAGAACAGAATCAGAAAATTGAGATTGGAAGGACCCGATTATTATTATCACCACCACCACCAGCACCACCAGCACCACCACCATCAGCAGGATATAATAATAATAATAATAATAATAATAATAATAATAATAATAATAATAATAATAATAATAATAATAATAATAATAATAATAATAATAATAATAATAATAATAATAATAATAATAATAATAATAATAATAATTTCATTTCTCCCGCTCCGGACATATTCATTTCCCCACCTCCAGATATTCAAGTATGATAACAATACAATCCAACTAAACGGAAAGACACGATGGTTTTTCCTACCACGACGGCGACTGCAGATCTGAAACCGAAGAAGACCTAGGGATCCTGCAGCGTTTGTCATTCGGTCCGTCAACTTCACACAAAGGATGGCTTGGTCCATCAACACGGACCTAGAGCTAATCCCTGCCCGGGTTCGCACAGGCCCCCTCTGTCGAGTACACTACGGCCAATGAATACCGCATTGGACGCTTGCGCCGACACTGCTGGAACTACCCAGGAGCCAGATGCGATCCCCCTAACGGTTCCTCAAATGGCCGATGTTCCGACCGTTCAAACACCAGGTTTCTCGAGACCGGTGCGACACCCCGGTCTCACACGAAGACTACTCAGACATATCCCCAGAGGTGCCAGATCCTGGGCTGGCCATCTTCTGACCGACATCATGGAGGCCATACTGTCGGATCCGACGAGCCTTGAGAAATGGCAACACCTCCTGGCCTTCGGAGCAGGGATCTTGGAGGTGCCTTCGAGGGGTGGACGACGCCATAACCTCACATTTTGCCTCAAGAAACGCATCACCGAGTTTCGCAGTGGGTGGCCGGATTTGGCTGCGGCTCTTTTCGCGCCTAGAACGGAGGCCCCCGGCGGACGCGTACTCTCGGGTACAGACGGAAAACGAGCACTGGCTGCGGCAGTCGCCGCCAAACTAGAAGACGGCAGCATCAGCGCGGCGGCCCGCATCCTCTGTTCCAACGACACCCCGGCCCCGATCAACGAGGAAACATTGGAACTACTGCGTCAAAAACACCCTGCTCCGCCCTCTGATCGTCCGGCCACACTCTTCTCGTCGTCGTCATGCGCACCGTTCCAGGCCACAGAACAGGACGTGCGCATTATGTTGCGTTCCTTTCCCTTGGGCTCGGCAGGCGGACCAGATGGCCTGCGCCCCCAGCACGTTGCGGAACTAATTGGCGATCCTGACGCGGGGCCCGGGCTGCTGAGGGCCACCACGGCTTTTATTAACCTACTGCTGGCCGGCGTTTGCCCGCAGGAGCTACGTCCGATACTGTTCGGAGGAACTCTCTTGGCTTTACGCAAAAGTTGTGGCGGCCTGCGCCCGATAGCCATAGGTTACGTTTGGCGCAGACTTACATCTAAATGTGCAAACGCATACTCCATCCCACGCGTCACACCTTAACCTACTTGACCCCAAAGCAGCTGGGAGTGGGAGTTCCTGAAGGGTGCGAGGCGGCAACTCACGCAGCCCGGAGATTTTTACATAACATGGACCCTGGAACCGTTCTGGTGAAGCTGGACATCTCGAACGCGTTCAATAGCCTACACCGATACCGCATGCTGGCGTCGGTTGACGAGGTCATTCCCGCACTGTCGACCTTCTGCCACCTGGCCTACGCCGCTCCGACATCTCTCCAATTTGGCAGATTCACTATACAATCGCAAGAGGGCTCACAACAGGGCGACCCCTTGGGACCTCTGCTTTTCTGCCTGCCACTTCAGCCGATTCTGACCCAGCTATCGTCACCATTGGCCTTTGGATACCTGGACGACCTCACCCTGGGTGGTGGACTCGAGGTGGTTGAGGCAGATGTGGACCTGATCGAGAGTGGATGCGCACGCCTGGGCCTCATGCTTAACCGCGCAAAATGCGAACTGATAACTACCGATTTCGAGGGCGCCAGCAGGGGCCCTCTGGGACAGTTCGCCCGAGTTGACCTTCCATCGGCCACGCTCCTAGGCGCCCCGCTTTCGCCAGCTGACGCCCTCGCCTCGGCCCTGGACACCTGCGTGGCCGACCTCCGCAACGCACTGGACAAACTACAGCTCATCGCCAGACAAGACGCTCTCCTGATCCTCAGATGTTCGCTAGGCTCACCTAAACTCATGTATTTATTGAGATGCACCCATTGCCACGGCCACCCAAGGCTGACGGACTTTGACGAGCTGATGCGAGATGGGATCGGGCGGATCCTGAATTTGTCGCTGACCGACGATCAATGGACGCAGGCTACCCTCCCAATCAGGCTGGGGAGCTGGGCATTAGAAAGGTGACTTCGCTGGCACTACCCGCCTTTTTGGCTTCAGCCGCAAGCACTCTTTCAGTCCAGTCCCTCATCTTGGGCGCGGCCTCGAACACCGATGACGCTGCCAACACGTCTGCGCTATCTGACTGGCTGCAGATCGTCGGAACTGGAGATCAAACAACTCTTCCTGGTCACATACAGTCACATTGGGACAGGCCGCTGCTCCTAAGGGTGACTTCGTCTGTCGACGCGGATCTGTGCAGCCCCTAAGATCGGGCGCGCCTAAAAGCCACAACGGCCTCACACGCCTCTGACTGGTTACATGCTCTCCCGCTCACCGCATTCGGCCTCAGGCTGAGCGACGAGGCCGTGCGCGTGGCGGTCGGCCTGCGGTTGGGCGCAGTTATATGTGAGCCGCACACTAGCGCATGCGGCGCCCCCATCTCAGCAAAGGGCTCGCACGGCCTCCCGTGTTCGCTTGGTTTCGGTCGACAGGCCAGACACAGCGCCATCAACGACCTTGTTCACCGCAGTCTGAATAGAGCGGGAACCCCGGCGATCATGGAGCCATCAGGACTAACCAGATCCGACGGGAAAAGACCAAACGGTCAGACTCTGATCCCTTGGAGTGGCGGACGCCCTCTGATATGGGACGCGACCGTGGCGGATACGGTGGACGCATCATATCTCTCTGAGACGGGGGTCGCGGCCGGAGGAGCAGCAGAGAGGGCAGCCACAAGGAAACATACAAAATATGCAGAACTCGAGACGAGATACACCTTCGTCCCTATCGCCGTTGAAACATTGGGCCCTACCAACAAAGAAGGTCTCGCCTTCGTTTCCGAAATCGGCCGCCGATTGACGGCAATCACTGGCGACGCCCGCGAGACAGCCTTCCTCTTCCAGAACATATCAATAACAATTCAACGATGCAATGCAGTCGCATACCAGGGCACCATGTCAGGACTGCCCGGGATCGAGGACCGGCGGGCCCATCCAAATGGACCTAAGTTTTCATGATAAACTGTTCACTGAGTGACGCTGAGATGGCGCTTCAGATAATAATAATAATAATAATAATAATAATAATAATAATAATAATAATAATAATAATAATAATAATAATAATAATAATAATAATAATAATAATAATAATATTATTATTATTATTATTATTATTATTATTATAATTTTAACGATACTAAATGATGGTAATGATAACAGTAGTGTCCATAAAGACCGGTCAGATATCTTTACAGTGAGCATATGACAGGCTAGAGCTTGTCGCTAGAGCTTGTCGTTACAGAACCAATGCCAGTGAAGCAGTGTATGTTGTGCCATAAAGACATCATCTGGATAGCTATTTAAATCTGACATTCAAAGGATTTAAAGAGCCGTCTAGAACTCTTGGTTGTGATGCAAAATATGGAGCAAAACTGGAGTTATGATCGCATAGAAAACATGTTGATCATCTTGTCACGATTGTGCCTTGTCTCATATATAGATATATATCATCATCCTGCATCATTGTATTTACTTATTATATATATACATATATATCATTGCGGGTTATACATAATGCATTATGAATTCTATATTATGTTATATAACATATGAAAAACACAAGGATGTATTATCTATGTATTACCTGGACATTTACTATAGCGCTTTTTTAGTGTGGGCCTACCTCACAATGGCAAAGCCTGCGCCAGGCTATATGTTGTTAAATGTCATTAAGATCACAAACATCACTAGCAATCAAAACAATGCATATAAAATTAGTAAGAGTCACCAATGGGGCGCCCACGCACACACGTGGAACACAACAGTAGTTGACAGATTTTCAGCGTTTTTGAACAAAACTCATTCTACGGTGTGGACACAGACAGGCAGTTGCGTTCGCAACACACTTCAGTCTGTTCTAAATGCTTCTGCTAGACTCATCGCCCGATTCCCCCGCTTTGCCCATATCTCTACTTACATGCTTGTTGTCCTGCACTGGCTCTCTATTGCCGCACGCATCCGTTATAAGATCCTCCTCCTTGCCTCTAAATCGCAGCAGGGCACTGCCCCGAAATATCTCTCGAACTATCTGCATCTTCTTCTCGGTCGCTGCGCTCTGCTAATCGGCTTGATCTTTTTGTTCCCAGGACTAAAACTGCCTTGGTCCAGCACCGAGCGTTTGCTGTAGTGGGTCCCGCGATCTGGAATGACCTTTCCCCCACCCCCGCTCAGGGTCAAACTAATGACTGGCTGTTCCTCATCGGTCTCGCGTTCCCTAAAGGCATTTTGTTTCCCCGGGGCTTCTGTGCTGAGAGTGCCTCTGAAGAGTTATTCTGCGATGTGTTTTCTGAATTTCTAGATACAATACAATACAATCTTATTTTTATGTTATATAATCTATATACTATTATTATAGTATTATTATACCCTGCAGTTGGTCTTCGCCGATTGTCAGTGGCAATGGAAACGGAATGTCAAGGCCTTCCAGCAGTTTTGCTACAGAAAATTATAAAACATTCAGTTATGGCATAACACATCAATAGGCCTATATAGTGGCTTAAAATTTGCTATGTAGAACATTTATATATTAATGTTATTGCAGTTAAAAACGCAAACAAACATTAACTAACACTATCCTAACCTATACATAAAATTTAAAAAAATTAGCTTTGTATTAAATGCGAACAATTTAAACGTTAATTCTCACATGAATGGAATTCCACTGGAAAACTGCTCGTAACTTCTTCGCGACACAACACACAATTCACACTTGTTTGCGAGAAGCAAGTGTCGCAGCATCCCAAGTGACGGCACCGCGTTGTGGCAATACTGCGCCAGTTCAAGAAGCAGGTTGCACATCGTAACTCTTCAATTACACCTTTTTTCAAAAATAAACATTTAGCATTAAAAGTCCATCTTTGAAGCTTCATAATAGATTATCGGCTTAGGCCTATATGGGACGAGTATGTGACTATGGGACACTTATAATTTATTGTACTCGTAATCTCGAGATTTCTAAGCGACAAAGAAAGCGAAGTCGCCCTTTATTCACAGGCGCTTAGCCAAAACAAAATCGATAGGCAGGTAGGGTCAAAGTCGGTTCCATGTCCAGGGCGGGAGAGACGGAGGGAGGGAGGGAGAGAGGGAGGGAGGGAGACAGAAACAGACTTACTAATCGCTGCTGGTCTGTCAATCCATCCGTCTGTCTGACTTGCAATGTGACTTATAAAATCAAGCATTCCAATAAACAAATTGTTTTCTCTTCCTATCAATCCATTCATTTTTTTTCAACCCGTCATATTTGACGGGCAAATACTCTAGTCATATGATAAATGCCTAATAGATGCGAATTGCTTGTAGTCGTATACTATTACGCATTTATTATACTCCTAAGCTATCAAGCAGAGTTTATATATGCATAGTAAAGTCAGTAGCTTTTGTAGATTCTGCTTTCGGGTAAGATGAAAAAGTTCTTTGATGCCAATGACTGCAATTAAACATAGACGAAATAGGAATTGAATGCCTTCAGTGATGTTAGAGACTTACCTTTCGCGTGCTCTATTCTAGAAGTAATCAGTTGCTGGTCCGGTGCTTCTCTTCTCCCTCTCTCTTCTGGAATGTCACGATGGTAGAGAACATCATCCAACTCCAGTTGTCCAGAGTTCAAGTCTGCTGATACTTTATCCTCTGATCGACCTTAAAATATAATTTTAGGGCAGTAGGCTATACATGTTTTCTTCTTCAACAAATCTCTTATTTTAATATAGCCGTCAGTGCTATACAGTCCATTAAAGGGCAAATATTTTCGTGTGTGATGATTTGCCTCTACAAATCGCCATTTTTAAAGTCGGTGCAGTTTCATTGAAAGCACAATCAATTCATCTATTGTTTAACCAAGAAATACTACAAACAAGCTGCAGGTAATGCGATTAGACTTGCCGGGTGGTTGAGGAAAGGAATTCGGATGTTGTTTGATAGCTGCTCTTCTCTGCCACGCCGCAGTAGCCGTCGTGTCATAAGGCCGTCTCGGAATAGGCCTGACGTCTGCTACAGTTGATGCTCCTTGAGAATATTGTACTCCTGCTAAACAAGTAGTTCCTAACGATCATAATGATTACGAACTATTATTAAATGGGGACACAATATTTTCGTAATCTCCAAACTTCTATAGCGCCACTCAACAGCCAAGCGCAGGACAATAGCTTATTCACAAGGTGCCGTAGCGTGTTGTATAAATGCGATTTCTGAAAGATGTGACAAAAGAAGTGACCAATGGCACCTATTTAGGAATTCCTCCTATTGTTAAAGCGCTCGGTCTATAACGCGGAAAGTACAGGTTCGAGACGGCTACTTGAACAAATTCTTCTCTCCCTAATGCTCAGCGTCATCGAGTGATGTTTACTCGTTGTGGGGCGTGGTGGCTCAGTGGTAAGTTCGGCGCCTTGTGACCGGAGGGTTGCAGGTTCGAATCCCACTCTAGCCGCTGCGTACGGACCTTGGGCAAGTCCTTCACTCGCAATTGCTCGTGGCGCTTCGGCGTGAAAACTCCGACACAGTATCAAATGCTGTAGTCGGGAGCGCCTCTGAGTAGTAGTTGACTTCGAGAGGCGCTATAGAAATATCCGGAATAAAAAAAATAATAATAATGGCGTTTAAAAATGCAGAAATAATATAAGTAACATAACATGAATAAAATAAATGATATAAATAATAATATGGCCGTTGGCTTTAAGCAGCATGTCCGAGGTAATTCAGATATAATCCAATGACTTATGTAGCGCCGTTGTCATAATGCAAATGAAAATTAATGTTCGCTTCAAGTTAAACAATAGTCTCGCACATCATTTTGTGGCTACCGTCAATCATCTACTATCAAGACTTTTACAACTGTAAATTTAAAATTATAAGCGCCAAATTGAAGTTTCTTGCTCATACCTTAAATTCTTCACTAACAGTTAATAACAATCGTATAGAATTCTATCTGGGTTCTATAATCCTCTCTGTAAGACTAGAACCAAAGCTACGCACAGCCTACTTGGGCGTCAGTACAATGTTGTTTACATATGTTTACTACCAAGGATGTCTAAGAATTAAGATTATAACGCGTATAACGATAATACTTGCCAAAAGGTTGCATCAAAGGATTTTGATTATGCTGGCCCAAAAGCATAGCACGCGAGTCGATAACAGCATCGGGTTCCAAATGCCCTGGACCAGAAGCGGAACCTGTTGCGGATGCTGTCTGTTGGGTTTCATCCAAAACTAAACCCGACAAACATTGCCGGGAGTAGTTTTTATGCACAATATTCGCCAATTCCTGGTCGAGTGGCGATTCGAAACCACAGGCGCGACATTTCCACAGCGTCGTGGTTGGCAGGAGTAGTCCATTTTGCTCCATTTCTTTGGAATGTCACAGTCAACCTAAAAGAGATGTAGTGCTGTGTAAAAGGTAGAATACTATTCAGACACAGCCCGTGTTAAAGTTACTTTGAAATATAGGCTTAGCTAGCTCGAAAAGGTTGATTATCAGATGACTTGTTGGGTTAGCAGTTTTGCTCGGTGTGCCATCGGCTGATGTCTTATTCATCAGAAATCGTTGCCAAAGACGGCGTGGATTACAGTAATGGCAATCATGTTGAAAATCTAAAATCACTGAATGTCTCTATTACTTAGACTCTAAGCTTACAGAGGCGGATCTTAGAGTAGTAGTTTAGAGGTGAACAGAAAAACGAGGACAAAACATCATTAATAGTTTGTCTGTAACGTCGGGTTAATGTGGCACTTTACCCAAAATGCTTGCACTAATATCAAATTGTGGAAACCGTCGATAACTGCACGACACAGTGATCTCTGGCCAACTGAATAAGAAAAGCGCCACTTACTTGGAAACTAACATGGTTGATGTAGATAAAGTGTGTGCGATTCGAAAATAATTTTTGGTGTGCAACGACTGCTCGTGCGGAATGCATACTGGGCATACCATCTCAGCATTATGCATTATTACTATTTTATGGTCCTTACCTAAGCAGGGCATTTACACCATATAATTATACGCCAAGAACCCAGATAGCTTAATTACCGATCTGCATTTTTATATGGAATGCATATCGGCAAACCACATGGGCTCCGTAGAGCATCCATAGTATAGGCCTATATTTTAGGCCCATATCTAATCAGAACATCTGCAAAATACTTCCGCCAGATAGATCCTATAGTATATATGTTTTCTGTCTGGGTTTAATGCTAAGCAGGTTTGTCATGTGCTCTTATCCTTCTTTCAAGCAATTCCTCAAAATTCAATATTCGCACTGGGTTTTAAACTTCTGATTGACATTTCTCCGTTGCTTTGCGTGCGTTACAAATTTTCCTAATGTTAATATAATGTGGCATTTTATTTTAGGCATTGATTAGAAAAGAAAGTTTACACAGCAGTAAATTGTACATAGGGGCCTACTATTTTTTAGTAATCTCGCCCAATTTCCATTTCTTACAATTATTCTCTTGCTCCCTGTCCATAAATTTTAATTTAAAAAATGCCAGCACAAAATAAAACCGCCAAAAAATAGAAGTCAATTGAGGTGACTGAGAAAATCACATACAAACTGACAACCTCATCATGGAAAGAACATCGCAGTCTTCTGGACAGCACCTAGTAACTAATGTTAGGGTCCTAAGTGAAATTCGGCACACAGTCAACATTACTGTGACAGATTTTTAGCATTTTACATTATGACACAGCTGCAGTTGTACTCCAAGGTGTTTATCTCACTGTTGGTAGGGCTGACAGCTTCCATTCCATCAGGAAGGAGAGGATTACAGTGAATACTGACACGTTTGGGCAAAAAGGTAAATTCGTAGCATTTTCTATACACAGAATTAAATATCTGTTATATATCTATGTTGCTTCATGCCGACTAAATTTGAATAACTTGGCTGCCTCCTGAAACAGCCGAGGTATTTAAGCTTATCTAAATAACTGATTTCTTGTTCCATTGACATTTATACTCTTACATATATTGTGTAGCAGTGATCCTTTCCTTACAACTTTTGCCTCCCTAAAAAATTTCTACTGACTCCCATAAGCCAGAGTAATCGCGTCTGATAACATTTCATACCATTTCACAAAAGCTGTACTAAGATTCAGGTTACAACAGTGGTTCAAAATTCACGAGGAACATGTCAGTCCATTTGCATAGTGATTCACTTTGTCAAAAGCCTTAGACATTCGCAATACACACAAGCTGATAGTAGATCCATCACTGGCTCGGACTGCAAGAGTGCCTATGTACAGTCCGACGTTTTTAAAACCAAACCGAAAACCAAACCGGATATGAACAGATGTGTACCATAATACTCGAACACATTTCAAAAAGTTTAGATGTGAAATTAATGTGACGCCTTGCTAGTTATCACATTTTCCTGCTGTCTAATGTAGATGCTTTAAGCAAAAGAATGTTTATGTCTAAACCAGAACTGGTTCAAACTCTGCCAAGTTCTAACAGTTGCTTTAATAACAGTCATGGTATGGATTAGGATTAGCATGAACTAGATGCTGTTTCTATGCAATCCAGACCAGGAGCTATAATCTGTTTAGGTTTATGAATACATTGGTTGATTATTTCAATAGTTATCACTTCATATTGACAGGCGGGATATAAATGTGTTAAAACCATTGCAATCAGGGTTATCACATAGAATGTCTTGAGTAACTCCTACCAGTTTTGACAGTAAAATGTCATAGGAATTATTATAAGGGTTTATATGTATACTGGAAAAACAACATTTACAAACAGACAGTTATTAATCTTCACTTGTTCTCAACAAGAATAGCAATGCCTCTTAATTGCCTCAACCAATTATGTCATCCATTGACTCCAAGAGTCAAGAGCTAGCAACAGCAATTGACTTTCCATCCAAATACGGCAATTAAGATTATTGGACAGCAACCTTTGCACGAAACTTATATAGGTTCTAACCTATCTATCTATCTATCTATCTATCTATCTATCTATCTATCTATCTATCTATCTATCTATCTATCTATCTATCTATCTATCTATCTATCTATCTATCTATCTATCTATCTATCTATCTATCTATCTATCTATCTATCTATCTATAATAAACTTATATAGCGCTCCTCCAAGAAATCTACTCAGTAGCAATCCCGATCCAGGCCCGGTCAAAACGTAAGGTCTGAAGAAGGCCATAGAAAGTACCTGAGAAGTCCCTTGGGAGGGAGCGAAGATAAAGAGGGAGGTCATTCCTCATTCCCTAACATGTTGGGAGCAAGAATTAAGTCACATAATAATTAATTAGTTTCAAGTAAGCGTTCAGAAAAAGGATTCCCAAGGTAAATTACAATAGCTGTAATAAAGTTTTATACTGCTAATACATATGAACCATCTGTAGTAGTAGGATCAATATGATACAATAACACGCAATACAACTGTATTTGATATTACTCTCTTTCTAAAGTTCAGAACTGCACATACGACCATAGGACAGAACATTGATGTATTGAGCAATTGTGCGTGACGGACTCGCTTATGGTTCCTACCCAAGCAATGACCGCCTGAGGTAGAGGCTCGAACTCGTACTCTCTTTCTTACATCCGTTCTGCTAGTCAAGAATCAAGAGTATTTGTTTGCATTCTTAGTGCATGTTGTAAAAACTCTCTGTTGGCCTGGACAGGGTAGTGCATAAAATAGATTATGTGCTTATTATATACTGAAGTTTTCAAAGAGGACATTGAGTTTTCACTAAATTAATTAAATGTTTAATATCTAATATTTTCAGAGGCGTCTATCCCCCCTAAGTCATTGGAGCAACTTCCCCTTTTCCCCTCTTCTTCCCCCTCCCCTTCCTCCCTACCCTAAAATGGTGGCACACACACTGACAGATCTTCCCACCCCCCATTTTTTGATGGAGCATTTGCTCCAAGGTTTATATGGTGTAGACGCCCCTGAATATTTTCACCAAATAGACTTATATAGGCTAAATTAAATAAAACTGACGAAACGGTAATCAGCTTTCGAATTTCATCTCCCTGCTAATCTACCGCGTTTATTTTCAAATAGATTTCCTTCTTAATAAACGACATTTGGCTCAACTATAGATGTAAAACCATTGAGGGAAGAATGGAGGGGAAGAAGACAAGGGGAAGACCAAGACAGATGATGCTGGATTGGACTACGAAAGAGGGATGCAGCAGACTTAACGAAGAAGCACAACATCGAGAGGAGTGACGATGATCTACACAAAGCAGGCCTAACAATAGACGATCTACACAAAGCATGCCTAACAATAAACGACATTTGGCTCAACCAGATCTACATAAAAAATTATGAATAGGGCCTACCTTTGAATGTAAATATTTGCTCACCTAAAATAATATTCTATTTCCCGCTTTAGCACGTTTCAAATGTTCGTTTTAGTGTAGGTTTACTCAGCACGGCTCTGAATCGAAGCAAGAAGTGAACATAGGACGAAGGATTTCCCAGATTATGTAGGCCTATGAGGCAATCATGGCTATCATGGTTATCCACCGTGATTAACCATGACTGCCTCCGTCCTGTTCGTTCTCTCTGAATGTACCTACAACTTACGTCATCGCTCAGTCGCAAGCGGACACACACGCAGACACACACAAAACCATACCCTACAAACACACGCAAAATAACCAGAAAAAACCACGAGATTAAGTGTAGGCCAATTTGGATGTAGCCCTATTCTGCAGATACTTAAGCGCATGTTTAGGCCTAAGTGTGAGCGCGTGAATATGTTCATAGACAATAATAATATAGGCCTAATACTCATGTATTTATATGCATATATCGCACATAAACAAATATAATAATTATAGACAGATACACTGCATAAACGCATATGCTACTATAAGCTTACTGAATATGCAGAACTCGTCAAGAACACCGTAACGTATACCACAGCATAACGCAAACTATATTATATATACATATAATTTTATATACATAATTATATATATAGTTTGCGTTAGTCTCTGTGGAGAGAGAGAGAGAGAGAGAGAGAGAGAGAGAGAGAGAGAGAGAGAGAGAGAGAGAGAGAGAGAGAGAGAGAGAGAGAGAGAGAGAGAGAGAGAGAGAGAGAGAGAGAGAGAGAGAGAGAGTCCCTTAAGTTAACCCTGAAGTGACTTCATTTTCTTAGCCTCGGCATATGAGGGCGGGTGGTCAGTTCTCTCCCTCGAAACGTATTAGAACATAATTATAGCCATGTGATTCTGCGTTTAGTCGATGGAGCCTAATCTATAGGAAGTTCACAACAGGCTAGGAGTTTAGAAGGCTACATGTAGAAGACTACGCCAGACCACTGCTCTCGTTCGTGAAATTTAAAAATAAATTAAGACGCAGCTTAGTTAGGCTACAAGTCGTCGATATAATACTTACCCTTTAAATTAATTGTTGATAGACTAGAACATATTTCCTGAATTTACTTTAACTCGCTTCAAAAATCATGGGCCCACTTTGTTTAACGTTAGTGCTTTCGCTTTCGTTTTCTCCAAAATGGTAACATCCGCCTTTTCTGAGAAGCAGAGTGGTTATTGTAATGACAAGGACATCTCTAACATTCAATGATGATGACGACGACGCCAGCAACAACAACAACAAGAACATTAATGCAATAAAGTGTACTGTAAAGTTGTATAAATATCTTAAATCTTTCAGCGACACGCAGATGCGGCGCCAGTGAGATCAGCTTCCACACCGGCGCTACATCAAACCAAGTCTGCAAGGCCAGGTTATTGGGTCATCTTCGGTACCAAAGCAGAATCCTGTGGACTATGTTGGGGAGTGGAAAGCAATTTTGATAGTAACGGCTATTGTAGGATGACCCAGGATCGGATGAAGGATATGTGCGTTTGAAAAGTTAGGTTTAAAGTCTGAGCTGAAACTCTCCTCAGCAGAAGCAATTAGGCCTATAGACGAAGACAGAGGTAATAGCGAACCAACGGAGGTCTTTCCGGTTCTGTCCACAGAGATGTTGTAGCAAAGACTTTGAGACAGGAAGAGACTGGAGGCCGAGAAAAAAAGAAGGTAGGCCTAGATAAAGCTGTTGGATTGGTTGACTAGATTGAGAATGAAGGAAGGTTGAGAAGTTGGGAGGGCGTTATAGGTAAGAGACATCAGTGGGAACGATGATTGTCATTTCTAGATGCATTTCTTGCTCCCTGAGCTAATTTTACGTCCCTCATTGCTGAGAGATCATAATGTAGGCCTACCTAAGGTTTAAAAATAGCATTTGTTGGTATGGATGTATGTAAGTATGTATTTACATACCGAATGTAACTATGTATGTATGTATGTATGTATGTATGTATGTATGTATGTATGTATGGGATTGTATGTATGTATGCATGTATTGTATGTAAGTATGTTTGCATGTACGTACGTATGTATGTATGTATATATGTCCTAGCTGTTTAATCCGAATTTCGTCGGTTGTGCCTTCCTCTGCTCAGTCCATATGTGGTACACATCAGCAGTAAGCAATGTCACATTATCCAAATCTCACGTGACAAATTGGCTAAGAGTTACGGAGTGGGGTGTACCGACCGCTCTGCCTGATATTGTTCCAATGTTTCCTGATTGACCTGGACTAGCTGGGCCTAGGATTTAGAATGGTCTTACCGTCGAGGTCAAGTACGTAATCATAGGCGTAGCTACATGGAGGCAAGAGGAGGCATTTGCCTCCTCTTGGTTTTGTGGATTTAAAAATTTTCCATGGATTATAGCCCTGCGTCCTCAAGTAGACCCCAGCAGAGGTGGATTTTGCCTCCTCTTGATTTGAAGAAGAAAGTAAGTCTTCGAATGTGTTAATGACTAAAAAAGGTCATCAACTTTTTTCGTAACATATATGGAATTTTTTTTAAAATTCTCAGAGCCAAATTCTGAAATTCTCAGAAGTTTTTGCGACCGCCCTTCGGACGCTGAAAAATGTCCCCCTCACCTCTGAAACAAGATCGCCGCCACTGCATACAAGTTTTGACAAGCAGCAGTTGCCTCCTCTTGAAATGAAGTCTGGCTACGCCCCTGTACGTAATGCTTCGTTTTCGGGTCAAGGGTTTCTAAGACTTCTGTTATACACAAACCACGTGACTGCTATATTTGCCTCGATCTCAATTACGCTTCAAAGTCTTCTTGATAACGGTCCTGCGACTTACCTACGCTAAATATATACTGTCTTCATTATTTTGTTCTGCATTAAGCTTATATTACCTAGGCCTACAGAGTTATTCAATTGAGTCATGCAAGCTATAGGCCTAGACACACAGATGGACTTACAAATTGTTTTCTTGCATTATCCATAATATTCTTAACAGCGAACGTCGTTGAAGCATTACACAGTCAATATATAGAATTTATTCGATTAGGCCTAGCTAAGTCTTTCACAAAAACCATAACAGTTATATAGTAGCAGTAGGGGAAAGCGGGGCATAATGGGATACTTAAGGTTCCTTGTTGGTACATATGTTTTTTTTTCATGATATGTTGATTTTGTCGCGTTATCGATTACATCAGACTTTTTGATATAAAAAGGGATTTGCGGTTTTTTTTTACCAGCTTCTTTGTTCACTTTAGGTCCCAAAACCAACTCTCCTGCAAACTTTTTCTTATACGGAGCTGTTGTCATAACTAACGGTTTCCCAGTTTGTTGGGAGAACCTTCCCTGCAGTATTTCCAAGGAGAGTGGACAGTAGATTGGGCCCATTTAGATCCTATAGGATACCATATGGGAATATGGGCCCTTTATGGACGATCGCTAGAGCTCCACGAGCTGACAGCACAAGGATGACAAGGATGGACTCCATTTGAGCATGCTGACAGGTTTCTGGGCCGGTATGGTGCCTTGGGTGGTTGTGACATTACAGATTCAGGCAATGGTGACAGCGACCTTAGTGGCTGATGGCTCAGTTGAAGGTGACCATCATGGACGTGCTTCTTTAAGCACTCTGTATTGCTTACTTGCTGCGAGCTACCCAAGTATTCCACTTCGTACTTCATCAATGGCGCTATCATCGCTGTTTCGTTCCACATCTTTCGTTTCCATTTCCTAATTATCTGAACTGGGCAAAATAAGAACTTTGCCTAATAGTGTACATGAATCATAATTCTGTAGATTACTAATAGGCACATTTTTGTCACAAAATAGGCCTAGCACAAACTAAACAGCTGCTGCATCTTAACATTGGGCGAAATGGGATATCTGTATCCCGTTATGCCCCAAATGTTCAAAATCGTAAGCCCGCTTTTTTTTACACAATCTAGACTTGTTAAACTTGTAAAAATTTTCTTATGGGAATATATGACTTTATATATGGTGGCAAGGTTATCATTTGTGACGATTATTCGCAATTTGTGATAATTAGTCATGGTTCTCTCGTAACTATTACAGAAATCGTCACATTACAGTCTGTCTTAACTATGCATGGAGAGATCAAACACGCCTGTATACGTCTCTCAAGTACCTAAAAGTCTAATATCGAGTTAAATTTTTGGGACGACTTTCCGTGACAGCACTTCCATTTGGCCATGCTGGCAAAGCCTGGCAGAGTTCTAGGCCGATACTGATATATAATGTAATAAACGAATATTGATTGATTAATTGATATAGTGCTTTGAGCGGAATTGATATTACAAAGGCCCGACAGTGTTGGGAGCGACCTCAGTGGCCGACGGCTGCAGTTGAAGTTGACCATCATGGACGTGCTTCTTTAAGCACTCTGTAGTTTTACTTGCTGCGATCAACCCAAGTCTTCCACTTCGTACTTCATCAATGGCATCTGTCATCGCTGCTTCGTTCCACTTCTTTCGTTTCCATTTCCTAATTATCTGAAACTGTGCACTTGGCCTAATATTGTAAATGAATCACTATTCCACACATTAATAATAGGCACATTTTGTCACAAAATAGGCCTTACGCTAAAGTAAACAGCTGCCGAATCTTAACATGAGGCAAAATGGGATAGAGTCTGTATCCCGTTATGCCCCAAAAGCTCAAAATGGTAAGCCCGCCATTTTGACACAGTTTATTGAACTTGCACGAATTTTCTTATGGGATTATATGACTTGTAGGCTTATATTAAGCTACGTATTCATGATTTAATCTAAATTTAACAATAACTGCCATTTTCCAGACAAGCCTTGGCCTTGGATTACCCACGCACCATATTCGGACATTGCGAAAATCAACTCTTCCTCTAAAAATTAACCAGAGGCGTCGATATCGAAATTTCTGTTGTCCCTAACCTTCGAACAGGTTTCTACTTATGTTTCAACACGTCATCTTTTAATAAAAGCAGGTAAGAAGGAAACTATTAAAGCTTTCCGTTATGCCCCGGTATACCATTATGCCCCAGTCTTCCCTATTTCCCATGTTCGAACTCTATGCTTCATTATTTATGGCAATAATTCATTATAAGTGCTAATTCTCGGATAACTGTTACAGATATTATCGCTGTAGTACTGTCTTAACATTATTATATGTTTGAAGAGATCAACACACCATACGTTCCAAGTTGTTAAAGGCCAGGAGCATGTTTCTACTTCTGTTGAAAATGTAGGCCTAATATTTTAATAAAGTACGTAACTGTCTGTTCTGCCTAGTATTAAATTTACAATGCACAGAATTTATACGCCTAAATTAGTCTAACAAACACGCTCGAACAATAACAGTTAGGCCTATGTAGTAAGAGTTCTTCCTATATCCTAAGTATATATGGTGGCATGTTTAATCATTTGTGGCAATAATTCGCAATTTATGATTAATAGTTGTTGTTCTCTCGTAACTATTACAGATATCGTTACATTACTGTCTTAACATATGCATGGAGATCAAACACGCCATGCGTCCCTCAAATAGCTAAATGTCTAATATCGAGTTAATTAGCTTGACAAGACTTCAGTTTATTAGACGGTTGTGAAGACCATCGGGTTGATCGGATTCTACGTCCTCCAGTAGCGGTTCGTCTATTGGAACAGACAGGGCTGATCCTTTTTGTGTATCCAATCGTATCAAGCCTACATATATACTACAAAAGAAATGGTCACAGGTTAAGTAATTGCAACAACACACGCAACTATTGTGGGTGGGTGACCACTGTGAGTCCAAAGAACAGTGGCTGTCAGTGATCGTACGTTATCCGACCGTCTTCTTACATGAGCTTCTCTGACTGCGTCTCTATGGTGTATTAATTGTAACGTCCAATTCCAATAGGATTCCTTAAACGCTCGGAGCGTACTCGGAGTATACTACGTTCAGACGTGGAACAAGAAGGTGCTCTTGTGGAAATGTAATTGTGACTGAAATAATGATCGGTCCACTCTGTTTACTGCGACAACCTCTCTGACGCTCTGGCGCTCGAGATTCAATTTGTTGCCAATGTGACTTTTGGCTTTTTAGCACTTTAACAACGAGCTTTTACCAAAGGTGAGTGGGAAACCAATGCAGCTCGTAGTTAATGTTATCTTTTATATTAAGCTTAGTCGTTTTCTTTTAGAATTTGCATAATTTTATTGCAAACACATAGTTCCCGCTAAGCTGAGCTACTAGCTTTTACTTCCATCCCGGAGGGGGGTTAGCGATGGAGGGGTTTGGCGCGTAAAGCCTTCGATGAGCTCAAGGGAGGGGGACCTCGACGCCCTTTGGGGTCTCCCTGGGGCACTGATGCCCAGCCGAAGACTTGGCCGATGCGGTCTAGTGCCTTCGATGAAGATCTCAAGGGGGAACCTCGACGCTCTTTAGCGTATCCCCGGGGCACTGATGCCCAACCGAAGACTTGGCCGATGCTGCCTAGTGCCTTCGATGAACTCAAGGGGGGACCTTGACGTACTTTCGTGTATCCCCGGGGCACTGATGCCCAGCCGAAGGCTTGGCCGATGCGGCCTGGTGCCTACGGTGAACTCAAGGAGGGGGGTAACGAGGGAGGGGTTTTGGCGCGCTGGGGCCCCTCAGAAAAGTATAAAAGGCGACAGAGTCACACAGTAGTCAGTCAGTAGCAGAAAGTCGCCGAGGGGGTCAGTCGCAGACAGTCGCTGAGAAGAGAGTCAGTCGCAGAAAGTCGCCGAGCCAGTCAGTCGTGGAGAGTTGCCGAGAGAGTCAGTTCCACGAAACTTAGAGAACTGGAGAGTTGCGAGCGGCGATAGCTATTGTCCGACGGTGGGGCATCTTGGGAATAAAACGTGGATATAGAAGCAGGTGATTAGTCGTCGTAGAGATATTTCTTGCGATTATTGGTTGAGTGTTACGAGTTGTAAAGTGAACATTTCTGTGGAATATTCGGATTATATCTTCAGACACGAGAAGTGTATTTGTTTCAATTGGAAATATCGATTTATCGTGGTGATTATCGTGGATATAAGAAAAGTCTTCAATCGTTATTCGGTCTTATGATTTGCTGTCGATCAATTGCGAGTAACTCGTAAGTCCTTCGACTACATCGGAGGCCTTATCTACGCACATACGTCCAGGGCCTTCTTAACCACTCGGCTGGCCTTGGAAGTATACGGTATAGAGAGATATACCCCGGCGAGAGAGAGGAAGTAGCATTTCCGCCACAATAGGCTAGAAATGCCTACATTTATGCCTACATTTTTATATCCGTTAGCGTCCCAAAATTAAATTTCTGATCTATCTCCGAGAAACGTGTTAAACTATGAAGAAGAAGTGTATTGCTCACCAAACTAAGATGCTTCCTGCCACATAGAAAATAGACATCATAAAGAACACGAAACCAGTTGAAATGTACAGAGTGGCAGAATAAACAGAATTGAATATCACTGTTCCAATGATGCCGCAAATAACCTCCACACAAGCAATCGCTCCGAATATGGCTCCTGTGCGAAAACAATCAATAATCACTAAAAATGACAGAAATAAAAATTTTAAATTACAAATTTTACAAATTTTAAATTATGATTCATCATTAGGCCTACAGTTGTCATTCACGTTCATAAATATGAATGTTTTAATGAAAATACACGTTCATAAATATGAATGTTTTAATGAAAATAATTTCTTCATGAAGATAATTTCTTAAGCTCTTACACCTATGTTTATTTATTCAATTAATAATGATCAATGTCAAAATGTAAGACATACGTCGCATTGCGACGGTTTCCATGACATATTCCAACACTTTGGAATATGTCATGGAAAACCAACTTAAACACGTCCGCTGAAATGTATCTAATGTGGTTTATTTAGTCAACCCCTCACCTTTCTATTGAAAAGTTGACTGCTCAATTACTTCAGTGGATGACTTACTATTTCCTTTCAAAGCAGACTATTCGGTCTATCAGGTCATTGAATTCGGCAAAGTTAAGAGCTACAAATTTTGGCCTTTAGTTTGGAAAATGGACTCCTACAACACCTCTGGCCTTCACTTGTTTGATAGGGGTCATGGCAGGACTCGACGCCCTGTGGTCGATTAACCGTACAAAGAAGCTTCCTGTCGCATCAAACGCAGTCATGACAAGGACGCCCTTGATTAGACCCAGTCCAGATGCAGCTGTTTATGGACGTTGAAGAAATGCATATAGGCATTAGGCAGTGCTTTTTTCTTGAAGAAAGATTCCGGAACTGAACAATAATGGTGTGACGTTCGTCGCTCGAGATCAACTAACCCTTCATCAGACGTGGTACCAATTTGTGTCGGTCTTACCCGAGACGCTGCTTCGTCGTCGGGCTGGGTTCGGCTCCAGCCAACTGACCTTCTGGAGTCGCCCGGGTCACTATCCTGTCTACTTCTGCTGTAGACGAGCGGTTCCCTGTCTCCGCTCTCAGTGCCCATTTCTCCAAGAGGAGGTCCCGAGGGTATCGCTTGTTTGCGAACAGTGTCGCTGTCAAGCTCCATCTTACTTTCGGACTCTGCCACTGCCGCGGTCGCCGGGTGGGCAACGTCCTCGTCCTCAGGATGGCCGTCCTTTAGAACAGGGTTCGCTCTCTTGCCGGCAGGAGTCCTCAGCTTCCTGTGAGATTTCTTAGTCAAAGACTTCCTCTTTTTCTCCGCCTTAACCGAACCCTCACGTACCATTCTGCATCTCATGACTCTCGAGTTATCGTCAATAGGGGAAAACTCTGAACGTTCTCTTGTCCGAGAGGACAAGGTGTACATCTGACGAGTCGTCACGTCGTGCCGTCTCAAACACGCGAACATCTTGCGATAATATATACACGTGTAATATTATCGCGGTATACTGGTCTCACGACACTCTCTTCTGATAGGACAGGTTCTAGGTCTAAAACCTCCCTAACCGCACGCAGAACTGTGTTCCGACCGGCGCACGAGGTGGGCCCTACTTCGCACTTCGGTCAGTTCTCGGGACTACGTGTTTCGATCACCAAGTTATTTGCTCTGAATAACGATTGGCTTGAATACAAGATTTTCCTGACTCTATCGTTTTCCTGGTCTTACCGCACTGTAATCAGTTGTCGGGCGGTCTTTTCCCGTACTGCGGTCTTTCGGTAACAGTGGTCTTTCCCAGTAACTATTTTTAGTTACCGGGCGATGGAGCCCCTCCAACGCTCCACCGGCGTGTCAGCCATCCAAGTGTCACAATCCAAATGTAACGCCGACCCCGTAAGGTTACCAGAATGTCCTGAATTTTGTTCCCAAGAATTTCCGAATTTTGGTTCCCTAACGAGGGTCACGCTTACTCTCACAGGTAACCGGACAAGCTCCGATCCTGCCTGTCGCCAAATTTACCCTTATTATCGTTTTTGTACTAAATCGGGTTTTTCAGGTATCCCGACGGTCACTTCACCGAGTGCCGAAGTCGCGTAAAACTCTCCCAGCCGAGGACGCCGAAGTCGCGTAAAATCCTCCCGGCCGAGTACGCCGAAAGCGCGTAAAACTTCCCTTGTGTCGAGTACGCCGAATTCGCGTAAAACTCTTCTCAGTGGGTAAAACCAAACACTGTCGGATCTTGGAGTTCTTCGAACTCCAAGAGGGATTTCCTTGCCCGACGCCAAATTCACCCTTGGTTTCAAGGATTTCAGAATTCCAGAAAATGGCTACCTTAAGAAGGTCACCTCTACTCTCATGGGTTACCGGACAAGCTCCGATCGCGGAGTTCTTCAAAACCCAAGAGGGACTTTCCTGCCCGTCGCCAAATTCACCCTGGTTTTCGATCTCACACTGAATTGGTTTTCCTGTGTATCAACGGTATCCTTCCCCGAGTATTACTCAGCCGTAGATTTCCCACGATCGGGATCTAGACCGCTTCGCGATCAACTGAGGGATCCAACCCGCCGGATCGGCGCTGTCGGCCTGTCTCCCAACAGTGAACTTCTTTAGCTGTACTCGGGATCGCCTGATTATATTATTCGAACGCCCCTTTCGTCCGTAAATATATTTGTACTAACCGGAAACTCGAACTCTGACTCTGTCGTAACCAAAATCACTCGCCTACCACACTGAGTGCAGTATATTTGAATCGGTAACTGAATCGCTAACCAACAACGCTGTTTGAACAGTATTGCTATGTATGAAGAGTCGAACCAACTCTTCACGTATAAAGCAGCACACCGTGAGGCAGGCTCTATGCATCCCGAATGAGCGCGTCTGCTCGCTATGCGCTGGCTTCAGACCGTCGATCGGGCTTCCCTATCACGGTCGTTGCCGGACCGTCGCCTATTGAAATTAAATAAAAATTAAATGATCGATGCTGGGTCTTCGCATGAAAAATTAAGAGAAACGATGCTGTTCCCTTCGCATGTAAACTGAAGGAAAACGATGCTATTCGCATAAAATAAATCTTCCCACTTACGCACTGTGGCCTTGACCGCCACACTCTCCCCACCTTACTTAGATGCGGAGCATCTCTGCCAAAATCGGGGACCTTAATCAAACGTGACAGGAACATCCCCAACCCAGATCCACTTAGAGAGCAAGGAACCAAATGCACCTTTGGTTATAGGGCGGTCTATCGACAATCTCGGCACCCTGCACGTACGCCAAACACGATGAGAACCGTGATAGCGACAGCCTTTTTAATGATGCTTTCGATCTCTCGGCACCCCGCACGTACGCCAAACACGATGAGAACCGTGATAGCGACAGCCTTTTTAATGATGCTTTCGATCCGAACCACCACCCTACTGGCAACCTGTCGTACCTGACAAATCGCCAACCTTAACAGGCCCTCTATCATGAACCTGGGCTCTACCGGACCCCAAGGGCCAGGAGAACTTAAGGAGAGAAAAGTCGCCCACTGTCTCCCGATCTGGTAACCATTGTCGATCAGTCACACCCGGTATCACTTCAAAATCGTGAAAGCAAAATAATAGTACAAGTTATCATATTGTAGAACCAACGCAATGAAGCGTCCTAGTACTGGAATCTTTACTTGTTTCAGTACTAACCACTAATCCAATGTTTAACCGAAACATATCATCAAAAGGAAACTTAAACAGTCATTCACTGACAATCTGTCAAACCAACGCAATTAAGCGTTGCTGGTAGCACCGGTACTGTATGCTCCCAGATACCGCTCAAAAGAAATACTCTCATCAAAAGGGCAACTGAAACATGGTTCTCGAATAGTCAATGAAACCAACGCAATTAAGCGTTTATCTAGTTGGTCCTAGATACACGTCTGCTTCAGAAGGTCACTAACAAGGACTTCTACAGTCGTAGTCATCCATCCAAGCGAGGTCTTCGTCTCGTCCGTCGTCCAGGTGGCAATTCTGGATCAGCGGTCTCTTCTGGATTTTCTGAAGGTTCCTCTGGTTCATGTTCTGCATTAGGATCTTGAGCCAGGACTGGCCAGTCTACTGTAGGTAACTCAAGATTTCTGTCCCTCTCCGGTAACCAGGTACTCGGAGGTTTACCGAAAAACGGCTTCAATTTATCCACGTGCACAACCATTAGCGTGGATTTCGGACTCTTCCACCGGTTCACCGACCACAGGAGTCTGCATGTAACCCTGTCTTGGAGGTTTCTCCCTTCGATAACGAGCACAGCGATCGCACCTTTGGCAGAACCGTCTAACATCGTCCTTCCAACTCGGCCAATACGCCCGGCGTTGCAACTGAGTTAAACTTTTCCGAATCCCGAAATGTCCTCCGGCAAAGCTTGCGTGTGTTAACTGAAGCATCTCTTGCCGTAGAGATAAGGGCACAACTAACTGAGATCGCTCAGCTTTTCCTGTGTTACCCTGAATCCAGCCTCTGTGTAACACTCCTTGCAGGACTTCCAGCTGATTCCAGTTGCTCACCAACACTTTCACCTCTCCGTTAGCAGGTGATAGTTCTGCCTGTGTTGGATGATGCTTCGACTCCTTCCAATCAAGGACCGTACCAATATTGCAATCGCTCTGCTGTTCTCTTCGAAGAAACTCCTTTGTCCAACGGGTTTCCTGGCCTGTATCTTCACTGGTAACCTCGGAGCGCGTTACTTCTCCGATCGGACGTGCCCACATCACGTCTTCATTCGTAACTCTCATGGTAACCTCCTTAGGTTGTTCCTCACCCGGACCTCTAGACATCGCGTCTGCGTTACCGTGTTTTGCTCCCGGTCTGTGACATATCTCCATGTCAAACTCCTCTATCATCTCTAACCAACGAGCCTGTTGGCCAATCGGTTCCGGTGTTCTGCGTAACCACTGAAGTGCGGAGTGGTCTGTTCTGAGTAGGAATTTACTACCCAGTAAGTACTGACGAAACTCTTTCAAGAAATACACCACAGCTAACAACTCTCGCCTGGTAACGTTATAGTTCCGTTCCGCCGTCGACAAGAGCCGACTCGCGTAACAAATCACTGTCTCTTCTCCTTCTTGTACTTGCGATAACACCGCTCCAATGGCGTATGCCGAGGCATCCGTATCTAGGATGTACTGGCCCTCGTCGTTCGGTAACCCAAGTATAGGTGCGGAAACCAACTTTCGTTTAAGTTCTTCGAAAGCTCCCTGACATTCGTCAGTCCAATGGAACGGTACATTTTTCCTGGTCAGGAAATGAAGTGGTTGAGCTACCACCGCGAAATCATGTATGAAACGTCGGTAATAGGAGCAAAGACCAACGAAGGATCTGACTTGCCTCAAGTTCCGAGGAGCAGACCATTCTTCTACGGCCTTGATCTTGCTCGGATCCGTCGCGACCCCTTCTTCACTCAAAACGTGACCAAGAAACAATACTCTCTGTTGTAACAGGTAACATTTGGATGGTTTCAGCTTGAGATTATACTCTTGTAATCTCCTGAAAATCATCTCTAGACGTTGCATGTGCGTCTCTACGTCTCTCGAGAACACAATTATGTCATCCAAGTAAACCAGACAGATGTCATAGTTTAGCCCTGTCAAGACTAAGTTCATTAGTCGACAAAACGAGGCCGGACTATTGCACAATCCGAAAGGTAACACTTTGAATTGGAAGCTGCCCCTTCTCGTAACGAACCCGGTCTTGTGTTTGTCTCTTGGGTGCAAGGCCATCTGGTGATAACCTGCTCTCAAATCGAACGTACTGTACCATCTGGCGCCACCCAGGGTATCTAAACTCTCGCGGATAAGGGGTAACGGATGAGCATCTTTCCGTGTCTTCAAGTTCAGTTGCCTGTAATCGATACAGAAACGCATACTGCCATCCTTTTTCTTAACCATTACGACATTGGATGCCCATTCCGATATCGAAGGTTCAATGATTCCTTGTCTCAACATGTCTTCTACCTGACGATCAACTTCCGGTAACATGGAAAGCGGTTGACGTCTCAAAGGTTGCCGAACTGGTTTCTCCTGTCCCGTATCGATCTCGTGTTGGATCACCGAAGTGAATCCGTTATCACTTTCGTTAAGGGAAAACGTTGCGCTGTACGTTAGCACAAGTTTTCGTAACCTGATTCGCTCTTCTTCCGAAATGTCTGTTGGCACTTCTTCCCATAGTCGTTTTAGGGTCTGTTCGGCAAGTGGGTTGAGCGTCTGCTCCGCCACACTGGCCGTTGTACTAATCTTCGATCCAAACCGGTCAATCGTACTTTGCTGCTTTCCTCGGCGTTCCTCCGGATAACCTGGGCCCATAGGCTTCCCCGGATTTTCGCTTCGGTAAGGCTCATCATACGATTCCGTTCTGGCTCGATTAACTGTCACATCGACTACGTTCACTCGCTCCAGCGGACATTCAGTCCGTTTCTTGACTAGTGAATCTCTGTCTCCAACATTCAACATCCTGATCCACACTTCCGTGTCTCTTCCTGTCACCAACGTACGTCCGATTATCAAATCTTTTGATAATTCCATTGGAATGGTCGTCCAATCTTCGTTATCCTTTTGGAAATGCGGGTATACTACCCAAGCTGGAACGTCAACTTCGCTCCTTGGAGGAACTATTATGTCCTCTTGCACAATAACCTTCCGGCACATGGACTCGGTAACGACCTCTTTCAGAGGGATCTTCTCGCTCCCAAGGAAAACGCATCGACTTGCGAAGTCCCATCTTGCCTGATTGGCTTCCAGCCAAGATAACCCCAAGATCACTTCTGTCACTTGGTCTGTAACTAGACAGGGTACAGGGTACACCTGCTTTCCGATCCGAATCTTAAGGTTAGTTTCACCATCCACCTTAATCTGACTTCCATTAGCGGCTAGGAGTCGCTGTTCTGACGGTACTAGCACAGCGTCTAGCACGAAACGTCGTGGCACAAGTGACATTTCACTTCCAGAATCAAGTAGACAGTGTATACGTTTTCCTGCCAGTCTCGCAACCACGTAGGCCACCCTACTGCCTTTGACCAGTCGGTTTTGGGTTTCCTCTTGTATCGGTTCAGCCTTTGTAGGTTCACTGGTGCCGGTTGCACCATTCGTCTCAGCGTTTCTCTGAGGACAAAATCGCTTTATGTGTCCTTTTCGTTTGCACAAGTAGCATTCGATATCCGGGTTACGCAACCGTGTGGGCGGATAAATCCGTCGCCATCCCACATTTGGTTCGGTTGTCCTCTGATCTCCCACAGCTAGATCAGAACTGTTCTCCCTTTCATGAGGTTTTCTCGGGACGATGCCCAAATTCTGATTTATTGTCACTCGATCAAGTTCTCTTGAAAGATTTTTAATCTTTCGCTCGAGATCTTCTAGACGACGAGACTGTTGCCCCTCAGTGCTCGAGTCTTTTCGGTCTTCCATGGTAACTTTAACTCTCGCGTGTCTCCGGTCTAAATCACCACCTTGTGTCGAAGATCGACCATAGGCATCCAACCTCACCGCATGTTTATACGCCGCTTCGAGGTTAACTGGTTCTCGCTCGCGCACCTTCTGCCCCAAATCCTGGTTTGCCAGTGCATCAATGAAAGCGTCACAAGCGACCGTCTCGACGATATCACTTGTTGGTCCTGGGTATGCCAAAGCCATTAGCCTCCTTACTTCCTGCACTACACTACTCAGAGTTTCTCCATGAGCCTGCCGGTAAGTGCGAAGTTTCATCCGATATAGGCTAGTTTGGTCATCAGACCCGTACCGGGCCTTAAGCCGCTCAACAAGTTCTCGCCAAGACACGTCCCTCTGTGCACCCATGTCCCACAACAGCTGCGAAGCGGGACCCGTTAGGGCACACATTAACTGGTCTGCTTTTTCCTGATCACTCCACCGGTTGCACCGTGCACAAACTTCGAACTTTGCTAGAAAGGCTGCGATCGCTGACTTGCCGTCGTACTTCTCTAGCTTGATTCGTATACCGCGATCCGATCGGTCTTCGCCTCTTGTCCGTGTAACAAGTGATCTTCCGACACTCTTCTTGGGATTTCCTCTCCGGTTGTCCTCATCGTTACTCCTGGAACCGTTTTCCTCGTCTGTCCTCACCACTGACCGGTGCCGACTCTGTCCCCTCAGAGTACCCAACGTCTTCCCTGTACGCCACTTAGAAGACATCGTAGTCATCTCTCGGTCGCCTGACGTTGCACTGTCTTCATCAGAGATGTACTCAGCCTGTCTCTGACCTTTTCTACGAGGCTCACCACCTTCGTAGTCTTTGGACTCCGATCGTTTATATTTATTGCGAGAACTCTGAGAGTTTCCGTTGACGAACGTAACTCTTCTGTCTTCTTCGCGAATATCTCTTTTTCCTGACTCTGGCGGTCTGTCAGATTCGTCGTACCTAAGACAATTACGACTTCTCGAATCTGGTTTGTGCCCTTTAGAGTACCGCTCGTGGGTCTCATCCCAGGCCAAATGATCTCTGTCTCTTCCCATGTTCGATTCTCTCTCGGTTTCTCTATCAAGTGCCTGTTTTAAACCACGTCTCTCGTACTCTGGTAGACGTTCCTTACCATACGTCTCCCTTTCAGTTTTCTCATAACTCTCGTGTCTTCCTCGTTGGCGGAGGTTTTTCCTGTCAAAAACTCCGGTTCTCATGGCCTCTTCTGGACCAACTCTATCGGTGTCTGAATCCGAAGAACTCACTGACGAACGTAATTTCGCCTCAACTCTTCCTCTTGTCAACAGACGTTGTCGACTCGATTGCCTTGCCGTTTTTCCGTGTGACTCTCTCCCGCTGTCCTCGGGAAGATAGCGGCTACGTAACTTTTCCGAAGTTTCCGAAAGCGAAACTTCCTCACGTGTCTCTGTGTTACCTCGGCTCCGTGCTGGCTCTTCGATCTGCAGCTTCCCTCGGCGATCCATCTGGTAACCTGGGCCCGTAGGTTTCCCCGATGTCTCGCGTCGGTAAGACTTCGCATGCTGAGCAGCAGGAACAGACAGTTCTTCAAGTTTCGAACTCATCATTGCCACACTCTGTCGCAGGTAAGACATCTCCGCTTGCCAATCTACATCATCGGTCACAGGTCTTGGGCGACCTTCTTCCATGTTGGTAAACGGTACTCGATTGCCTTCGTTTCGCTGATGCGCCACGATGTCACCACTCGTTTTCTGCACTACCGCGTCACCCCGCGGTTTCAGGCCTGTCTCAATGTCTCTTGGCCTATCACAAGCCTGTCTCAACTGTACAGGTTGCCTGCCCCGTACGATACTAGGTACTTGAACCTGCACAAGGTTCCCCGATCTATTGTCGACGAGTGGTTTGGACCTGTCAAACCTACTCTCACCAACGGTCTCTCGCCAGTGTGTGAATGTCTCGTTATTCACATCGTTCTGTACTACCTCAGTAGTCTTTGGAACGGTTATCAACCATCCGTTATCCTCATGGAAACCTCTTTCACGCCCACTGCGGGTTCCAGCTTCCGTTTCAAATGCACTGGTTTCGTCAGGTGCACCCGTTTCATCAAGCAACCTTCGTTTGCTTTTCCGTTTACGTAACTTTGGACGCGCGCCTCCGTGCTCACTATGGGGCACTTCATCCGACTCGTCCTCGGTATCTTCCTGACCTTGCCTGGTTCTGTGACAAGAAAACGTTAGAACCCCACTTCTGGTACCAGTTTGTGACGTTCGTCGCTCGAGATCAACTAACCCTTCATCAGACGTGGTACCAATTTGTGTCGGTCTTACCCGAGACGCTGCTTCGTCGTCGGGCTGGGTTCGGCTCCAGCCAACTGACCTTCTGGAGTCGCCCGGGTCACTATCCTGTCTACTTCTGCTGTAGACGAGCGGTTCCCTGTCTCCGCTCTCAGTGCCCATTTCTCCAAGAGGAGGTCCCGAGGGTATCGCTTGTTTGCGAACAGTGTCGCTGTCAAGCTCCATCTTACTTTCGGACTCTGCCACTGCCGCGGTCGCCGGGTGGGCAACGTCCTCGTCCTCAGGATGGCCGTCCTTTAGAACAGGGTTCGCTCTCTTGCCGGCAGGAGTCCTCAGCTTCCTGTGAGATTTCTTAGTCAAAGACTTCCTCTTTTTCTCCGCCTTAACCGAACCCTCACGTACCATTCTGCATCTCATGACTCTCGAGTTATCGTCAATAGGGGAAAACTCTGAACGTTCTCTTGTCCGAGAGGACAAGGTGTACATCTGACGAGTCGTCACGTCGTGCCGTCTCAAACACGCGAACATCTTGCGATAATATATACACGTGTAATATTATCGCGGTATACTGGTCTCACGACACTCTCTTCTGATAGGACAGGTTCTAGGTCTAAAACCTCCCTAACCGCACGCAGAACTGTGTTCCGACCGGCGCACGAGGTGGGCCCTACTTCGCACTTCGGTCAGTTCTCGGGACTACGTGTTTCGATCACCAAGTTATTTGCTCTGAATAACGATTGGCTTGAATACAAGATTTTCCTGACTCTATCGTTTTCCTGGTCTTACCGCACTGTAATCAGTTGTCGGGCGGTCTTTTCCCGTACTGCGGTCTTTCGGTAACAGTGGTCTTTCCCAGTAACTATTTTTAGTTACCGGGCGATGGAGCCCCTCCAACGCTCCACCGGCGTGTCAGCCATCCAAGTGTCACAATCCAAATGTAACGCCGACCCCGTAAGGTTACCAGAATGTCCTGAATTTTGTTCCCAAGAATTTCCGAATTTTGGTTCCCTAACGAGGGTCACGCTTACTCTCACAGGTAACCGGACAAGCTCCGATCCTGCCTGTCGCCAAATTTACCCTTATTATCGTTTTTGTACTAAATCGGGTTTTTCAGGTATCCCGACGGTCACTTCACCGAGTGCCGAAGTCGCGTAAAACTCTCCCAGCCGAGGACGCCGAAGTCGCGTAAAATCCTCCCGGCCGAGTACGCCGAAAGCGCGTAAAACTTCCCTTGTGTCGAGTACGCCGAATTCGCGTAAAACTCTTCTCAGTGGGTAAAACCAAACACTGTCGGATCTTGGAGTTCTTCGAACTCCAAGAGGGATTTCCTTGCCCGACGCCAAATTCACCCTTGGTTTCAAGGATTTCAGAATTCCAGAAAATGGCTACCTTAAGAAGGTCACCTCTACTCTCATGGGTTACCGGACAAGCTCCGATCGCGGAGTTCTTCAAAACCCAAGAGGGACTTTCCTGCCCGTCGCCAAATTCACCCTGGTTTTCGATCTCACACTGAATTGGTTTTCCTGTGTATCAACGGTATCCTTCCCCGAGTATTACTCAGCCGTAGATTTCCCACGATCGGGATCTAGACCGCTTCGCGATCAACTGAGGGATCCAACCCGCCGGATCGGCGCTGTCGGCCTGTCTCCCAACAGTGAACTTCTTTAGCTGTACTCGGGATCGCCTGATTATATTATTCGAACGCCCCTTTCGTCCGTAAATATATTTGTACTAACCGGAAACTCGAACTCTGACTCTGTCGTAACCAAAATCACTCGCCTACCACACTGAGTGCAGTATATTTGAATCGGTAACTGAATCGCTAACCAACAACGCTGTTTGAACAGTATTGCTATGTATGAAGAGTCGAACCAACTCTTCACGTATAAAGCAGCACACCGTGAGGCAGGCTCTATGCATCCCGAATGAGCGCGTCTGCTCGCTATGCGCTGGCTTCAGACCGTCGATCGGGCTTCCCTATCACGGTCGTTGCCGGACCGTCGCCTATTGAAATTAAATAAAAATTAAATGATCGATGCTGGGTCTTCGCATGAAAAATTAAGAGAAACGATGCTGTTCCCTTCGCATGTAAACTGAAGGAAAACGATGCTATTCGCATAAAATAAATCTTCCCACTTACGCACTGTGGCCTTGACCGCCACAATGGAAGGGCTAAAATCTCAAGAAAAACGGGATTGGGGTTGGGAGGGGCTCAATAAACACTGAAAACAGTTCACAACACTGAAATAAATTTTAAAATAAATCAATTATTGCTTTTATTACTAAAATAGATAAATAATTTTTTAGCAGCTGAAGAAAGGTGCCGAAACGCCGTTCCGGCGCGTTCCGGCTGAAAAAAGCACTGCATGTAGGTTACAATGACGACTATAGAGATGCAAATAAACGATCGGATGCATTCTTCCTTCATATAATCACTACGTACCTACTTGTTACATTGCAGATAAACGAACAATTTGAACCAAATTAAATAATAAGAGAAACATAGAAGAGAACCTCGTTTAAATTCCTGGTAGAAAATTAGCAACGTTTACTGCTATGGCCGTGTTTACAACTTTACACCATCGTTGAGTGATCCTTAGACTTAAGAACCACAATGCAAAAGAGTTCTTCATTGGCGTGTGAGCAAGTATGTCGCCCTGACTTTTATAATAAAACAGATAAGTAAAAGATACCTTGTTGATCGTCGTTTACTTGGTTGGACATAAGTGTACGCAGACTTGGAATAAAAAGGATGCTAATCATTGATAAAATGAGAGCTAAAAACAAACAAAACAGAACCTATTCAATAAATAATATGAGCAGTATATTTCTGAAAAACCATGGTTTCAGAACACCCCAATTGTGAAAGCCCTTCTTTCTTATTGTGGTCTTCTCGATGACAACTACAGCCAAAGTACTAAATTTCTTGGCCTATATTAGCCTACTCCGTGAATTTGCGTGACGGTGAACTGCGCAACGTGACCTATAGACGCAAACTGAGTGACTTAGCCCAGTATTCGTCGCAGCCGGCTATGTCAACCTAAATGTCTTAGCCACGCATAAGAGAGCACTTGCATGTAGTTCCTGAAAACTTTGTAAATGTCAATAAAATCAGCGGATAGGCTAGGCATTGCTAATTTATTTTAAGCCTAAGAAGGAGCAAAACATCTTTGAAATGTCACAGCTATGTTACTAGTTAAACGATTTTTGAAATTACGTTTACACTGGTGATTGTTAAAAGTCTATATATACCTACTTCCACATTTTAAACATGAATACAATAAGCTGCAATTTTGGCGCATCCAGTATCGTGTTACTGCATTGATCCTGATAGTAGTACAAATTCCCTTAACCTTGTCAAGTAGACTACTACATTGGTCATTGGGCACCGGTGTTCTATGAATTCCTAATTAATAAGATGTGTAGATTGTTTAATGGAGGCTAAAAGCTAAATTTTAAACTTAGAGCCTAAATTATATCGACTCACTGAGAAACATCATGACGGTCGTCTGTACGAAGGCCTTGTAAACGTTAGTTGCCGTAGATGCGAGGCCAGCCAAGAGGGCGATCACGTAGTCCGGCATCCCACAACGCTTGAACAACGGCGTGACGATCATTGCCCCAACACCGCAGACACCGGACGACACTCCATAGTACAGCCCTATCGTGTCGAGGTCCCAACACAGAGGGCTGTTCATCATGAAGAGATTTGACACGGATAAATCAAATGTTGGGAGATTACAGATGAAGAAAGCCGCCATTAAGAGGGTGAGCTTCAGTCTTCTCCAGTGCACAGTTGCAACGGTGGAAGCAGATTTCTTGACAAACAGGGCCACCATGGAGCGCACATTGATCCAGAGCAAAGACAGAATGGAGAAAAACGGTGACTTATCGGACGATGTAGGACATGCGGTCACAGACTCAGCTGTAGATAGTTCTTTCTTTCGTTTAGTTTCATTTGGCATGAAAAGTAATACGTAGAGCAGATTGACAGCAGAAGTGGCAACAATGAACAGTAACGGGGCCAAGAAGCCAAATACGGTCGTGACCTTCCCAAATACAATGGGACATATGGCTCCAGATATGAGCATGGACATCTCTATGAATGTGATTCGTATCATTCGCTTCTCCGGTGGCGTTCGGTCAGCCACAAAGGCAAAACAACCCATCAGGACGGAGAAGATGGATCCACAGCAACCATATAAGGCGTCGCGTAAAAAGAACCAGTAGATCGAAGCTTTGGTAGAGATGATACAAGTTACAATGGCACTGCCGATCAGAGTGCCGACAAGCGGTGGCAAGATTGCAAAGCGACGTCCGAAAAGATCGCTACCTGCCCCTAGAATAATTGTTACGAAAATGGCCGGAACTCCTGATATGATAGACTCATAGAGTGCGAACTGCGAGCTCTTGCTCTGAACGTACTCCTGAAATTGATAAGCGGGATCGGACTTGTTCGAATGACACGGGTCAAAGGTTGTATTGGTTTGGTAAATCGATATATTTCGGCTAGCGAGTTCTTCAAGAGTCTCTTTCGTGATCCATTCGAGGATATATTTTTGCGATATGGTCGAGATAGGAAATATGCCAATGATACAAAGGATGAGAACCGGCTCTACGAGAAACCATCTCCTCAGTCGAGACAGACAGTCTTTTTCTGCAGGAGTTTGTGAGGTCGCTGATTCGTCGACGTCATTTGGTAGCATTGGTTCAGTTTCGCAGTTTGGAAGGACCATCTGTAACATGAATAAGTAAGCAAGCAAGCAAGCAAATATGTAAGTAAGTTAGTAATCACTGTTAACTCGTGACAAATGCCCACGTTGTACGAGCAACAATACCCATAATACTAAAAATGAAAGGACAATGCCAGTAACAAAAAGTAAAGCCATGTAATATTATGGGCCAGACAGTTTAAAAGACTCAATTTCATTTACAGTCGAGAGAAAACTAACAGCGTACAAATCTAACTTTATATACAGATAGAAAAAGGTAACAATAAATTGAACTGCAGCAAGTATAGGAACCTAGTTTATTAACGGAGGATCGAACGTTCTGAACATGGAATATATACCGGCAACTGGCACGATCATTCTAGGTTCATCGCTCGTAGGTATAATTCATAGGACAATAGATTATAAAATATGCAGTCTGCAATTAGCATTGTGAATTACCTTGCAATAAACAAGTTTTGTTTAAGCTAGCAATTAGGCTGTCCAAAATTAAATTGAACAATTAGTAATTAGGTACCGTATACTTGCTAATTGGAGCAGAGACCAGTTTGATTACTTTTGTAATTGCTAGCTAATTGGAAGTTTGCTATAATTGCTCGCGGCGTATGAGCCATAGTTCTATGAGTCATAGTCCGTATACCGGCGCGATATGTTCCCACAGGTGATAAGTGTTAGGCTGCTTGAGGCGATCGTTAATTTGGTAACTACTAGCGAATGTCGTCCCTGCTCTTTAAGTCCTGGGACAACATGAATCGAGCAATTGACTAACTCCTCACACAAGCATCGATGCCATTGCAACATTCCCCTAAACTTCAAACTTATAAATACGTTATTTCAAAATCGTTACAAATTATTGCTTGTTTGGAGTAATTTACAGTAAATAATAGTCTCCAATTGATCCATGTCATAACATATGCATAACATATGCAAATTTAACCACAATAGTTCATGGGCAAGATGCGACTTGTGGTTGACATCAGCGGATAAGACCTGTATGCATAGCGAAATGTATAGCAAAAACGAATCATGAGATATGAGATAGTCTGAACCAGCGAGGAAAGTTTTTCCACACCCTACAAAAAAACACGTTTCATTTGTCCCTGTATAGTTGACCTGCAATTTCTGCATACCTAACACAAATCTGAACGTTAACTAATCACACAATTCACCCTATTGACTTGCGCGCCCATTTAAATTGACCTATATGCAAGGTCATTCCATATAGAGACTTGTATGAGCCTGTGTTAACATTGATGTGATTCAGCTGCTTTAGAGTTGGGAGCTGCAGAACTGAGCTACAGCCAACGTTCATTCTTCACTAAGATATACATGCATGTTGCCGCGAAAAGGCTAAGTACACATTAGTTCCCAGAACCGGCGCCATCTGCCGTCGCTAGGCACTCAATTCGAAACCAGTCTCTAGCGATTTCGTTCACATTAATGTTTTGCTTACTGTTCTAATCGCGGTCTACGACTTTCGATTTTTGACGAAGACATCAGCAGCAGGAGAGGAGCAACACTTGCTTATAAGAGACGAGTCACAGTGCAACAGACTAACGGTTAAACAATCAGTCGATTTCAGGTCACCAGTTTTTTACTTACTACCTGCCCGAGTGGTGTCTGTAACTTTGCATGACGTCACGGAATGACGTGTGTTCGTAGTCTTTGTACAGGCTAGAGTAACTTTCTGTATAGAGCCTACGTTGGGTTCAACCTCTACGGCTAGTCGACTAAGTCGCTAAGTCAGTCGCTGACTCATCAAGTCAGTCGGTAATTCCTTAGCGACTGACTCCGGGGACTAGCACACATGTATGACGACATGATAAATTGATAATATAAAACATATCAGTAAGATCTTGCCAGGAGTGGCTTGATGAAACAGACAGCCTTTACTATTCGTACTTGTTACTCTACGTGTAGAAGCCTTGAAACTAAAAACCGCCAGCATAATATGACACAGAGTCGATATTATTTAGGTCAATATTTAAGACACGATTGGAGGAACAGTAGGCCTACCTTGCGCCTTAAATAGAGCGGCCTATTAGCACGTATACTAAATTAGGCCTTAATGGACAAACGTGATAAGAATATTGATATTTGAATGCGATTACATTTAAATAAAACAGAAATGCACAACCCTTGTCCAGTGTAGGCTACGCATTATTACAGCGTCTATAAATAATTATTGCGTTCCTTGATCAACACAGGGTACTCACTTTGCTCATCTGTTGGCTTTAGGCTTCAAGTCATTCCTAGCGATTCACAAAGACGCTTTAATCATTCTGCACTACAGAAGAACCAGCTGTTCTTAGCGTGACCAGCGACAGAATCAACCCACAAAGACCAATTGCCTCTTCTTGTCCTACTTTATTTCCATAGCTTTAACCAGGCACAAGGCTGACATCGTTTAATGAGTGCAGCAGCTATGTGGGCTGTGAAAATTCAGTCATGGTGACCTACTTATCGTTGATAGGCCTGTATATAAGGCCTACGTAATCCTTCACAGGCTAGGATGCAACGTCTCGGCCTGTTGAGGGCGGACGACCTCGCAGCCTATTTTCGAGAGCTGATAACAACAGGAATGTTTACAAACGCCCATAAAACCAGAGGCAATTGATGTCACGTGCTACTAGGCCTATTCATGGCTGACTAGGCTAGCTAAGTAAAATGTCAAATAACCATGTGACAGATCACCTGAGCGCATAACGTGAACATATTACGAAGAAATGTAATGTAATGTAATGTAAATCTCCGAAATTTCTCAGCGCCACACAAAAGCCACTTCAGGGAGACCAGCTTATTCCGCTATAGCCATGTCCGCCTTATCCGTTCCGGTGCCAGGTCAGATTCCGGGAGGTCAAGACGCTGTAGAACAGACAGGTACATAATTATCTTGATTATAGCCTGCAATTACGTTTCTCAATTCACCAGTACAGCCTAATCAATACAGTCTGTGCAACTAGGTCTTTTGTAAACACACTGCGGCGAGCCCGATGCCTAGAATTCTTTCGCAAAGATTTGGTTTGAGGCGTCCGTGGGCTAATCATAGTCGCGTGACTCTGAGGCGCGAAGAAGAAACAGGCGCGTCTTAAGGGTGTAATAAATGATCTGTTTAATGGAGTAATGATCAGCAGATGATCTTTGGCGTAAAACTGTATGTTTACGGTTAAGTATGTCTATTTTATTCATATATCGCTGGGAAATGGAAGAAAAGCCAATCTCAACGTACAGTTAGATTCTAAAATGGTTACATATTGTTGGGCCAAAAGTGTGCAGAAGTGTAGTTATAATTGTGTCGCTAATTTGTATATAGCCTCTTCAGAGAGGAAAGGAAACCTGTAAAGGCGCTGTCAACCTGACACACAAATCTCTAACAAAAAGAATGCTTTTCAGCCGCTTATAAAAAAAGAAACAGAGACCAACGTAGAAAATCGTGTCCTGAATTGCTTTGCAAACTTTTAAGAAAGATAATCAAAGCATCCGAATCAATAATTACAATATGTGAATTTATGGGCAGCTTAATACACACATTGGATATACTTTAAGTGGATGGACTCTGGCTTGATTTTGGTGTGCCATTGGTTGACGCTTTGTCCATTAGACGCCAGGGCAGCAGACGTTGCTAATTAATAGTAGTTATGTCAAATAGTTAACAAAATAGATGTGAATACTACAACTGAGCAGAGAACCAGAAGGAGACATAACGCCAGAGACGATTCAAACATGACCTTGTGCATGTTCCCAGCAAATTGTGCATGACAATTATGATTTATGCTTGCAGGTCGACCAAAGTCTGAACTTTCGAGGGTCATTACTTTATGTTGACTGTGTTTGCCTATACTTGAAGAGTACGATGCATTGTTTCTGGTTGAAGATAAAGACTGTGATGGTAGCATATACCGTTGACAAAAGCTCATATAGCAAGTCAATGTGAATACAATTCGTTATTTCGTGAACTGAACATCATGGTGTGAGTGCCGTCTGTAAATACAATTATTGTTTCCTCAAAGTTGTCCTTAATAGTAGGGCATTTCTAACATGCTGCCCACATTGTACACGAATAAGGATTTTATTGGAAGCGACACAATGCCTGCTATAAATCTTATCATCCTCCTCCTCCTGTATGTACCTCTGTCTCGCTCCTCCAGTTTTAAACCTCATCAACAATAGCCCTTTACCCTGCCAGCATGCGCATATGCGATCCTCTGGACCCATATTCTCATATGGCTTATAATTGACCACACCTAATATTTATAGGCTTACTTTCAGGGTGACTGTATGTGAGCTTTTGGGCAATCAGTCCGTTCTTGGATATCGACCTGGAACTGAACCTGAACTTTTCTACATATCGACATTTTTCTGACTGAGTGTCTGTGAATAATCTGTTTCTCGCTTCTTGGCTTTTTGAGTACGGTACTGTAGAAATCTTGAGATTTACTTATTAACGCGTTTCAACTAATGAATGCAATGTAATGTAAATCTCCGAAATTTCTCAGCGCAACACAAAAGCCACGTCAGGGAGACCAGCTTATTCACCGGCGCTATATCAAATTAAGTCCGCAATAGCCATGTCCGCCTTATCCGTTCTGGTGCCAGGTCAGAGTCCGGGGAGGTCAAGCCGAGGAGACAGCAGGGTGCTACGGTGGTAATCGGTGATGATGGCGGTTGTGTGGTGGCGTAGGAATGGAATCAGGATAGGATAGCTTGAAGAGTTCGGTTTTCAGTCGTGAGTGGAAAGCAGCGGAGGACAGTGCGAGCGGAGGAGAGGTGATGTCAACAGGCGATATGGGAGGATGAGCAAACTGGCGGAGATCTTTTGGGAGATTGTTCCAAAGAGCCGGTGCAGCATAGACTAAGGAGCGGTTGCAGAATTTCAGAGATGAGGAGACTGAAGGCCGAGATAGAGAAAGATATGATGATGAGCGAGTAGACCCGGGCGGTTGGATGGTAAATAGCTGGCGAATGTAAGAAGGTTGAGAGGTTTGAAGGGCGTTGTACGTAAGAGATATGATTTTGTAATGGATGCGTTGAGGGACTTTCAGCCAATGAAGTGATTTCAAAACAGGAGTTATGTGATGGTGTTTGGGAGTTTTGGTGACTGCGCGGGCGAGGGCATTCTGAATGAACATTCGAAGCCTAAGATTGCTACGCTTTACACCGCTGTATCCGGAGTTCAAACACTGGTCCCACTGAACAATTAAGTGCAGCCTGCGTGGCAATGCCTTATATCGAATCAGGCGACTTACTTGGGACGCCGATTGTAAGAGTTCTTTAACCATGTCTGCAAACCAGATAAACCTAACGACCAGTTATAACTTCCTTAGAAGAACTGCATTTCCTTGAGTTAACACTAGACGTAGCCACGTGTTTTCTCATCCTCACTCCTCAGCCATGAAGGCATATTGTATTGTATTGTATTTGGATATGTATAAAGCGCTTCTAGCGGGAGGGCCATTCAGAAGCGCTCCCAGTGCGAGAGACCCCGAGAGAAAAAGCAAGTTTTAAGAGAGGTAAAAGAGGAAGAGACGTTACCTGAGAGAATAGAAGAACGAACGAACGGAGGAAGCTCATTCCAAAGAGCAGGGCCAATGGAGGCAAAAGACCTAGATTGAGCCAGAGAAGTCCTGACCCGGGGAACGAGGAGGTCAAAACGGTCAGAGAAACGAAGAGGATGAAGAGAAGCAGCAGAGTGAGGGCGATGAATTAAGTCACATAAATATTTTGGAGCGAAACCAAGTTGAGCCTTAGAGACAAGGATGAGGACCTTAAACTGGATGCGGGCAGAAAGCGGGAGCCAGTGGAGTTCTTCTGCCATAAAGGTGGTGATATGAGAGAATCGAGGAAGACGGGCAATTCATCTATAGCAGCAGCATTGAGAACGGACTGAAGAGAAGCACGACGGACTTTAGGAAGACCAAGGAGGGAATTGCAGTAGTCAAGTCTAGAGCAGACAAATGCATGGACAATTGAAGTAAAAAATCGGAGATGAGACAGAGCGACGGATAGCTCTAAGGCGCCTTAGGTGAAAATAGGAAGTGCGAGTGAGTTTGGAAATGTGTTCAGTAAAGGTGAGAGAATTGTCAAGGGTAACTCCTAAATCACGAACGCTAGAGCGGAAACCTTTGAGACAGCACGGCGAAGTCGAGTTTTTGAAGTTGCTGAGGAGTGCCAAACCAGATATATTGGGTTTTGGACGAAATGAGAGAGAGGCGATTGAAAGACATCCAGGTATAAAGATCATGAGAAAGAGCTTCGATGCGCTGAGCAAAAAGAAGTTGAGAGGAAGGAGTCCCATGGACATAAGCCTGGACATCGTCAGCAAAGAGATGGCCTGAAGCCCCATGGATGGGGAGGAAAGAGGGGATTCCGGCCGTGTGCAAAATTAAGACGAGAGGGCCTAGAACAGAGCCCTGCGGAACACCCAGTTTAATAGGGACCCACAGAGTTCTAGATTCACCAGAGATAACCATCTGAGTGCGATCAGATAGGTATGACCGGAACCACTGGAGAGGGGGGCCTTCAGACCGCAAGAGGTCTCAAGGCGCTGTAGAAGAATGGTGTGGTCAACCATGTCAAAGGCTGAGGAGACATCATATAGCGCCAGAAGAGTGAGTTCGGACCTATCAACAGCTGAATAAATTTCAGAAAGCAAAGAAAGGAGGGCAGTTTCAGTGGAGTTGTGAGCCCTAAAACCTGACTGAAAGGGAGGTAGAAGCCCAGATTGTTCCAGATAGGGAAGAAGTTGAAGAGAGAAATGATAGATTAGAGATTGGACGGTAGTTTTGGCAGAGGTTTGTGTCAAGATTGGGCTTCTTGAGTGAGGGAAAAACAATGGCCCGCTTTTGCGAGGCGGGGACACAACCTTCAGAGAGGGACCTATTAAAGAGATAAAATGGAGCAAAATCGTCTAAAATGTCACTAAGAATGAAAGGCGGAAGAGGATCTAATTCACAAGAGTTTAAATTAACTGATGAAAGAACTGTACGAAGGTCCCAGTCCAATATGGGTCGGAAATCGTCAAAAGCAGATAACGTTGTGGTAAACGTCGGTATTGTGGTAAGTATTGTATTGTGGTAAGTCCTCTACTTCAACGCCTGGCGTTGACATTGAAAGCTTTTATTTAAACTGTGTTTGGGCCCATTCGGATCCTAAGATAACCTCTTGGCCAAACCTTATTTCCAGACCGGAGACCTGGGACAGCCTTTCAGCCATCCTGGTAGATACTGATAGGGCATCTGGAAATATAGAGATAAGAGTAGGGAATCCTCCCGCTGGCCTGACTAGGCGCAGTGAACGATTAAGAGGTAACCAACTGTTTACTACAGACAAGAGGAGTGATGCCCTCTTACGCTGATCCATCCTTGCCGCAGAGCCAGGGCCCAACACAGCGCACGTCCACCGTATGGGGCGAACACAACATGCTAATAGCAATGCGTCTAAATTTTGAATATGTCTCAGAAGATGAGAGAAGAGAATAACAATAGGCCATATATGTTAATTTAGCCTTTAGAGGCATCAGTAGAATTAAATGTTAGCGACTTCACGTTTCCTAGCCTCGGCATATAATGTCAGATGACCAGTACTCTACCTCTTCGTCTGATCTGCCAAAAGACCGTGCAGGTTCAGTGTACTCGTCATAGCTGAAGTGCACTAAATATAGCCGAAGTGTGGCTAGGTGGAGTCGATTTTTAGAAACAAATATTCAGTTAGGCCTATTTGGAAGCATTTCCAAGCCTATTTTTATGCCATCTGTCAGTGACGTAGCCAGGCTAAATTCAAGAGGAGGCAACATCCAGGTGTAGTGGGGTTTTGGAAGGGGGTACTTGGGGGTATAACCCATAAAATTTGGTTGAAATCTAAAATGCAAGAGGAGGCAATTGCCTTCTCTTGCCTCAATGTAGCAACGCCTATGTCATCAATGGCTCAAAATTTGAGATTAGTTTCATGCAATTTAAGAATGCAGACATGATTAGGTTGCTGCAGGCTGCAATCAACTTAGATAATTGTTTGCTATTTAGCACATGATATAATTATTTGCGAGTGAGTCATCGTTAAAAGCAATTAGTTAATTGAGGTTAATGATGAGCGCAAATTACTTGCTTGCGTGGGATCAATTGCGCGTGTATTTGAAATATTCACTATCTTACAATATTTTGTCACCCGATGAGAATTTCAGCTTGTTGTGGACATAGGCCTACTGCTGAGCAACTACACCTAGGCCTATGCTGTAGCATGGAAATAGAAATTTTTGTGAAGTCTAAGGCACAGAAACATTGTCAAATTAATAGCCAGTTTTGCGCACAGGGATGTTCGTAGTGATGATTATGCTAGACTATTGCTAGTAGCATGTATTAATAATGTCTTCCTAAGATAATTTCAGTTTTTTTTATTCCTAAAGAATATCACATGACCACAAAGTGTTGGACGATACAGAACTTTCAGCGATGAAGCTAGTTAAATATGCAGACTCACAACAAGTTTTCGCACAATTTGTAACTGTTGCTTAGACCTAACGTGATCCGAGAGAATACGAAAGTGGCACTATCAAGTGACTTCTGCGACATCTTGCTTCAGAAATAAAAAGTTACCCAAGAATGCAGTCTGCGCTCTACTAGGCCTACTCTCTTAGTTCAATAAGAAATTTGCCTATCATGAAGCTCAGTAAATTAATGCCGCATGGTTATGGCCACTTCGTTAGTTGTTTGTGCTGGAGATGACCATAACCGAGATATTATGACAAACGCTCGCCAGGGGGCGCAAGTTGGACGCTACTCCACTTGCTTGGGATTGCTCCCGGTTCGAGCCTTCCGTAGACTCGTTGAGGAAAACTCCCTTCCCAGATGTTTGATGTTCGGGCCTGGCTCCGATGGTAAGGCCAGTTCAGAGGAGATAAAGAGGGTTGTTCACATATGACGTGATGTGTTAGAATTTTCTAGCGCTCGCTCACTTCTACTAAGCGGCAGACAAATACTGAGAGACTCACTAGCGAGCAAGGTGTTATTTGCTTCTCGCAGTATATATGGCCATAAAGCTCAAGAGAAGGCCGCGGCGGCTGCATTAGGCGCAAATCTCGTGAGCAGAGATTCAGGGTCGCGTTCATCGTCTACGGGCCTGGCTTCCACGCGAGTGTTCATTTCACTCCCTCTCTCCAAGGGAATAACCTTACCAAGCGGTCAATTATTAATTCTATCTAGTTGGGTCATCCACTCTCGCTGTTCAGCAGTCAACTCATGCGTTTCAGCTGCCATCCTACTTACATCTTCTGTGAGAGATTCAATAATTCTTAAAATCGACAGTAACATGTCGTCTGTAATTGGAAGATAGACTGACTCACTTACTTTTGTTATTCTTACCTCTCTGAACCTTTGTTGGAAGATAAGCCGACTCACTTACTTTTGTTATTCTTACCTCTCTGAACCTTTGTTGGAAGATAGGCCGACTCACTTACTTTTGTTATTCTTACCTCTCTGAACCTATGTTACAGGAGATAGACAAAGACATCGTTTTCATAATAAATTAAAATCTACTGGCACAATTATACGATATAAAGCAATATAAGCAATTCTAACTCTTAAGAATCATAGATGACCTTCGTAGAAACGAATTTAGCACTAACTAGTAATCGGGCCCTCTAAAGGGTTCGGGCTGTATATAGCAAATCGTTGCTTACTCACAACGGCTCTAAATTACTGGCAGCGGCTGAGTGCTCTCTGCAGTCGTTCTCAGAGCAGACAGAATCTGCAGTCGTTCTCAGCGCAGACAGAATGCGTAGTCTTGGGAAACAGGAGTGAGTTACGAGTGACGTCAGACGATTCTCGTATTGGTAGGCGGTGTGACACGGGCGTAGACATTCTCTCTCCTCTTGCGTAGAATTCTCTGGTACAACGGAACAAGACGATAACCGCAGAAGCGAGGGATTATAACGAATAGAACAGATACTCATAAGATATCGCCGATTTCTTTTCGCACGCACATTGCACAACGACGGGGTTTGCTGGCAGCTGCTGAGCATTCTCTGCACGGTGCTCAAAATAAACAGAATGCTTAGTCGGGGTTTATGAGTGCGTTACGAGCGACGTCAGAACGATTCGCGTGAAGGCAGGGTCGCAGCGTCAGCAATTCGATGGGCGCAAAATAGTTCCTTTCGACGGCGGTCGAGGTGAGGCAGATTCGCAGCGTTCTGTGTATTCGTGGACGGAGGGCAGTTGCCAGTTGGGGACGATTGGTTGATGCTCAGCGCCTGGGAAGACTCGTTGATTTCTCCGGGACGAACGGTGACAATTCGATGCTAGAAGGACGCGATCCTCCGAATGCGATCGATTGTGGAACCCGAAACGCAGCGTTACCGCGCCGGATGGACGTAAGGCCTGGGATGACTTGATCTGGTAGGACGCGATCCTACGAATCGAACTATGTGGAAACTGAGGCGGCGATGCTCGGCTGGGAGGCAGTTTTGGTGACGGATGGACGTGGTAGTCGAGGCAGCTTGCGTCGACTGGGGCACGGAAGACCTGGTACTGCTTCAGCTGTCTTTCCGGAGTCAGTCCGCTGGTGCGTCGGCTGGTCTTCTTCCTTCGTGGCGTATTTCGGACCGATCTGCTTAAAGTTTAAAAATCCATGGTTTATAATTTAGATTTTATACAGCGATTCTGGATCGCGATGCTCCTCTGACCAATCACATGGCACCTCGCTCTATGGGCTTCACAACTTCGATCGGTCTGGCATCTCTTGTCGTAGGCCTATTGGAGTATTCCTCTTCTGGCGACGCATGCGCCCGTCTCCCGTGGGTTAATTAGGCTGCGGCTTCTTTTGTCATTTGGCCCCAGACCTTCAGGCGATGAACATTTCCGCTTCAAGATGGCGACGGCATTCCGATATTGTACGGCACTAAACAACCCATTTCCCGTTGTGTTTAGGTTTGACGCTCAGCTATAATAGGCCTAAGGACTGGAAATGATAGTTAGTGTATTCACGGTAGGTGCGTCGGCGTTTTATCCTTCTACGGCGTGCGATCATTATATTTCTGGGTCACTTGAGATGTTCATCTTAATAATAGAAAAAAATGATAGAATATTGTGGCCCGTTAGACGGATGCCACAATACTAAGCTGTCATATGCTTTAATTTATTTAAATCAATCTTGCGTCAAGGGCGAAATCTAACAATTTTACAATATGTAACAAGATGGAAAATATCACCATGACTGAACTACAGAACGTTCTCAAGTGCACAGCTACCTGTGCTTGAGCATATCCGATCACTTCGAAAAAGATGGCATTATTGGAATCTCCACAGGTATATTACTGAGTAGTCTCGGTTTGATGCAAGCAATGTGTCAACTAGGGCTTCGATATGGTACGCTAACAGAGAGGAAGAGCTTAGGGGCCATCCATAAAGGACGTCCGCAATGAGGAAGGAGGGAGGGTCACTGAAATGCGGACAAGCAGGAGGGGTTTATGACCAGTGCAGACGTCCATATCTAAATTTCTAAATTTGTTAATTTTTAAACACCTCCTTGCTTCAACCTTCCATGAGAGACGACAGGGTCGTGAGGTGAGCGCCTAAACCGTTTTAAAAGGCAGGTAGTTAAACATTTGCTTCCTATTTATGTTACTAGATTTTGTTGTTTTGAAATACAGTACAGTTGACGTAGTACGCTGCTTAGTTTTCAATTTTAAATACCATGTACTGGTTGACATTTTAAATGAGGTGATTTTAAATAAGGTATAACCGGTAGGTTCATGGGCGCCCGCAGCATAGGTCAAGGGGGGTCGCGTGACCCCCCCTGGAAATCATGATGTGACTGCCAAGAGAATCACGAATACTGAAAACCTTACTCTCTGAGTTTGAAAGTAACAGCAAGTGCTGGCTGACGAGAAACCCCACTGTTGATGCACTATAGAATTAATAGAAATAACACAGTATGCCTAATGGAACCTATGGAGCATGGTGGCTTAGTGGTAAGTTCGGCGCCTTGTGACCGGAGGGTTGCAGGTTCGAATCCCACTCTGGCCGCTGCGTACGGACCTTGGGCAAGTCCTTCACTCGCAATTGCTCGTGGCGCTTCGGCGTGAAAAATTCCGGCACAGTGTCAAATGCTGTAGTCGGGAGCGCCTCTGAGTAGTAGTTGACTTCGAGAGGCGCTATAGAAATATCCGGAATAAATAAAAAAATAAATACACAGAGGTCTGTATGCGGCTTACTTGGCTGAGGTTGGCTCACACAACTTTTAAGCATGTGCACTTCCCGGGCGTCTGAGTAGGCTATAGTTACACTCTTCCAAAGTCCAAACTTCAGAAATGAGGTTGTATTTTTGGCCAAAATTTATTTCACTGAAATGTACGCTAGGCTGGATTCATTTCTTCTGTATTGCTAAAATTATTTTCTTTGGCCGTATAATGCAGACCACTGCGAAAGGTATAGGCCTACATCATGCTACATGAGGAGCACACAGAGTTACGTGTCTTTGAATGCTGGACAGATATATACAGTGTATTAATCGCATTCGGTGATTGATTTGAATAAATCAATGACATATTTATATATTACACAACTAACTCTCCCAACCATGGGCGGCGATCCCGGGTGGGGAGGGGACAAGACCCCCACCTTTAACAGTGGGGGACACACCATACATCCGACCCCCAAAGTTAGAAGAAACACACAAAAATCATCAATTTTTTTGGACCTCTTTTTGAGCATATCACTTCAAAAACATTTGTTGACCAGATAAGTTCAAAAGTCCCCCCCCCCCACCTGTCAAACAAGATCGCCCCCAGTGCTCCCGGCCGTGACTGACCTCCCCTGCAAAAAATCCTGCGGGCGCCCATGGGTAGGTTATTAATGACGTCAGTCACAATGTTATCTTTTCGTTCACCGGCTTTAGGGTGCGAACGTACGCAACGTACCTAGTGCTTATTTTTCGGATCAAGGTCCCTTCGACTTCTGTTTTACTCAAATCAAGTGACTGCTACATTTGCCTCGACTTCAGGGACGCTTCAAATTCTGATTGATAATGAGCCTGCGACTTTGTTTTACAGTACAATAGGCCTATATTACATACGGAGTTATTCAATTGAGTCACGCAGGTTATAGACACACAGCTGGGCTTGCAAATTGTTGTCTTGCATAGGCTAATACATCATTCTTAACAGCGAACGTCGTTGAAGCATTACGCTGACAATGTATAGAGTTTATTCGAATAGGCCTAAGTCTTTTTCACACACGAATACCATAGCAGTTATGTAGTAAAAGTAGGGCAGACCAGGATATAATCGGATACTTAAGGCATACTGAAGTTTACTTTATCTCATATAATTTCCCAGATGCCGTCTGTCGTACGATAAACGCTAGCGGCCCATGCCTGACTGGCCGTTGGCCGACCTCCCCAAGGCCTGCCACGTCGAAGATAGACAGATTGACAGACAGAAGGATTTCGGTCAAAGCCCGACGCCGGCGATCAGGTAGACAGACAGACGGATTGATAGACAGACAAACACCGGTTAGTAAGTCTGTCGTTTCTTATTCGGAGTTGTTATCATAACTAACGTTTCCCCAATTTTTTAGACGACCTTCCCTGACAGTAAGCATTTCCATGGACAGTGGATGGAACCCATATAGGCTCTACATGGTACCACATGGGAATATGGGTCCTTAATGGGTTCCATTTGAACATGCTGGCAGGATTCTGGGCCGACATGGTGCCTTGAGTGGTTGTGACATTACAGATTCAGGCAGTGGTGACAACGACCTGCGTGGCTGATGGCTCAGTTGAAGTTATTCAGGAAGGACGTGCTTCTTTAAGCACACCGTATTGTTTACTTGTTGCGATGTATACCCAAGTCTTCCATTTCGTACTTCATCAATGGCGCCAATGATCGCTGCTTCGTTCCACTTCTGTCGTTCCGTCTTTCGTTTCCATGTTCTAATTATCTGAACTGGGCAAAATTAGCACTTGGCCTAATAGTGCACATGAATCACTATTCACTATTCTACACATTATTAATAGGCACATATTTGTCACAAAATAGGCCTAGCACAAAAATAAACAGCTGCCGAAACTAAACATGGCGCAAAATGGGATATCTGTATCCCGTTATGCCCCAAATGCTCAAAATGGTAAGCCCGCCATTTTGACAAAATCTAGGCCTATTGAACTTGTAAAAAATTTCTTATGGGAATATATGACTTTATGCGTCACCAGGTGAATACGTGGCCAAGAAAACGAATGGCATGAATGAAATCATGAGACAATGGAGATCATTTATTCGTACCCATCGCCGCCAAATGGCTGGCGTCAGGAACTGATGATGTGTTATGCTATATATTCATGATATAAGCTAAATTCAATTTAAAAAATGCCCATTTTCGAGACAAGCCTTCGATTGCATAGGACCTTACTCGGACATTGCGAATGAGGCCATCCATATATTACGTACGCAATGACGGGGAAAGAGGGTGATCGGATTTAGGCGATTTTGCGTAAGGGTGCGTATGACGAGGGGAGGGGTCTCGAAAAAATGTGTACGTACGCAAAATAAATTTCTTATTATGACGTCTACTGACTATATTCCGGCTCTTATCAATTGTATGTAGTATTAAAACCTTTAAAATGTAAGTGTTAGGCCTAGTGTTGTTAGTATTTTATTTCTTCATAACAGTTAACAAATTTTAGCTAGCAAATATGATGTTTAACAAAAATAAATAGTAGCCTACGGTAAAATAGATGCCTTAAAGATGGCCTGAGCTAATTAACTTTTGTAAAACGGGGGTTAGAGAAGCTTAGTTGTAGGCATGCATGGGGGTCCACAAAATGTATGAGCTGCAACAGGGTGGTGGTGGTATGAAAATATGATTTTTTGTTTACGTAATATATGGATGGCCCCAAAATCAACTTTTCATCTTAAAATTAGCCACACACGTCGAACGCACAATTTCCTTTTGTTCCTCAACTTAGAAGATGTTTCTTCTTCTGGTTGAAAACGTCATATTTTAATAAATCTACGTAAGCAGGACAATAGTAAAGTATCAAGATTTGCCCCGGTATCCCATTATGCCCAATTCTCCCCTATTTCCTGTATTCGAACGCCATGCTTCATTATTTATTGCAATAATTTGTAATAAGTGGATACTCTCATAACTATTACAGATATTATCGTTTTATTACTGTCCTAACATAGCTATGAAGAGATCAAAACACCATAGGTTTCAAGTAGCTAAGGGTCTAAATTGTGGCGCCCAGGTAACTGCCTGTTCTGTTTATACCTATAGATCGTTGAGGCATTACATTGGAAATGTGGAGAATTACATACGCCTAAATTAGTCTAATGTATTAATTAGACTAATTTAGGCGTATGTAAGCAAGCAATAACAGTAACCTGGTAAGAGTCCATACTATATCCCGCAGATATATGGTAGCATGCCTTATAACTTGTGGCAATAATTCGCAATTTGTGATTACTACTTCTTGTTCTCTTATAACTATTACATATATAGTTACTTTACAGTCTTAACATATGCATGGATAGATCAAACATGCCATACGTCTCTCAAGTAGCTAAAAGTCTAATATCGACTTAAAGAGCTTGACAAGACTTCAGTTTATTAGACCGTTGTGGAGACCATCGGGTTGATCGGATTCTACGTCCTCCAGTAGCGGTTCGTCTATTGGAACGGACAGGGCTGATCCTTTCTGTGTATCCAGTCGTATCAAGCCTACATATACACTGCAAAAGAAATGGTCACAGGTTAAGTAATTGCAACAACACACGTAAATATTGTGGTTGGGTGAACGCTGAGTCCAACGAACAGTGGCTGTCAGTGATCGTAGGCCTACGTCATCCGACCGTCGTAACACTTGAGCTTCTCTGACTGCGTCACCAGTGCGAATTGTAACGTCCCATTCCACTAGGATTCCTAAAACGCTCGGAGTGTTCTCGAAGTATACTACGTCAGGACGTGGAACATGAACGTGGTGTTGTAGAAATGCAATTGTGACTGAAATAATAATCATGACACTGTTTGTTGCAACAAACTCTCTGGCTGGAAATTCAATTTGTTGCCTATGTGACTTTTTGTTGTTTTGTCACTTTAACAACGTGACTGGGAAACCAATGCATCTCGCATTAATGATATCTTTTATATTATTCGTTTTATTTCAAAATCTGCATCATTTTATTGGAAAATCATAGTTCCCGTTAAACTGAGCTACCGTACTAGTTTCTATTTCCATCCCTTTTTTTCTGCTGACTGAACGCCTGTGATTAACTACGATCCTGCGACATATTTCTTGGGCGCTGACGAATTACCATTATGTAGGTTACTGTACCAACGATTCGTACCTAATCTGAGCATACGATACTATTGCAAGCATCATCTAGCAATAGTACTAGTGATTAGATGTGAGCCTGCACGGCTATGCACGGCTATGCATAGGCTATAAATGCCAACATTTATGCCTACATTTTTATATCCTTTTTGCGTCCCAAAATTAAATTTCGGATCTATCTCCGACAAACGTGTTAAACTATGAAGAGGAAGTGTATTGCTCACCAAACTAAGATGCTTCCTGCCACATAAAACGCAGCCATGACAAAGAACACGAAACCAGTTGAAATATACAGAGTGGCGGAATAAACAGAATTGAATATTATTGTTCCAATGATGCCACAAATGACCTCCACACAAGCAATCGCTCCGAATATGGCTCCTGTGCAAAAGCAATCAATAATCACTAAGAAGAGAGAAATAAAAATTTTAAATTACAAATTTTAAAATTTTAAATTACGATTCATCATTCGGTTGTCTTCCACGTTTATATGAATACTTTCATGAAGATAATTTCCTATGAGTATGGACCCTCTTACACCTAAGCTTATTTATTCAATTAATAATGACCAATAGGGCCTATCAAAATGTTCATTCATTCATTCTGAAAATTTATATAGCGCTCCTCTAAGATACCTGCTCAGGAGCGCTCCCAGTCCAGCCACGGCTAAAAAAGAAAGATTTGAGTGATCTATGAAACGCAGGCAACTTGTTCAGAGGTAGTAATTGCAGTTCTAGAGGGAGCCCATTCCAAGTGGAGGGACCCACAACTGAGAAAGCCCGGCGCTACCGGGCTTTCTCAGAGACATACACACATACAGAGATATACACAGAGACATGTAAGAGACATACGTCGCATTGTGGAGGTTTCCATAACTTATTCCAACACTTTGGAATATGTCATGGAACCATGTCAGACACGTCCTCCGAGATGTTTCTAATGTGGTTCACTTAGTCAAGTCCTCCCATTTCAATTGAAAAGTTGACTTCTCAATTACTTCAGTGGATGACTTACTATTTCCTTTCCAGGCAGACTCCGATCTATCAAGTCATTGAATTCGGCAAAGTTAAGAGCTACACATTTTGGCCTTTAGTTTGGAAATTGGAGCTCTAGAGCACCTCTGGCCTTGTATGATAGGGATCGTGACAGGACTCGAGCCCCCGTGGCCGATTAACCGTACAAAGAAGCTTACTGTCGCATCACACACAGCTATGACAAGAACGCCCTTGATTTGGCCCACTCCCAAAGCAGTTGTTTTGGGCGTTGAAGAAATGCGTAGGTTACAACAACGACCAGAGATGCAAGTAGACGAATCGTCTATGAGACGTTCTTCCTTCATATAATCACTACGTACCTATTTACTACATTGTATATAAACGATCAGTTTGCACCTAATTAAATAAAAAGAGAAGCATAGAAGAGAACCTCGATTAAATTTCTGAAAGAAAATTAGCAACGTTTACTGCTATGGTCGTGCTTACACCGTAGTTGAGTGATCTTTAGACTTAAGAACCACAATTCAAAGGAGTTCTTCATAGATGTGTGAGTAAGTATGTTATCCGGACCTTTATAATAAAACAGAGAAGCAAACGATACCTTGTTGATCGTCGTTTACTTGGTTGGACATCAGTGTACGCAGACTAGGAATAAAAAGGATTCGAATCATTGATAAACTGAGAGCTAAAATGAATAAAACAGAACATATTCAACAAAATAATATAAGCAGTAAATTTTGAAAAACCAGTTTCAGAACACCCCTATTGTGAAAACCCTTCTCTCTTATTGTGGACTTCTCGATTACAACTCCAGCCTGCGCTGTCAAGAGACAGCATGTCTTAATAAACGTACTACGTGACTTGGCCTTAGTAGCCTACTGCGTGAATTGGCGTAACAGTGGACTGCGTGACGTGACCTAAAGACGCCCACTGAGTGACTTGCTTAGTTTACCTCGCAGACGACTATGTCAACTAAAATGTCTTTGCCACGCATAAGAGATCACTTAAAAGCCAGTTTCAGAACTGTGAAAGCCCGTCTCTCTTATTGTGATCTCCTCGATTAACTTGAAAAACTTGGTAAATGTCAATAAAATCAGCGGGTGGGCTAGGCATTGCTAGTTTTTTTAAGCCTAAGAAGGAACAAATAATTGTTGAAATGTCACAGCTATGTTACTAGTTAAACTATTTTTGAAATTACGTTTTCACAGGTGATTGTTAAAAGTCTACATACCTACTTCCCAATTTAAACGTTAATACAATAAGCCGCTCATCTAGTATTGTATCGCTTCACTGATCCTTATAATGAAAGTAGTACAAATTCATCTGTTAAGTAGGCTACAACATTGGTTATTGGGCACTGGTGTTCTATAAATTCCTAGCTATCTTAATTAGATGCGTGGATTGTTTACTTAAGGCTAAAGACTAAATTGCCAACTTAGAGTTTAAGTGGTCTTCTCACTGAGAAACATCATGAGGGTCGTCTGTACGAAAGCCTTGTAGACGCTAGTAGCCGTAGATGCGAGGCCAGCCAAGAGGGCGATCACATAGTCCGGCATCCCACAACGCTTGAACAAAGGCGTGAAGATCATTGCCCCGACACCGCAGACACCGGACGTCACTCCGGTGAACAGTCCCATCGTGTCGAGGTCCCAACACAGCGGGCTGTTCATCATGAAGAGATTTGACACGGACATATCAAATGTTGGGAGGTTAGAGATGAAGAAAGCCGCCATTAAGAGGGTGAGCTTCAGTCTTCTCCAGTGAACACATGCAGCGGTGGAAGCAGATTTCTCGGTGAACAGGGCCACCATGGAGCGCACTTTGATCCAGAGCAAAGACAGAATGGAGAGAAACGGTGACTTATAGGACGATGTAGGACATGCAGACTCAGCTGCACATAATTCTCTGTTTCGTTTGGTTTCGTTTGGCATGAAAATTAATACGTACAGCAGATTGACAGCAGAAGTCGCAACAATGAACAGTAGCGGGACTACGTAGCCAAATGCTGTCGCGACCTTCCCAAATACAATGGGACATATAGCTCCGGATACGAGCATGGACATCTCTAAGAATGTGATTCGTATCAATCGCTTCTCCGGTGGCGTTCGGTCAGCCACGAAGGAAAAACTACCCATTAATACAGAGAAGATGGATCCACAACAACCATATAAGGCATCGCGTAAAAAGAACCAGTAGATCGAAGCTTTGGTAGAGATGATACAAGTTACAATGGCACTGCCGATCAGGGTGCCGACAAGCGGTGGCAAGATTGCAAAACGACGTCCAAAAAGATCGCTACCCGCCCCTAGAATAATGGTGACGAAAATGGCCGGAACTCCTAATATGATGGACTCAACGAGTGAGAACTGCGAGCTCTTGCTCTGAACGTACTCCTGAAATTGATAAGCGGGATCAGATATGTTCGAATGACACGGTTCAAAGGTTGTATTGGTTTGGTAAATCGATATATTTCGGCCAGCGAGTTCTTCAAGAGTCTCTTTCGTGATCCATTCGAGGATATACTTTTGCGATATGGTTGAGATAGGAAATATGCCAATGATATAAAGGATGAGAACCGGCTCTACGAGAAACCATCTCCTCAATCGAGACAAACAGTGTTCTTTCTCAGAAGTTTGTGAGGTCGGTGATTCGTCGACGTCATTTGGTAGCAGTGGTTCCGTTTCGCAGTTTGGAAGATCCATCTGTAACATAAATAAGTAAGCAAGCAAGCATGCAAATATGTAAGTAAGTTAATAATCATTGTTAACTCGCGACAAATGCCCACGATGTACGAGCAACAATACCCATAATACTAAAAATGAAAGGACAATGCCAGTAACAAAAAGTAAAGTCATATAATATTATAGGTCAAACAGTTTAAAAGACTCAATTTCATTTACAGTCGAGAGAAAACTAACAGCGTGAAAATCTAACTTCATATGCAGATCGAAAAAAGGTGACAGCAAATTGAACTGCAGCAATTATAGGAACCTACCCAGCAAACACACCCGTACGGGTCCCTTGCGGGATTCATCCGGTTTGACGGTACGGGATTCTCGCGTTTTTTGTCCCCGGTTTACACGCGGGACCCTTGCGGTCCACCCCGTGTCAGTGGCGCCTCCTACCGGTATTCGTATTTCTACCGCCAGTCCGCCATTTTGTGTGCCTGCCGTTTCGAATGTACAAATATTTGACAGATCGCGATTTGTTTCTGTGAAAAGTAAGATTACGTTATATTTATTATTCTAATGAACCTATATCTGTGTACATTAACAGTTTATGTAAATGCTGTATTTAATTGTGGTCGGGATAGACGAAACGGAGATTGCAGTGGGTTAGGGTCAGGGCTGTAGTGGTAAAATTAGAGGTGAGTACACGCTACCGGTTAGTTTTCCGAAACAAATTAGAGGTGAGTATACGCTACAGTATTTTGTGAGTATACGCTACAGTATATAAATAAATATAACTATTTGGGAGGTGAGTATACGGTCTCTAGAGGTGAGTACACACTGTATAGTGTATACCCTCGTATACCCTCGACTACAGGGAGTCAGCCCGAATCCCCGAAACCCGAATCCCCGAAAACGCTGAAAATACACTAAAGCCCGATTTCCCGAAAAAAGCTTATAGAAAGTGCCGAACTCCAGAAAACTATTCAAAGTTAAATTGTAAACTCTTATACATGACATAGACCTAGCGTGGCCTTGATGTACCTCGATATCATGCATATTCACGTGTTTATTTGTAATTTTAGTCTAAAATCGATTTCGGGGATCCGGCCGAAATTCGTTTCGGGGATTCGGGTTTCGGGGATTTGGGCCGCACCCGACTACAGCCCTGGTTAAGGTTATGGACTGTACGGTAAACTTGCGCTATGAGGGTCCTTATGTTATGGTCTGACTCAAATTCAAGGGGCTATATATTACTGTGTGACAAGAGGTCGCACCTTCTTATCTTATCTTATCTTATATGATTATTTATAAAGCGCCTCTCACAGCATAGACTATTCAGAGGCGCTCCCAGCGTGTCAGCCCCGAGGGAAAAGAAAGGTCTTTAGGCAGCGGAGAGAAGAAGGCGAGATCCCAAGCAATATCTTGCTACGGAGAGAGGGGGGCAGGTCATTCCAAAGGGAAGGGCCAAGTATTGGGATATTATCAATATTCCCTTGTATCACCCAATTTTCTTTTATATCAGGCAACATATATTTCTTGTTCTGTTACATTGATTAAAATCTAGCTATCTTTAGTGGTTACACATTTGATTTGTTATAAGGAATAATTATGTTGCTTCATTTCTATCAATTTTTAATGATTCAGTAGTTGTGTGCTCATATCGTGAATGTGTCTTTAAATTATCAAATTGTTTTTACTACTGTTTGCCATGGATTATAAGCTGTTGAATATATTTATCCTTTCAGCCCCTTAAGTGTGTTGACACATAGTACCGATAGTCACTGATCAAATTTGTGTAGTAATTCATAACTCATAAATATGAATTTAGGATGCTAGCACTGGGGATTCCCAAAAGTTTTGCATTGCAATCAAAAGTGTCAGCACATTTTTGTGTTACAGCTAATCACTTACTTACTACGTTTTTGAAGATTTCTTTTGTCACCGTAGTGTTCATAAATCGAAGTATGATGGTTATCTGTGTAGACTTGATTTTGTAGGTGGCGATTTTAGTAGCAGACTCATGATAAAAATATCTCGCCAGTCTGGAGGAGTTGCAGCAAACTCAGAAACTACATTCATCTACGCTGCAGTCGATTTCGAGGCAACTGAATGCAGCAGGCGGACTTGCGGCAACGGAGCTGCCTGAGGCCATGCAATTTCCCATCGAAACCGAGGATGATTTGTCGAGTGTGGAGGACAAGGTGCTTGACACTTCAACGATGAAAATATTGGTGTGAAAATATTGGTGAGTCTTTTTACTGTTTAAATGGTTTTTAAAGCCTCGTGTATGATTCGCTGCTAATTTCTAGGGCATACAATTTTTTATCTTGCTGTTAATAGGTTGTATTAAATTCTATTTCTTTGTGTCCATAAAGTTAGATGTGTACATAAATATTTTTTAAATATCGACATTTAACTGAAAAGGCCAGCATTTTCTTAAAACGTGTCAAATTGCAATATTAGAAGATTTCATTGTCTTTTGTTCAGTCTTGTTGTCAAGACCTTAAACCTCAAGACCAAGACCAAGGCCAAGACTTTGAACCTCAAGACCAAGACTTTGAACCTCAAGACCAAGACTTTGAACCTCAAGACCAAGACTTTTTAAAACGAACTCAAGTGAACTGGAGACCAAGACTTTGGACAACAAGAATGCTCTTGTTAAGATTAAACTGCTTTGATCTGCTTCTTCTTTTATTGTTTAGATACAAGTACTCGTGGATAACAGTGGAAATGATTTGCGAGAATTCATCAGACGAAACATGAAGTTCATTTTTGGAAATGATCCAGCTCGACGTTTCGGTGTGACAGGGCAGCGAGGCAAGAGGACATTCAAGTCATTGAAGCTGTTCGACATTTATGGTATGTATTTTGCATATAATACTTTTTGAATCAAGTGTAATTTTTACTGCTAATAACTTGTCACTCATTAAAGTTTGATGAACAGCTGACTATAATTCAATTGCAAGCTATCAATTTCAGCTTTATTTCTTGCTTCCAATGGATGTTTTGCTTTGTTACTCAAATAAATGAGATATTGCTAATGATAGTAAAGAAAATTCATCAAGTTGTGACGTCAAACGAAATGATGCAGTTGGCATGTGGGAACTATTTATGCTTGTTTCAAAAAAAAAATTCAATAGTCTAATGACTGTTTTATTAAGTGCTAAACCATTGAAACATTACTTATTGCATTTTTTAGGCTAAGACATCTTCGACATTGTTTTGACTTTTCTAATCTTGAACATTGTGCAGGCAGTGTCTCTAAATATTGTCATTTAATAACAGAAAGAGTTGCTGGAATGATATCATTTTACATTACAAATCAGAGCACATCAAATTCTTAATTCTTGTTCTTTGTAACTTGTTATTTTAAATTTAAATGTTGCATGTTTGAAATTTCAGGTTCGGTAAAACATAATATTGCTACAAAGGACAGCACGAGGAAAATGGTTGAAGACGAGTTGGCCAGTTGGTTTGGTAATGCTAGGGATCATGGCACTGGAGGCTGCCAACTATTGAAATCGGCGCCATTCAAAGAGACCGAGTCAGAGTCGATCAGTGTTGATCAGGAGTTCACCAATACTGCTGATGACATTATTGTTAAATGAAATTACAGAGCAGATCGACTGCATGATTACTTTACTTTATTAAATTGACTTTATTAAATTGATGTGTCATTTAACGCTTTTGTTGATTATTTATTGCTTTAACTATATAGCACAGTTTACAGTACAGTTTGCATACTATACTGTAAACTGTGCCACTGGTGGAGTTCTTGTTTGACAGGTGGGGGGCGACGTTTTTGAACTGATCAGGTCAAAAAAAGAGTTTTGAACTGATCTGCTCAAAAGAGGTATTAAAAAAAACTGGGGTGACTTTTTGCTGTTTCCTAAAAAAAAATTTGGGGGGTGGGTGGGGGCAGATGTATGGTGTGTCCCCCTACTGTTCAAGGGGGTCTTGTCCCTTTTGAACTGATTTGGTCAAAAAGAGTTTTGAACTGATCTGCTCAAAAAGAGATAAAAAAAACTGGGGTGACTTTTTTGGTGTTTCTTCAAAATTTGGGGGGGGCAGATGTATGGTGTGTCCTCCCCCACTGTTAAAAGGGGTCTTGTCCCTCTGGACCCCTGGGATTGCCGCCCATGAACTGTGCTAAACTGGGTATCACTTTTTAGTCATCTGGGAATGAACTGGGAAAGAACCGGGATGCCCGGCGGGATATCCCGTATGGGTCCCGTACGGAAACCGCGGACAAAAACCGGCGGGATCCCGCCGGGTATCCCGTACGGGTCCCGTGTGGCAACCCGTATGGGACCCGTGTGGGTCCCGTGTGGGTGTGTTAGCTGGGTAGTTTATTGACGGAAGATCGAACGTTCTAAAAATGGAACATGATACCGGCAACTGGCGCGATGATTCTATGACTATGAATGTCATATGAACATAGCGACATAGACTATGATGCTCGTAGGACTATCATTCATAGGACAATCGCTCATACGTATGCAGTCTGCTATTAAGCATTCAGTGAATTTATTTGCAATAAACAAGTTTTGCTTGAGCTAGCAATTAGGCTGTCCAATATTAAATTGAACAATTGGTAATTAGGTATGCTTGTTAATTTTTGAGCAGACACCAGTTTAGTTGATTGCTTTTATAATTGTTAGTTAATTGGATATTTACTATAATTGCTCGCGGCATATCAGCGATAGTCCGTGTACCGGCACGGTATGTTCCCACAGGTGATAAGTGTTCAGGCTGCTTGAGGCGATCGTTAATGTCGCCCCTGATCTTAATTCATTATAGAGTGCTAACAATTATATGAGTCAGTTGCTTTAGAGTTGGGAGCTACAGAAGTGAGCTACAGCCAAGGTTCACTCTTCGGTAAGATTATGTTGCCGCGAATAGGCTTAATACATACTAGTTCCCGGAACCGCCGCCATCTGGGTCCGCAAAGCCCTCAAGTCGAAACCAGTCTCTAGCGATTTCGTTCACGTTAATGTTTTGCTTACTGTTTTAATCGCGGTCTCCGAGTTTCAATATTGTTTTTGACGAAGACATCAGCATCAGGACAGGAGCAACACTCGCTTAAAAGGAATGAGTCACAGTGCAACAGAGTAACGGTCTAATAATTAGTCGATGTCAGATCACCAGTTCTTTACTTACTATCTGCTCGAGTGGTGTCTGTAACTTTGCATGACGTCACGGAATCGTTTTTGCCGAAAATGACGTATGTTCGTAGTCTTCGTACAGACAAACGTAGCGTTCTGTACGTTGGTTTCAACCTCTACGGCCAGTCGACTAAGTCGCTAAGTCAATCGCTAACTTATCAAGGCAGTCGGTTATTCCTTAGCGACTGACTCCAGGGACTAGTATACATGTATGACGACATGATAATTTATCAGACATATCAGTAAGATCTTGCTAGGGGTGGCTTTATGAGGCAGACAGCCTTTACTGTTGGTACGTGTTACTCTAGAAGCCATAAAACTAAAAGCAGTCTGCATAATAAGACAGAGTCGATATTATGTAGGAGAATATCTAGGACACGATTAGAGGGACTGTACCTTTCGCCTTAAATAGAGCGGTCTATTAGACAGTAATGGGCACTAAACTATTTTTTTTTAGTTAAACTAAAACTATTTTCCAACTAAAAAAAATAGTTTAACTAGAGTTGGCAACTGATTTTGGAAATTAGTTAACTAAACTAAAAGAAAGTAGTTAAACTTTTTCCAACTATTTTCCAACTTTTTACGACAAACATTTTCACAATAAAAGAAGTTAAGTGAACTGTAATAATGCAAGGCGTCAATGACAATTTCACCTTCAAACTATGCAATGTGTACTGTTCTGGCATACAGTTACATGTGTACTGTAAGTAGTGTACGAATTTGAAAACACAGGCTGTTAATGCTAAAACCATGCAGTGTTAAAATGTTTTTTTGCTGGCAGTGTTCAATGTTCACTGTGGAAAAATAATTGCATATTGCTGATTTTTTTAGTTAAACTTTTAGTTAGCAACTAAATTTTTTTAGTTAAACTATGGTTTTAACTAAACTATTTTTTTAGTTAAACTTCTTCCTCAAATAAATTTTTTTAGTTAAACTAAAAGTTAGCAACTTTTTAGTTAACTATTGCCCATCACTGCTATTAGAATGTATAGTTCAGGCCTTAATGGATAAAAGTGATAAGAATATTGATATTTGAGTGCAAATTGCATTTAAATAAAAGAGAAATGCACAATTCCTTACAGAGAGTCCATTGTAGGCCACGCATTATTACAGCGTCTATAAATAATTATTTTGTTCCTTGATAAACACTGGCTACTCACTTTTGCTCATCTGTTGGCTTTGGGCTTCAAGTCATTCCTAGCGATGCACAGTTTGCACACGGACGCTGTAATCATTCTGCGCTACAGAACAGGCAACTGTTCTTAGCGTGATCTGCGGCAGAATCTACCCACAAAGACCAATTGCCTGTTTTTGTCTTACTTTATTGCCATATCTTAACCAGGCACAAGGTTGACATCGTTTATTGAGTGCAGAGGCCATGTGGGCTGTGAAAATTCAGTCATTTGACCGGCTTATCGTTGATGGGTCTGTATATAGTTCCTACGTAATGCTTCATAGGATAGGATGCAACGTTTCAGCCTGTGGAGGGCAGACGACCTCGCAGCCTATTTGCGAGAGCTGATAACAAGAGGAATGTTTACAAACGCCCATAAAACCTGAGGCGTTTGATGTTACTATTAATGGATGACTTAGCTAACTAAGTAAAATGTCAAGTCATGACAGATCACCTGAGCACATAAGGGGTTGTCCATTAATTATGTTACAAAAATGGGGGAGGTGATTTGAAAAAGTTTGACAATTCTTGACAAGGGGGAGGGGGTGTTCAACACAAATTGACGTCAACAATGATTTAATCAAAAAGCAACCATAGATTCGGAAAGTCTTTATGAGTGATCTATAACCTTTTTGTCTGTAATTTAATCAAACGCGATATTTTCTTCAGTTTAAATTATCTTGTTCATTGTTCAAAGATTAATGAGAAAATGCACTGAATAGCCTAATCTCTTAAATGCGAATACATTTTCGGCGAGTAATGTTGGCGTAAAATTGCGTATTTGCGGTTAGGCCTATTTTAGTCGTATATCGCTGGGAAATGAAAGGTACAATTAGATTATTAAATGGTTATATGTTGGGCCAAAAGCGTGCAAAAGTGCAATTATACTTGTGTCGCTAATTTGTGTGGTGCTTCTTCAAGAGCGGCAAGGAAAACCTTCAAACGGGCTGACAACCTGACAACACAAATCTCGATCATAAAGAATGGTGTTCAAGCGCTTATAAAAAGTGACAAAGACCAACGTAGAAAATCGTGTCTTGACTTGGTTGGCAAACCGTCTCAGAAAGATGATTAAAGCATTTTGATCCATTACAATATGTGAGCTTTTGGACAGCTCAATGCACACACACACATTAGGCCTAGATATACTTTAAGTGGACAGACTCTGGCTTGATTTTGGTGTGCCATTGGTTGACGCTTTGTCCATTAGACACCGGCGCAGCAGAAGTTGCTAATTAATAGGTAATCATTTCTAATAAATAAACCAGGAGAAGACAGAACGCCAGAGATAACAATTCCGACCCGACCTCGTGTTCCCCGCAGATTTGGCACGAAAATTATGATTTATGCTTGCAGGTCGATCAAAGTCTGAACTTTTCGAGGGTCATAACTTTATGTTGATTGTGTTTGCCTACTTCAAGAATACGATGCATTGTTTCTGGTTGAATATAAACTCTCTCTCTCTCTCTCTCTCTCTCTCTCTCTCTCTCTCTCTCTCTCTCTCTCTCTCTCTCTCTCTCTCTCTCTCTCTCTCTCTCTCTCTCTCTCTCTCTCTCTCTCTCAATCTCTCTCAATCTCTCTCTCAATCTCTCTCTCTCAATTTCTCTCTCACTCGATCCCTCTCTCTCTCTCGCCGCTCCAATTCTAAACACTATTCACCTATCCACAATAGCCCTTTTACTCTGCCAGCATTGGATCCATATATGGCTTATATTGACCACACGTAATATTTATAGGCATACTTTCAGGGTGACTGCATCATGCATGTGAGCTTTTGGGCAATCAGTCCGTTCTTGGATATCGACCTGGAACCGAACCTGAACTTATCTGCATATCGACATTTTTTGACTGAGTCTCTGTGAATAATGTTTCTCGCTTCTTGGCTTTTTGAGTACTGTAGAAATCTCGAGAATTACTTATTAATGCCTTTCAACTAATGAACATTCGAAGCTTAAGATTGTTACGCTTTACACCGCTGTATCCGAAGTTCAAACACTGGTCCCAGTGGACAATTAGGTGCAGCCTGCGTGGCAATGCCTTCTATCGAATCAGGCGACTTACTTGGGACGCCGATTGTAAGAGTTCTTTAACCATGTCTGCAAACCAGATAAACCTAACGACCAGTTAAGACTTCCTTAGAAGAACTGCATTTCCTTGAGTTAACACTAGACGCAGCCACGTGTTTTCTCATCCTCACTCCTCAGCCATGAAGGCATGTGGTATTGTGGTAAGTCCTCTACCTCAATGCCTGGCGTTGACACTGACAGCTTTTATTTAAACTGTGTTTGGGCCCATTCGGATCCTAAGGTAATCTCTCGGTCAAACCATGTTTCCAGACCGCAGACCGTGGACAGCCTTTCAGCCATCCTGGTAGATGCTGATAGCAGTGATAGGGCATCTGAAAATGTAGAGATAGGAGTAAGGAATCCTCCCGCTGGCATGCCTAAGCGTAGTGAACTAATAAGAGGTAAACCAACTGTTTACTACGGACAGGAGGGGTGGCGACCTCTTACGTTGAAACATTCATCAAACCCGTCCTTGCCACCAGGGCTCAACACAGCGCGCGTCCACCGTATGGGGGCGAACACAACATGCTTATAGCAATGTATCTAACTTTTGAATAAGTCTGAGAAGAAGAGAGAAGAGAATAGCAATTTAGGCCCAATCTTAAATTAGCCTTTAAGCATCAATAGAATTAAATGTTAGCGACGTCACGTTTCCTAGCCTCGGCATATAATGTCAGATGACCAGTGCACTTTCTCTTCGTCTGATCTGCCAAAAGACCGTGCACGTTCAGTGTAGCCTACTCGTCATAGCTGAAGTGCACTAAATATAGCCGAAGTGTGGCTAGGTGGAGTCGATTTTTAGAAACAAATATTCAGTTATTTGGAAGCATTTCCAAGCCTACTTTTATGCCATCTGTGGTTCAAATTTTAGATTATTTTCATGCAGGGCCGGTTTAACCACTAGGCGAACTAGGCGGCCGAACTAGGGCGGCACATTTCTGGTGGCGAAAGAAAAGCTACATAAAGAAAAATTTTTTAAACATTGCCTCCGTTTTGCCACCATTGATTAATAAATGAATTATACGAATATGTGTTCAAATTAAAATGTGCACTGCCTCATCATTTAACATTTACATTTGAGGGGCGTGGTGGCTCAGTGGAAAGTTCGGCGCCTTGTGACCGGAGGGTTGCAGGTTCGAATCCCACTCTAGCCGCTGCGTACGGACCTTAGGCAAGTCATTCACTCGCAATTGCTCGTGGCGCTTCGGCGTGAAAATTCCGGCACAGTATCAAATGCTGTAATCGGGAGCGCCTCTGAGTAGTAGTTGACTTCGAGAGGCGCTATAGAATTTCCGGAATAAACAAATAAATTAAATAAATAAATTTTAAGTTCCCATTAAACGTGTTAAACTATGCAGCATAGGCTGCATAACTAATGCAGTTTCCAGACTATTTCTTTAATTATGGCTAACTTCTAAATTTAATTTTTTTTACTAAGTGCCATATTTTTGTTTTATTTAGAAGTAATAATGATTCATAGATGATTACAATGAACGACGATACTAAATTAAAGATGCAGCACTCGACTGCATCCTGTGTGAAGGCTATATTAATTTAGTTAATTTAATATTAATTAGTTATCTGACGTAGGCCTACCGGGGGCACAGTGCGACAGGTTCCCCTAGGGCGCCAAATACTCTGGCGCCGGCCCTGTTTTCATGCAATTTAATCTTGTAGACATAATTAGGTTACTGCATGCTGCAATCAACTGAGATAATTGTTTACAATGTTAGCACACGATATAACTATTTGCGAGCGGACGGGGGGGGGGCTATGACCAGTGCAGACGTCCCCATCTAAATTTCTAAATTTGATAGTTTCTTAAATACCTCCTTGCTTCAACCTTCCCTGATATACGAAAAGGTCGTGAGGTGATTTTCTAAAACCGTTTTAAAGAGCAGGCAGTTTAACAGTTGCTGCCTATTTATATTACTAGGGGCCTAGTGTTTGTTGTTTTGATATACAGTATATTTAATGCTTTGTGGAGTCACACTGCTTTTCAATTTTAAATAGCTTGTAGGCCTACTGGTTGACATTTTAAGTAAGGTGATTTTAAATAGGATAGAACTGTTAGCTTATTAATGACGTTAGTCACAATGGTGGTTTTTCGTTCACTGGCTTTGGGGTGCGGAGTCTGCGGACGTACGCAAAGTAGGCCTACCTAGTGTTTATTTTTCTGGTAAAGGGTTCTTTCGACTTCTGTTTTACGCAAATCACGTGGCTGCTACATTTGTCTTGATTTCAACGAGGCTTCAAATTTTCCTTCATAATGGGCCTGCGACTTTGTTCTACCCTACAGTAATATAACCTACGGAGTTATTCAGTGGAGTCACGCTGGTTATAAACACACAGATAGGCTTACAAATTGTTTTCTTGCATAATACATAATTCTTCACAGCAAACGTCGTTGAAGCGTTACACTGACAAATGTATAGAATTTATTCCATCAGACCTACGTCTTTTTCACACTCGAAACAAATACGTCATTGGGAATGCTTAGCATTTATACGCCTAAATTAGTCTAATTATTACGCCTGAACAATAACAGTTACGTGGTAAGAGTCCTTCCTATAGGCCAGGCATGGCGAACCTTTTTTAGCTCGTGTGCCAGAAAATAGTTCTTAAAGAGAGTGGACAATTTCGCGTGCCAGATATTTTATTGAACCAGTGAACAAGGACTGAAGCACCCAAAAAAGTGAAACCTAATATTGAAGAGTCATTGCCATGGGCATGCAGGAATTTTTTAGGGGGCCAAATATTTTTAGGGGGCCAAATTTTTTGTGGGGGGCAAAAATGACGTTTTTGTATAGAAAAAAATTTGCAGAGAAAAATTTTAAAATAAATAATGATCAAGGACTTTACCTAAATAACTAAGTGCTTTTTCGCCATGAAAATCGTTTTGGGACTGTTAAGTAATCATAATAATCCAAACACATTTTTGTAAAATATTTCCAATGTCCAGAAGGCAAATGCCCCTTGTCCCCTCCGAACGCCCATGGTCGATTATTTTTGGACGAGGCCACTTAGTAATGCGATTTATTTATAATTATAATTTTATATGGAACATTACAGTGTCAGTGTAATTTTTGTTGCTGGACAGTAGATGCTAACTGTTTTATGTCTGGTTTGTATTTTGTTGTTTTCAAGGCCACGCATGCAACACTTATAGACCCCTATCATCGATCAATCTGCTTCTAATGTCAGACTTAATAAAATTCATGGTTGAGAACAAAGATTTGCACGAGTAGGCAGTAACTTGACGGGAAAATCGATAAAATTCCAAAAGCGACTGTTTTGAGTGTATTAAATGTGTCTGGAAGCAATTGATATTCACGTTCGAAGAACTTCATTTTCTGCCGAAATATCCAATAGGCCTACTGTTCCTTTGAATCCTTCCAACTGATGACGTTCGAGGTTACAATAATAGGCTGACACGATGCAACAAATGCATGAGTAAAAATTTACGGTCTACCGCTGGCTTCATTTTTTGAATGCAATTTAAAACTTAAAGCCTAACAATTACTACAATTTTACGTAATACTGAAGAAGGAAAAACTTTGCTGAATGCAAGAAATAAAGAAATATAAAAAAGTATGAAAAAAACGAAAGTTTAGAGTTCAGTGGCGTGCCAAGCAAAATCTGTTGGCGTGCCAGGTTGGGCACGCGTGCCATAGGTTCGCCATCCCTGCTATAGGCCTATATCCGGCCGATATGGTAGTGTTGCGTAACAGCCGGCGTTTATGCGCGTTTCCCTGGAGTATTGGGAACTGTAAGTGGTAGGCTGCGGACAAATCGATGCAACGTTAATCCAGGAGACCTCATCGAATTATCCGGATGTCCCGTCGTGCGCCCGGCTCCCGTGGTCTGGCAGGAGACTCAAGAAGACACGTGAAATTCCGACTCAACTTTTAATTCCGATTCACTTAACTCAATATACAATTCGCAACCAAATCGCGATCACAGTTCGCAAGTTACTGACAGTCTGTATCATATAGGTCCACGAATTACAATTCGACAAATCGATCGACAACGTACCCGACCTCTTTACTCTGACTCTCCCTTTGATTCTCTCTCTCTAAGAACTTCCTCACTAAGAACTCTCTCACTAAGAACTCTCTCTTCGCTGACTGTCCTCCTATTTATATTCCTTCCGACCCATCATCCAACTCCTCCGGAGTAAATATAGCCCGGAGTAAATGCATACTAATCAGATATCGGATTCCTAACATCAACAGGTTTGGCGCCAATAAACTCCTCCTGAGTAATTGTATGCCGGAGTAAATGCATACTAATGAGGTTAATAACGTAACACTGGCGCCAAAAAACTCCTCCGGAGTGATTATCCTCCGGAGTAAATACATATTAATGACACTAGCAAACGCCTAGCAAGGATACTTCAGCGTTAATAAACTCCTCCGGAGTAGTTATCCTCCGGAGTAAATGCAGATTAATGAAGCTAGCAAACTCCTAGCAAAGACACTTCAGCGCTAATAAACTCCTCCGGAGTGGTTATCCTCCGGAGTAAATGCATATTAATGAAACTAGCAAACGCCTAGCAAAGACACTTCAGCGCTAATAAACTCCTCCGGAGTGGTTTTCCTCCGGAGTAAATGCATATTAATGAAACTAGCAAACGCCTAGCAAAGACACTTCAGCGCTAATAAACTCCTCCGGAGTGGTTTTCCTCCGGAGTAAATGCATATTAATGAAGCTAGCAAACTCCTAGCAAAGACACTTCAGCGCTAATAAACTCCTCCGGAGTGGTTATCCTCCGGAGTAAATGCATATTAATGAAGCTAGCAAACTCCTAGCAAAGACACTTCAGCGCTAATAAACTCCTCCGGAGTAAATGCATATTAATGAAGCTAGCAAACTCCTAGCAAAGACACTTCAGCGCTAATAAACTCCTCCGGAGTAAATGCATATTAATGAAGCTAGCAAACTCCTAGCAAAGACACTTCAGCGCTAATAAACTCCTCCGGAGTGGTTTTCCTCCGGAGTAAATGCATACAGCGTCAAACATTACAGCATCAAAAACAACCAAAACACAAAAAATCAAAGACTCCAAAGAGCCAGTCCAACTCAAGCTTACAAGAGGAGGGGAGCCGAGACATTTTTGTCACAGTAGCATGCCTTATCACTTGTGTCCAAAGTTCGCAACTTGTATTTACTAGCTGTGGTTCTCTCGTAACTATTACAGATATCGTTACATTACAGTCTTAACATATGCATGGAGAGATCAAACACGCCTGTATACGTCTCTCAAGTACCTAAAAGTCTAATATCGAGTTAAAGAGCTTGACAAGACTTCAGTTTATTAGACGGTTGTGGTACCATCGCAACGTCCTCCAGTAGCGGTTCGTCCTTTGGTACAGACAGGGCTGATCCTTTTTGTGTATCCAGTCGTATCAAGCCTACATATGCACTGCAAATAAATAGTCACAGGTTAAGTAATTTGCAACAACACACGCAACTATGTGGGTGGGTGATCATTGTGAGTCCAAAGAACAGTGGCTGTCAGTGAATGTACTTTATCCGACCGTCCTCTCACTTGAGTTTTTCTGTCTCTAGCGCGTATTGTAAACTCCTATTCCACTAGGATTTCTAAAATGCGGAGTGTACCCAAGTTATACTACGTTCAGACATGGAACAAGAACGCGCTGTTGTAGAAATCCAATTATAACTGAAATAGTAATGATGCTACTCTATTTGTTGCGACAACCTCTCTGACGCTAGGCCGCTGGAGATTGAATTTGTTGCCTATGTCACGTTTTCCTTTTTAACACTTTAACAGCAAACATGCACTAAAAGTGACTGGGAAACCAATGCAGCTCGTCGTTAATTATATCTTTTATATTATTCGTTTTCTTTTACAACCCGCCTCATTTTATTGCGGAATCATGGTTCCAGTTAAACTGAGCTACTAGCTTCTATGTCCATCCCGCCTTTGATTTGACTGAGCTCCTGTGATAAATTGGATCCGGCGACATATTTCTTGAGTGCTGAAGAATTGCCATTATGTACAGTGTCTGTGCCAAGGAATCATAATCTGATCTGAGTATGCGATACTAAAGCCCCGGGCCCGGGAGCCATGGCGCCAAAGGGGCCGATGCTTACATAAGTTTTGATTTTGTGACATCAAGACAGGAGCAGCGCTTTCTATTTGATGCTTGCTAAACTTGTTATTGTGCTGTAGATACTTTCCATTTCATCAATATCTAGTATAATAAACTTTTCCAATGGTTGTAGGCTGATAATGACAAAAATATATTCTTATGGAATATCCGATATAATTAATAATTTTATCCACCGTAGGCCTGGAGGCCTACTTGGATGAGGTTGGCTCACACAGCGTTTAAGCTCTCCCAGGCCACTGACTAAATCTAGCATCAGCTGGTGATTAGATGTGAGCCCATTTGGCTATGAATTGGCTCTAACTACCTACATTTATGCCTATACTTTTATATCCATTAGCGTACTAAAATAAAATTTCGGATCTACATGCGAGAAACGTGTTAAACTATGAAGACGACGTGTATTGCTCACCAAACTAAGATGCTTCCTGCCATATAGAAAAAAGACACCACAAAGAACACGAAACCAGTTGAAATGTACAGAGTGGCAGAATAAATAGGATTAAATATCACTGTTCCAATGATGCCACAAATGACCTCCACACACGCAATCGCTCCGATTATGGCTCCTGTGTAAAAGCAATCAGTAATCACTAAAAATGAAAGAAATAAAAACCTTAAATATGTAAATTAAAGAATTATAAAATCACGTTTATATGAATACTTACTTGCATTAACACAGTTTCTTACAGGTCCTCTTACACCTGAGCTTATTAATTCAATCAATAATGATCAATGGCAAAAATGTAAGATAGACATACGTCGCATTGTGGAATATCGCGAAACCTCATTTCATTTTTAACCCAGCACATAGTGTTGGAATAAGTCGTGGAAAACCATCCTGGACACGTGCTTCGTGATGTATCTGATGTGGTTTACTTAGTCAAGCCATCAGATTTCAATTGAAATTGTGACTTCTCTATTACTTGAGTGAATGACTTATTCTTTACTTTTCAAGCAGAATTTCCAGTCTATTAGGCCTTTCGACAAAGACAAGCACTAGAAATGTTGACCTTAGTTTGGAAATTGAAGGTCAAGAGATGCAAGTAGCCCATCGGAGCCGGCTGTGAAGAGTTCTTCCTTCATATTATTACTACGCAATTATTGAGTACATTGGGGATAAACGAACAATTTGCACCTAATTAACAAAAAAGCCGAAGCATAGATGAGAACCTCGACTAATTCCTGATAGAAAATTAGTAACGTTTAACTGCTGTGGTCGTGTTTTCGCCGAAGCCGAGTGATCTTCGACTTAAGAACCACAATTCAAAGGAAGAAGAACCACAATTCAAAGGAAGAAGAACCACAATTCAAAGGAATTTCTTTATTGTTGGTGTGTTACCGTAACCTTAATAATAGAACAGATAAACGATACCTTGTTGATCGTCGTTTACTTGGTTCGACATAAGTGTACGCAGACTAGGAATAAAAAGGATTCGAATCATTGATAGACTGAGAGCTAAAAACAAATTAAACAGAACCTATTCAAAAAAATAAGAGAAACAGTGTATTTGTGAGAGGAAAACAGTTTCAGAACACCCCTATTGTGAAAACCCTTCTCTCTTGTTGTGGTCTTCTCGATTACAACACCAGCCTACGCTGTCAAGAGACAGCCCGTCCCGATCAAAGTACCAAATTTCTTGGCCTAGTAGCCTGATGCGTGAATTGGCGTAACAGTGAACTGCGTGAAGTGACCTATAGACCTCGACTGAGTTTAATTTGCATAGTAAGTAGTCCACTGTGCGACTTAGCCCAGTATTCGTCGCAGCCGGTTATGCCAAACTAAATGTCCCAACCCCGCTTAAGAGATCGCTTACATGTAGTTCCTGAAAAACTTGGTAAATGTCAATAAAATCACCAGATAGGCTAGGAATTACTAGTTTATCTTAGCCTAAGAAGGGGCTAATATATGTTGAACCATCACAGTTAAACTTACTTGCAAAACCGTTTGCGCAATTACGTTTTGATTGGTGATTGTTAAAGGTCTACATATTTCTGCTTCCACATTGTAAACGTGAATACAATAAGCGGCAATTTTGGCGCATGTAGTCATTCAGTACTTCACTTATCCTTATAATAAAAGTAGTATAAATTCACTTAAACTTGTCATGTTCTGCATTGGTCATTGGAAAACGGTGCTCTATAAATTCTTAATTATCGTAATTATATGCGTAGATTGTTTGCCGGATCATGGCCAAGGGTAAATATACAACTTATTGCTTAAATATCGACTCACTGAGAAACATCATGAGGGTCGTCTGAACGAAGGCCTTGTAGACGCTAGTAGCCGTAGATGCGAGGCCTGCCATGAGGGCGATCACATAGTCCGGCATCCCACAACGCTTGAACAACGGCGTGACGATCATTGCCCCGACACCGGAGACACCAGACGACACTCCGGAGAACAGTCCCATCGTGTCGAGGTCCCAACACAGAGGGCTGTTCATCATGAAGAGATCTGACACAGATGCATTAAATTCTGGGAGGTTATAGATGAAGAAAGCCGCCATTAAGAGGGTGAGCTTCAGTCTTCTCCAGTGCACAGTTGCAGCGGTGGAAGCTGATTTCTTGGTGAACAGGTCCACCATGGAGCGCACTTGGATCCAAAGCAAAGACAGGAAAGAGAGAAACGGTGACTTATCGGACGATGAAGGACTTGCGTGCATATTGTTTCTTTTAGTTTCATTTGGCATGAAAATTAATACGTAGAGCAGATTGACAGCAGAAGTCGCAACAATAATCAGTAGCGGGAGTACGTAGCCAAATGATGTCGCGACCTTCCCAAATACAACTGGACATATGGCTCCGGATATGAGTATGGATATCTGTAGGATGGTGTTTCGTATCATTCGCTTCTCCGGTGGCGTTCGGTCAGCCACGAAGGAAAAACAACCCATCAGGACGGAGTAGAAGGATCCACAACAACCATATAAGGCATCGCGTAAAAAGAACCAGTAGATCGAAGCCTTGGTAGAGATGGCACACGTTACAATGGCACTGTCGATCAGGGTGCCGACAAGCGGTGGAAAGATTGCAAAACGACGTCCAAAAAGATCGCTACCCGCCCCTAGAATAATGGTGACGAAAATGGCCGGAACTCCTGATATGATAGACTCATAGAGTGCGAACTGCGAGCTCTTGCTCTGAACATACTCTTGAAATTGATAAGCGGGATCAGAAATGTTCGAATGACACGGGGCAAAGGTTGTATTGGTTTGGTAAATCGATATGTTTCGGCCAGCGAGTTCTTCAAGAGAATCGTTCGTGATCCATTCGAGAATGTATTTCTGCGATATGGTTTGGAGAGGATATTTGCCAAGGATATGGAGGATGAGGACCGGCTCTATGATAAACCATCTCCTCAATCGAGACAAACAGTGTTCTTTCTCATAAGTTTGTGAGGTCTGAGATTTGTCGACATCATTTGGTAGCAACGGTTCAGTTTCGTAGTTTGTAAGGACCATCTGTAACATAAATAAGCAAGCAAAAAAGCAAGCAAACATGTAAGTAACAAGTAATCATATCATTGCTAACTCGCGACAAATGCCAACGATGTAAGATCAATTCTACATAATGATACTAAAAATGAAAGCACAATGCCAGTAAAAAAAGTGATGCCATATAATTATAGTCAAAACAGTTTAAATGGCTAAATTTCATTTCCAGTCGAGAGAAAACTGACAGCATAGAAATCTAACTTATATTTAGATCGAGAAAGAGGTAACAACCAACTGAACTGCAGTTATTATAGGAACTTAATTTATCTCAGGGCTTGTTTCTCAGGGCTTACTGCACCCCGGTTTCCAGTTTGCCTGGTCGGGCCTTTATCCGGTCATCTGCCCATGGCCACTTGGTAGTTCCTTGGGTGCGCACTGCTACTGCTCAGTCTCGTAGTTTTGCGGTTGTGGGCCCTTCCAGCTGGAACAGCCTCCCTCAGGGCTTTAGTCTTGTCCTCCTCTCTTTCCCTCTCCTGTCCAGTTTCGCAAGCGTCTGAAAACATTTCTTTTTGTCAGTGAAGACATCGACGCGGGTCGGGAGCGCCTGTGATTTTTAGAGTGGCGCTATATAAATTTTCGATCGCAAATTACAATTGAGGTTCTGAAAATGAAACATATATCGGCAACTGGCACGCTGATTCTAGAACTATCATTCACAGGACTATCACTCATAGGACTATCACTCATAGGACTATCACTCATAAGACTATCACTCATAGGACTATCACTCATAGGACTATCACTCATAAGACTATCACTCATAAGACTATCACTCATAGGTACCAACGTTCGTAGGCCTTTCACTCCAAGGACCATTGCTCAAACGCAGTCGATTAAGCATTCTGCGAATTTTCTTGCAATAAGCAAATTTTGTTTAAGATACCAATTAGGCTGTCCAATATTAAAGATGAACAATTAGCAATTAGGTGCCTGCTAATTGGAGCAGAGACCAGTTCAGTTGATAACTTTTATAATTGCTAGCTAATTGGTAATTTGCTATTATTGCTCGCGGCGTATGAGCGTAGTTCTATGAGTCATAGTCCGTATCACCTTGTCACCTTGTGCCGTCAGTTCGTGGAACTCTAGCGACCGTCATGACCAGCGTCCTCCATTCCTCCCTGTTCAGTACCGCGTCCCTTAGTTGTGCAAGGTTCATCGCTGTCCTAGTCCGTACACCGGAGCGATATGTTCATCGCTATCCATACTCCGTATACCGGCACGATATGTTCCCACTTATCACAAGTGTTAGGGTGCTTAAGGTGATCGTTATCTTGGTAACTACTAGCGAATATCGTCCCTGCACTTTAAATTCTGGTGCAACATGAATGAGCCATTACCTCGCTCCTTACATAACCATCGCTGTCCTTGCAATATTCCCCTAAACTTCAAACTTTAAAATACTTTATACTTCAAAAGCATCTTAACCGTTATCTCCAATTTTATAAAGCTAAGCGCAGAATACCAGCCTTACTCACGAGCGCTGCGACTTATCAGAGGGGTTGTCCAGAGATCGCTATCTATTGGTTGTCCGAATCCGGTTACTTGAGAGACCAGAGAGATGCAGAACAGCTGTTACGGAGGGTTTCGTTAAGGACGAGAGAAGGCAGAGGATCAGATGGATTAGGGTAGGAATTGCAAAGCATATTGCAAATTACTGCTTGTTTAGTGTAATTTAGTGTAATTTATAGTAAATAATATCCTTCAGTTGTCCATGTCATAACACATGCATAACAGATTCAAATTTTGCAACAGTAGTTCATGGTTATGATGCGATTTGTAGTTGACATCAGTGGATGAGAGCTGTGTGCAGAGTGAAATGTAGGGCCTATAACAAAAACGAATCATGAGATATGAGATAGTCTGAACCAATGAGGAAATTTTTCCACACCCTACAAATAACACTATGTTTCATTTGTCACTGTATAGTTGGCCTACAATTTCTGAATACCTAACACAAGTCTGAACGTTTATTAATCACACAATTGCCCCAATTGACTTGCACGTCCATATATTTTAACCTATCTGCAAGATCATTCATTATAGAGACTGGTATGACATCCATAATTATGAGTCAGCTGCTTTAGTGTTTGGAGCTACAGAAGTGAGCTACAGCCAACGTTCACCCTTCGGTAATCAGTCGACGTCAGGTCACCAGCTCTTTACCGCGGCCTGCTACCTGCCCGAGTGGTGTTTGTAACTTTGTATGATGTCACGGAATCGTTTTAATCGAAAATGGCGTCTGTTCGTATACTATTCGTACAGGCAAACGTAGCGTTCTGTATACGTTGGTTTCAACGTGTACGGCCAGTCGACTAAGTCGCTAGTCGCTAACTCATCAAGTCAGTCGGGAATTAATTTGCGACTGACTTCAGGGACTAGTACACATGTGTGACGACATGATATCGGACATATCAGTTAGATCTTGTCAGGAGTGGCTTAATGAAGCAGACAGCCTTTACTATTCGCAGTGTTGGGTAAACTCACACAACAAATGAGTTAAATCAAAACTCAACTCACGCACCTCAAAATGAGTTTAAACTCAAACTCAACTCATCCTAAGTGAAATGAGTTAACTCAAACTCACTTGTTAAATGAGTTAACTCATAAACTCACACGTTTCATACTAGCACGTTCTAATCGAGCAACAATTTTTCCATCACGCCTACTTGTAACAGAAAAATATTTTCCATCAAGAATACACGGTACTTCAGCCATGTTGTTCTTAACTGTTCACAATGTACAAAATATGCAGTGCTTAAATACTGTCCGCTAGCAGTGTTTACGACCCTCCCTGCCGTCACCACTCACCAGTATGGAAGCCGACGATATAAAAAAAGGGCTTGTTTCAACATGATATGTGCCGAGGGCCGAAGAGTGAGTTGAGTTTAAAATAATTTACAGTTACAACTCAAACTCACAGAAAATATGAGTTAACTCAAACTCATAACTCACACTCTTTAAGGTGAGTTAACTCAAACTCATAAATCACAGCAAGTGAGTTAACTCGTGAGTTTAAACTCATATGAGTTAACTCATACCCAACACTGACTATTCGTACGTGTTACTACTCTAGAAGCCTTGAAACTAAAAGCAGCCAGCATAATAAGACACAGGGTCGATATTATTTAGGTCAATATTTAAGACAAGATTGTAGGAGCTGTACCTTCCGCCTTAAATAGAGCGGCCTATTAGCGTGTATACTAGATTAGGCCTTAATGCATAAACGTAATGAGAATATTGATTTTTAAGTGCGATTTTAATTTTTTTTTAAACAGAAATGTACAATCTCGTACAAAGAGTCTAATGTGCGCCTTAAAACAGCGTGTATAGTTATTGTGTTCCTTGATAAGCACAAGGTACTCACCTTGCTCGTCTGTTGGCTTTAGGCTTTAAGTCATTCCCGATTATGCACACGGACACTTTAATCATTCTGCACTACAGAACAAGCAGCTATTCTGCGGCAGCATCTACCCACAAAGACCAGTCGCCTCTTCTGGTCCTATTTTATTGCCACACCTTAACCAGCAAAAGGCTGACATCGTTTAATGAGATCAAAGGCCACTTGCGCTGTGAAAATTCAGCGTATGTGCCCTGTTTATAGTTCATGAGGGTGAACGACCTCGTAGCCTATAAATTTTGCGAGATCTGAAAACAACAGGATTGTTTACAAACGTCCATAAAACCTGAGGCGATTGATGTCATGGGCAACTATCAAAGGTTGATTCAGCCATATAAGTAGAATGTAAAGTAACCATATGAAAATCACCTGATTGTACAACGTGAACATATTAATCGTAGTCGTAATTCTAATCTCCAAACGTCTAAAGCGCCACTCGAAGGCCAAGCGTAGGGCACCAGCTTTAATATGAGCGCTACGAAAAATCAGAGGGTAGAAAAGTTAAAGAGAAAAAATTAAGAAAAAGACACTGTAGGAAAAAGCAGCTGTAGACATATCTTGACTATAGCCTGCAATTATGTTTCTCAGTTCATCAATTCAGCCTAACCGTAGGCTATTTCTGTGCAATTAGGTCTATTGTAAACACAATGCGACGAGAGCGATGCTTTTGAATTCTTTCACAAAGATGGGTTTGAAGCGCCCGTAATCATAAGCGCATGAATTTGAGACGCGTAGAAAATATACCGGTACACATTTTGAGGGAGTAATGTTGGCGTAATACTGATCGAATAGTTGCTGTTAGGTATGTCTATTTTAGTCGTGTATCGTTGGGAAATGGAAGTAAACCCAATCTCAAAGTACAATTAAATTCTGAGATGGTTACCTGTTGGGTCAAAAGTGTGCAGAAGTGCAATTATAATTGCGTCGCTAATTTGTATAGCGCCTCTGCTCTTTAAGAGAGTCAAGGAAAACCATTAAAGACGCTGTCAACCTCACACACAAGTCTCAAACAAAAACAATGTTATTCAGGCGCTTATTACAAAGAGACAAAGACCAACGTAGAAAATCTTGTCCTGACTTGCTTGGCAAACTGTTTCAGAAAGATAATCAAAGCATCTGAATCAATTATATGATGTGAGCTTATCGGCAGATCTTTAGAAGCAATACACACATTAGATATACTTTAAGTGGACGGACTCTGGCTTGATTTTGGTGTGCCATTGGTTGACGCTTTGTCCGTTAGGCACTGGCGCCGCACAAATTGCTAACTAATAGTAGTCATGTCAAAAAGTAAACAAAATATATGTGAATACTACAACTGAGCAGAGAGCCAGAAGGAGACAGAGCGTCAGAGACCATTCCGACATGACCTCTTGTTCCCCGCAGATTTTACACGAAAATTATGATTTATGTTTGTAGGTCGATCAAAGTCTGTACTTTCGAGGGTCATAACTTTATGTTGCCTACTTGAAGAATACGATGCATTGTTTCTGGTTGAAGATAAAGACTGTGATGATAGGCTAGTCAAAGTTAATGCAATTCGTTTGTTTGTAAACTGAACATTATAGAGTGAGTGTTGTCTGTAAATGCAATAATTATTGTTTGCTTTTTGTGTTCCTTAAAAGTAGGGAATTTTTTAACATGCTGCCCACATTGTAAACGAATAAGGATTTTATTGGAAGCGACACAATGCCTGCTAAATACCCTATCGTCCTTCTTCTCCATACGTACCTCCCTCTTTCGCCGCTGAAGTTCTTACAACCACCCACAATAGCCCTTTATTCTGCCAGCATGCGCATATGGAACCGAACCTGAACGTATCTGCCTATCGACTTTTTTTGACTGTGTGTCTGGGAATAATCTGTTTCTCACGTCTTTGCCTATTTTAGTACTGTATAAATCTTCAGAATTACTTAAACATGCCTTTCAACTAATGAAGATTCGAAGCCTGAGATTGCTACCCTTTTCACCGCTGTATCCGGAGTTCATACATTGGACAATCAAGTGCAGGCTGCGTTGCAATGCCTTATGTCGAATCAGGCGACTTACTTGGGACGCCGATTGTAAGAGTTCTTTAACTATATCTGCAAACCAGATAAACCTAACGACCAGATAAAAACTTCCTTAGAAGAACTGCATTTCCTTGAGTAAACACTAGAGTCTAGACTAGACGCATCCACTTGTTTTCCAGAGATGCGTTTACGGAAAACGTGGCCCTAGGCGCGAACATTTTAAAGGCCCTTCTGAACTTGATGTTATTTTGCACAATTGCACAAAATGAAGTATTAGCACAAATCAGCAAAACAATTTTAAATTGTTGTAATATACTTTTATGTGAATGCTAAGCTGTGAAAATAGCAAATAGGTTATACTTAAAATAATAAAATTCAAACTTTTTTTATAATTTAAAAAATATTTTCATTCGTTTGGGGCCGTCCGAGGATTGGGGCCCTAGGCGCGCGTCTAGTGCGCCTATGCGTAAACGCGCCTCTTGTGTCTCATCCTCAGCCATGAATAATAATAATAATAATAATAATAATAATAATAATAATAATAATAATAATAATAATAATAATAATAATAATAATAATAATAATAATAATAATAATAATAATAATAATAATAATAATAATAATATTTATTCTTTAATTAAGCGCCTGCAAACGCACTGCGCTGTACATGTACATGTTATGCGATAAACCTTAACTACTAACAGAACAGACAGCCTGCAATACACGGCGCAAATTGCAGCCTACAAAGCATGTCCGCCTATGGGACTCGATCTCTGTACCTCTCGCAGTCTACGCCAGATGTTATCCAATGCGCTACCGCCCTGTTATCCAATGCGCTACCGCCCCCCACCCCAAGGCATGCGGTATTGCGGTGAGTCCTCTACCTCAATGCCTGACTGTCTGTCCATCGACAGCCTTTGTAGTCAGTTTCATAGCTGAGCTCGCTGGGGCAGCAAACAGACGAAATATATCGAAGCAACTCTCTGTTTACTATATTTAATAGTGATAAGCATCGGTCTGATAATGCTCGTTGGAACTATAACAGAGTTACGTCTACGTGTGTAAAGTAATTATAATAATAATCTTTATTAGTTAAAGCTGAGAACAGATAAGTGTCCAGACATCGAGGCTTCTACAGGGATAGAAATAGCTTGTTGTGATGACATCTCTAGATTAAGATTAACTGCATCCACCAGTCCAACTTCTAGTCAAGAAGATAGATGATTCAACATATGCACATTCTCTGGAAGTTTCTGGGAAGATGAACCACTCATGCAGAATGAGTCTTCCATTGGCCAAGTATAATTATGTAGATTTAACTAAGGACAACCTTCCTGGTAAACTCGTAATGTCAATCTAGCAATCTAAGGTAAGGGCCTACAGGGGACGAACCAATGAAGATGTACCTTTACCATGGACTCAGAATAACTTAGATATGTAAGTCAGAGAGAGTCAGTGAGAGGAGCATTCAGTAGAGTCAGAAGACAGGAGCGCCATCAGCTAAGTCTGTGCGTTCGGTATTAGCCGAAACGTCTAGTCTTAAGCAGACACTGTAGGCATTCTTCTTAAGAGTTAGGATAGTAGTACTGCTGTACTGGTAGTCGTCGCATTATCATCGTCTGTGTAATTGAATTATAATCTGCTAGTGAAACTGTATCTGTAAAGAGACATTCGAAAGAATGATAATAAAGACATTTCCACAAACAGAAGACAGACAATTCAACTACGTTTTAGAACCACCGCGTGTGTCATAGCGCTATATAAAAAGCTTTCCTAGTCAGCATTCGCTAGGGGCGCCACTTTAGGATGCGCGCTGCTGACGTGCGGCAGCGGTAATAATTGGTTTTGGCGTTATCTTAGGCTCAACTTTGCCGCTTAATCGTACAATTTCTCAGTGCCGGTGTCGCGTGACAGACTATCCGTCCTAAAACTATCCGGGGGTTTGAATAAATTTATCCCCCGGATAGAATCTACCGGTATAGAGTATCTGGGGCAGTGATTGAATTGTCGGGGGGGTTGGGAGGGTTCAACCCCCCCAGTTCATTTTTCAACCCCTCCAGTTAATTCCTAAAAATTACCGTCGAGGGGTTAGGTTAAACCCTCCCAATGCAGTTTTCAGTGGTTCAATATATTGTGTATCTTCCTTTCGCGTGCACTCAAATAATTATTCTGCTGCTGCTATACGATTGTGTGCACTCAAGGTCACTTGAGGTCAAATGCGTCCTCGGTGCGCCAGCAATAAGACAAGATAGCACATGGCCACAACATAATTATGGCAGGCTCAGCCCCTTCGCTATCTACCTAACTGCATACAGAGCTACTGGCACTACCGGCAGGGTCATGACCCGAGTATACAGCCTCTGGACTGACGTCGGCCTACCCCAGCCTCGGCAGATTCCAGCCTCGGAAGACCCCAGCATCCGCAGACCCCAGCCAGAAAGAAATTAATCACTAGATATTGTACGCTGATGTGTACGCCACATATTCAGAGATATGCAGCTTTCTGTTATTTTTGCCTTTGTCACTCTATCTCTATATCTACTAGATATTTAGGCATACGTACATGCATAGATAGACATGGAATATATATGCATATATAAACACGTATATATGTATATATCTATATTATGTCAAACTGAAATTCGTAAAATCAGTACGACCTCTGTTGGATTCGTTAGACTTATAAGCTTATAAATTCAATTGCCAAGTAAAAATGAGTTTACGGAAGTTTGGATTTTCGTGCAAAAAGCGATTTGCTTACTGTGAAGAATGTCATGGAGAACCTGAAACAACTAAATTCAGACGATGTGACAGTGAAGCCGAGAATGCTGATGAATCAAAACGTGGTTAGTGTGAATGAGTAGGCCTAATCATGCATTTACCGAGATTACAATAATAGGTTAAAATCTAGCTTGAACGAAGTGCTAACGTAAATCACTGGTTGATACTGACTTGTATTCTTATTTTATAGGGATGCTCGATAGTGTAGTAGTTAGCACGTGGGATTGTCAATCGAGAGTTCGAGAGTTCAAATCCCCGAGAGGGCAGAAATTTGGTCCGAGATTTCTGTTCTATCTGCACCCCCTAGCCAACTCAGCTATGATGAGTACACTGTCAGTGGGAAGATGAGACGGCGAGGGAGAGGACTGGCCACCCGCCCTCTTAGGCCGAGGCCAAGAAAATGAACTCACTAACACTTCATACCCATGGCTGCCTCATAGCTAGCTTAAGAGATTGCTCTTATGCTTTTTTCTTATTTTTATTAGTTATGTGTAAATTGGCACATAAATAAACTCGATGGGAATTTACTAATGTACTTAAAATTGTCAATTTCGACAAGTAACTGAAATTTTGAGTTAATTTAAATTTATGAATGATATGATACTGAATATGTGATTATTTATATTTCAATCGACTTTTTTATATATTGTACATAGACTGGAATCCTGGGCAAAGCTAGAGGCTTGCCAAGGAGAGCTGAATTATCTAGTCATAAATTTTTGCTAGAGCTATTAATCTTCTGAAAATAAAAATAAAGCTCAAGAGTATTCCCATAAGTACTGTATTCTTCACTATTCGATTTTTTTACACAGCTAAGAATCAAGTACGTACACCCACTACAATTTCACACGTAGGCCCTATAACAGTTTCAAGTTCTTATATATATACATGTATATATATATATTGAATAAACGATATATATATATATATATATATATATATATATATATATATATATATATATATATATATATATATATATATATATATATATATATATATATATATATATATATATATATATATATATATATATATATATATATATATATATCGTTTATTCAAAAACCAAGTGACAAACCGCATTAGGGTAGAAATTTAGAAATTCTGTTCGGGACATCCGGACATGAAAGAATTTTTCAACCCCCCCCAGTTCAAATTTGACAATTCAAACCCTGATCCGGGGGATAAACCATTTCTATCCCCCATCGTGCAAAATCATCCCCCGGGGGATAAAAATTCCAGTGATTGGCACCAACTACTTACCTAGTAGTTATAACTACATCCTAACTACTTTCGAAATAAGTAGTTATAACTACTGTTTAACTACTTTAGATGAAAAGTAGTTATAACTAGTTTTGCTAACTACCAGATTAGTAGTTAACTACTTTTCAAACTACTTTTCTATAAATATGTTATGGTGCACTAATATTCACCTAGTTACATGAGAATTTATTGTCTGTATTAATTACTGATATTCAACACAAGTAATAAAAAAGTTAAAAAAAACAAAAACAAGTGGCAAGTGACAAATTTAATCGTAACGAATTACTCCATATATCAAACAAACTAACAAGGGACAGGAACTGCTAGAACATGCTACAAGGCAACCTGATGTGTTCATTGTCTAAACAGAAACAAATGCCAAATTGTTATAACTACTAAAATGTCTAACTTACAAAGTCTGCAACTGTTAAAACTCTTAGTACATTTAAAAAGACGTAGATGGTATACCGCTAGAACAGCTCTTCAAGAAGGCCATCCTGTCGAACAGTTTGTCCGACATTCTGCATCTTCTAAGGGTATCATGCCATGCAGAAACGCTAAAAAAGACGTTCAACTGCGGCTCTGTTCGGCAGCGTTGAATTGGCTTTCTGGAATGGCGATGATTTTAACTTGTTGATGTTATGGTGAATCTAAATCGTTATTACTGGCATTGCCACTAATATGTATTAAAACTACTGGATTGATAAAGCTTCAGCCATTGGCCTATATAGATGTGAGGGCAGAAAGTCTTTGTTTACGTATAAGTAAGCAGCGAAATTATATAATACTTTATATTTTACGATATTTCTACAATTTTATTCGAGTGGATTTCTGGATTAAAGTATTAAGGTAATTAAAAATAAAAAAAACTTCAACAAGTCTTCTGTCGTCTGCTCTATTTGGCCCATGTTTTGCCTTAACTGAGCGATAATCCGAACTTTCACAGCCCATTAGCTATCCAGTAACTACCAATAGAGGTTACTGGGCAAGTGGGCATTGTCCAACGCCTTCTAGGTGCTGTCAGCTGTCTAGAAGGCAGTGCATTGTCACACAGACCAATGACCACACGCAATTCAAGATAGGAAGCCCAAATTGCTAATACCAAAATTAGAAAGCACTATTACTTAAAATATCTCTGGACAACGTCCAAATTACAGAAGTTCTTGTAAGGTGGAGCTAGCTAAAATAAATACTAAACAGGAAAAAATGTAGTTAATACGAAATATAGTTGTTAACTACAAACTACTTGATAAAAATAGTTATAACTATTTTTTAAACTACTTCTGAAAAAGTTGTTATAACTACTAGACAACTACCTTTATAGTAGTTATAACTACTAGTTAGTAACTACAGTAGTTAAAAGTGCCCATCACTGAAAAATTCACAGGCATAAGGTATTATTGAAAATGCCTATAATTGATAAATCTATTATTATTATTATTATTATTATTATTATTATTATTAATAATTATTATTATTATTATTATCATCATCATTATTATTAAGGAGCTTTTAAATAGCGTCCCTTCAAGGTGATTTACTCAGGAGCGCTCCCAGTCCAACCACAGCTAAAGAGAGTAGTCTTTAAGTTAGTAAGGAACAAGGTAAAGTGAGTCGTAGGGACCAGGCGGAGTGCAACAGGGAGACATTATTAGTGACTTTCTGTCTTCTTTTTTTATCTTCACGGCTTTTTTTATTTTATTACTATTCTGATGTATTTATTTCATTTCCATTGTATTTAATTATCTCTCTCTTATTTAAACTTGCTGTTTGTTTTCGTGCGCCTCTTTTGTGATTAACCTGTTTGTTAGCCGCAGTGCGTTTGCAGGCGGTATATTAAAGAACATACTTACTTACTTACTTACAAATCTATGCTGTAATCAAAATCGAAAACGAGAAATGGGTAAAGCAAGTGACTCTATGTGTTCTAAGTCTTCTAAGCAATGTGTAGAGCAAATGAAACAGAAGTTACAGTAGGAAGGATAACCACACGCGGAAGTGGCTTTCTTCCTCTTCTCTTAAGAGGTATTTTGGAGGAAAGACAGAATTACCTTGTCGTTGAAACATTCCTCCAGTATGAGAATTGTAGGAAAAAGACTGGGGGGAGTTAGACTTTGATTTACATGGAGTTGGGGTGTGCAATGAAGACTTTACTATGGGGTCCTAAGAAAGACTGGGGGGTTAAACCCCCCAACCCCCCGACAATTCTCACCCTGCATTCCTCAATGTATATTCGCATTTCTGAAGGCTCATCGAAGTCAACATCCAGCTTGGCAGAACCATAAGCAATCTCAAAGGGATAGGCAGCTGCGTACAGTCCACACGAAGAGAAGTCCATTTGCTGCTGGCAGGGGAGGACTTTAACACGTAGGTTTACCGATGTGGTTAGCTGTATTGCGTGGAGCTGAGTGAGCTGACGCAATTGTCGGCTGAGATTTGTCGAGATCTTCTATACGAATCGACCGATATCAAGCGCGAGCTATTAATTAACCTAATTAGCACCTTAGTCCCTTATCATGACACCGTCGTTTGTGATTGCTGATATTTGTGATCCTTGTTTTAGACACATCCATCGCAACAAGCCCTTCACGTAACTAATAATGCGAATAGACAATGTTTACTTTGCGTGAGATTACAACATCACAAAGAACACAGGAGTCATTGAAGTTGGTTCAGTGTCTCAAATGGCTTCACTGGCTTTGCTGGAACACTTATTGATACCAATCGAGCGATATCAAGCGCGAGCTACCAATTCACCTAATTAGCGCCTTTAGTCCCTTCTCATAACAATATCGTTTGTGATTGCTGATATTTTGTCTTCCTCGTTTTGTTGGTGTACCGATTGATACGAATCGACCGGTATCAATGTCACAACTTGCCTAAGAGTAAATAGAGTACAGAGCAGAGAAAGAGAGTAATGCGACGCTCATTGACTTCACTGGATTCTTTTCCCACGCATGCCAACAATAAGTAGCATATGGCTTTGACTGATGAGTTTTAAACTGACATAAATCGCACAATTTGTAATTATGTTGCAGGGGGGATACTTTTTGAAGGGGGATAATTTCGTGCGACTCATGGGGGATACTTTCGCACGAGGGGGGGGATAGTCCCTCCCGTTCACATTTATCCGGCCGGATACTCCATTCTGCTAAGGGGATATACTTGTATGGGGGATACTCTATTTCGTGACACCGGCTTTAGGTATAGGCGATATGGGCGGCGATCTAGGGGGTCGAGGGGGACAGGACCCCCAACTCTAAGAGTGGGGGGACACGCCATTCATTTGTCCCCCCAAATTTGGAAGAAACACCAAAAAATGCCAACAAATGTAATTGCGTGTGATGGTTTTCACAGCCTTTTTTGGCCAGATGAGGTAAAAATTCAATTTATAAGGAAAAGTGTCCTCCCCCGCCCCAAAAAATCTCATAAAGTAGAAAGCAAGAAGAAATTCCTAAGAATAAGTCAAAAAAATTTGGCGGAGAAGAATATCTACAAAGCAAAAACAGAAAGTAAAAAAATGTTCGGGCGATGACATGACGTTCTAAAAAAAAGGGTGATGACATTGGCATATTGGTGTGAGACCCTAAAAAGTATAAAAAAAGAGGTGAATGACTAAAAAAAGGGGTCGTCAACTTTTCAGGAGATGAATTTATCTAAAAGTCATTAAGTTATCTAAAAGAAATTTTTTGGGGGGATGAATTCTGAAAAATAGGTTATCAACGAGACCAAGGGCGACTTTGTCCTCCCCACTTCTGAGACAAGATAACCGCCACTGCAATTCTAGAATTTCTCCCTAAAAAAGTATTAAAAAAATTGTAGAGGGCAGATTATTTCCTAAGAAAGGTCATCAACCAGACCGTGGCCGACTTTGTCGCCCCACCTCTCAGACAAGATCGCCGCCACTGATAGGCGATATAGGCAGCGGCCTATAGTGCGGCATTTTTTAAGGGGTGGAAAATTCCGGCAAAATAAAAATAATATGATTAGTTAATAAGAAATTAAATGGAAATATACGCGTTTAGTAAAAGGCGGCAATTTTGTCCTTGCGGCTTGCCTATAGCGACCTATAGCACAAAACTGTCAAAGGTCGCCTCTGCAATTTCTTATCAAAAGTGGCAAATGATCGTTTAAATTTAGGTTAATTCGCAAGTGATAAGTCGGCCGCTCACCGATTCGGCTTGACTAAATTGGGACTTGGCGAAAATCGTTCGAAGTTCAGCACTTTTGTTGGGTCGCTAGAAACTCGAAGTAGAGCGTCGTCATTCTTGAACCCAGCTCGTAGATAGTGAGCTGTGGTTTGAAATTTCTGGAAAGTGCAGGCACAACTTTTCATTTTCTCTTCTAAATTTTAGAAGACCAAATTCTGTTTGTAGTGAGGTTGCCAAATCGCTTAATAGTGCTTTTCAGAAATTTTGATGGTATCGATAGAAATTCAGCTGTTGTACTTGAAACTGTAATAATTGCACAGAGCCACGCATTGCACTGGCAGCGCTCGTGGATAAGTTGGGGCCCGGTCACTGCTATGTGAATGGTGCTTTGAAGTTAATTGGAGGTTATGCATTTAGATTGGCCTAAGAGTGTTTGTGAAGCTATATAAATGTTAAGTAGGACTCACCAATTGATGAAGGATTGAAAGATCATTTATGTAATTTATTGTAATTTATTGTAAATTTAAGTTTAATCTGCACAATTAAACAATAAGTTTAAATCAAACTAGACTGTTCGAATTGGTGTTAAATCATCCTAGATTAAGAGTTGAAGGAGCACGAAGATTATTAGCGCTACTGGAGGAAGAACCCAATGAATTCATATTTCCCCTATAGATACTTCAATTAAAACTGTGTTTGGGTCCAGTTCATCTGTCGGCCAAACCTTGTTTCGAGATCGGAAACCGTGGACAACCTGCAGCCATCCTGGAAGATCCTGAGAGGGCATCTGGAAATGTAGAGATAGGGGTAGGGAATCCCCCCGCTGGCCTGCCTAGGCGTAGTGAATGATTAAGAGGTAAACCAACTGTTTACTACAGACAAGTACGGAAGCCCATGGGTGACATGCGATTTTTTTTATTTATCTAGTGCGCACTAGATAATATCTAGTGCGCACTAGAAAACTATCTAGTGCGCACTAGATAATTATCTAGTGCGCACTAGATATTATCTAGTGCGCACTAGATAACTATCTAGTGCGCACTAGATAAAATCTTTGCAATATGGCCGACGTAAATAAACATAGGTTTATTATATCTATGTAAATAAAAGCCGAGAATAAGAGCCTTACGTAAAAATCGTGGACGAGTTTGAAATAGTGGGGCAGTTTTGTCATCGAGAGGCATATCGCTAGAAATAACACGAAAGTTCAGCGATTTATTCTGCATCCTGCTATTGCGTTAGTTTGTTTGTAAATACTCTGGTATCGAAACCGTAAGCTCGCGATTTCTACGGCTGTATATGATCTGCTTTCCACGATTTGGCTTTCGTTACAATACAGGCGCTCGGTTAAATTAAAGTCTAGAGGAAGGGTGGTTGATAGTGCAATGGTTAGTGTTCTGGACTGTTAATTCAGAGGCCGGGGTTCAAATTCCAGCCATTGCAGAAATTTGGTTCAAGATTTCTGCTCCATCTGCGCTCCCTACACTGTCTGTGGGAAAATGCAGTCTTGTTGTCCTCGAGACCAAGGTCTTGGTCTCGAGTGCACTCGAGTTCGTTTTTAAAAGTCTTGGTCTTGGTCTTGGTCTTGAGGTTCAAGGTCTTGGTCTTGGTCTTGGTCTTGAGGTTTAAGGTCTTGACAACAAGACTGGGAAAATGAGACGGCGAGGGAGAGGACTGGCCATCCGCCCTCATATGCCAAGGGTAGGAAAACGAAGTCGCTAACACTTCATGCCCATGGCTGCTTTAGGACTAGCTTAAGGGACTGCTGTTCTTCTTCCTCCTCCTCCTCCTTCTCCTTCTCCTCCTTCTAGTTCTGTAGGAAGGCATGGTTCGGTTCCAAGTCAACATCCAAGAGTCAGGCAGGTACTGCCCAATACAAGCAATAGAAGTTATTAGTTAATGACAGTGCTATGCATATTGCATAGGCGTAGACTCTGGGGGGCAGCCGGGGCACTCCCCCCCAATAATTGTGATGCAATTATTGCAACCCAATGCAACAAGTGTAGAATGAATAACCAAATCCCCCCAGTATTTTGGACAACTTTATGCCAGTGATGCTATGCATAGACACATTGAAATGACACAGCAGTATAGTTACTTAAGTTTTGTTTCAATGTTGTTGTCATTTTCAGAAATAGGTATTGAAATGTTGTCAATGATTTCAATGATGATGAAATGCGGATTTTTTGTTACAGTCATGTTGTAATTGAACAAGACTGATAGTTAAGAAAACTAACTGAAACGGCTGATAAACAATGCTTTCCTTTGCAGATTACACGTAAGTTTCTGAATGAAAGAGCAATAGCATCGACATACCTAAGAAATTAATGTAAAATGCTTTAAATTGTACTTCAAATGTAAGGTCTGCTATGTTCTTGTTACCTTAGCACAGTACTGCAATTTTGGAATGTTGACAGTAATTTTACTTTCTTCGTTTATAATAGGATATCGGGTGAACTGTCACAGTTCACTACTGGATTGGGAGAGTTGTGGACCTTGTTCATGACTTACCCTGGTGTCCTAAAACACATCTTCCTGGTCAATGACGTCTTTATGTCCTTTCAAAGGCTCAGGCAGCCGCACACCATCAATTGGGCTGAGCAAGATAGTCACAGACGAAGACAGCAAGAAGATGCTATTTATAAATTTGAGACGTTCCTGTAGAACTGTAAGAGGGAGTAAAATTGGGTAAATTTAATTTGGCAGTAATTTTGGTTGAAAATGAGGTAACTGTAATTAGCAACTTCTACTGTGCCGGAGTCTAATGGAAAAGGCACACCAAAACCAAGCCGTAATCAGAGGGCCCGTAGAGTAATGGATAACACACTGGCATGAAGAGCAGTAGGTACGAAGATCGAATCCCGTAGACCCGTAAGGTTTATTCAGCCTTTCACTCGATAGGTGGCGGCGGTGTTTAAATTAATAGTAGGCCGTGCAGAGACACAGGGAGAAAGTTCCAAAAAGTAGATCCAGCAACTGAAAAAGCTCGTTCACCAAGAACAGTTCTTGATTTAGGTACAACCAGACAAAGATAATCAGATGACCTCGTTGACTAATGATAAGTCTGGGGAATAAGAACTGATTTCAAGTATCGTGGCTGGCCAGAATTCAAAGTTTTATAAACTCGGAGCCCCAATTTTAAACTAATTTTTTGCTGAAGAGAAAGCCAATGCAAATGATTTAAGCATAGTGGTTATATTTTCATATACTTGGTGTATTAGACTGAACCTCATCAAAGACAGCATGACATGTTTGTTTGTTTGTTTGTGTGTGTGTGTGTGTGTGTAGGTGTGTGTGTGTGTGTTTTATAAACTCGGAGCCCCAATTTTAAACTAATTTTTTGCTGAAGAGAAAGCCAATGCAAATGATTTAAGCATAGTGGTATTGTTTTGGCCTGTTAGACTAATTTCATCGCACAAATTCTGTACACTGCCAATGTAATGCTTCAACGATGTATGTATGTATAATATTCGTTTCTCTGTTCTCTCATCGCAAGAATTCTGCTCATATACTTGGTGTATTAGACTGAACCTCATCAAAGACAGCATGACATGTTTGTTTGTTTGTTTGTGTGTGTGTGTGTGTGTGTGTAGGTGTGTGTGTGTGTGTATGTGTATGTGTGTGTGTGTGTGTGTGTGTGTGTGTGTGTGTGTGTGTGTGTGTGTGTGTGTGTGTGTGTGTGTGTGTGTGTGTAGGTGTGTGTGTGTGTGTGTGTGTGTGTGTGTGTGTGTGTGTGTGTGTGTGTGTGTGTGTGTGTGTGTGTGTGTGTGTGTGTGTGTGTGTGTGTGTGTGTGTGTGTGTGTGTGTGTGTGTGTGTGTGTGTGTGTGTGTGTGTGTGTGTGTGTGTGTGTGTGTGTGACATTACATAAAAATCTTCATGTGACTTATTTTCTATTTCAGGTGGCACTAACTGCATCACGTTAAGTCAAGTCTTGGCATTCTGGACCGGTTCTGAAGCTGAACCCCTAATCGGCTTTGGAACTACTGCCCTGATGATGAATGAGTCAGTTGTCATTAAATAAGCCACTGTTGGTGGACTTTTACGACGATGTTGGTCGTCTTCCTTATGCAAGCACTTGTTCTTTGTGTCTGTGGTCGCCATTTAATATAACTGAAGTTGATTTCCAGGCTCTACTCTTGCGCTCTCTAACTGCTTCGGAAAGGTGTGGAGGCTACGTTGTACGCTTCTCCAGGATTTGCCACTGGTTAGAGTTCCTTACAATAGACTGTTGGCTGCGGTAGTACTGGAAGTGCTAATGTTCTAGCTAACGTTATGAGATTTAAGAGACATCTGTCACTGTTGTTAAAGACATTACTGTGTGTAGTGTTAAAAATATGACTGTAGCTGAATACGAGTTCATTGTTATGTCACTCTTTTAACATACACAGTAACAATTGCACTAAATTAACTTCAGTCCTTAAATTCAGTGCCGGATTAAAACATAAGCCAATTAAGCCATGGTTTAGGTTCCCACAAGTTCCACAAAATCCAGAGCAAATTCCTAAGTTTGTATAATTTTAAATAATCCTAGTACAATAATATGCCTACAGTAGTACTAGTAACATACTGAGTTCTGGAAAGTGCAAGTTGTGCAACCTAAATTAATAAAATAATTTTTAAATAGTTATTATAAAATGCTTATAAAATGATAAAATGATTAGTTAACAGTACGCATGCAGTGCATGCACTATTATTTAGTCTGTATATCATTAGAAAAACATTGCTTAACTTGTAGGTGTAGAACTTTGTGTTCGGATACCTGTAGGCCTACTTTGGAAATTTGCTTTGCTTTCGGGTTAGAGGTTAAGGACCCTGGAGGATGTTTTAACCCGGCTGTCGGCTTAGGGAAGTTAGGGCCCACGGAAGTCTTAATCTGGCCCTGCTTAGATTCCTATACAGCAGAAGCATTTGAAAATTTCATACGAGAAACTCCATGGACTTATTCATAATGCAGCAGCACAGTTCAAAAACATCTTCGTCGCATGGTACAATAGGACACACTGTAGCTGCCTGAAAGCTGACATATATGTCCCATGCAGTGACGTGATGCAAGTAGTGATGCGAATTTGCCGACTAGGGCGTGAAGAAGAGGATATCTGGTCGACCGAAAGGCACATTTGCATTTCTTGAGGGCTGAATATGATGTGTATTCCAAACGGCCTCCACTTGATCTAGTTCATCCTGGCGAAAATACAGAACGTGACAGGTTACTTAACAAAAGTGAATTTGATCGAGGAGTAGGTAAATTTTGGGTGTGATGCAGCCGAGATTACTGTGAGAAATTGTGGTTTACAGGTTGCTTTTCTCAACCGAAGCACAATAAAAATAATGGTGATCTAATTCTTTCTTTCCTTTTTGGTCATTCCAATTTCGATCCCTGCCAAACGTGCTGGATTAACAATAAATGTGGGAAAAACAAAAACAATGGTATTTGGTAAAGAGACAATAGAAAAGGAAATAAGAGTGCAAGAGGAGGTGATTGAAAATGTAACGGAATTTGTATATTTAGGCAGTTTGCTAACATGGAATAATGATTGCACAAGGGACATAAAGGCAAGAATAGCAAAGGCAAAGGGAGTCATGGCAGGACTAAACACCATATGGAAAACCAAACAAATTAGTTACAAGACCAAATTAAATATCTTAAAAACATGTGTGTTTAGCACAGCTCTTTATGCCTGTGAATCATGGACAATTAAAAAGACGGACCAAGATAAAATATTGGCATTCGAAATGTACTGCTATAGAAGGATAGGCCTACTACACCTAAATTGGACAATGAAGGTAACCAATTTGGAGGTTCGAAGAAGACTGAATATAAAGAAAGATTTAATGCAAACAATAATGAAGAGAAAACTAAGTCTATTTGGGCATATATGTAGAATGGGTGACAACAGAAAAATAAAAACCGTGATGATGGGAATTATGGATGGAAATGGGCGGAGGGGCAGACCCAACAGAGAGTGGACAGACGACATCGAAGATTGGTGTAAGCAAGATCTGCACAGCTTAAGAATACTAGCACAAGACCGGGGACTTTGGAAAAAACTGATAGATCATGCATTGGACACCTACGGGCCTTCGGCCCACGGATCCTGATGATGATGATGATGATGATGATGATGATGATGATGATGATGATGATGATGATGATGATGATGATGATGCATAGCGCACATGTCTGTGCTCCGCAGCTGCTGTCGCCTTACTGGTAGACTCCGCCCAGCTGTTGCTGTAGGGAACAGCTCTGCTGGTGATTCATATACCAGCTATGCCTCCCTATGTCTGCAGTCAGTCCATATTATATTCAGTCAGTCTGCTTATTTATATTCATTTGGGTTAGAACCATTGATAGCCTATTTGTAATTAAAGTTCGTATTTGTTCTTATTTAGTCTTCGCGATTACCCGTCGGCCATATTGCAGATTTTATCTAGTGCGCACTAGATAGTATCTAGTGCGCACTAGATACTATCTAGTGCGCACTAGATATTATCTAGTGCGCACTAGATAATTTTCTAGTGCGCACTAGATAGTTTTCTAGTGCGCACTAGATCTTATCTAGTGCGCACTAGATAGTATCTAGTGCGCACTAGATATTATCTAGTGCGCACTAGAAAGTATCTAGTGCGCACTAGATATTATCTAGTGCGCACTAGATAAATAAAAAAAATCGCATGTCACCCATGGGCTTCCGTAGACAAGAGCAGTGACGCCCTCTTACGTTGATACATTCATTAAACCCATCCTTGCCACAGAATCAGGGCAGTTATGTAGTAAAAGTAGGGCAGACCAAAGTATAATCGGATACTTAAGGTATACTGAAGTTTACTTTATCTCATATAATTTCCCAGATGCCGTCTGTAGTACGATAAACGCTTCTGCAATGTAGCGGCCCATGCCTGACAGGTCTTTGGACGACCTCCCCAAGGCCTGCCACGTCGAAGATAGACAGACAGATTGACAGACAGAAGGATTTCGGTCAAAGCCCGACGCCGGCAGTCAGGTAGACAGACGGACGGATTGATAGTCAGACAAACACCGGTTAGTAAATCTGTCTCTGCCTCCCTCCCGGCATTACTCCCTCATGGAGAAACGTGCATGAGCTTTGTTCCTCCCCTCAACCTCTCGTCAGGGAGGTTGAGGGGGAGGAGGAGCAAAAACGAGGCGAGGACTGATTAACCTAAACATCGATTGGTCACGTGCAATACAGGGCAAATTGTTCGTAAATAGTCCTTAATGATTTCTTCTGACAGTCTACACGACGTCACAAAACTGCAAAATACTATATTGTAGGTAAATAGTCCTTCAAAATTTCGTTGTTCCATGAATGAAGAAAGCCCCCGAGACCGACGATTACGTTTAACCCGTCAGCGACGGCAAAGATGGATGGCCCAACAAAGCCAAAAACACTCCGAATGTTCAATTGCAATGCGACTTATAATCAAGCATTCCAATAAACAAATTCCTTTCCCTTCCTATCAATTCATTTCAGTTTTTCAACCCGTCATAATGACGGGCAAATACTCTACTATAGTTAGTAAAAACTCATTGGTTTTCTTGCACTCAAACCATGCCAGCAGAAATAAGGTTCAGCACAGACTAGATTAATCCACTTAGGCATCAAGCAGACAGAAGATAATGCTATAATACGATTGTGTCCAAAAATCCCGTAATGCTCCACCACAAGAGGTAAATTTTTTTTATATTTTCCCATTATGCCTCATGATATAAAACATCTAGAAGAGAAAATATAGGATAGATTAAAAACTATACCTTGACAAACTGTAACTTTGAACTTATTAAAACAAACTGTTTAAATGAACCATGAACGGCATTAAATGACAGCATCATAACAGTAAACTTTAAACTGAAAATGTCAATTAAATTATTCCGTTATGAGGTCAAACTTCGCTCTTTTGACAAAACGTGCTCCAAGCTGTTTCCTGCACAGGTCACACACAAACATGGTAACATGTATGTTTACACCAGCGCAGCAGATGTGTGCCCACTTCAAGCACATCAGACATTTAATCCAGTCTTCATCAAAGTACACTTCACAACGGTAGACATTAATTTCTATCATCGTCATCTACGAGATTACGACTATTTGTTGGTACATTATTGCTTTTCCATGATATTTTGATTTAGTCACGTTATCGATTACATCAGACTTTTGGTTGTCAAGCTGTTGTTTAAAATGGATTTGCGAGTTTCTTTACTCGCTTCTTTGTAACCAACTCTACAGCAAGCTGTTTTTAATCGGAGTTGTTGTCATAACTAACGTTTCCCCAAATTTTGGGACGACCTTCCCTGACAGAAAGCATTTCCATGAACAGTGGATGGAACCCATTTAGGCTCTAGGCCTACATGGTACCACATGGGAATATGGGTCCTTAATGGGTTCCATTTGATCACGCTGGCAGGATTCTAGTCCGATATGGTGCCTTGAGTGGTTGTGACACTACAAATTCAGGCAGTGGTGACAGCGACCTCAGTGGCTGATGGCTCAGTTGAAGTTGACCAGGAGGGAAGTGCTTCTTTAAGCACTCTGTATTGTTTACTTGCTGCGATGTATACCCAAGTCTTCCACTTCGTACTTCATCAATGGCGCCTGTCATCGCTGCTTCGTTCCGCTTCTGTCTTTCGTTTCCATGTTCTAATTACCTGAACTGGGCAAAATAAGCACTTGGCCTAATAGTGCACATGAATCACTATTCACTATTCTACACATTATCAATAGGCACATATTTGTAACAAAATAGGCCTAACACAAAAATTAACAGCTGCCGAATCTAAACATGGCGCAAAATGGGATATTTGTATCCCGTTATGCCCCAAATGTTCAAAATGGTAAGCCCGCCATTTTGACACAATTGAACTTGTAAAAATTTTCTTAGGAAAATATATGACTTTATGTGTTATGCTATATATTTATGATCTAAGCTAAATTCAATTTTTAAAATTCCCATTTTCGAGACAAGCCTTCGTTTGCATAGGACCTTACTCGGACATTGCGAAAGAGGCCATCCATATAATTACGTACGCAATGACGGGAAAGAGGGTGATCGGATTTAGGCGATTTTGCGTACGGGTGCGTATGCGAGGGGAGGGTCTCGACAAAATGTGTACGTAAGTAAAATAAATTTCTAATAATGACGTCTACGGACTATACTCCTGCTCTTATCAATTTATGTAGTATTAAAACCTTTAAAATGTAAGTTTTAGTGTTGTTAGTATTTTATTTCTTCATAACAGTTAACAAATTTTAGCTAGCAAATATGATGTTTAACAAAGATAAATAGTAGCCTACGGTAAAATAAATGCCATATTGATGGCCTGAGCTAATTAACTTTGGTAAAACGGGGGTTAGAGAAGCTTAGTTGTAGGCATGCATGAGGGTCCACAAAATGTATGAGGTACAACAGGGTGGTGGTGGTATGAAAATAAGATTTTTTGCTTACGTAATATATGGATGGTCCCAAAATCAACTTTTCATCCTAAATTAACCAGACACGTCGAAAGCGCAATTTCTATTTGTTCCTCAACTTAGAAGATGTTTCTGCTTCTGGTTGAAAACGTCATATTTTAATAAATCTACGTAAGAAGGACAATATTAAAGTTTCAAGCTATGCCCCGGTACCCAATTATGCCCCAATCTCCCCTATTTCCTGTTTTCGAACGCTATGCTTCATTATTTATGGCAATAATTTTTCATAAGTGGATACTCTCATAGCTATTACAGATATTATCGTTATATTACTCTCCTAACATAGGTATGAAGAGATCAAAACACCATACGTTTCAAGTAGCTAAAGGTCTAAATTGTGTCGCCCAGGTAACTGCCTGTTCTGCCTATACCTATAGATTTTACATACGCCTAAATAAGTCTAATTAATACGCCCAAGCAATAACAATTACGTGGTAAGAGTCCTTACTAGTCCATATCCCGCCGATATATTATGGTAGCATGCCTTATAACTTGTGGCAATAATTCGCAATTTGTGATTACTAGTTGTTGTTCTCTCGTAACTATTACAGATATAGTTACTTTACAGTCTTTACATATGCATGGAGAGATCAAACACGCCATACGTCTCTCAAGTAGCTAAAAGTCTAATATCGAGTTAAAGAGCTTGACAAGACTTCAGTTTATTAGACGGTTGTGAAGACCATCAGGTTGATCGGATTCTGCATCATCCAGTAGCGGTTCGTCTATTGGAACAGACAGGGCTGATCCTTTCTGTTTATCCAGTCGTATCAAGCCTACATATACACTGTAAAAGAAATGGTCACAGGTTCAGTAATTGCAACAACACACGTAAATATTGTGGTTGGGTGAACACTGTGAGTCCAAAGAAGAGTGGCTGTCAGTGATCGTACTTTATCCGACCGTCTTCACACTTGAGCTTCTCTGACTGCGTCACCAGCGCGTATTGTAACGTCCTATTCCACCAGGATTCCTAAAACGCTGGGAGTATTCTCGAAGTATGCTACGTCAGGACGTGGAACATGAACGTGGTGTTGTAGAAATGCAATTGTGACTGAAATAATTATCAGTTCACTATGTTTGTTGCGACAAACTCTCTGGAAATTCAATTTGTTGCCTATGTGACTTTTTTTATCACTTTAACAACGAGCTTGTACTAAATGTGACTGGGAAACCAATGCGCCTCGCATTAATGATATCTTACATATTGTTCGTTTTCTTTTAAAATCTGCATCATTTTATTGGAAAATCTTAGTTCCCGTTAAACTGAGCTACTAGCTTCTATTTCCATCCCTTTTTTGTGCTGACTGAGCACCTGTGATAAATTACGATCCTGCGACATATTTCTTGGGCGCTGACGAATTACCATTATGTAGGCTACTGTACCAACGATTCGTACCTAATCTGAGCATACGATGCTATTGTTAGCATCAGCTAGCAATAGTACTAGTGATTAGATGTGAGCCTGCACGGCTATGCATAGGCTATAAATGCCAAAATTTATGCCTACATTTTTATATCCGTTTTGCGTCCCAAAATTAAATTTCGGATCTATCTCCGACAAACGTGTTAAACTATGAAGAGGAAGTGTATTGCTCACCAAACTAAGATGCTTCCTGCCACATAAAACGCAGCCATGACAAAGAACACGAAACCAGTTGAAATGTACAGAGTGGCAGAATAAACAGAATTGAATATCACTGTTCCAATGATGCCACAAATGACCTCCACACAAGCAATCGCTCCGAATATGGCTCCTGTGCAAAAGCAATCAATAATCACTAAAAAGAGAGAAATAAAAAAATTAAATTACAATTTTAACATTTTAAATTACGATTCATCATTCGGTCGTCTTTCACGCTTATAAGAATACTTTCATGAAGATAATTTCCTATGAGTATGGACCCTCTTACATCTAAGTTTATTTATACAATTAATAATGACCAACATCAAGATGTTCATTCAATCTGAAAATGTATATAGCGCTTCTCCAAGATACCTACTCAGGAGCGCTCCCAGTCCAGCCACGGCTAAAAAAGAAAGATTCGAGTGATCTATGAAACGCAGGCAAATTGTTCAGAGGTAGTAAATGCAGTTCTAGAGGGAGCCCATTCCAAGTGGAGGGACCCACAACTGAGAAAGCCCGGCGTATGTCTCTGAGAAAGCCAGGGAGCGCGGGGCTTTCTCAGAGACATACATAGGGCCTACATACAGAGGCATACACAGAGACATACGTCGCATTGCGGAGGTTTCCATAACATATTCCAACACTTTGGAATATGTCATAGAAAACCATGTGAGACACGTCCGCCGAGATGTATCTAATGTGGTTTACTTAGTCAAGCCTTCGCGTTTCAATTGAAAAGTTGACGTCTCAATTACTTCAGTGGATGACTTACTATTTCCTTTCCAAGCAGACTTTCCGGTCTATCAGGTCATTGAAGTCGGCAAAATTAAGAGCTACAAATTTTGGCCTTTAGTTTGGAAATTGGAGCTCTAGAGCACCTCTGGCGTTGTTTCATAGGGGTCGTTGCAGGACTCGAGCCCCCGTGGCCGATTAACGTACAAAGAAACTTCCTGTCGCATCACACACGCTATGACAAGAACGCCCTTGATTAGACCCACTCCCGAAGCAGTTGTTTTGGGCGTTGAAGAAATGCATAGTTTACAATAAGGACCAGAGATGCTAGTAGACGAATTGTATCTGAGACGTCCTTCTTTCATATAATCACTACGTTCCTATTTACTATATTGCAGATAAGCGATCAGTTTGCACCTAATTGAATAAAAAAGAGAACCATAGGAGAGAACCTCGATTAAATTTCTGATAAAATATAGCAACATTTACTTTTATGGTCGTGTTTACACCATAGTTCAGTGATCCTCAGACTTAAGAACCACAATTCAAAGAAGTTCTTTCTATGTGTGTGAGCAAGTGTGTTACCCGGACCTTTATAATAAAACAGAGAAGCAAACAATACCTTGTTGATCGTCGTTTACTTGGTTGGACATAAGTGTACGCAGACAAGGACTAAAAAGGATTCGAATCATTGATAAACTGAGAGCTAAAATAAATAAAACAGAACCTATTCAATAAAAATAATATAAACATTATATTTGTGAAAAGCCATGGTTTCAGAACACCCCTATTGTGAAAGCCCTTCTCTCTTATTCTGGTCTCCTCGATTACAACTTCAGCTGTCAAGAGACAACATGTCCCAAAAAACATACTACGTGACTTGGCCTAGTAGACTACTGCGTGAATTAGCGTAACAGTGGACTGCGAGACGTGACCTATAGACGCCCACTGGGAGACTTGCCTAGTTTACCTCGCAGCCGACTATGTCAACTAAAATATCTTTGCCACGCATAAGAGATCACTTAAAAGACAGTTTCAGAACACTCCTATTGTGAAAGCCCGTCTCTCTTATTGTGATCTCATCGATTAACTTGAAACACTTGGTAAATGTGAATAAAATCAGCGGATAGGCTAGGCATTGCTAGTTTATTTTAAGCCTAAGAAGGAACAAATAATTGTTGAAACGCCAGAGCTACATTACTAATTAAACTATTTTTGAAATTACGTTTTCACAGGTGATTGTTAAAAGTCTACATACCTACTTCCCAATTTAAACGTTAATACAATAAGCCGGTATTGTCGCTCATTTAGTACTGTATCACTTCACTGATCCCTATAATGAAAGTAGTACAGATTCACTTGTTAAGTATTCTACTACATTGGTCATTGGGCACTGTTGTTCTACAAATTCGTAACTATCTTAATTAGATGCGCATATTGTTAACTGAAGGCTAAAGGCTAAATTGCCAACTTAGAGCTTAGCCTATAGAGGCATCAGTATCTACTCACTGAGAAACATCATGAGGGTCGTCTGTACGAAGGCCTTGTAGACGCTAGTAGCCGTAGATGCGAGGCCAGCCAAGAGGGCGATCACGTAGTCCGGCATCCCACAACGCTTGAACAACGGCGTGACGATCACTGTCCCGACACCGCAGACACCGGATGCCACTCCGGCGAACAGCCCCATCGTGTCGAGGTCCCAACACAGAGGGCTGTTCATCATGAAGAGATTTGACACGGACATATCAAATGTTGGGAGGCTTGAGATGAAGAAAGCCGCCATTAAGAGGGTGAGCTTCAGTCTTCTCCAGTGCACAGTTGCAGCAATGGAAGCAGATTTCTTGACAAACAGGGCCACCATGGAGCGCACTTTGATCCAGAGCAAAGACAGAATAGAGAGAAACGGTGACTTATCGGACGATGTAGGACATGCGGTCACAGACTCAGCTGTAGATAATTCTTTCTTTCGTTTAGTTTCGTTTGGCATGAAAATTAATACGTAAAGCAGATTGACATTAGATGTGGCTACAATGAACAGCAGCGGGACTAAGTAGCCAAATGCGGTCGCGACCTTCCCAAATACAATGGGACATATGGCCCCGGATATGAGCATGGACATCTCTAAGAATGTGATTCGTATCAATCGCTTTTCCGGTGGCGTTCGGTCAGCCACGAAGGAAAAACTACCCATCAATACAGAGAACATGGATCCACAACAACCATATAAGGCATCGCGTAAAAAGAACCAGTAGATCGAAGCCTTGGTAGAGATTACACACGTTACAATGGCACTGCTGATCAGGGTGCCGACAAGCGGTGGCAAGATTGCAAAACGACGTCCAAAAAGATCGCTACCCGCCCCTAGAATAATGGTGACGAAAATGGCAGGAACCCCTGATATGATGGACTCATAGAGTGCGAACTGCGAGCTCTTGCTCTGAACATACTCCTGAAATTGATAAGCGGGATCAGATATGTTCGAATGACACGGGTCAAAGGTTGCATTGATTTGGTAAGACGATATATTTTGTCCAGCGACTTCGTCAAGAGACTCGTTCGTGATCCATTCGAGGATGTATTTCTGCGATATGGTCGAGATAGGAAATATGCCAACGATATAAAGGACGAGAACCGGCTCTACGAGAAACCATCTCCTCAGTCGAGACAAACAGTCTTTTTCCGCAGGAGTTTGTGAGGTCGCTGATTCGTCGACATCATTTGGTAGCAATGGTTCAGTTTCGCAATTTGGAAGGACCATCTGTAACATGAATAAGTAAGCGAGCAAGCAAAAATGTAGGTAAATAAGTAAAATCACTGTTAACTCACGACAAGTGCCCACGTTGTACGAGCAACATTAGGATAGGCTAATACTAAAAGTGAAAGCACAATGCCAGTAAAAAAAGTGATCCCATATATAGGCCAAACAGTTTATAAACTCAATTTCATTTCCAGTCGAGAGAAAACTAACAGCGTAAAAATCTAACTTTATATACAGATCGAAAAAGGTTACAATAAATTGAACTGCAGCAATTATTGGAACCTAGTTTATTAACGGAGGATCGAACGTTCTGCAAATGGAACATGATACTGGCAACTGTGACTATGATTGTCGTATGAACATAGCGACATGGACTATAATGCTCGTAGGACTATCATTCAGAGGACAATCGCTTACGTATGCAGCCTGCAATTAAGCATTCAGTGGATTTATTTGCAATACACAAGTTTTATATAAGCTACCAAATAGGCTGTCCAATATTAAATTGAACATTTGGTAATTCGGTATACTTGCTAATTGGAGCAGACACCAGTTTAGTTGATTACTTTTATAATTGCTAGTTAATTGGACATTTGCTATAATTGCTCGAGGCATATCAGCGATAGTCCGTATACTCGACTTTGCTGTGCTGTCTCAAAGTTTCCGCTTTTCACTTTCTCGTCTAGCGTTCGTGATCTAGGAGTGACCCTTGACAATTCTCTCACCTTTACTGAACACATTTCCAAACTTACACGCACTTCCTATTTTCACCTGAGGCACCTTAGAGCTATCCGTGGCTCACTCTCATCTCAAATTTTCACTTCAATTGTCCATGCATTTGTCTGCTCTAGACTTGACTACTGCAATTCCCTCCTCATTGGTCTTCCTAAAGTCCGTCTTGCTCCTCTTCTCAATGCTGCTGCTAGATTAATTGCCCGTCTTCCTCGATTCTCTCATATCACCACCTTTATGGCAGAAGAACTCCACTGGCTCCCGCTTTCTGCCCGCATCCAATTTAAGGTTCTCATCCTTGTCTTTATAAGGCTCAACTAAAACAGTCGGCATAATAAGACAGAGCTGATATTATTTAGATGAATATCTAGGACACGACTAGAGGAACTGTACCTTTCGCCTTAAATAGAGCGGTCTATTAGAATGTATAGTTCAGGCCTTTATGGATAAACGTAAAAAGAATATTGATATTTGAGTACAAATTGCATTCAAATAAAACAGAAATGCACAATCCCTTACAGAAAGTCCAGTGTAGGCTACGCATTATTACAGCGTCTATAAATAATTATTGTGTTCCTTGATAAACACAGGGTACTCACACTTGCTCATCTGTTGGCTTTCAGCTTCAAGTCATTCCTAGTGATGCACACGGTCATTCTGCACTACAGAACAGGCAGCTGTTCGTAGCGTAATCTGCGGCAGAATCTACCCACAAAGACCAATTGCCTGTTTTTGTCTTACTTTATTGCCATATCTTAACCAGGCACAAGGCTGACATCGTTTATTGAGTGGAGAGGCCATGTGGGCTGTAAAAATGCAGTCATTTGACCTGCTTATCGTTGATGGGTCTGTATATAGTTTCTACGTAATGCTTCATAGGATAGGATGCAACGTTTCAGCCTGTTGAGGGCAGACGACCTCGCAGCCTATTTGCGAGAGCTGATAACAACAGGAATGTTTACAAACGCCCATAAAACCTGAGGCGATTGATGTTACTATTAATGGATGACTTAGCTAACTAAGTAAAATGTCAAGTAATCATATGATAGATCACCTGAGCACATAAGGGGTTGTCCATTAATTATTTCAACAAAATGGGGGAGAGGGTTTGAAAAAGTTTGACAATTCTTGACAAGGGGTATAGGGGGTGTTCAACACAAATTGACGTCAACAATGATTTAATCAAAAAGCAACCATAGATTCGGAATGAGTGATCTATAACTTTTTTGTCTGTAATTTAATCAAACGCGATATTTTCTTCAATTTAAATTATCTTGTTCATTGTTCAAAGATTAATGAGAAAATGTACTGTATAATGCGAATATCTTGAGTTCTTTTCGATAATCTAATATTTCGAGTTTCTTTCTCGATGGAAAGATAATTTGATTTGTTGGGGAGGTAAATCTTTTTTGACATAATTTTATTAGGGGGTCCTTGAATGTTTGACAGTTGTTGACAAGTGGGAGGGAGGAATCAAAAACTGCCTAAAATTTGTTGATATAATTAATGGACGACCCCTAACTTGAACATGAAAATATTATTACGAAAAAAGACGCTGCGGAACGGACAGCTATATACAGTATCTTGACTATAGTCTGCAATTAGGCCTACGTTTGTCAGTTCATCAGAACAGCCTAAAAGGCATGCCTGTGCAATTACATATAGGTCTATTGTAAACAGAATACGGCGAGCACGATGCGTTAGAATTCTTTCACAAAGATAGTTTGAGGCGTCATGGGCGCATGAATCTGAGACGTTAAGAGCACGCACATTTTCGGCGAGTAATGTTGGCATAAAATTGCGTATTTCCGGTTAGGTAGGCCTATATTAGTCGTATATCGCTGGGAAATGGAAGGTAGGCTACAATTAGATTCTAAAATGGTTATAATATGTTGGGCCAAAAGCGTGCAAAAGCGCTAATTTGTATGGCGCTTCTTCAAGAGCGGCAAGGAAAACCTTCAAAGGCGCTGTCAACCTGATAACATGTCAAAACTCGATCATAAAGAATGTTTTTCAGGCGCTTATTACAAAGAGACAAAGACCAACGTAGAAAATCGTGTCCTGACTTGGTTGGCAAACTGTTTCATAAAGATAATCAAAGCATCTTAATCCATTACAATATGTGAGCTTTTGGACAGCTCAATGCAAACACACATTAGATATACCTAAGTGGACAGACTCCGGCTTGATTTTGGTGTGCATGCCATTGGTTGACGCATTAGACACCGGCGCCGCACAAGTTGCTAATTAATAGTAATCATTTCAAATAAATAAATCAGGAGAAGACAGAACGCCAGAGATAACAATTCCGACCCGACCTCGTGTTCCCCGCAGATTTGGCACGAAAATTCTGATTTATGCTTGCAGGTCGATCATAGTCTGAACTTCTTGAGGGTCATAACTTTTTGCTGATTGTGTTTGCCTACTTAACAAATACGATGCATTGTTTCTGGTCGAAGATAAAGACTCTCTCTCTCTCTCTCTCTCTCTCTCTCTCTCTCTCTCTCTCTCTCTCTCTCTCTCTCTCTCTCTCTCTCTCTCTCTCTTTTTCTCTTTCTCTTTCTCTTTCGCTCTCTCTGTCTCTCTGACTGTCTCTGTCTCTGTCTCTGTCTCTGTCTCTCTCTCTCTCTCTCTCTCTCTGTATCTCTGTCTCTTTCTTTCTCTCTTTCTCTCTGTCTCTTTCTTTCTCTCTTTCTCTCTCTCGCCGCTCCAAATCTAAACACTATCCACAATAGCCCTTTTACTCTGCCAGCTTGCGCAAATATTACCCCCTCAGGAGCCATGTTCTCAAATGTGATCCATATATTATGGCTTATATTGACCACATGTAATATTTTTAGGCATACTTTAAGGGTGACTGTATGTGAGCTTTTGGGGCAATCAGTCCGTTCTTGGTTCTCAACCTGGAACCGAAGCTAAACTTACCTTCCTATCAACTTTGTTTTGACTGAGTGTCTGTGAATAATGTTTCTCGCTTCTTGGCTTTTTGAGCATTCTAGAAATCTCGAGAATCACTTATTAACGCCTTTAACTAATGAACATTCGAAGCCTAAGATTGCTACCCTTTTCACCGCTCTATCTGGAGTTCAAACATTGGACAATCTAGTGCAGCCTGCGTGGCAATGCCTTATATCGAATCAGGCGACTTACTTGCGACGCCGATTGTCAGAGTTCTTTAACAATATCTGCAAACCAGATAAACCTAACGACCAGATAAAACTTCCTTAGAAGAACTGCATTTCCTTGAGTTAACACTAGACGTAGCCACGTGTTTTCTCATCCTCAGCCATGAAGGCATGTGGTATTGCGGTGAGTCCTCTACCTCAATGCCTGGCTTTCTGTCCATCGACAGCCTTTGTATTCAGCTTCATAGCTGAACTCGCTGGGTGCAGCAAGTAGACGAAATATGTGGAAGCAACTATATTTAATGGTGATTAGATTCGGTCTGATAATGCTTGTGGGAACTACCGCGTGCGTCATTGCGCTATATAAAAAACTTTCCTAGTCAGCATTCGCTAGGGGAGCCACTTTAGGATGCGCGCTGCTGACGTGCGGCAGCGGTAATAATATTGGTTGATGGCGTTTTTTAGGCTCAACTTTGCCGCTTAATCGTACAATTTCTCAGTGCCTATTAATGACGTTAGTCACAATTGTGGTTTTTCTTTCGTTCACTGGCTTTACGGTGCAGACGTCCGCAAAGTACCTAGTGCTCATTTCTTGGGTCAAGGGTTTTACGCAAATCACGTGACTGCTACATTTACCTCGATTTCAGCGACGCTTCAAATTCTCCTTGATAGGCCCTAATGGGTCTGCGACTTTGCTACGCTAAATATATACTGTCTTCATTACTTTGTTCTACATTACAGTATATTGCCTACGCCGCCCTACGGAGTTACTCAGTTGAGTCACGCAGGCTATAGACTCACGGAGTTATAGTTATGGTTATCATTAACGAAATCATTTTTTGTTCCTTAACGAACATTTTCGTAATCGTTAACGTTAACGAGAATCACACTGATCTTAACATGGCGCAGAATGGGATTTATGTATCCCGTTTTGCCAAAAATGTTCAACATGGTAAGCCCGCCATTTTGACACAATCTAGGCCTACTGAACTTGTGAGAATTTCCTTATGGGAATATATGACTTTATGTATTACGCTATGTATTGCTGATATAAGCTAAATTTAATTTTAAAAAACACCCATTTTCGAAACAAGCTTTCGATTGCTTCAGACCTTACTCGAACATTGCGAAAATCAACTTTTCATCCTAAAATTAACCAGACACGTCGATATCGCAATTTCTTTTTGAAAGATCAAACACATAATAAGTCCCCCAAGAGTAGCTAAAAGTCTAGTATCGAGTTAAAGAGCTTGACAAGACTTCAGTTTATTAGACCGTTGTGGTACCATCGCAACGTCCTCCAGTAGCTGTTCGTCTATTGCAACAGACTTCCTTTTTGTGTATCCAGTCGTATCAAGCCTACATATGCACTACAAAGAAATTGTCACAGGTTAAGTAATTGCAACAACACACACAATTAGATATGGGTGGGTGACCATTGTGAGTCCAAAGAACAGTGGCTGTCAGTGATCGTACTTTATCCGACCGTCCTCTCACTGGAGCTTCTCTGACTGCGTCTCTAGCGCGTATTTTAGACTCCAATTCCACTTGGATTTTTAAAATGCCCGGAGTGTACTCGAGTTATACTACATTCAGACATGGAACAAGAACGCGCTGTTGTATAAATGCAATTATAACTGAAATAATAATAATGCCACTCTGTTTGTTGCGACAACCTCTCTGACGCTACGCCGCTGGAGATCGAATTTGTTGCTTTTTAACACTTTAACAGCAAGCATGCACTAAAAGTGACTGGGAAACAAATGCAGCTCGTCGTTAATTATATCTTTTATATTATTCGTTTTCTTTTACAATCTGCATCATTTTATTGCGGAATCATGGTTCCAGTTAAACTGAGCAACTAGCTTCTATGTCCATCCCACCTTTGTGTTGGCTGAGCTCCTCTGATAAATTGGATCCAGCGACATATTTCTTGGGCGCTGAAGAATTGCCATTATGTACAGTTTATGTGCCAACGAATCATATCTGATCTGAGTATGCGATATTAAAGCCCTGGGCGCGGAAACCATAGCGCCAAAGGGGCCGATGCTCACATAAGTTTTTATTTTGTGACATCAAGACAGGAGCAACGCTTTGTATTTGATGCTTGCTAAAGTTGTTATTGTGCTGTAGATACTTTTCATTTCTTCAATATCTAGTATAATAAACTTTTCCAGTGGTTGTAGGCTGCTAATGACAAAAATATATTCTTATGGAATATATCAGATACAATTACTAATTTTATTCACCTTAGGCCTGGAGGCCTACTTGGATGAGATCGGCTTCACACCAGACTTGTTGTCCTCGAGACCAGGGTCTTGCTCTCGAGTGCACTCGAGTTCGTTTTTAAAAGTCTTGGTCTTGGTCTTGGTCTTGAGGGTCAAAGTCTTGGTCTTGGTCTTGGTCTTGAGGTTCAAAGTCTTGGTCTTGGTCTTGAGGTTCAATGTCTTGGTCTTGGTCTTGAGGTTCAAAGTCTTGGTTTTGGTCATGGTCTTGAGGTTCAAAGACTTGGTCTTGGTCTCGCAAGACCGGCTGTCAATATGATCAGTCATTTAACAAAACTCAAGAATTTAAAAATGTATCAAGCCTGTTTGCATCATAGCCAACGACAAATACCTACGGACGGATGCAAATCTTTTTGGTAAGGAAAACCCATCGGCAGCAGCAACTAAGTTGTGCTGTATCTGGAAGCCCTACCGAGACTTTTTCTGTTAAACCATGGGAGGATTTAAAAAAGGCTCACGATTTGTACATTTACATCCAGTCAGTCTTGTTGTCCTCGAGACCAAGGTCTTGGTCTCGAGTGCACTCGAGTTCGTTTTTAAAAGTCTTGGTCTTGGTCTTGAGGTTCAAGGTCTTGGTCTTGGTCTTGGTCTTGAGGTTCAAGGTCTTGGTCTTGGTCTTGGTCTTGAGGTTCAAAGTCTTGGTCTTGGTCTCGCAAGACCAAGAACAAGACCGGCTGTTAATATGAACAGTCATTAACAGAACTCAAGAATTCTGTATCAAGCCTGCTTGCATCATACGACCAATATCTATGGATGGATACAAGTCATGTTGGTCAGGAAAACCCATTCTCAGCAGCAACAGTTATTCTGTATCAGCCGGTATGATAAACCATGGAAAGATTTCAAAAGGACTCACTATCTGTACATTTACATCCAGTGCTTGAAAAGCTACTGTGTGTGTATCAGCGACTTCAGCACAGTCCTGTAGAACGTATTTTTTCACATGGCGGAATTTTTATGAGGCCCACCAGGCACGTCTTGGTCAAAAAATTCTGAGCGAATTGTTTTTTTTATAAAATACAAAAGGCATTTGGTATAAGAGTTTGCATGAAGGACTTTTGAATACAAATTCGGATTTCTCTGCAGTTTGCATTTAACGTTAATTTGCTTAAATAAAATAAAAGACTCCTGTTTTCATTAAAATAGCGAATATTCCGACTTTACAATTTTTAGAAGTCTTGACCTGATATCGATTTTTTGGGTCTTGGTCTTGGTCTTGAGGTTCAAGGTCTTGGTCTTGGTCTCGAGGTTCAAAGTCTTGGTCTTGGTCTTGGTCTCGAGGTTCAAGGTCTTGGTCTTGGTCTTGGTCTTGAGGTTCAAGGTCTTGGTCTTGGTCTTGGTCTTGAGGTTTAAGGTCTTGACAACAAGACTGCATCCAGTGCTCGGAAAGCTACCGTGTGTGCCAGCGACTTCAGCACCTGTAGAACGTATTTTATCACATCGTGATAATTTGGAATAACATTTTGCATAAAGGACTTATGTAAATACGAATTCGGAATTCTCTGCAGTCTGCATTTAAAGTTAATTTGCTTGAATAAAAGACTTACGTTTCCATTAAAATAGCGAGTAGTCCGACTTGACAATTTTATGCTAGGAAACGCAGTTTTGGGCTGAATGTGATTTTTTCGGTCTCGGTCTTGATCTTGAGGTTCAAAGTCTTGTTCTTGGTCTTGGTCTTGAGGTTCAAAGTCTTGGTCTTGGTCTTGGTCTCGAGGTTCAAGGTCTTGGTCTTGATCTTGGTCTCGAGGTTCAAGGTCTTGGTCTTGAGGTTTAAGGTCTTGACAACAAGACTGCTTCACACAACTTTTAAGCTCTTCCCAGGCCACTGACTAAAGCTAGCATCAGCTGGTGATTAGGCATGAGCCCATGTGGCTATGCATGGGCTCTATGCACCTACATTTATGCCTACACTTTTATATCCATTTGCGCCCCAAAATAAAATTTCGGATCTACCTGCGAGAAACGTGTTAAACTATGAAGACGAAGTGTATTGCTCACCAAACTAAGATGCTTCCTGCCACATAGAAAATAGACATTACAAGGAACACGAAACCAGTTGAAATGTACAGAGTGGCAGAATAAACAGAATTGAATATCACTGTTCCAATAATCTCACAAATGACCTCCACACACGCAATCGCTCCGAATACGGCTCCTGTGCAAAAGCAATCAATAATCACTAAAAATGAGAGATATAAAAACCTTAAATAGGGCCTATGCAAATTTTAAAAATTTTAAAATCACGTTTATATGAATACTTACTTGCATTAACACAATTTCTTACAGGCCCTCGTACACCTGAGCTTGTTAATTCAATCAATAACGACCAATAGCAAAATGTAAGATAGACATACGTCGCAATGTGGAATATCGCGAAACCTCATTTCATTTTTAATCCAGCACATAGTGTTGGAATATGTCGTTGAAAACCATCCTGGACACGTGCATCGTGATGTATCTAATGTGGTTTACTTAGTCAAGCTTTCACATTTCAATTGAAATGGTGACTTCTCTATTACTTGAGTGAATGACTGTACCCTTTCCTTTTCAAGCAGAATAATTTCTAGTCTATTAGGCCATTCGGCAAAGACAAGCACTAGAAATGTTGATCTCAGTTTGTAAATTGAAGGTCAAGAGATGCAAGTAGCCCATTTCTTTATAGGCGTGTTACCGTGACCTTTATAATAAAACAGATAAGCAAACCGTAGCTGAGTAATCCTTAGACTTAAGAACCACAATTCAAAGAAGTTCTTTCTATGTGTGTCAGCAAGTGTGTTACCGTGACCTTCGTAATAAAAACAGATAAGCAACAGATACCTTGTTGATCGTCGTTCACTTGGTTGGACATAACTGTACGTAGACTAGGAATAAAAAGGAATCGAATCATTGAGAGACTGAGAGCTAAAAACAAATGAAACAGAACCTATTCAATAAAATAATAGAAACGGTATATTTGTGAGAGAAAAAACAGTTTCAGAACACCCCTATTGTGAAAACCCTTCTCTCTTTTTGTGGTCTTCTCGATTACAACTCCAGCCTATGCTGCTAAGAAACAGCACGTCCCCACCAAGGTACTAAATTTCTTTGCCTAGTAGCCTGATGTGCGAATTGGCGTAACAGTGAACCGCGTGAAGTGATCTATAGACCTCCACTGAGTTTAATTTGCATAGTAAGTAGTCCACTGTGCGACTTAGCCCAGTATTCGTCACAGCCGGCTATGCCAACCTAAATGTCTTAACTTAAGAGATCGCTTACATGTAGTTCCTGAAAACAGGGGTGGACTGGCCCGCCGGGACACCGGGAAAAATCCCGGTGGGCCGCCAGGTTCGTTGATATTTTGGGCCGCTTCTAAGTTCTTAGACACAATGTTTAAAATCGGTTATGTTATTTATAATAATTTTTATGGTATTTATGACGGCGTTATTTTTTATTCGCTAGAAGGCACAGGGCTGACGACAGAAATTCCGGGCCCATAGGCAGAGCAGTCACTGGCCCTTAAACTATCTTTAGGATTTATGAGAAAATTGAAGAAAATAAATTGAAATAAAAAAGTGCGGATACGACCGTATGATACTATGTTTATATATGCAACTATGATTTTATTCAGCAATATTATATTTAAAAGGCATAAATTATAAACTTTGTATAACTGATTATAATATTTTTCATAAGTTGATTGCGGGCCCGGACGGCCGGGCCCCTAAAACTCTCCGGGCCCCTGGGCATTTGCCCCCCCCGTGCCCCCTATCGGCGGGCCTGAGAAGGCATACTTATATAATTAACAGTTGAATCTTAAAACGAGGTTCTATTTTCGATAAGTTTGTTTTTGACGAAGATTCTTTTATTATTATTGGTTAATAAATTAATGAAAAAATATACGGTTATGAGTGATTTAAATAAGATGGAGCCATGTGCCAAAATCTAGTCGATTTATTTAAAGTTACTCAAGGTAAAGAGACCGTCACTAAATGTTCGACGATTAGGTAGAGGACAGCGTCAATGAAGATTCTCCACATGAACTCTGGGACGACCAAGTTGGGCATAAGAGTGACGAACTTACGAAATGCAAATCTTGCAAAAAGTCCTGTTTGCTTCTTTTCTGTGTTACATAAATACAGTTTCTTTGGTCAGACTTACAGGCACCTGTTTTGTGCATATAAACTCTTAGGGGCCATCCATATAGTACGTACGCATGGAGGGTGGAGGGGTTAACCCAAATGCATGTGCTTGCGTTTGCTTGCGTATGGGGGCAGGGGGCAGGGGTCTACTGATAATGTACGTACGCATAGGAAACGGGGGAGGGAACCTATAATTTGTCTATATTTGCCTTTAGATTGATTGGCCTTCAAGTTGGCCAGAGTTCAGTCTTTTCAGCTATCAGGTACTACCAGAGGAAGTAGGACTGTGGGAGAGGTGTCACTTGTATGCCACCTTACGGTCCTTACCTCTGAACGCTATTATTAAACTGTCACACAACTCAGCAGTGAGTCCGTGGATCACTCGTCCTTCAATCTGGCCTAAAGTGCAGACAGTCACTGCCTGGACCTGTCATACTGACACATTCTGCAGTTGGTCTTTGGAGGCGATTCGCGTCAAGCGTACGTACGCAGGTGGGGGGTGGAAAAAAGTACGTGTGGGTACAGGGAGGGGAAGGCTCCAATTTTTCCATATGAATGGCCCCTTACCGACTCTGTCCTCTACCCAAGTAGCGTGTGAGAGATCTTTCTCAAAACTGAAGTACATTAAAAATCGCTTGCTAAGCTCGTTGTCTTCTACAAATCTTGAAGCATTTGGGTGGGTCATGATAAATCGATTTATAACTTTAAATGCATTCTTAATATTTTATGTCTAATGTAGATTAGGTTTGCGATTCATCGTTGTGTTATGATTACCCCGTTGTAAAGTTACCTGTTACATTGGCTGAAAACAAATCCCAAGAAAAATAAATGTCGGATAGGGCCGCTTTTAATTTTTTCCCGGGCTGCTTTGACACTCCAGTCCACCACTGCCTGAAAAACTTGGTATATGTCAATAAACTCGGCGGATAGGCTAGGCATTACTAGTTTATCTTAGCCTAAGAAGGGGCTAATAATTGTTGAACCATCACAGTTAAACTTACTAGTAAAACAGTTTGTGCAATTACGTTTTGAATAGTGATTGTTAAAGGTCTACTTCCACATTGTAAACGTGAATAAAATAAGCCTCAAATTTCACGCATTCAGTAGGCCTACTTCACTTATCTTTATAATAGAAGTAAAATAAATTCACTCAAACATGTCAAGCACTGAATTGGTCATTGGACAACGGTGCTCTATAAATTCATAATTATCGTAATTATATGTGTAGATTGTTTGCAGGACCATTGGCTAAGGCTAAATATCTAACTTAGAGCTTAAATATCGACTCACTGAGAAACATCATAAGGGTCGTCTGTACGAAGGCCTTGTAGACGCTAGTAGCCGTAGATGCGAGGCCAGCCAAGAGGGCGATCACGTAGTCCGGCATCCCACAACGCTTGAACAAAGGCGTGACGATCATTGCCCCGACACCGGAGACACCGGACGACACTCCGGAGAACAGTCCTATCATGTCGAGGTCCCAACACAGAGGGCTGTTCATCATGAAGAGATTTGACACGGATATATCAAATTCTGGGAGGTTATAGATGAAGAAAGCCGCGATTAGGAGGGTGAGCTTCAGTCTTCGCCAGTGCACAGCTGCAGCGGTGGAAGTAGATTTTTTGGTGAACAGGGCCACTATGGAGCGGATCTGAATCCAAAGCAAAGACAGGAAGGAGAAAAACGGTGACTCATCGGACAATGAAGGACTTACGTGCATAGACTCAGCTGCAGATAATTCTCTGTTTCGTTTAGTTTCCTTTGGCATGAAAATTAATACGTAAAGCAGATTGACAGCAGAAGTCGCAACAATGAACAGTAGCGGGGCCAAGAAGCCAAATACGGTCGCGACCTTTCCAAATACAATCGGAGATATGACTCCAGATATGTACATGGAAATCTGTAAGAAGGTGTTTCGTAACATTCGCTTCTCCGGTGGCGTTCGGTCAGCCACAAAGGAAAAACAACCCATCAGGACGGAGAAGAAGGATCCACAGCAACCATATAAGGCATCGCGTAAAAAGAACCAGTAGATCGAAGCTTTGGTAGAGATGATACAAGTTACAATGGCACTGTCGATCAGAGTGCCGACAAGCGGTGGCAAGATTGCAAAATGACGTCCAAAAAGATCACTACCTGCCCCTAGAATAATGGTGACGAAAATGGCCGGAACTCCTGATATGATGGACTCATAGAGTGCAAACTGCGAGCTCTTGCTCTGAACATACTCCTGAAATTGATAAGCGGGATCAGATATGTTCGATTGACACGGGTCAAAGGTTGTATTGGTTTGGTAAGACGATATATTTTGGCCAGCGACTTTGTCAAGAGACTCATTCGTGATCCACTCGAGAATGTATTTTTGCGATATGGTTTGGAGAGGAAATTTGCCAAAGATACAAAGGATGATGACCGATTCCACGAGAAACCATCTCCTCAGTCGAGACAAACAGTGTTCTTTCTCAAAAGTTTGTGAGGTCTGAGATTTGTCGACGTCATTTGGTAGCAATGGTTCAGTTTCGCAGTTTGGAAGGACCATCTGTAATATAAATAAGCAAGCAAACATGTAAGTAAGCAAGTAATCATTGTTAACTCGCGACAAATGCCCACGATGTACGAGCAGTTCTATATAATGATACTGAAAATGAAAGCACAATGCCAGTAAAAAAAGGGATGCCATATATAGGCCAAACAGTTTAAAGGGCTAAATTTCATTTCCAGTCGAGAGAAAACTGATAGCATAGAAATCTAACTTATATTCAGATCGAGAAGGAGGTAAGAACCAACTGAACTGCAGCAATTATAGGAACTTAGTTATTCTCAGGGCTTGTTTCTCATGGCTTACTGCACCCCGGTTTGCAGTTTGCCTGGTCGGGCCTTTCTCCGGTCATTTGCCCATGGCCACTTGGTAGTTCCTTGGGTGCGCACTGCTACTGCTCGGTCTCGTAGTTTTGCGGTTGTGTGCCGTTCCAGCTGGAGCAGCCTCCCTCAGGGCTTTAGGCTTGTCCACCTCTCTCTCTCTCTCTCTCTCTCTCTCTCTCTCTCTCTCTCTCTCTCTCTCCTGTCCAGTTTCGCAAGCGTCTGAAAACATTTCTTATTGTCAGTGAAGACATTGACCCGGGTCGGGAGCGCCCCTGATTTTAGAGTGGCGCTATAAATTTTCGATTTCAAGTTACAATTGAGGGCGGGCCGATCGTTCTGAAAATGAAATATATATCGGCAACTATAGCACACTGATTCTAGAACAATCACTCACAGGACTATCACTTATAGGACTATCACTCATAAGACTATCACTCATAAGACTATCACTCATACGACTATCACTTACAAGACTATCACACATAAGGCTATCACTAATAGGTACCAACGCTCGTAGGCCTTTCACTCAAAAAACCATTGCTCATACGCAGTCTGCAATAAAGCATTCTCTGAATTTTCTTGCAATAAACAAGTTTTGTTTAAGATAGCAATTAGGCTGTCCAATAGCAAAAATGAACAATTAGCAATTAGGTGGCTGCTAATTGGAGCTGAGACCAGTTCAGTTGATTACTTTTATAATTGCTAGCTAATTGGTAGTTTGCTATTATTGCTCGCGGCGTATGAGCGTAGTTCCATGAGTGATAGTCCGTATACCGGCACGATATATTCCAACAGGTGATAAGTGTTAGAATGCTTAAGGTGATCGTTAATTTGGTAACTACTAGCGAATGTCGTCCCTGGTCTTTAATTTCTGGTGCAACATGAATGAGCCATTAACTCGCTCCTTACACAAGCATCGCTGTCCTTGCAATATTCCCCTAAACTTCAAACTTTAGAATACTTTACTTCAAAAGCAGCTTAATCGTCATCTCCAATTTTCTAAAGCTAAGCGCAGAATGACAGCTTTATTCACGAGCGCTGCGACATATCAGAGAGGTTGTCCAGAGATCGCTATTTATTGGTTGCCCGAATCCGGTTACTTGAGAGACCAGAGAGAGGCAGAACAGCTGTTACGGAGGGTTTCGTTAAGGACGAGAGAAGGCAGAGGATCAGATGGAATAGGGAAGGAATTTCAAAGCACATTGCAAATTACTGCTTATTTGGAGTAATTTATAGTAAATAATATCATTCGGTTGTCCATGTCATAACACATGCATAACAGATGCAAATTTTGCCACAGTAGTTCATGGTCATGATGCGATTTGTGGTTGACGTTAGTGGATAAGAGCTGTGTGCACAGCGAAATGTATCACAAAAACGAATCATGAGATATGAGATAGTCTGAACCAATGAGGACATTTTTCTACACCCTACAAATAACACTATGTTTCATTTGTCGCTGTATAGTTGGCCTGCAATTTCTGAATATCTAACAAAAGTCTGAACGTTTATTAATCGCACAATTGACCCTATTGACTGGCGCGCCCAAATTATTTAACCTATCTGCAAGATCATTCATCATAGAGACTGGTATGACATCCATATGAGTCAGTTGCTTTAGAATTTGGAGCTACAGAAGTGAGCTACAGTCAACGTTCACTCTTCGGTAATCAGTCGACGTCAGGTCACCAGCTCTTTACCGAGGCCTACTACCTGCCCGAGTGGTGTCTGTAACTTTGTTTGATGTCACGGAATCGTTTTAATCGAAAATGGCGTCTGTTCGTAGTATTCGTATAGGCGAACGTTCGTTCTCTATACGTTTGTTTCAACGTCTACTGCCAGTCGACTAAGTCGGTAAGTCGCTAACTCATCAGGTCAGTCGGGAATAAATTAGCGAATGACTTCAGGGGCTAGTATACATGTATGACGACATGATATTAGACATATCAGTAAGATCTTGCCAGGAGTGGCTTAATGAAGCAGACAGCCTTTACTATTCGTACGTGTTACTACTCTAGGAGCCAATTGAAACTAAAAGCAGCCAGCATAATGAGACAAAGAGTCGATTTTATTTAGGTCAATATTTAGGATACGATTAGAGGAACTGTACCTTCCGCCTTAGTGGCCTACTATAGCATGTATACTAGATTAGGCCTTTATGGATAAACGTGATGATAATATTGATTTTTGAGTGCGATTTTAATTTTAAATAAAACAAATGTACAATCTCGTACAGAGAGTCTAATGCACGCATTATTACAGCGTCTATAAATTGTGTTCCTTGATAAACATAGGGTACTCACCTTGGTCATTTTTTGGCTTTAGGCTCCAAGTCATTCCTAGCGATGCAGAGGGACACTTTAATCATTCTGCACTACAGAACAAGCAACTATTCTGCAGCAGAATCTATCCACAAAGACCAGTCGTCTCTTCTGGTCATATATTTTATTGCCACACCTTAACCAGGCGTAAGGCTGACATCGTTTAATGAGAGCAGAGGCCACTTGCGCTGTGAAATTTCAGCGCATGTGCCCTGTTTATAGTTCACGAGGGCAGACGACCTCGTAGCCTATAAATTTTGCGAGATCTGAAAACAACAGGATTGTTTACAAACGTCCATAAAACCTGAGGCGATTGATGTCATGGGCGACTACCAAAGGTTGATTCAGCCAAATAAGTAAAATGTCAAGTAACCATATGACAAATCACCTGAGTATACAACGTGAACATATTAATCGTAATCGTAATTGTAATCTCCAAACGTCTAAAGCGCCACTCAAAGGCCAAGCGTAGGGCACCAGCCTTAACACGAGCGCTACGTAAAATCAGAGGGTAAAAAAGTTAAAGAGAATAAATTACGAAAATAGACACTGTAGGAAAAGGTAGCTGTAGACATATCTTGATTATAGCCTGCAATTACGTTTCTCAGTTCATCAATTCAGCCTAACCGTAGGCTATTTCTGTGCAATTAGGTCTATAATATTGTAAACACAATGCGACGAGAGCGATGCTTTTGAATTCTTTCACAAAGATGGGTGAACTTTGAAGGGCTCGTAATCATAGGCGCATGAATTTGAGACACGTAGAAAATATACACGTTTTAAGGGAGTAATGTTGGCGTAATACTGAATGGTTGCTGTTAGGTAGGTCTATCTTAGTCGTGTATCGATGGGAAATGAATATAAATCCAGTCTCAAAGTACAATTAGATTCTGGGATGGTTGCATGTTGGGTCAAAAGTGTGCAGAAGTGCAATTATAATTTCGTCGCTAATTTGTATAGCGCCTCTGTCTTCAAGAGATGCAAGCAAAACCATTAAAGACGCTGTCAACCTCACACACAAGTCTCAAACAAAAACAATGTTTTTCAGGCGCTTATTACAAAGAGACAAAGACCAACGTAGAAAATCGTTTCCTGACTTGCTTGGTAAACTGTTTCATAAAGATAATCAAAGCATCTGAATCAGTTATAATAACGTGAGCTTATCGGCAGATCTTTAGAAGCAATACACACATTAGATATACTTTAAGTGGACGGACTCTGGCTTGATTTTGGTGTGCCATTGGTTGAGGCTTTGTCTATTAGACACTAGCGCCGCAGAAGTTGCTAATTACTAGTAGTTATGTCAAATAGTTAACAAAATAAATGTGAATACTATAAAACTGACCGAAGAGCCAGAAGGAGGCAGAGCGCCAGAGACCATATCGACATGACCTCTTGTTCCCCGCAGATTTTGCACGAAAATTATGATTTATGCATGCAGGTCGATCAAAGTCTGTACTTTTCGAGGATCATAACTTTATGTTGCCTACTTGAAGAATACGATGCATTGTTTCCGGTTGAAGATAAAGACTATGATGATAGCCTAGTCAAAGTGATTGCAATTCGTTTGTTTGTGAACTGAACATTATAGAGTGAGTGTTGTCTGTAAATGCAATGATTGTTTGCACTATGTGTTCCTTAAAAGTAGGGAATTTGTAACATGCTGCCCACATTGTACACGAATAAGGATTTTATTGGAAGCGACACAATGCCTGCTAAATATCTTATCGTCCTTCTCCTTCTCTATACGTACCTCCCTCTTTCGCCGCTCCAGTTCTTACAACCACCCACAATAGCCCTTTACTCTGCCAGCATGCGCATATGGAACCGGACCTGAACTTATCTGCCTATCGACTTTGTTTTGACTGAGTGTTTGGGAATAATCTGTTTCTCACGTCTTTGCTTTTATGAGTACTGTAGAAATCTTGAGAATTACTTATCAAAGCCTTTCAACTAATGAACATTCGAAGCATGAGATTGCTACCCTTTTCACCGCTCTAGGCCTATCTGGAGTTCAAACATTGGATACTCAAGTGCAGGCTGCGTGGCAATGCCTTATATCGAATCAGGCGACTTACTTGCGACCCTGATTGTCAGAGTTCTTTAACCATATCTGCAAACCAGATAAACCTAACGACCAGATAAAACTTCCTTAGAAGAACTGCATTTCCTTGAGTTAACACTAGACGCATCCACGTGTTTTCCAGAGACGCGTTTACGGAAAACGGGGCCCTGGGCGCAAGCATTTTAAAGTCCCTTCTGAACTTGATGTTACTTTCCACAACTGCACAAAAATGAAGTATTAGCCCAAATCAACAAAACAATTTAAAAATCAAAATCAATCAAAATCAAAATCATTTTATTGCAACCCAAAACAAAAAACATAGCAATGATACGATACATCGAGTAACATCGAAAGAAAAAATATAAACCAGGGCAGCAAAGGGAAACCCAGAAGGGATGTGTATCCCGCTAGATTAGGGCACCCAAACCTTTTTATTTAACCTAAAAAAAGTACTGGCCTGCATTAGACATGTCCAAAGAGTACAGCTGGATGACAATAACTCATTTCTGATAAATTAACCTACATCAGATGTAGGCTATCCTAATTAGTTAAAGAAACACAAAACTTAACTAAGAACACAAAAATCTTAATTACATCTTAACTAAACGCGGCAAAAAACCTTCCTTAATCATTTATGAATCTTATAATGGAGAGAGAAGGTGCGTACGTAATTTCTTTTTAAATATAAATAAATTGTTTGACATACGTATATCAGTAGGAATTGAGTTCCATATATGCGTTCCCTTAGACTTGATTGTATGAAGACGAGCATTAGAATGTATCTTAACAGAACGATAAGCAGAGGCATTTCTAGTATAATGGGAGTGAATGTCATAAGCATGAGGCAAGAAATCCTTAAAGCTAGGTGGTAGAAGTCCATGTCAATTGTTATAATATACTTTTATGTGAATGCTAAGCTGTAAAATAGAAAATAGGTTATATTTAAAAAAATAAAATTCAAACTGTTTTTTATAATTTAAAAAATATTTTCATTTGTTTGGGGCCGTCCGAGGATTGGGGTCCTAGGCGCGCGTCTAGAGCCCTATGCGCAAACGCGCCTCTTGTGTTTTCTCATCCTCAGCCATGAAGGCATGTGGTATTGCGGTGAGTCCTCTACCTCAATGCCTGGCTTTCTGTCCATCGACAGCCTTTGTAGTCAGTTTCATAGCTGAGCTCGGTGGGGCAGCAAATAGACGAAATATATCGAAGCAACTCTCTGTTTACTATATTTAATAGTGATAAGCATCGGTCTGATAATGCTTGTGGGAACTACCGCGTGCGCCATTGCGCTATATAAAAAGCTTTCCTAGTCAGCACTCGCTAGGGGCGCCACTTTAGGATGCGCGCTGCAGACGTGCGGCAGCGGTAATAATTGGTTGATGGCGTTTTCTTAGGCTCAACTTTGCCGCTTAATCGTACACTTTCTCAGTGCCGGCTTTAGGTATAGGCGACATGGGCGGCGATCTGGGGGGGTCGAGGGGACAGGACCCCAAACTCTAAGAGTGGGGGGTCACGCCATGCATTTGTCCCTTCAAATTTTGAAGAAACACCAAAAAAGGCCAACAAATGTAATTGCGTGTGATGGTTTTCACAGCCTTTTTTGGCCAGATGAGGTAAAAATTCAATTTATAGGGAGAAGTGTCCCCCGAAAAATCTCATAAAGTAGAAAGCAAGAAGAAATTCCTAAGAATAAGTCCAAAAAAATGTTGCGGAGAAGAATATCTACAAAGTAAAAACAGAGAGTAAAAAATGTGAGGGCGGTGACATGACGTTCTAAAAAAAGGGTGATGACATTGGCATATTGGTGTGAGACCCTAAAAAGTATAAAAAGAGGTGAATGACTAAAAAAAGGTTATCAACATTTCAGGAGATGAATTTATCTAAAAGTCATCAAGTTATCTAAAAGAAATTTTTTGGGGGGATGAATTCTGAAAAATAGGTAATCAACGAGACCAAGGGCGACTTTGTGCTCCCCACTTCTGAGACAAGATAACTGCCACTGCAATTCTAGAATTTCTCCCTAAAAAAGTTTTAAAAATATTAAGGGGGTAGATTATTTCCTAAGAAAAGGTCATCAACCAGACCATAGCCGACTTTGTCCCCCCCCACCTCTCAGACAAGATCGCCGCCACTGATTGGCGATATAGGCGGCGGCCTAGAGCGGGCATTTCTTAAGGGGCGGAAAATTCCGGCAAAATAAAAATAATGTTATTAGTTACCTGATAATAAGAAATTAAATGGAAATATACGCGTTTAGTAAAAGGCGGCAATTTTGTCCTTGCGACTTGCCTATAGCGACCTATAGCACAAAACTGTCGAAGGCCGCCTTGTCAAAAGTGGCAAATGATCGATTAAGTTTATGTAATTCGCAAGTGATAAGTCGGCCGCTCACCGATTCGGCATGACTAAATTGGGTCTTGGTGAAAATCGTTCGAAGTTCAGCACTTTGTTGGGTCGCTAGAAACTCGAAGTAGAGCGTCGTCATTCTTGAACCCAGCTCGTAGATAGTGAGCTGTGGTTTGAAATTTCTGGAAAGTGCAGGCACAATTTTTCATTTTCTCTTCTAAATTTTAGAAGACCAAATTCTGTTTGTAGTGAGGTTGCCAAATCGCTTAATAGTGCTTTTCAGTAATTTTGATGGTACCGACAGAAATTCAGCTGTTGTACTTGAAATTGTAATAATTGCACAGAGCCTCGCATTGCACTGGCAGCGCTCGTGGATAAGTTGGGGCCCGGTCACTGCTATGTGAATGGTGCTTTGAAGTTAATTGGAGGTTATGCATTTAGATTAGCCGCTTCGTTAAGAGTGTTTGTGAAGCTGTATAAATGTCAAGTAGGACTCACCAATTGATGAAGGACTGAAAGATCATTTATGTAATTTATTGTAAATTTAAGTTTAATCTGCACAATTAAACAATAAGTTTAAATCAAACTAGACTGTTCGAATTGGTGTTAAATCATCCTAGGTTAAGAGTTAAAGGAGCACGAAGATTATTAGCGCTACTGGAGGAAGAGCCCAATGAATTCATATTTCCCCTATAGATACTTCAAGTAAAACTGTGTTTGGGTCCAGTTCATCTGTCGGCCAAACCTTGTTTCGAGATCGGAAACCGTGGACAACCTGCAGCCATCCTGGAAGATGCTGAGAGGGCATCTGGAAATGTAGAGATAGGAGTAGGGAATCCTCCCGCTGGCCTGCCTAGGCGTAGATGATTAAGAGGTAAACCAACAGTTACTGTCTACTACAGACAAGAGCAGTGACGCCCTCTTACGTTGATACATTAATTATTAAACCCATCCTTGCCACAGAATCAGGGCCCAACACAGCGCACGTCCACCGTAATGGGGTCGAACGCAACATGCCTATAGCAATGCATCTAAAGTTTGAATAAGTCCCAGAAGAAGAGAGAAGATAAAAACAGTAGCCCTCTCTTAAATTAGCCTTTAGAGGTATCAATAGAATTAAATGTTAGCGACTTCACGTTTCCTAGCCTCGGCATATAATGTCAGATGACCAGTGCACTTCCTCTTCGTCTGATCTGCCAAAAGACCGTGCACGTTCAGCGTACTCGTTTTAGCTGAAGTGCACTAAATATAGCCGAAGTGTGGCTCAGGGCATATTTTAACTGTATAACTAGTGGGACAAATGTCCCAGTAGTGTTAGGATTTGTCCCAGTAGTTAGGCTGATTTGCCCCACGCAATGTATGGCTAAAGTATAAGTAGGGCCTAGTGGGACAAAATGTTGGAAGAGTTTTAAGATTTACCCCAGTAGTATTAATTGTCAAAGACATCATGAACTTTTTCGGGAGGTGACGCTTTCGGGAGATGACTTCCTAAAAAAAGGTCATCAACTTTTTGTGGAGGTGAAGTTGTAAAAAAAGGTCATCAATTGTTTTCGGGAGATGACTTTTTCGGGAGATGATTTCCTAAAAAAAGTCATCAACTTTTTTTAAGAAGATTAAGCGGTTTTCGGGAGGTGACTTTTTTGGGAGATGACTTCCTAAAAAAAGGTAAAAAGGTCATCAACTTTTTCGGGGAGATGAATTCCCAGAAAAAAGTCATCAAAGTTTTTCAGAGACGAGTTCCAAAATTTTGTCCCAGTAGTCACAATTCCTTAAACTGGTGTGGCTAGGTGGAGTCGATTTTTCGAAACAAATATTCAGTTATTTGGAAGCATTTCCAAGCCTACTTTTATGCCATCCATGGTTCAAAATTTTAGATCATTTTCATGCAATTTTAGCTTGCAGACATAATTAGGTGCTGCAAGCTGCAATCAACTTAGATAACTGTTTGCAATGTTAGCACACGATATAACTATTTGCGAGCGAGCCATCGTTAAAAGTTATATGTTAAGTTAGGTTATTGGTGAGCGCAAATGACGTGTTTGCTTGAGAGCAATTGCGCGTGTATTTTAAATATTTACTATTTTACAACAAAAAAACTTCTTTCACGTCTGGTCTGGACAGTCAGCAGAGGCTTCCGATGTTACCTTAATGTGTATGAAATGGGATGTTTTGCTTAGGTCTACGTGTAAATTTGCTTCATATTGAAGATATTGAAGATAAAAATAAATCTTTGTTTTCATTATGAATTTCTGATAGTATTTCAGTTCTGTGTCTCTTTTTCTGTTTCTGAAGAAATTTGTCTATATTGAAACATAATATTTTAATATTTGAAGAAATTCTCCTCTCGATTTTGGGGGGGCATTGCCCCGGCTCCTCAATTATTTGGGGCACGTGCCCCGGCTGCCCCCCCCCAGAGTCTACGCCTATGGTGGACATACTTCTGAGCAACTACACTTATGCTGTTGCTGCAGCATGGAAATTGAAATTTCTACGAAGTCTACGGCACAGACACATTCTCAAATTAATAGCCAGTTTTGCTGCACAAGGAAGTTCATAGTGAGGATTATGCTAATAGCGTGTAATATTATTGTCTTCCTCAGATAACTTCAAGTCTTTTTATTCCTAAAGAATATCACGTGACCACAAAGTTTTGGGCGATACAGAAATTTCAGCGATGACGCTAGTTAAATATGCAAACTGACAACAAGTTTTCCCACAATTTTTGACTGTTGTTTAGACCTAGTGTGATCCAAGAGAATACGAAAGTGGCGCCATCAAGTGACTCCTGCGACACCTTGCTTCAGAAATGAAGAGTTACCCAAGGATGTAGTATGCGCTCTACTACTCTCTTTGTTTAAAAAGAAATTTGCCTATCATGAAGCTCAGTAAATTGCTACTGAATGGTGATGGCCACTTCGTTAGTTGTTTGTGCTGGATATGACTATAACCGAGATACTAATCTGCCATATGCTTTAATTTAATTGAATCAATGTTACCTCAAGCGCGGAGTCTAACAAGTTTTTAATATGTAACAAGGTGGAAAAATAATCATGAATGAATAACGGAACATTTACAAGTGCACCGTTAGGCCTAACTCTGCCTGAGTATATCTGATCACATCGAAAAAGAGGGCATTGGTGAAATCTCCACAAGCATATTACTGAGTAGTCTGTTTCAGTTTGGTGCACGCAATGTGTCAACTAGGGCTTCGATTTGGTACGCTAACAGAGAGGAAAGGCTCGGGGGTCATCCATAAAGGACGTCCGCAATGAGAGAGGAGGAAGGGTCACTCAAATGCGGACAAGCGGGAGGGGTTTTATGACTAGTGCAGACGTCAGCATCTAAATTTCTAAATTTGACAGGTTTTTTAAACATCTTCTTGCTTCAACCTTCCCTGACAGACGAAAAGTAGTTGTGATATTCCAGATTCAGGCAGTGGTGACAGCGACCTCAGTGGCTGATGGCTCAGCTGAAGTTGACCAGGAGGGACGTACTTCTTTAAGCACTCCGTATTGTTTACTTGCTGCCATCTACCCAAGCCTTCCACTTCACACTTCATCAACGGCACCTGTCATCGCTGCTTCGTTCCACTTCTGTCGTTCCGTCTTTCGTTTCCATGTTCTAATTATCTGAACTGTGCAAAATAAGCATTTAGCCTAATAGTGCACATGAATCAAAATTCTACATACTAGTAATTGGCACATTTTTTTATTACAAAAAAGACCTAGCACAAAAATAAACAGCTGCCAAATCTTAACATGGCGCAAAATGAGATATCTGTATCTCGTTATTACCCAAAGGTTCAAAATGGTAAGCACGCCATTTTGACACAATAGGCCTATAGGCCTACCGAACTTGTAAAATTTCCTTATGGGAATGTATGACTTTATGCATTATGCTATGTATTCATGGTATACGCTAAATTTAACAGAAACGCCAATTTTCGAGCCAAACCTTCGATTATCTCAGACCTTTATCGGACATTGCGAAAATCAACTTTCATCCTAAAATTAACCAGATACGTCGTCATATCGCAATTTCTTATTGTTCCTCACCTTGGAAGATGTCTCTACTTCTGGTTGAAAATGTCATATTTTCTTAACTCCACGTAAGAAGGACAATATCAAAGTTTAAAGTTATGCATCGGTATCCCATTATGCCCTAATCTCCCCTATTTCCTATATTCGAACGCTATGCTTCATTATCTCTGGCAATAATTCGTAATAAGTGGTAATTCTCTGATAATTATTACAGATATTGTCGTTAAATTACTGTCCTAACATATGTATGAAGAGACCAAAACACCATATGTTTCAAGTAGTCAAAGATCCAAATTGTGGCGACCAAGTAACTGCCCGTTCTGTAAGCTTATATACCTAAAGATCGTTGAAGCATTGCATTGAGAATGTATAGAATTTATACGCTAAAAGGAGTCTAAATAATACGCCCAAAGAATAACAGTTATGCGGTAAGAGTCCTTCCTATATCCGACCGATATATTATGCTGGCATGCCTTATCACTTCTGGCAATATTTCGCAATTTCTGACTACTAGTCATGGTTCTCTCGTAACTATTGCAGCTATCGTTACATTACAGTCTTAACATTATGCATGGAAAGATCAAGCACATCATAAGTCCCCCAAGAGTAGCTAAAAGTCTAATATCTGTTTCTGTTTTAACGGGGCTCATGCACTGAGGACGCCTCTGAATAGTCTATGCTGCGAGAGGCGCCTTATAAATTACTAGATACGATACGATACGATAATATCGAATTAAAGAGCTTGACAAGACTTCGGTTTATTAGACCGTTGCGGAGACCAGCGAAACGTCCTCCAGTAGCGGTTCGTCTATTGGGACAGACAGGGCTGATCCCTTTTGTGTATCCAGTCGTATCAAGCCTACATATGCACTGCAAAGAAATTGTCACAGGTTAAGTAATTGCAACAACACACGCAACTATGTGGGTGGGTGACCATTGCGAGTCCAAAGAACAGTGCCTGTCAGTGATCGTACTTTATCCGACCGTCCTCTCCCTTTAGTTTTTCTGACTGCGTCTCTAGCGCGTATTGCAAACTGGGTTTCCAAAAATACTCGGAGTGTCCGAGTGTACTCGGAGTATACTACTTTCAGATGTGGAACAAGAACATGCTGTTGTAGAAATGGCATTTGTGACTAAAATAATAATCATGCCACTCTGTTTGTTGCGATAACCTCTCTGACGCTCCGCCGCTGGAGATCGAATTTGTTGCCTTTGTGACTTTTTGCATTTCAACATTTTAACAGCAAGCGTGTACTAAAAGTGACTGGGAAACCAATGCAGCTCGTCGCTTTAATGATATCTTTAATGTTATTCGTTTTCTTTTACAATCTGCATCATTTTATTGCGGAATCATAGTTCCAGTTAAACTGAGCAACTAGCTTCTATGTCCATCCCGCCTTTGTGTTGACTGAGCTCCTCTGATAAATTGGATCCGGCAACATATTCCTTGGGCGCTAAAGAATTGCCATTATGTACAGTGTCTGTGCCAACGAATCGTATCTGATCTGAGTATGCGATACTAAAGTCCCGGGCCCGGGAGCCATGGCGCCAAAGGGGCCGATGCTCACATAAGTTTTGATTTTGTGACATCAAGACAGGAGCAGCGCTTTCTATTTGATGCTTGCTAGAGTTGTTATTGTGCTGTAGATACTTTTCATTTACTCAATATCTAGTATAATAAACTTTTCCAGTGGTTGCAGGCTGATAACGACAAAAATATATTCTTATGGAATATCCGATATAATTAATAATTGTATCCACCGTAGGCCTGGAGGCCTACTTGGATGAGGTTGGCTCACACAACGTTTAAGCTCTTCCCAGGCCACAGACTAAAGCTAGCATCAGCTGGTGATTAGGCATGAGCCCATGTGGCTATGCATGGGCTCTATGTACCTACATTTCTACCTACACTTTCATATCCATTTGCGTCCCAAAATAAAATTTTGGATCTACCTCCGACAAACGTGTTAAACTATGAAGACGAAGTGTATTGCTCACCAAACTAAGATGCTTCCTGCCACATTGAAAATAGACATCACAAGGAACACGAAACCAGTTGAAATGTACAGAGTGGCAGAATAAACAGAATTGAATATCACTGTTCCAATAATCTCACAAATGACCTCCACACACGCAATCGCTCCGAATATGGCTCCTGTGCAAAAAGCAATCAATAATCATTAAAAATTAAAGAAATAAAAACCTTAAATATACAAATTTAAAAAATTCTAAAATCACGTTTATATGAATACTTACTTGCATAAAAAAAACAGGTTGTTACAGGCCCTCTTACACCTGAGCCTATTAACTCAATCAACAATGATCAATAGCAAAATGTAAGATAGACATAAGTTGCAATGTGGCATATCGCGAAACCTCATTTCATTTTCAACCCAGCACATAGTGTTGGAATATGTCGTGGAAAACCATCCTCGACACGTGCGTCGTGATGTATCTGTTATGGTTTAGTCAAGCCCTCACATTCCAATTGAAATGATGACTTCTCTATTACTTGAGTGAATGACTTATTCTTTCCTTTTCAAGCAGAATTTCCTGCATATTAGGCCATTCGGCAAAGACAAGCACAAGAAATGTTGACCTTAGTTTGGAAATTGGAGGTCAAGAGATGCAAATAACCCATCGGAACCGGCTGTGACCAGTTCTTCCTTCATATTATTACTACGTAGTTATTTAGTACATTGGGGACAAACGAATAATTTCCACCTAATTACCGGTAAATAAAAAAGCGAAGCATAGATGAGAACCTCGATTAAATTCCTGATAGAAAATTTGCAACGTTTAACTGCTGTGGTCGTGTTTTCGCCGTAACCGAGTAATCTTCGACTTAGGAACCAAAATTCAAAGAAAAAAGATGCACAATTCAAAGAAATTTCTTTATTGGCGTGTTACCGTAACCTTTGTAACAAAACAGATAAACGATACCTTGTTGATCGTCGTTTACTTGGTTGGACATAACTGTACGCAGACTAGGAATAAAAAGGATGCTAATCATTGATAGACTGAGAGCTAAAAACAAATAAAACAGAACCTATTCAATAAAATAATAGAAACAGAGTATTTGTGAGAGAAAAAACAGTTTCAGAACACCCAAATTGTGAAAAATCTTCTCTCTTGTTGTGGTCTTCTCGATTACAACTCCAGCCTACGCTGTTAAGAGACAGCACATGCCCAAAGACGTACTAAATTTCTTTTGCCTAGTAGCCTGATGCGCGAATTGGCGTAACAGTGAACTGCGTGAATTGAAATATAGACCTCCACTGAGTTTAATCTGCATAGTAAGTGGTCCACTGTGCGACTTAGCCCAGTATTCGTCGCAGCCGGCTATGCCAACCTAAATGTCTTAACCACGCTTAAGAGATCGCTTACATGTAGTTCCTGAAAAACTTGGTAAATGTCAATAAACTCAGCGGATAGGTTAGGCATTACTGGTTTATCTTAGCCTAAGAATGGGCTAATAATTGTTGAACCATCACAGTTAAACCTACTAGCAAAACCGTTTGCGCAATTACGTTTTGAATGGTGATTGTTAAAGGTCTACTTCCACATTGTAAACGTGAATACAATAAGCGGCAAATTTGGCGCATTTAGTCATTCAGTAGGCCTACTTCGCTAATCCTTATAATAGAAGTAATATAAATTCACTCAAACTTGTCAAGCACTGCATTGGTCATTGGACGACGGTGCTCTATAAATTCTTAATTATCGTAATTATATGTGTAGATTGTTTGCCGGGTCATTGGCTAAGGCTAAATATCCAACTTAGAGCTTAAATATCGACCCACTGAGAAACATCATGACGGTCGTCTGTACGAAGGCCTTGTAAACGTTAGTAGCCGTAGATGCGAGGCCAGCCAAGAGGGCGAGCACGTAGTCTGGCATCCCACAACGCTTGAACAACGGCGTGACGATCATTGCCCCGACACCGGAGACACCAGACGACACTCCGGAGAACAGTCCCATCGTGTCGAGGTCCCAACACAGAGGGCTGTTCATCATGAAGAGATTTGACACGGATCTATCAAATTCTGGGAGGTTACTGATGAAGAAAGCCGCCATTAAGAGGCTGAGCTTCAGTCTTCGCCAGTGCACAGTTGCAGCGGTGGAAGTCGATTTCTTGGTGAACAGGGCCACCATGGAGCGGATCTGAATCCAAAGCAAAGACAGGAAGGAGAAAAACGGTGACTTTTCGGACGATGAAGAACATGCGTGCATATTGTTTCGTTTAGTTTCATTTGGCATGAAAATTAATACGTAAAGCAGATTGACAGCAGAAGTCGCAACAATGAACAGTAACGGGGCCGAGAAGCCAAATACGGTAGCCACCTTCCCAAATACAATGGGACCTATGACTCCAGATATGAGCATGGAAATCTGTAAGAATGTGATTCGTATCATTCGCTTCTCCGGTGGCGTTCGGTCAGCCACGAAGGCATAACAACCCATCAGGACGGAGAAGAAGGATCCACTGCAACCATATAAGGCATCGCGTAAAAAGAACCAGTAGATCGAAGCTTTGGTAGAGATGATACAAGTTACAATGGCTCTGTCAATCAGGGCGCCGACAAGCGGTGGCAAGATTGCAAAACGACGTCCAAAAAGATCACTACCTGCCCCTAGAATAATGGTGACGAAAATGGCCGGAACTCCTGATATGATGGACTCATACAGTGCGAACTGCGAGGTCTTGCTGTGAACGTACTCCTGAAATTGATAAGCGGGATCAGATATATTCGAATGACACGGGTCAAATGTTGCATTGGTTTGGTAAGACGATATATTTTGGCCAGCGACTTTGTCAAGAGACTCATTCGTGATCCATTCGAGAATGTATTTTTGTGATATGGTTTGGACAGGATATTTGCCAAAGGTATGGAGGATGAGTACCGGTTCCACGAGAAACCATCTCCTCAGTCGAGACAAACAGTGTTCTTTCTTAAAAGTTTGCGAGGTCTGAGATTTGTCGACGTCATTTGGTAGCAATGGTTCAGTTTCGCAGTTTGGATGGACCATCTGTAACATAAATAAGCAAGCAAGCAAATATATAAGTAAGTAAGTAATCATTGTTAATGCCAACGAAGTACGAGCTATTCTACATAATGATATTAAAAATGAAAGCACAATGACAGTAAAAAAAGTGCTGCCATATATAGGCAAAACAGTTCAAAGAGCTAAATTTAATTTCCAGTCGAGAGAAAACTAACAGCGTAGAAATCTAACTTAAATTCAGATCGAGAAAGAGGTAACAACAAACTGAACTACAGCGATTATAGGAACTTAGTTAATCTCAGGGCTTGTTTTTTCAGCGATTACTGCACCCCGGTTTCCAGTTTGCCTGGTCGGGTCTTTCTCCGGTCATCTGCCCATGGCCACTTGGTAGTTCCTTGGGTGCGCACTGCTACTGCTCGGTCTCGTAGTTTTGCGGTTGTGTGCCGTTCCAGCTGGAGCAGCCTCCCTCTGGGCTTTAGGCTTGTCCTCCTCTCTCTCCCTCTCCTGTCCAGTTTCGCAAGCGTCTGAAAACATTTCTTTTTGTCAGTGAATACACTGACCCGGGTCGGGAGCACCTCTGATTTTTAGGGTGGCGCTATATAAATTATGAATTACAAGTCACAATTGAGGGCGGGCCGATCATTCTGAAAATGAAATATATGTCGGAAACTGGCACGTTGATTCTAGAACAATCACTCACAGGACTATCACTTACAGGACTATCACTCATAAGAATATCACTCATAAGACTATCACTCACAAGACTATCACTCATAAGACTATCACTACTAGGTACCAACGCTCGTAGGCCTTTCACTCAAAGAACCATTGCTCATACGCAGTCTGCAATTAAGCATTCTCTGAATTTTCTTGCAATAAGCAAGTTTTGTTTAAGATAGCAATTAGGCTGTCCAATATTAAAAATGAACAATTAGCAATTAGGTGGCTGCTCATTGGAGCAGAGACCAGTTCAGTTGATTACTTTAATAATTGCTAGCTAATTGGTAGTTTGCTATAATTGCTCGCGGTGTATGAGCGTAGTTCTTTGAGTGATAGTCCGTATACCGGCACGATATGTTCCAGCAGGTGATAAGTGTTAGAGTGCTTAAGGTGATCGTTAATTTGGTAACTACTAGTGAATGTCGTCCCTGCACTTTAATTTCTGGTGCAACATGAATGAGGCATTAACTCGCTCCTTGCATAAGCATCGCTGTCATTGCAACATTCCCTAAACTTCAAACTTTAAAATACTTTACTTCAAAAGCATCGCAATCGTCATCTCTGATTTTCTAAAGCTAAGCGCAGAATGACAGCTTTATTCACGAGTGCTTCGCCTAATCAGAGGGGTTGTCCAGAGATCACTATCCATTAGTTGTCCGAATCCGGTTACTTGAGAGACCAGAGGGAGGCAGAACAGCTGTTACGGAGGGTTTCGTTACGGATAAGATAAGGCAGAGGATCAGATGGATTAGGGTAGGAATTTCAAAGCACATTGCAAATTACTGCTTGTTTGGAGTAATTTATAGTAAATAATATCCTTCTGTTGTCCATGTCATAATACATGCATAACAGATGCAAATTTTGCCACAGTAGTTCATGGTCATGATGCGATTTGTGGTTGACGTTAGTGGATAAGAGCTGTGTGCACAGCGAAATGTATCACAAAAACGAATCATGAGATATGAGATAGTCTGAAGCAATGAGGAAATTTTTCCACACCTTACAAATAACACTATGTTTCATTTGACGCTCTATAGTTGGCCTACAATTTCTGAATACCTGAAACAAGTCTGAACGTTTATTAATCACACAATTGACCATACTGACTTGCGCGCCTAAATAATTTAACCTATCTGCAAGATCATTCATCATAGAGACTGGTATGACATCCATATGAGTCAGCTGCTTTAGCGTTTGGAACTACAGAAGTGAGCTACAGCCAACGTTCACTCTTCGGTAATCAGTCGACGTCAGGTCACCAGCTCTTTACCGAGGCCTGCTACCTGCCCAACTGGTGTCTGTAACTTTGTATGATGTCTCGGAATCGTTGTAATCGAAAATGGCGTCTGTTCGTAGTCTTCGTACAGGCAAACGTAGCGTTCTGTATTCCTTGGTTTCAACGTCTACGGCCAGTCGACTAAGTCGCTAAGTCGCTAAATCATCAAGTCAGTCGGGAATTAATTAGCGACTGACTTCAGGGACTAGTACACATGTATGACGACATGATATCAGACATATCAGTAAGATCTCGCCAGGAGTGGCTTAATGAAGCAGACAGCCTGTACTATTCGTACGTGTTCCTCGAGAAGCCTTGAAACTAAAAGCAGCCAGCATAATGAGACACAAAGTCGACATTATTTAGGTCAATATCTAAGGCACGATTAGAATAACTGTAGGCCTACCTTCCCCCTTAGACCCTTAGGACCATTAGCATGCATAGTTTGGGCCCTAGTGGATTAACATGATGAGAATATTGATATTTGAGTGCGATTGCAATTTAAAGAAAACAGCAATGCACAATCTCTTACAGAGAGTCCAATGTCCGCTTCATAACAGCGTGTACAGTTATTGTGTTCCTTGATAAGAACAAGATACTCACCTTGCTCGTCTTTTGGCTTCAGGCTTCAAGTCATTCCTAGAGATGCACATGGACACCTTAATCATTCTGCACTACAGAACAAGCAACTATTCTGCGGCAGAATCTACCCACTAAGACCAGTCGCCTCTTCTAGTGCTATTTTATCGCCACACCTTAACCGAGCACAAGGCTGACATCGTTTAATGAGAGCAGAGGCCACTTGCGCTGTGAAATTTCAGCGCATGTGCCCTGTTTATAGTTCACGAGGGCAGACGACCTCGTAGCCTATAAATTTTGCGAGATCTGAAAACAACAGGATTGTTTACAAACGCCCATAAAACCGGAGGCGATTGATGTCATGGGCAACTACCAAAGGTTGATTCAGCCAAATAAGTAAAATGTCAAGTAACCATATGACAAATCACCTGAGTGTACAACGTGAACATATTAATTGTAATCGTAATTGTAATCTCCAAACGTCTAAAGCGCCACTCAAAGGCCAAGCGCAGGGCACCAGACTTAACACGAGCGCTACGTAAAATTAGAGGGTAAAAAGGTTAAAGAGAAAAAATTACGAAAAAATACACTGTATAGGAAAAGGTAGCTGTAGATATAGCTTGATTATACGCTGCAATTACGTTTCTCAGTTCATCAATTCAGCCTAACCGTCGGCTATTTCTGTCCAATTAGGTCTAGAATATTGTATATACACTGTGTCCGGAAATAAAGGGAACCCTTTTGTAAATAATGAAAATAATTAGTAAATGTGCTTCGATTTTAAAAATTTCAGAACTGTTTTAATCCTGACACAGTTACCTAAAAATGGTGAAAATATAAAGTTTGGGTATCCATCATGGTGTAAGAGATTAAGTGGTGCGTACACTCGCCTGTAATATGTGACTAATAATAAACAGTTCGCTAGAATGCATGCACAATGGAGGTAAAGACAGTAGGTACAGTGGATAGCCTGATAGCTCTGTTGTCTCAGTTGGAAGAAGCAGGAGCGAGTCAGAGTCGAGATATGTTCAGTAAAGGTGAGGGAGTAAAGTAAATAAGTAAGTAAAGTAAAAGTGAGGGCCTATAACAACAAAACTCCCTCATATCTCTCCGACCTTCTTCACAACCACATTCCCTCGAGAAATGTGCGGTCATCTGGAACCCGAACCCTTGTCCTTTATTGGTGTCGCACTACAGCTGTAACAAAATCTTTCATCTCATCCACCCCTCCAACATCAGGATCTCTGAACGACTCTCGCCATTTAAAAAAAATATCTAAAGACTGAACTTTTCACAAGGCCTATCTGGACTGATTTCCCTGCTCCAAGTGCTTCTGATATTGATTTAAGGTACATGAATTAGCAAAGACTCATTGATCATTTACTGGAAGTGGATTGATTGCTATTTGCAGAGGGGAATTTGTCCGAAGGGGCACATGGGGGTGGGGGGAGGCGGAATATGTCCGGGGAATATGTCCTGTACTCATCATATACCTTATTGTTCTTCAATACTGATTTGCAAGAGAAACCAGTATTAGTCCAAAAAATAAACTGAGCACGAGTCAATGTTACATTTTCATATTTTGAAAGTTCATCAACAGGTGGTTTAATTGAAACTAAGTCAGCCAATCACATTTAAAACAATTGAAGTAATTGAAACAGTATATCAACAGCTGATATTGTTTAAGATAGGAAATTAAGAAATCAGTAATTAAAAATACTTAACATCTGCATGAGTCAATATTACATTTTCATATTTTGAAAGTTCATCAACAGGTGGTTTGATTGAAACTAAGTCAGCCAATCACATTTAAAACTACTTAACATTAAGAAATTAGCTGTAGATGTACTGTTTCAAGTACTTGAATTGTTTTAATTGTGATTGGCTGACTTAGTTTCAATCAAACCACCTGTTGATGAATATGACCCATTGATGAGACAATGTTACATTTTCATATGTCTACAGTTCATCAACAGGTCGTATTCATCAGCGTGGTTTGATTGAAACTAAATCAGTCAATCACAGTTAAAACAACTGAAGTAATTGAAACAGTACATCAACAGCTGATATTGCTTTAAAAATGACATTAAGATATTAGTCATGAAAACTTAGAAAACAGTTCGTTGCCACAGTGATCAAGTAAGTTTGGAAACTTTGCTTAATTTGTGCTTCTTTTGCCTACTAGTACGACTTCGATTGATTGACTTCTTCAAAAAATGCAATCTGGTGGCAATGTAAAAGTGAATACAGCGTGCTGTTAGTGATGTCATGTGAAGTTCGCAACCAATACCACATTGTGGTAGTTTAGGAGAACTCAGTGTTTCATTTAGAATGTCGTTATACATTTTGGTGTTAGGCTTTGCAGAAAATTTTGTAAAGCAGACTTCCAAGAGCTTAATCAACCGTGTTAGTGAAACAGATGGCAACTTCAAACCTCCTTTAGTTTTAATTTCAACCAACTTACTCTCAGAAGAAACATTGTTTGCATTTGTCAGAGTTTTCATGCAGTCAATACAAGATGTGAACTTGCACAGTTTGTGGGCAACATAGCCTCCGAGGTAAAAGAGAATAGCGTCTTCTGACTGACTCTTGCTGTAGTCATGTTCTGTTTGTTCTTTTCGAGGATCTGATTCTTCCGATTGATATTGTAAGAGTTCATCGATCAACACTTCAATCTGAGGCACAAAAGGCAGCAGTTCATGTTGTGGCTTAATTGATTGTATTGTAAGCAGTATGTTCAATGGATTTGAACATACGCTGGCACGTCTTCCTGGTTTAACCAGATTGGAAATGGACAGCAGTCTGTAGGCATACAGAAATTGGTTTGGACTGGGATGGTCATTGCCACCACACGATTGCCGAATTATTCCAAAAAACATTTCCAAAGGATCTTGACAAAATTTGCCAGTCAACACATAAGGAAAGCCTTGAGTCAGAAGAGTGTTTGTAAGGTCAAGGGCACTCTTTAACGTGATTCGCAATCCCTGACATGTCTGACGACTGAGGAATTGCTTCTGCTTTGGCTCTGGAAGGGTTTTGATGTAATGTTCCCAGTTATCCAACCACAGACCGGCTTCTGCTAATTCCTTCAACTTATCTCGTTTAGAATCCACTCTTATGCCACCCTTTGGAAGTCGACTATTCAGTAGATCGAACAAGTCATTGATTCTGCGTGTGAATTCAACAGTTGCATCTGAATCCTTAAGTCCAGGAACATGAATTTTGTATAACTCGAGGCCTGCAGCAACTGAATTACTGAAGAGCTGAGCAGCTATTCGAACCGACATTTTTTGAAAGTTGTTTGGCGATATGTGCATTTCCGTCAACTTTGGTACAGCTCTCAAACCGGTTGCAGGATTTAGATCATGTTGCAACAGCAGTCTGTAATCATTCATCTTGACAGTTCCGGATGGTGTCAGAAATTCTTTTGCTCTCAACAAATTGTTGCGAACAGTCTTCAACAGATGGGGTGTATCGCAGAAGAAAAAGATCGATCTGTTGTCATCACATGGATTTGTCATCGAATTACAAGTTCTGTTCAGCTCACCACAACAACCGAAACTTGCAAGAGCAGATCTATTAGTAGATGCTCCATCACAAACCAGACCATCTACTTCTGCACCACTGTTTTCCAGCAAGATAACAGCCTTCAAGATCAATTTTGACAGAATAGCTGTGGGAGTTGTGCCTGCTGCACAGAAGCAACCTATTGTTTGCACCCACCCACTCATATGTGGTTGGAACAAGAAAACCAGAGCATGATCCCCTTCTTGAAACATATTCTCTGAGGTCGTTAAATCTCCAAAGTCCACCATTCCAACCATGGTTCCCGTTTCAGCCCTGAAGTCAATGTTTTTTGTAATTTGGATCTCGTCAAACATTAACAAACCTCTGCGCTCATTTCGAGGAAATCCATCAAGTTTTTGCTTCAATCCTGCAAACAACGCATTATCAAAGCCGAATTCTGGGCGCATGGATTTAATTTTCCGATTCAGTGTTCCGATAGATGGTAAAGGCAAGTAGCCATTGTCACGCAGCATCTTGTATGCAGCTTTTGATTTACACCGAATTAGCAGAGCATCCAAAATCCATTCTGGATCATATCTGACCCCGGTGTGGGATTTTGCCTGCGTGTTCTTTTTAGCTTGAGATAACACCATCTTCATTTGCGGAGATAAGTCCTCACAATGCTTTAATTCTTGCTCTAACTTTTTATTTCTCAGTAATGCCTGGCTAAGCTGAACCTTGAGTTCCTTGATTTTCTTCTTCTGCCGCCGAATTGTTCTATTTTTAACATATCTTTCTGAGGCAAAATTTTTACATTTTAAACAGACTGTGATGCTACCAGGAGGTGTGTGTGACGAGGTTAAATTAAACTCGTCGCAGTCCATATCAATGTCCACAATTTCATCGGACCTGCACGGAAGTTCATCAATACTTGTCGGTTCTTTTTGTTCAGTTGGAATACGAACTTTTGGCTGACGTGGTTTTGCAATCTTACGACTCAAATATGGTGGTAGATTAGGAAAAATTGTAGGTTCTGCATCTTTCGTTAACTCCCACCTCCCACGTTCTGTCTCTATAACCTGACCATTGATGACATGTTTATAAGTTTTCAAGATAAACCTTGACTCAAAATGCATATCGCAAAGATAGTGTTTTGCTGTCAGAACACCATCTCGGGGTATTCTTCTTTTCCAAAGTTCTAGCCTGTGGGATGGTGCATGGAAGAAATGTCGTTTCAGGTTGGAAACATCGGTGGCAGTGTGATATCCAGATGTGCATCCGGGTGCCCAACATGTAGGCATTGTCGGAAAAGTCCTAGTTACAATATTAAAATTAAGTTAAAACAACACAAGTAAATTCATTCAACATACTTGGCTCATGTTGATGTGATACAGACAGCTAAACAAACAGGGTTCGGCTCGATCTATATATACCGTACGCTACCGCAGGCTACCACAGGACCTGCTATCGTGCGCCGGTAACTAACCGGCGCACGATTCAATCAACATTAATATTGTTTGATAACATTTCCGCGGGTGATAACACTGTAACACCGGCTTTCGGTACTTTAGTGGGATACACCGGGGGTGCCGTACGCGACATGCAACCATTGCCAACCAAAATGCTTCTGAATGGTTACATCGATTTCTCTTCGACTGTCTACGAATATTGGCACTTAAATCTCTGTTATTGTTATTATTATTAGAAATGCATCAAACCATGGTGTTTATTATAAATAAATATATTTCTTTCATTAACCACAACAATAACAACGGGAACTAACCAGACTGAATAACAATATATTGTTACGCAAGTATAAACTAAATATCGATTTATTTTCAATCCGTAAATATGAAAAATATAAACTAAATATCGATTTATTTTCAATCCGTAAATATGAAATTAATGGCAAATATTCTTGTTTATTCCTATAATCAACGTCCATGAGTGGCCATGTTTTTCGATCAACTGGCGCTACCCAGCGCCACCTACCGAATACAAATAAGTCTAGTCAAAAATATTACATAGCAAGTATAGGAAGTGTTTCCACCACTTAATCTCTTACACCATGGTATCCATCAATGACGTCACAATGACGTCATTTGCATCAGAATTCAAAGTTACGGAAGACGGCACCTAACATTTTCCTTAAAAATGCCAATTATTTTGAAATGATATTTATCAATAATACATTGTGGTTGAATTTTATTTTTATACTTGAATGATACTATGCTACAAGGTCTGTTCAAATTGTCCGAAATGTTTGTTTTTCCGTAGAAATCTTATGGTCATTTTGTCTTCTTGGCTGAAAGCCATTTTTTAAAAGTTTGTTTAAATTTCTTATTTAGCGACGTCACTATGACGTAATTTATTTAGCGGAGGCTGTTCATACATTAAAAAAATTTTGACAATTAGGCTATGTCAGGATGAAAACAGTTTTGAAATTTTGAAAATCGAAGCACATTTACTAATTATTTTCATTATTTACAAAAGGGTTCCCTTTATTTCCGGACACAGTGTACAATGCGACGAGAGCGATGCTTTTGAATTCTTTAACAAAGATGGGTTTGAAGCGCCCGTAATCACAAGCGCATGAATTTGAGACGCGTAGAAAATATACACATTTTAAGGGAGTAATGTTGGCGTAATATCCTACTGAATGGTTGCTGTTAGGTAGGTCTATTTTAGTCGTGTATCGATGGGAAATGAAAGTAAACCTAATCTCAAAGTACAATTAGATTATGAGATGGTTACATGTTGGATCAAAAGTGTGCAGAAGTGCAATTATGATTGCGTCGCTAATTTGTATAGCGCCTCTTCTCTTCAAGAGAGGCAAGGAAAACCATAAAAGGCGCTGTCAACCTCACACACAAAAGTCTCAAACAAAAACAATGTTTTTCAGGCGCTAATGACAAATAGACAAAGACCAACGTACAAAATCGTGTCCTGAGTTGCTTGACAAACTGTTTCAGAAAAATAATCAAAGCATCTGAATCAATTACAATAACATGTGAGCTTATCGGCAGCAATACACACATTAGGTGGACAGACTTTGGCTTGATTTTGGTGTGCCATTGGTTGACGCTTTGTCCATTAGACACTAGCGCCGCAGAATTTGCTAATTAATAGTAGTCATGTCAAATAGTAAACACAATAGATGTGAATACTACAACTGACCAAAGAGCCAGAAGGAGACAGAGCGTCAGAGACCATATCGACATGACCTCTTGTTCCCCGCAGATTTTGCACGAAAATTCTGATTTATGCTTGCAGGTCGATCAAAGTCTGTACTTTTCGAGGGTCATAACTTTATGTTGCCTACTTGAAGAATACGATGCATTGTTTCCGGTTGAAGATAAAGACTATGATGGTAGCCTAGTCGAAGTGAATACAATTCGTTTGTTTGTGAACTGAACGTTATAGAGTGAGTGTTGTCTGTTAATGCAAAAATTATTGTTTGCTCTATGTGTTCCTTAAAAGTAGGGAATTTGTAACATGCTGCCCACATTGTACACGAATAAGGATTTTATTGGAAGCGACACAATGCCTGCTAAATATCCTATCGTCCTTCTCCTTCTCTATACGTACCTCCCTCTCTCTCCTTTCCCGTTCTTACAACCACCCACAATAGCCCTTTATTCTGCCAGCATGCGCATATGGAACCGAACCTGAACTTATCTGCCTATCGACTTTGTTTTGACTGAGTGTCTGGGAATAATCTGTTTCTCACGTCTTTGCTTATTTTATTACTGTAGAAATCTTGGGAATTACTTATTAACGCCTTTCAACTAATGAACATTCGAAGCCTAGGATTGCTACGCTTTTTACCGCTGTACGCGGGTTTAAAACACCGGACACTCAAGTGCAGCCTGCGTGGCAATGCCTTATATCGAATCAGGCGACTTACTTGGGACACCGATTGTAAGAGTGCTTTAACCATATCTGCAAACCAGATAAACCGAACGACCAGATAAAAACTTCCTTAGAAGAACTGCATTTCCTTGAGTTAACACTAGACGCATCCACGTGTTTTCCAGAGACGCGTTTACGGAAAACGTGGCCCTGGGCGCGAACATTTTAAAGGCCCTTCTGAACTTGATGTTATTTTCCACAATTGCACAAATATGAAATATTAGCCCAAATCAACCAAACAATTTTAAATTGTTATAATATACTTCTATTTGAATGCTAAGCTGTAAAAATGGAAAATAGGTTATATTTAAAATAATAAAAATTCAAACCGTTTTTTATAATTTAAAAAAATATTTTCATTCGTTTGGGGCCGTCCGAGGATTGGGGCCCTAGGCGCGCGTCTTTTGCGCCTATGCGTAAACGCGCCTCTTGTGTTTTCTCATCCTCAGCCATGAAGGCATGTGGTATTGCGGTAAGTCCTCTACCTCAATGCCTGGCTTTCTGTCCATCGACAGCCTTTGTAGTCAGTTTCATAGCTGAACTCGCTGGGTGCAGCAAATAGACGAAATATACTGAAGCAACTCTCTGTTTACTCTATTTAATAGTGATAAGCATCGGTCTGATAATGCTTGTGGAAACTGCATCTAAATTTCTAAATTGGTTAGTTTTTTTAAACACCTCCTTGCTTCAACATTCCCTGACGAGAGACGAAAAGGCCAGTGAGGTGGTTGCCTAAATCCGTTTTAAAAAGCAGGTGTTTAAACATTTGCTTCCTATTTATATTACTAGTGTTTGTTGTTTTGAAATACAGTATAGTTGTTGTAGTACACTACTTACTTTCGATTTTAAATACCATGTACCTGTTGACATTTTGAATGAGGTGATTTTAAGCAAGATAGAACTGGTAACTTATTAATGCCGTTAGTCACAATGTTGGTTTTTCATTCACTGGGCTTTGTGGTGCAGACGTCCGCAAAGTATCTAGTGCTTATTTTTCGGGTCAAAGGTTCCTTCGACTTCACGTGACTCCTACATTTGTCTCGATTTCAGCGACGCTTCAAATTCTCCTTGATAATGGACATGCGATTTAGCTACGCTAAATATATACTTTCTTCGTTATTTTGTTCTACACTGCAGTAGATTACCTACGGAGTTATTCCATTGAGTCACGCATGCTATAGACACACATATGGGCTTGCAAATGTTTTTCTTGTATAATTCATAATTCTTAACAGCGAACGTCGTTGAAGCATTGCACAGCCAATATATAGAACTTATTCGATTAGGCCTAACTATGTCTTTTTAACACGTGAAAACCATAACAGTTAGCCTATGTACTAACAGTAGGGCAGACCGGGCATAATGGGTTAAGCTTACCTAAGGTATATTGAAGTTTACGTTATATGGCTAATAAAAAGATAACAGATATGTAGTAAGAGTCCTTCTTATATCCGACCGATATATGGTGGCAAGGTTATCATCTGTGGCGATAATTCGGAATTTGTGATTATTAGTCATGGTTCGCTCGTAACTATTACAGAAATCGTCACATTATAGTCTGTCTTAACATAGGCATGGAGAGATCAAACACGCCTGTATACGTCTCTCAAGTACCTAAAAGTCTAAAATCGAGTTAAAGAGCTTGACAAAACTTCAGTTTAATAGACCGTTGTGGAGACCATCGGGTTGATCGGATTCTACGTCCTCCAGTAGCGGTTCGTCTATTGGAACAGACAGAGCTGATCCTTTTTGTGCATCCAGCCGTATCAAGCCTACATATGCACTGTAAAAGAAATAGTCACAGGTTACGTAATTGCAACAACACATGCCACTATTGTGAGTGGGTAACCAACGTGGGTCAAACGAACAGTGGCTATCAGCAAGGTGCGACCGTACGTACGGTACGCATGTTATTTTTCTCTATGACGTACGTACAGTACGCGTACGTTATTATGCCGTACGTTACCGCACGTTTACATCAGTTCATGACGAATATAAAAATACATAACATTATGCACAAGAAAAGTCTATAATAGTTGGTGATTGATGGTCGTCAACAATTCTAACCATTACATCAGTCAGCTGTGACTGTTCAATGATCTCTACTTTCAAACTTTTAAATTCCAAATTGCTAATATTCTGTCTAATGTAGGCTATAATATGAAGACAATTAAGATTTTACGGCACACTTTATAGGATGGTCAGTGCCAGTGGTCATTTTATTGGCAATACTAAATTTCGGTACCGCTCGTAATTAGCTAGACCTGCGTACGGGAAGAGATTAATACTGTAGAGCTAGACTGATAATTTTTGACGTACGCGTACGGTACGCGTACGTTATAAGACAATGGTTATATATATTGAAGTTCTTTGTGAATGATCAGATAAACTTGTGGCATTTTTAACGTACGCGTACGGTAGGCGTACGTTATTTTTCGTTAACGTTATTGCGGCAAGTAACGTACGGTCGCACTCTGGCTCAGTGATCGTACGTTATTCGACCGTCTTCACACTTGAGCTTCTCTGACTGCGTCTCTAGCGGGTATTGTAACGTCCTATTCCATTAGGATTCCTAAAATCCTCTGAGTGTACTCGGAGTATACAACGTTCAGAAGTGGAACAAGAACGTGCTCTAGTAGAAATATAATCATGACTTTAATAATAATTAATCAGTACACTCTGTTGCGACAACCTTTCTGATGCTCCGCCGGAGGAGATCCAATTATTTGTTGCCTATGTGACTTTTTACTTTTTAACACTTTAACAACGAGCGTGTACTAAAAGTGACTGGGAAATCAATGCAGCTCGTCGTTAATGATATCTTTTATATTATTCGTTTTCTTTTACAATCTGCATCATTTTATTGGGGAATCATAGTTCCAGTTGAACTGAGCTACTAGCTTCTATGTCCATCCCGCCTTTGTGTTGACTGAGCTCCTCTGATAAATTGGATCCGGCGACATATCTCTTGGGCGCTGAAGAATTGCCATTATGTACAGTTTATGTCCCAACGAATCGTATCTGATCTGAGTATGCGATAGTAAAACCCGGGGCCCGGGAACCATGGCGCCAAAGGGGCCGATGCTCACATAAGTTTTGATTCTGCGACATCAAGACAGGAGGAGGCTTACACAACCTTTTGGCTAGCGCTTTGTATTTCATGCTTGCTAAACTTGTTATTGTTCTTTAATTTCATCAATATCTAGTAGGCCTATAATAAACTTTTCCAGTGGTGACAATGACAAAAATATATTCTTATGGAACATATCGGATATAATTAATAATCTTATCCACCTTAGGCCGGGAGGCCTACTTGGATGAGGTTGGCTTCACACAACTTTCAAGCTCTTCCCAGGCCACTGACTAACGCTAGCATCAGCTGGTGATTAGATGTGAGCCCATGTGGGTATGCATTGGCTCTAAATAAGTACATTTATGCCTACACTTTTATATCCGTTTGCCTCCCAAAATAAAATTTCGGATCTACCTATGACAAACGTGTTAAACTATGAAGACGATGTGTATTGCTCACCAAACTAAGATGCTTCCTGCCACATAGAAAATAGACATTGCAAAGAACACGAAACCAGTTGAAATATACAGAGTGGCAGAATAAACAGAATTGAATATCACTGTTCCAATGATGCCACAAATGACCTCCACACACGCAATCGCTCCGAATATGGCTCCTGTGCGAAAACAGTAAATGATGACTAAAAAATTAAAGAAATAAAAATCTTAAATCAATCAATCAATCAATTGGACATTTATATAGCGCGCTCTTCAAGCAACTATTCAGAGGCGCTCCCAGCCCAACCTCGACGAAAGAGAACAGCCTTAAGCGCAGAGAAGAAAGAGGTGGACGAGTCTCGAGGGAGAGACCGCAGTCCAACAGGAAGGCCATTCCAGATAGTGGGACCGGCAACGGAGAATGCTCGCTGTTGCATGGTTGCAGTGCGAGCGAAAGGAACATGTAAGTCACCGCGGGCGGTGGAACGGAGTGAACGGCGACCAAGAAGTGCGGACGCTGGAAAACAGAGCTCACGTAGATAGAAAGGAGCGCGGCCAAGCTGACACTGCCAGACAATAGAAGCAACCCGGTATACAAATTATACAAATTAGAAAAATTCTAAATTACGATTCATCATTGTGGTTATCTTTCACGTTCATATGAATACTTACTTGCATTAACATAGTTTCTTACGGGCCCTCTTACACCTGAGCTTGTTAATTCAATCAATAATGACCAATATCAAAATGTAAGATAGACATACGTCGCACTGTGGAATATCGCGAAACCTCATTTCATTTTAACCCAACCCATAGTGTTGGAATATGTCCTGGAAACCATCTTCGAAACGTGCGTCGTGATGTATCTAATATGGTTTACTTAGTCAGGGTGAGAATTGTCGGGGGGTTAGGGGGTTCAACCCCCCTAGTCTTTCTTAGGACCCCAGAGTAAAGTTTTAATTGCACACCCTAACTCCACATGAATCAGAGTCTAACCCCCCCCCAGTCTTTTTTCTACAACTCTCATACTGTACTTAGTCAAGCCGTCACATTTCAAATGAAATGGTGACTTCTCTATTACTTGAGTGAATGACTTGTTCTTTCATTTTCAAGCAGAACTTCCAGCCTATTAGGCCTTTCGACTAAGACAAGCACTAGAAATGTTGACCTTAGTTTGGAAATTGAAGGTCAAGAGATGGAAGTAGCCATCGGAGCCGGCTGTGAGGAGTTCTTCCTTCATTTTATTACTAGGTACTCATTTAGCACATTAATTGGAGACAAACGAACAATTTGCACCTAATTAAATAAAAGAAAAGCGAAGCATAGTTGAGAACCTCGATTAAATTTCTGAAAGAAAATTAGCAACGTTTACTGCTATGGTCGTGTTTACACCGTAGTTGAGTGATCCTTAGACTTAAGAACCACAATTCAAAGGAGTTCTTCAAAGGTGTGTGAGCAAGTGTGTTACTCTAACCTTTATAATAAAACAGATACCGGTAAGTAAAAGATACCTTGTTGATCGTCGTTTACTTGGTTGGACATAAGTGTACGCAGACTAGGAATAAAAAGGATTCGAATCATTGATAAACTGAGAGCTAAAAACAAATAAAACAGAACATATTCAACAAAATAATATAAGCAGTAAATTTGTGAAAAGCCAGTTTCAGAACATCCCTATTGTGAAACCCTTCTCCCTTATTGTGGACTTCTCGATTACAACTCCAACCTGCGCTGTCAAGAGACAGCATGTCCCCACAAACGTACAACGTGACTTGGCCTATAACCTACTGCGTGAATTGGCGTGACAGTGAACTCCGTGACGTGACCTATGGACGCCCACTGAGTGACTTTGCATAGCAAGTAGTCCACTGATTTAGACCAGTATTCGTCACAGCCGCCATGTCAGCCTAGGTGTCTTAGCAACGCCTAAGAGATCGCTAACATGTAGTTCCTGAAAAACTTGGTAAATGTCAATAAAATCACCAGATAGGTAAGGCATTGCAAGTTTTTTAAAACCCAAGAATGGGCTACTAATTCTTGAACCATCACATTTAAACTTACTAGCAAATCCGTTTGCGCAATTACGTTTTGAATGGTGATTGTTAAAGGTCTACATATATCTACTTCCACATTGTAAACGTGAATAGAATAAGCTGCAATATTAGAGCATCTAGCATTTCAGTACTTCACTTAGTCTATTTATATAATGAAAGTAATATGAATTCACTTAAACTTGTCAAGCACTGCATTGGTCATTGGACAACGGTACTCTATAAATTCTTAATTATCGTAATTATCTCTGTCGATTGTTTGCCGGATCATGGCCTAACGCTAAATATCCAACTTAGAGCTTAAATATCGACTCACTGAGAAACATCATGAGGGTCGTCTGAACGAAGGCCTTGTAGACGTTGGTAGCCGTAGATGCGAGACCAGCCATGAGGGCGAGTACGTAGTCTGGCATCCCACAACTCTTGAACAACGGCGTGACGATCATTGCCCCGACACCGGAGACACCGGACGACACTCCGGAGAACAGTCCCATCATGTCGAGGTCCCAACACAGAGGGCTGTTCATCATGAAGAAATTTGACACGGATATATCAAATTCTGGGAGGTTAGAGATGAAGAAAGCCGCGATTAGGAGGATGAGCTTCAGTCTTCTCCAGTGCACAGTCGCAGCGGTGGAAGCTGATTTCTTGGTGAACAGGGCCACCATGGAGCGCACTTGGATCCAGAGCAAAGACAGAATGGAGAGAAACGATGACGTATCGGTCGATGAAGGACATGCGGCCAGAGATTCAGCTGTAGATAGTTCTTTGATTTCTCTAGTTTCGTTTGGCATGAAAATTAATACGTAGAGCAGATTGACAGCAGAAGTCGCAACAATGAATAGTAACGGGGCCAAGAAGCCAAATGCGGTCGCGACCTTCCCAAATACAATGGGACATATGACTCCAGATATGAGCATGGACATCTCTAAGAATGTGATTCGTATCATTCGCTTCTCCGGTGGCGTTCGGTCAGCCACGAAGGCAAAACAACCCATCAGGACGGAGAAGAAGGATCCACAGCAGCCATATAAGGCATCGCGTAAAAAGAACCAGTAGATCGAAGCTTTGGTAGAGATGGCACACGTTACAATGGCACTGCCGATCAGGGTGCCGACAAGTGGTGGCAAGATTGCAAAACGACGTCCAAAAAGATCGCTACCCGCCCCTAAAATAATGGTGACGAAAAAGGCCGGAATTCCGGATACGATGGACTCATAGAGTGCGAACTGCGAGCTCTTGCTCTGAACAAACTCCTGAAATTGATAAGCGGGATCAGATATGTTCGAATGACACGGGTCAAAGGTTGTATTGGTTTGGTAAATCGATATATTTTGGCGAGCGAGTTCATCAAGGGTCTCATTCGTGATCCATTCGAGAATGTATTTTTGAGATATGGTTTGGACAGGATATTTGCCAAAGATATGGAGGATGAGGACAGGCTCCACGAGAAACCATCTCCTCAGTCGAGACAAACAGTTTTCTTTCTGAGAAGTTTGTGAGGTCTGAGATTTGTCGACATCATTTGGTAGCAATGGTTCAGTTTCACAGTTTGGAAGGACCATCTATAACATAAATAAGTTAGCAAGCAAATATGTAAGTAAGTAAGTAAGTAATGCTCAAATATACACATTTCAAAAAGTTTAGATAAATTTGAACTTAATGTGATGCCACGATCAATGGCGGCGATATGTTTGACAGGTGAAAGGTACACTTTAGAAATGATCTGATCAAAAAAAGAGTTTTGACCTGAACTGGTCAAAAAAGTGGTCAAAAAATTTTAATTCATTCTAACAAAACATTTTCAGCGCTCACGCGCGATAAAATTTGCTGACCTTTTTTGGTGTTTCTTCCAAATTTCAGGGGAGGGAGGACAAGTGTATGGTGTGTCCCCCACTCTAAAAGTGTGGGTCTTCTCCCTCTACCCCCCGGGATCGTCGCCCATGGCCACGATAGTTATCACTATTGCCACGCGTTTGCTTTCTGCTACTTATAACTCACGCGTTCAATCGTAAGTCTGAAAATGAAATGTAAATTGTATATCGGCAACTGGCACGTTGATTCTAGAACTAAGAACTATCACTCACTGGACTATCACTCATAAAACTATCACTCATAAGACTATCATTCATAATACTGTAACTGGTACCAACGCTCATAGGCCTTGCACTCAATGGACCATTAATTGCTCATGCGCAGTCTGCAATTAAGCATTCCGTGAATTTTCTTGAAGTACGCAAGTTTTGTTTAAGATAGCAATTAGGCTGTCCAATAGGAAAAATGAACAATTAGCTATTAGGTGCCTGCTAATTGGAGCAGAGACCAGTTCAGCTGATTATTTTTATATTTGCTCGCTAATTGGAAGTTTGCTATTGATTGCTCGCGGCGTATGAGCCATAGTTCCATGAGTGATAGTCCGTATACCGGCACGATATGTTCCCAAAGGTGATAAGTGTTATAGGCTGAGGCGATCGTTAATTTAGTTACTATGGTAGCGAATGTCGTCCCTGCTCTTTAACTTCTGGTACAACATGAATTAACCATTTTACTCGCTTCTCACAAAAACATCGCTGTCCTTGCAATATTCCCCTAAACTTCAAACTTCAAACTACATTACTTCAAAAGCATCGTAATCGTAATCTCTAATTTTCTTAAGCGCCACTGTAATGCTAATCGCAGAGCAGCAGCTTATTCAAGAGCGATGCGTTGTCCAAAGATCAATATTCATTGGTGGTCCGAGTCCGGTTACTTGAGAGACCAGAGAGAGGCAGAACAGCTGTTACGGAGGGTTTCGTTGAGGACGAGATAGCTTGGAAGGCAGAGGATCAGATGGATTAGGGTAGGAATTGCAAAGCATATTGCAAATTACTGCTTGTTTGGAGTAATTTATAGTAAATGATATCCTTCGGTTGTCCATGTCATAACACATGCATACCAGATGCAAATTTGGCCACAATAGTTCAAGAGATGCGATTTGTGGTTGACATCAGTGGATAAGAGCAAAATGTATCACAAAAACGAATCATGAGATATGAGATAGTCTGAACCAATGAGGAAATTTTTCGACACCTTACAAATAACACTATGTTTCATTTGTCGCTGTATAGTTGGCCTGCAATTTTTGAATACCTAACACAAGTCTGAACGTTTAATAATCACACAATTGACCACATTGACTTGAACGCCCATATAAATTGACCTATCTGCAAGGCCATTCATTATAGAGACGTGTATGAGCCTGTGTTAACATTAGTATGAGTCCGCTGCTTTAAACAAATACCAACACAGTTGGTAGCTAGAGAAGTGAGCTACAGCCACCGTTCACTCTTCAGGAAGATATATGTTGCCGCGAATGGGCTTAGTACAAATTAATCCCCGGAACCGCCGCCATCTGCCGCCGCTAAGCCCTCAAGTCGAAACCAGTCTCTATAGCGATTTCGTTCACGTTAATGTTTTGCTTACTGTTTCAATCGCGGTCTCTGCCCGAGTGGTGTCTGTAACTTTACATGACGTCACGGAATCGTTTTCATCGAAAATGGCGTCTGTTCGTAGTCTTCGTACAGGCGAACGTAGCGTTCTCTATACGTTGGTTTCAACGTCTACGGCCAGTCGACTAAGTCGCTAGTCGCTAAGTCAGTCGCTAAGTCATTAAGTCAGTCGGTAGTTCCTTAGCGACTGATTCCGGGGACTAGTACACGTGTATGACGACATGATCTCAGACATATCAGTATGATCTTGCCAGGAGTGGCTTGATGAATCAGACAGCCTTTACTATTCGTACGTGTTCCTCTAGAACAGTGGTTCTCAACCGGTGTGTCGCGACACACTAGTGTGTCGCGCATCGACCGGCAGTGTGTCGCGTAAACCTGGTGTGTCGCTGGTGTGTCGCGATAAAATTGGTGTGTCGCGAATTCTCACAGCCTACGCCCGTCATTTCTACATTACACTTACTTACTTGAAGCTTAGCGGGCGTAGGCTGTGAGAATTCCTAACAATCCATTTATAATATCTATTCTATTATATCGTAATCTAAGGTGGCCATGATGTTTATCTTATACACCATAGACCCCTACACGTTTGCGATGGCGCCGATGTTAACTTTTACCCATTATTGCAACATTTGGAAAGGATAAACTGATCAGTATAAAGCGAACATGTTGCGAATCTTCTACTGGTCATGCGAAATCAAATTTTGGTAGCAATGAGACGGGTTCTAGCACCAACAATAGTGAATACGCAAACAATGACGCTGCCACTGCTAGTTTTAGTAAACCAATCAAGAAAAACATGAGAAAGAAGAAATCTAGAAAGTTATGTACAAGCAATCCTCAAGAACTCAGTTCTGGGCTAAGACATACAAAGGGGAACATTACAATACACTGGAGAGGTGGGCGTCCGGAGGAGGGCAAGGGGGCATTTGCCACCGAATTTTGCAAATATGTTACAAAAATAAAATCTTTTTATTACTATGATTATTATAACAGCCCAACACGATTTTAAATGCAAAAACCTCTTAATTATTTAGGTAAGTCCTTGACAGTTATTTATTTTTAAAGTTGTCACGTGTTCTATGTTCATGAATATGGAAACACGTCACTTTACTCCTACAAAATTTTGTGCCATGTAAAAAATTTTGCCCCCTGTAAAAATTCCTGCGGACGCCCATGCTGGCGAGCAAAGCAATCAAAGAGTTGGTTTCATTTCATAGTTCCTACTTATCTGAGCAAGGTTTTTCTCGGATGATCAACATAAAGAAAAAAAAGGAATAAAGTGGTCAGAAGATCTCTCTCAGCCTGCTTACGTGATGCACTTACAAAAACTGTGGATCCTCCATTTGCAAATAATCCACAGAAAATCCAGGACCAAAATCTCAGTAACTGCATGCTACTAAGTTAACGTAGAAACTGGAAAGGATTCAACATGAACATTTTCATTCTTTAAAATGTTAAAAATTTAAAATGTTAAACTAGTTTAACTTTAACATTTTTAACAATGTTCACATACGATTGCGTGGTGTGTCGCCAAATTTGGTGGCAAGTTTAGGTGTGTCGCGTGCCAAAAAAGGTTGAGAACCACTGCTCTAGAAGCCTTGAAACTAAAAGCCGCCAGCATAATGAGTCGATATTGTTTAGGTCAATATTTAGGACACAATTGGAGGAACTGTGAATTCCGCTTTAAATAGAGCAGCCTATTAGCATGTAGGCCTATGCTAAATTAGGCCTTAATGGATAAACGTGATAAGAATATTGATATTTGAATAGATTACATGTAAATAAAACAGTAATGCACAATCCCTTACAGAGAGTCAAGTGTAGGCTACGCATTATTACAGCGTCTAGAAATAGGCCTAATTATTGCATTCCTTGATCAACACAGGGTACTCACTTTTGCTCATCTGTGGACTTTAGGCTTCAAGTCATTCCTAGCGATGCACACAGACGCTTTAATCATTCTGCTGTACAGAAGAACCAGCTGATCTTAGCGTCATCTGCGGTAGAATCTACCCACAAGGACCAAGTGCCTCTCCTTGTTCTATTTTATTGTCACATCTTAACCAGGCACAAGGCTGACATCGTTTAATGAGATCAGAGGACATTCGGGCTGTGAAAATTCAGTCATGTGACCTGCTTATCGTTGATAGGCCTGTATAGCCTGCGTAATGCTTCACAGGCTAAAATGCAAAGTTTCGGCCTGTTGAGGGCTGAGGACCTCGTAGCCTATAAATTTAGCGAGATCTGAATACAACAGGATTGTTTACATACGCCCATAAAACCTGCGGCGATTGAGGTCATGTGCACCTATTCAAGGTTGATTCAGCCAAATAAGTAAAATGTCAAGTAACCATAGGACAGATCACCTGATTGCATAACGTGAACATATTAATCGTAATCGTAATTGGTGTGCCATTGGTTGCCGCTTTGCTATAATTTCCATTTTCATCACAAGGTAAGCTTGTAGCAGATAAACAAATAGTTGCTGCAGAATTTGAACATCTGTCTATGCGATGCGCCTCTGAAATAGCAATGTTGAAAACCCTGCAAGACAAGAATATTGTCGAGCTAAAGGATACATTTCTTCATCAAGCTTTGCGTGGTACGTTTTTATCCATATTATGTATCAGCGTTTGTGCTTTAAGAAATAAGACTATCGTCTAAATGTCGGGGAGAGTTGCCATAAATGGACCTCCTAAGGGAAACCGAGGTTTACTGAATGAATGCTACCGAATTTCCAAAAGGAAATTATGTCATATGATGGGCTGATTGGTCAGGTATGTTGTTCATAATCAAGGGACAGATAGTTTTCATGCATTTACGAAAAATAACTAAAACAACTTGAGCTCTAATAGGTCCAATCAAGGCAACCTGTTTCCTTAAATAGACCACATGCATGGTGTCCTTGATTGGACCAGTTGCCCTAAATGGGACAAATTATTTTTAAGACGTTTTTTAGAGATAATTTGCAATAAAAAAACACTTTAAACGTTTTAAAACACGTTGTCTAAAAAATGCAATAAAAGGCGTCTGTATATAGCTGTCAAATTCTGTAAAAGTAGTAGAAATCAACTTAATATATGACTAACATAACCACTGCCAGTAAACTAATTAGGTGTACATTGTCAGAATCGCTAGTTAAATATAGACTATGCATAGTTAACTATAGCCTAATTACGACTAAATGATTAGTTAAGTCTTTTAGTAATGCTTAGTTACAACCATTTGAGTCTAACACTTAACAATTAATAGGGCCTACTTAGAGGAATTACACACAGTTTTCACAGAGGAACTCATCATCATCAAGCAGTCCCCGCATTTTCTTTTACTCGTAAACATCTACATATACAACTGAAAGAAATGTTGTTCGACAAAATACAAACCAATGGAACTTATTATTATATAAATAAGCACCTCAAGCACAGTATAACACTGCAAGTGCCGGTGTCCTTAAATGGACCACCCAAATTATCGGTCCAATTCAGGAAACTAAGTGTGGTACATTCCAGGCAACACGAACTACTTCTGCTTACACTGCAGTAGTTCAATCCACGTCAGTCTTAGCCTAAAATCACTTATTGTCGCTCAAACATGAAACCTGGCTATAACTAAAACAAAGTTGATTACATTTTTAAAAGCTGATCTTAAATGTATATCCTCGTTGTCAGGTACGGCTAAAAATAGATCAGAACTACATGAAATAGAGTTTTAACCGCAATTTAATAAATGTTCAGTATTCCATAAAACTGCCTACATCGATACGATCAATATTCAACTGCGCAAGAATACAATAGTTGAAAACGAGGTTAAATGGGTATCTAGGGTGTAAATTGGCTGTGGTCCAATTAAGCCAACGGTCCATTTGGGGCAACTCTCCCCTCATATTTTATAGACGATTTTAGAAACGCAACATTGAATACTGAGGCTGCAACTATCACGTAAATAAATTCACTTTCTTTGATTCTATGCGAATAAAAGTATCATTATTTTGCTTTTGTTGAATATCATTTTTGCCTGGCTAGTCTGGTCTGCGAAATTCATACACTGCCGCTATCATAATGCACAAAGCTATCATCATCAGTGGTCGCTTCGATTATTGTCGAGTGACATTACAATCGATATCAGTAGGCCTAATCCACTGAGGGCTCTGTTCAAAATCCGATGCCTAGATAGAACTGGTTAAAAACAGATTTATAAACAAACGGTTCGCTTTTGTGTCTTGTAGGGCTGATGATGTGGCTTGTGTTTGAACTAATGGATAGCGACCTCGCCAAAATTATTTTCTTCAATGACATCGTACTTACGATTGAACAAGTTGCATCAGGTGTAAAACAAATTCTAGAGGCATTGCGCTTCTGCCACCTTAATGACGTATTGCACTTAAACATAAAGCCATCAAATATACTCGTGAATCAATGGTTAGTAAGATAAAACATTCTGCAGACATATTAATTTCATTGCAAGTAGCTATTCTACCACCTGAATCTGTAAGATTAGCAAAACGCATACTTTTTTTAAATAATACGATAAACGAAGTGTGCATAATGTTGCAGTGAATAAATGCACGCCAGATACAATTCATTTGCATACTTCTTCGTTATAGCATTTCACAAGAACCGCCCAATCATGGCAGCTGTGAAACATTGAGGCACAGGCTTTATCTGTTCCGGATGCAAAATTAATTGTGTAGGCCTATACAATACAACTGATTGCCTTTAAGTTTGATTAAAGTTTTATTCTTGTTTTCAAATATTCATGCATGAAAATTTTAATTTCGAATTTATTTCTTAAGTTATTTTATTCTGTTACCGCATGTAGATATATAATATTTTTCCGGTTTGGGCTAAATTTGTTTTAAAAGCAGAGCCTCTGAAGGTATATCATTTGTTACTAGATACGTCGTGGCTCTGTACACTGCGGATCCATAATGATTGTAACAGCGTAGGGGCCAAATTTACTATAGTGAGGTTGTGAGAAGATAAAAGAAACAAGGTTGATGACCTTCATTAATCATCAGCCTTTTGTAAATCCAATTGGTCCTTTCTATCTGGATTTTTTCTTTTCTATTGACGCTAGACATCTAAATTTTTTAAAAACCAATGCAACAAGTGGTCGCCGTCTTATGCAGGTGCTTTTTAAACCGTTGTCGACAATTGTTAAAGTTTCTAACTCAGAGACTGATAACACATGTTGCTGACCTGTGTTTTCAGACAAAATTCACCGAGGATACATTACAGGAATTCAATAATAAAGACACTCTGGTGAAAGCAGCTTTGACAGAAGAGTTCCTCATAACGCAGTGTGGTAACACAGAAGCTATAGATCAAAATTCATTTACTTTTATGACAAGTGACAACATAATATAGGCATAAATCTACGCAGTACAAGTTGTTAATGTTCTAAGTTTCTTTGCATCTAAAAGAATGGCAGGTAAACGATGTACCAATAAAAGTGTTAACAGGCCTGCAATAATTGGTGAACGATTACAGAACTTTAAATACAAGCTATCGGTTACATGCAGTGACCTCGAAGCGTTTGCTGTGAGATAACATTGCACTAAAACATGGCAGGTAAACGATGTACCAATAAAAGTGTTAACAGGCCTGCAATAATTGGTGAACGATTACAGAACTTTAAATACAAGCTATCGGTTACATGCAGTGACCTCGAAGCGTTTGCTGTGAGATAACATTGCACTAAAACATGAACAAAGAACAGTCTGAAGTAATAAAATTGACAATGGACTAATGATTTGTCCATTCTGTTTAGTGGAATCTACAAACTGGAGGATTTTGGCTTGGGCTCCTACTACACAGGTAAGCATGCTGACTACCCTATGCGTTCTCGCGTCGTAACGCGATGGTACAGGTCTCTGGAAATACTGATGGGTGCCAAAAAGTACGGACCGGAAGTTGACATTTGGAGTACGGGGTTAGTACCGTATGTGGAGCTATATGCACATACGGTGTATTTAGTTATATTAACTTGCGCTTTATTTATATTCTTCTTATAATAATGATACTCATATACTTTCTAGCAACTCATCTTAACGTCGAAGCATTATAACGAATAAACTTTTCATTTATGCTGCATTGCGTTTATTGAGTAGGCCTACATTTGCCCGGCGTAGGCTTATGCAGTCAATTTTGGCAAGTTGATATTCAGCTAATGATACTTATTTTAAACTTTTTTCATTTTCGCTCTTTATATGGCTTTAATTTGCAATTAAGCTAATATGACCTATATATGGAATCAATAGAATACTCCGTAAGAGTCACGTGAAACGAGACTTTAAAAGGACGACATGACAAGAACTGAGACTCTAAAGTCACCTTTATAAGATTTTTAAGGGCGCTGTATAAATGAAGAGATACACGTCTTGACCTTTAATCTCTACTTGGAACCAAACATGACATCACCTGCCTATTGATTTTGTTTTTTACATAGCTCGACCGAGTGAACCGGTTCCCACACTTAGATTTCTGTTAGCGCTGTAAAAATCTCGAGATTACGATAACGATGACGATTGCACGAATAAGGCCAAGTTTATCAATGTTTAAAAAGGAAGCAAAGTTTCACTTCTCTGGCATATGTTTTTCTTAACAGATGTGTTATGGCGGAAATGATCCTGAGAAGCCCATTGTTTCCAGCGGAAAACAGTGTCAAACAGCTTAAACTTCTTGGTGTTTATCCCTCGTATTTCGGGACAGATCTGCCAGGATCAGACATGACGAAGGGACCGAAACAGAAACTTACTCTGTGCGTGAAATTTTTCTTCCATTGAATTTTACAAACTGATTAGAAGTTTTATTAGGTGCTGAATTTCAAACGTAGATATAATCTAATTATTTGAGAATTAATCTGATTTTTAAGATATAACCTACTGATTTAAAAATTAATATAATTATTTAAGAACTAATCTAATTAATTCGTAATTAATCTAATAATTTTAGAATTAATCTAATTATTTCAGAATTAATCTAATTATTTCAGAAGATGACCCGAAATGTAATTTAATTATTTTCAAGTATGAAACTGATGTAACTAGATGGTGTGCAATTAAACCTATATCAATCGTTAAATGCTAACGACGAGTAAAATCTCTCGATAGCCGCAATCTTGGGATAGTAAGTACAGCGCTATAAATTTCTGACTGTACTAACCGTCAGAATAATTTGAGTCCCATATAGTAAGGATAACTTTAATTACCTACAGGAATGATTTGTATTGCTTTCGCAGACTTGCTGAACCGGCTTTCGAGCTCTTAGCTGCAATGCTATCGACAATACCTTCACTCAGAATGTCAGCTGCGGAGGCTCTAACGGGCAAATGGCTTCGAGATGTCGATCCAACTCAAATCATCCCTCCAGAGTAGGCCTATATATTGTTTGCATGTTAATAACTAAACTGACTAAATGTACAAAGATAAAATGGTAAAGTTAACGCACTTGTTAACCTGCCTCCATAGAAACTCCGAACCCCGAGGAGTGCGATTGTTTGCATATTATGCTTCTTCATTTTGCTGCATAGAACTTTAACAACATAACAAGCAGCATGCATAACGGTAACCGTTTTTTACAGTATCAGGTAGAACATTTGTTGGAAACTGCGAGAAACCCTTAAGGGCAGGCTTTCCATTATCACTCCACAGGCTTTCCACCATTACCCCAGGCTTTCCACTGGCACCCCACAGGCTTTCCTCTCTAATTGAAGTCTCACGTCTTCATGAATTCCTACCCTAATCCATCCGATCCTGTGCCTTCCAAGCTCTCTCATCCTCAACGAAACTCGCTGTTAAAATTGCTCTGTCTGTCTGTCTGTCTGTCTGTCTGTCTGTCTGTCTGCCTCTCTCTCTCTCTCTCTCTCTCTCTCTCTCTCTCTCTCTCTCTCTCTCTCTCTCTCTCTCTCTCTCTCTCTCTCTCTCTCTCTCTCTCTCTCTCTCTCTCTCTCTGGTCTCTCTGCCAACCGGACTCAGACTTCCAATGGACATCGATCTTTGGACAACCCCTCTGATGAGAGGCAAAGCTCATGCATAAGCTAATGCTTTTCGCTTAGCTTTAGAATAGCGCTCTAAAAATTTGGAGTTTAGAATTACGATTACGAACTGTGAATGTGACATTACAGAGACAAATAACGAAGATATTGGAAATGTTGACGAACAGCATGATTCGTAATTTGATCGTATGCTTCGTTTTCTTTACAGTTGTCGGTATCTGCTCAATTGGATATGGTACGGCAGGGGTGGGCAAACTACGGCCCGCGGGCCGGATCCGGCCCGCCAACATTTTTTATCCGGCCCCCGCAATTCTCCAGAAAATAAAAAAAAACATTCTGACCGCGAGAAGTTTTCTTCGTTTTACCCATGTGGCGCTGCTCTCTTACTTAATATTCCGGTCTCGTCATTTATAATAACTCTATATGTATTAACTCTATCGATCTGTCCCACTTCCATGCAGAGGTTTATGCACATGATCTGTACGCAGAAGTGAAATTCCTTCAAGTAAAGCTAATGTTGCTTTCAAAGAAGATGTAACTACAAAACTACGGACACTTTCCAACCTTCCAGTTGCAAACTATCACAACATATATTCTGCAGACAAATATAGCCTTTAGTTGTCAATTTGAAAGAAGAGTTCTTCAGACGATTTGCGGATTTTAAATCGAGTCTGAATTTGCTTGGCTTAGGCCTAGGCCTACTATAGGGCCTATCGTTCAAATCTGACACTGACAATTAGCTCCTACGAAACTTCAGCTGGAGTTAACCGACCCACAAAGTGACAATGTTCTCAAAGAGCAGCTCAAAGGATCAGCCCTGATGACATTCTTTTCTTCACTCAAAAAGGAAAAATTCTCAAATCAGCAAACTTTTGCTTTAGAAATGTTTGTGTTATTCGCATCCACTTTTATCTGTCAACAAAGATTTTCAACTATGAAGATAAACAAATCCAAGTACAGGCCTTAGTTAACTGATCTAAACTTGAAGTCAAGCTGCGAACTGCAACCAGTGCAAGCACTCCGGATTATGAAAAACTTTTTCATTCATGCTCACAGTTGCATACATCTATAGTAACAGTCAAAGTATATTTAATATATTATACATGAGTAAACTTCCTTTCGTGTTATTCGTTGTTAACAGTTAAAAATTTGTTACCCGGCCCTCCGAAATTTTTTGGCGTTTAATGTGGCCCAATGTGCAAAATGTTTGCCAACCCCTGTGGTACGGAGTATAATAAATTCATAAATCGTGCTCACCCTTGCGTTTAGTTGATGATATTGACCACTTAATGTACTAATGTAGTGTGGCATAGGCAACTGCATTATTCACATTAATAAGTTCTTTCATTCGTTATAGGCCTATACTTCTAAAAATTGTAACCTCGATTGTCTATCGCACGACACAAAACAATTATTATAACATCTATTGAGGTTACACTATGCATCTTGATAAGTCAGAGCATGCATGTAAATAATTATTTAAACAATACCAATTCTCAATGTTGATGGTCTGATGCATATAATAATATATGTGTTAATTCATGAGACTTTTGTGTGCTTCGTTTCACTTATATTATTTTATTAAAGTAATTCAAACATTTTGAACGCGGGAATTATTCGAAAAACGTCACTCTAAAAATATTTGTTACTTTTTGTAAATTAAGTTCAACAGTTCAACGCCAATAGGGCCTACACGCAGCTACACAAATCACAGGAGAAATCAAATGCTTGTTGATAGATACACTGCACAAAACGATGTCCTTTCATAAATTTATAGGAAAGAAAACGGGTAATTCTTCACCAGGGAACAAAAGGACCTTGAACGTCGCTGTGCAAGTAGGCTAGGCCTATAATTATAGTGACGATGTATCTCGTCCTATCTACCTCATCTTAAAATCAAGTTTGAGTTTCTGTCCAAACAGTAAGTTCGATTTGATTTTTACTGTTTTACAAAGTTCCGAGTTGCTGATCATTATGCTGTGTCTTAGTGGGAAGGGCAGGGTACTCAGTTGGGTAAAGCGACTGGTCTCTAACGCGAACAATACGGGTTCGAGCCTGAACTGAAGCGATTACTGTGTAGGGACCTAGAGCAAGTCACTCAGCGCCATCGATGTTCTTTCGTATCTAGTCGTGTTTGCACTTCTGAAAATTTTAAGGAGGGCAATATCAAATGCAGCTCTATTTCATGGTATTGTATTGTATTGCATGCTATTGTATTGTATGGTATTGTTTTGCACTGTATTGTAGCACAGCAGCAATAGAAGTCTGAGTTCATCGAATTAAATAATTCAAATAGTTCCAAAAGTTCAAAGTATTTACAAATGACTGTACAGACCCTCAATGTTCGTACGAAGGAACCATACCTGGACTCCTGGAGTAAGAGCTGTTGGAGCCCCTAGGCTCAAAGTAAGTGTGAGGCCCTTACCTCCTCCACAAAGACGTATGGGTTTGTGAAATTAGTAAGTTTCCAGATGGGATCCCTGCCTCCAACGTTCTTACGTGCGCTTGTTAGTCTAAGCTTCCTGGAGACCACTTTGATAACGATTTATGTGTTGGATACTAATTATTACTCAATCCACGTTTACTATCTAGTTGTAGAGTACAGTTTTGTTCCTAGCAATTAATCGAATTTAGAGAACTGCAAACATTTAGACGCCGTCGGTTGGTGGCCTTTGAAGTTGTGGGTACCATAAGTAGCTGCCTAGTTTGCCTTTTTGGTAATCCAGGACAGCGCAGATATCATATAGGCCATGATAGTCCTCTATAGATGTACACACGTGGCAGCGCTCCCCATGCCACGCAAATGGTAATTAAGATCAAAGCCCATATCCGCCTCCTGCTAAATTACGGTATATACAAAAATTTGAACATATCTTGTGTAGGAGCCAAGGACTTAAGAAAACTGTCACATGACTGACTAGAGACTTTGACTTTGCAAACGTCTAAGTAACCTTTAAAACCGATAAACTACCTTATAAAAGTCTGCATAAAACCCTAATTGCTGTTCAAAATGCCCTCTTTCTTTAACATGTTCTCTCGCACTCCACGTTTGGTTTTCGGTCTTCTAGTGCCCCCCTCACAAAACCTTGTGATGACCTTGGCGCCATCACTTTAAAACACCTGTATGATATTATAGTTATTCTTCGTGGTTTGGTGCCTAATATATAGAGCCCACCCTATATACCAACATGCATACAGCGTTACAACTCAGTGTAAAACTCGTACGTTAACTGACTGATGCATTGATAGCCTATTTTTATGTTTACGAGTGTACATAATATGGTACTTAAACGAACGTACGTACACTCAGAAACCATTCCATCTTCTGGTACATCCTTACCTTGCACGTAATAATCCTTATCGCGCATTTTTAAGTTCTTAGACCGTGCTTTTTATGCGAACGCAATACTTCTCACTTCATGCGCTCCCAATCCTCAAGAACTAGCGTTCACTTGGGGGAGATAGGGAGGCAGAGAGCAATAGAGAGAGAGCAAAGGGGGGAGAGAGAGAGCGAGAGAGAGAGAGAGAGAGAGAGAGAGAGAGAGAGAGAGAGAGAGAGAGAGAGAGAGAGAGAGAGAGAGAGAGAGAAAGCAAGTGGATGCTTGCACGCCCTTGAATCTGCAGCAGCAGCAACAGCAGCAGCTTTAGAAGCAGCAGCATCGGCTGCGATTGGTTGAAGCGTGTGACGTAAGCGCGCCGTTCTCTTGCTTCTCTGCATCTCCGAACCACCGTGGTGAAGTCGGCATCGAGAGGCAAAGCAGGAGGCGGAGGCAGCGGCTGCTGAGGAAGCCCCTTCGGATCGAACAGTCGGCGGCCAAGCGGTTCATGGTACCCGATCAGTCGGTCGGTTGATGTACAACGTGTGTCCAATGGACTGAGTTCGGTCGGGTTCAGTTTTCGATGCATCACACCGTTCCAAATGAGACGCTTTCTGCAGACGACTTTCCTTCTCCTCACAGGTCAGTCAACCCATCCACTTTTCCCTTTCACCTACTCCGTTTACTCGGCCTACTTGAAGTTTACAGTTTAATTAATTATTAAAGGCCAACATGTCTGCACCCTCCGACGTAATTATAGGCCTAAAGTCCTGCAGATTAACTGGCATGTGAACGCGTCTCCTGGCGACAAGTTGATGATGGCGATACTCGCTCAGTGCAACTTACGATGTCGTAAATAAAGGAAGAATCCAAGCTCGATGTTTGGGGCAGACTACCTACTGCACAGGTATAGCGCAAACTCTGTGCCCGCAACCTTCGCGCCTGGCATGAAGGACGGAAATGTTGCATCGAGTCTGGTAAGGGCCATTAAAATGCTTGAAAGTTTATGCCATGGTCAGAGACGTTTGAGGCTTAAACTTTGCTCGATGGCATTGCCCATGTTCCTTCTACCCGGTGCGAGATAACTGTTCCGCAGCTGAGGCAGCTGGTGTAGGATTACAGCGTCTGAGTGCCTATGAACACGCAGCTGTGGTTGACTGGTGTAGGCAGTCGATGTATAGCTAGTCTTCTGGAAGTGATTGGGGCCAGGTAGGGATTGGTGAGTTGCATGATCGGCCAGATTTAGTTATCAGCGAGGCTAGAAGTCTGTATGCAGCAAGGAAATGCTAGGAACACCGCGATAAGCTGCGTATAATATACGTTTATACATATTATGTTTATAACCATATGCACACACATATATATATATACATACATGGCGTGCAAAACAATTCACATAAACAACATACACATGTTGTATATGTATGACGTATATACAGTATGCAGATCATACGTATGATAGTTAGCAACGATTCAAAATAAACGGCTTTTCTCATTTTAATCGTACAGCTTATGTTTGACCTCTGCAGTGAACTTCTCCAGCCGGCACCGTTTGCCTCTTCTGAAACCTTTAACATCCAAACCAAATCTTTTGAAAATCAATAGATTGATTACTGTTGTCAGTAACGAGTAAACGAACAACCATCGAGTTCTTCGCTTAATTAAATAAACAAGTAAGTAAATCGAGGTATCTAAGTGGCGAGCGGTGTGAGTCAAAAACAGGGACTACAGCTGGGCAGTTCTGGGGAAAAAACAGTCTCAAGATCAACTGAATATATGCAGCAACTGAGACTAAGATGAGGCAGAAGGAAGGGTGTAGTGATATTCCCGGATAATACAACACCTACTTTTAAAAGTAAAGTCTTGCACGTTCAAACGCTATTAAGTAAGCCTAATGTAGATAGGGCCAGTTATGAGTTTTAAAACGAGCGACAAATCGATTGATGCATTTACTTGGCTTACTTTGACGTACATGTAGGCCTACTTTACTTGTTGATGGCAGAGGGGAGTAATGCGGACTATAGAAACTCATAAAAGTTAAGTTGAAAGAAACCAGACTCAGACTGAGCAAACGTAAAGATCTAGGTACGCCAAACTACCAGACTTTGTTAATAGCAGAGATAGACAGACAGACAGACAGACAGACAGACAGACAGACAGACAGACAGACAGACAGACAGACAGACAGACAGACAGACAGACAGACAGACAGACAGACATAGGCAGAGAGAGAGACAGACACAGCGAGACACAGCGATACAGAGAGAGACAGAGAGAAGGGAGAGAAAGGGAGAGAGAAGTGGGATGAATTGCCCGACAGAAAAGAGACTAATACACGGACACAATAGCATTGCCAGTATACAATGGCATACAATGCTATGCATCTGAGTTGGTGTAGTCATCATTAGCACATGTGTCTTGTTGTGACTGAATGTAATAATACCCGGCATATAAAATTTCTTCACAGTGAAGAAGTATCGTGGAGAAATGGTGGTGTCCGAGAGCACATGACTAGTGGTAGTGTTGGTGGTGGCTGTGGGGTTGGGGGAGGTTAGAGGTTGAGTGAGATTGGTGGTGGAGATGTGGGTGGTGATTGTATAAGATGGGTGGTGGTCGTAGGGAGGGTTGGTGTTTTGCTCGTCTTGGTAGAACCAAAATAACAGTGTGCGACCGTACGTACGGAACGTACGACTTTTTTCTATAACGTACGTTATTATGCCGTACGTTGGCGTTAGTTAACATCAGTTATGACGAAAATAAAGTACATGACATTATGCACAACAAAAGTCAACAAATTCCAACATAACTAGCCTACTAGTAGGCCCTACATAGCTCTAGTTCTACGCTCTAGCTAGGCCAACTATAGCTAGCCTGTCATTGTCAGCCAGTCACATAGTCAAGAAATAATAAATTTATTCATTCGTGTTCATCACTCATCTGTTCAGTATCGGACTCTGTGTCACTGCAATTACATTTTTAACGTAGGCCTACGCGTAGGTTATTCTTTTCGATAACGTACGTACGGTACGCGTACGTTATTCCGGTAAGTAACGTACGTACGGTACGCGTACGTTATTCCGGTAAGTAACGTACGGTCGCACTTAGCAAAATAAGGGTTGAAACCGATCGAACTGCGCTGCATGTGTGAGCAATCCAAATCCAATGTTATCATCTGCACTATATTTCTATTGAATCCGTCTGCTGCTTTGAAGTATATTATTTTAGTATGGCATCCATGGCTTGCCTTAGCCCACGGGCGTCTATCCCCCTATGTCATTGGAGTAACTTCCCCTTCCCCCTCTTCTTCCCCCTCCCCGTTCCGTTCCCTCCCACCATAAAATGGTGGCACACACACTGACAGATCCCCACCCCTATTTGCTGCAAGGTTTCCATGGTGTAGACGCCCCTACCTTAGCCTACTTGTTTCTGTACTCAATGACCTTTCCTTGTAGGGCACATGAAACAGGCATATATACCAACGTAAACAATGCAGTTAATAATAGCTTGATTATCTATGACGTTCATTCTTTCTAAATATAACCCGTCTATTTATTTCTTACCTAAACTATTTTTGCAGATTAGCCGGTGGCACTTACTTTACTCTTTTCTTGTTCTGCACATAATTTCTAAAACTCGTATTTCCCATTTTACTTCGGAATGCTTTTTTGGTCTGAGTTACTAAATTAATTACAATGTCATGAGTTTATTTATGGTTTATTATAAAAGCCTTGATAGTAGCCTGTTTTTGGTGTAATTACTGTTGCAGCCCTGACACTGGTGGAGATAGTTGCACGAGATGACCCCGAGAGCTTCCGCCGACTGGACAGAGCAGCTGACCAGCTCAGGAGAACGACATCTGAGAAGTCTTTCCTGGACAGGTTTAAATCATGTCTATGTAAATTTTACATATAGAATTAAAATGAGAGAAACATAAGTTTCTTCATAGACTATTATACAACATCAATAAATCAGTGAGATAAGTAAATGATCTCTTTTACTTCCATGTAATAGATCAATTAAGATTTTAGCATCAGCATTGTGTTAACTGCGTTATATTGGCCTATTGTTTGTACAACTACAGAAAAAGGTACTTTGAGAAAACTACGATGTACTGCAACAGCTGCAGCAATAGTAATTTTTTCTAGCCTAAATTCATGCAAAGAATTTATTTTTCAGGTTGTTAAATTGTTTACTTTCCTTCTTTGTATTTCTTTATTTTCTGCAACCGAATGTGGCGAAATATAAGTTTATTAAATACTACGTTGCATGTTGCGTGCAAAGTACTAATTTTGGTGACTTTGCTTCAATGATTTTTATCGTTTTAGTGGCACAACACTTATCACACTCTCCGCGTAGGCTACTTCATGTTAATCGTTGAGCATAAGAACGAAATCAAAATTTGGGCCGAATTGGACTAAATAGACTATAGTGCCTACAAGAGCAGTAAGAGACTAAGAGTTGATGCGGATTTGCAATTGGTGGCCCTTAGCGGCATTTCCATCTGAAGAGTTGCAGTGCCGGCCAGTGAGACCTCGTTAAAATCCATTGGATCATTGCTCTAAAGGCCTGAAGTTAGGTCAATGATAAGCTGAACGCCTACTCCAAACTAATCGCTACAAAACGGAGGGATTGCAAAAGATATCCCAGCTCTTACATAACACATGATAAATTCATACACGCGCATGCATTTTTCATCAAGACGTCTGGTCGAAATGTAGGCTAACACAGCACATTTGCATCCGCTATACTATAGGTTCTATCTACAATACTCGTGAGATATACAATCAGAGACCGTGGCAAGGCAATTTAGCAACGAGTGTGAGCGCCTGGCTACCATTTATAGCCGCACTTGTACAGGGCACAGGTCTTCAGGCTTCACTCATAGCATGCTCGACTGTAGTGTGTATACGCGTGACCAAGGACCTACGCAGATCGTTTAGTCGGGTTATCGGCGTCTGTTCAGTGTTTTGGCTCAGCGCCATCGTCTATGCGTCGAGAAAAGTCGTTTGCAGTCAAAGGAAAGTCTTATCTTCGCTTTATACAAATGACCTTCAATGACCTATCGACCTAAGCATTTGACCGCGCTTAAATGTCACGGGACCAATCATCATATCGTCAACCTCTCTCTCTCTCAATGTCTTACAAAATGTTATAGTATACACACCGTTTATAGGGATATAAAACGAATAAGCTTAATAGCAATGAGGACTACATGGCGTCATTTCCGAAACCTATTCCCGTTAATTGACAGTCGATTACACACGCAGAGGCGTCTATCCCCCCTAAGTCACTGGAGCATTTGGAGCAACTTCCAATCCCCCTTTTCTTCCCACTTCCCCTGCCTTCCATCCCCCCCCATTTCTTGGATGGAGCATTTGCTCCAGGATTTTTTTTTACGGTGTACACGCCCCTGTACACACGGAATAATTATAAGAACTCATAATTAAAGTTTATTAGGTTAGTAGGGCCTAACAATGGCTGTCTTGAGTATGTCACGAAACACAGCGCTTCAACAATATCTTCTGTTTCCGCAACTCCAGTTCTGATTCTGACATCTTCAGTAACGTCCATTTGCTCTTGCTAAAGAGAGACAGACAGAAACAAGCAAAGAGGCAACGCAAGAAAGAATGAAATAGTTGCATACCATAAATATTATACAGTGCACTTGTTCATCGGAAGCTTTGACTCCTTATCTCTATCCCGAGCCTCAGTAGAACTGGGTTCCTGGGCTTTCCTTGTTAATGGCCCCAGGATTTGGAATCCGCTGCCTGTTTCTATCCACTCTGCAATCTCCCTGGAGTGATTCAGGTCTGATACCTAATATTTTTCCAACTGTTCATCTTTCCCAGTCTGTCATGCCAGTCTTTGATGTCTCGTTCGATGGTCTTGACTGGGGCTATTAACAACCGAACTTTATAATGCGCTATTGCTTACAGAAACCACTGATTGACGCCTTTGTTTATATTACGATAACAGCGCTACACAAGTCATTGGATTAGTAGATGTTATCAGACATTATACTCGCTTTTTAAAGATTTCAACAGTGCTACGTTAATATACACGTGCAGACAAATTAACAAAATAAACATACATACATACATTCATACATTCAAACAAATACAAACATACATACATACGTGCCTCCTTACCTAAATACATACTTACTTACATACATACAACCGCACATACATACGCGCATACATACATGTTTATCTGCTTATTTACATATATACACCAATATGCAAATACTATATACATACGTGCTTACATGCATATATATACACACATTCATAACTGCATGCATACTTACATTTATTCAAAAATGCATACATACACGCATACGTGAATACCTACATAGCTGCATACATACATACATACATACATACATACATACATACATACATACATACATACATACATACATACATACATACATACATACATACATACATACATACATGCATGGGTCTGCACAGGCAAACACTCAATCAGAATAGCGACTGAATTTGCGTCGAAGTGAAACAACCCACGGCCTATACCAGGCCGTGGTAATAATTTTTCTCTGGTAGTCTTCTGCTGACGTCAAGTGAATCTCTTGCGATAGTAGACCAAGGGCCAACTGTGTTCTTGTTCGTTTAGACTGAAGGAGAGGCCACCTGACGTTGAATCAAGAGACGAAGATTACAACATAAGATCTGCTCAAGGCACATTCCAACCTGTAGAAGACGAAACTAGACAACTAGTCATAGATAAGGTCAGTAATGGTGCTATATAAACTGAGCAGACAATGATCTGAAGGAGAGTTCTATGACTGCAGCGAGGCTTTATCGCTGTCCCATTCTCTGGCCATTAGGTTTATGCACACTAAAGCCTTGAGGAATTGCAGACAAAACCAGGCAGCCACAACCGCCTTCGTATTTTTACGCTTCCTTCAGCCTATTGGAATGCAATATATATATATATATATGTATATATATATATATATATTTGTGTGTGTGTGTGTGTGTGTGTGTATATGCCATTTGGCCTTCCTCTTACTATCAAGTATATAAGATATTGCGTTAACTCTTTTGTAAGCCTCAGAATGATGCCACGCAAATAGCGACTGTCTTAGCCAATGCCTGAAGTAGTTAAAATTTTGGCTCATTTCCGACATTTTCTGCATCAGTTTATAGTTGTTTGTCTATGTATATACTTTTATGCATACATAGGATAATACATGCATATGCAATTATGCGTGTGGGTTTATATAGGCCTACATGCAGTTTATATACAAGTGAGCTCATCGTAACTGTTATATAAGCTGTTCGACAGCCCATAGATCTGTTTATGAACCTTGTTATTAGTTTCTATTTATGAAGCAGACAGAAATCTTTCGACCTATTAATATGGCGAATCGACATCATTCTGTAAGACTGAAATATGTTGTCTGGATACTGTATTTCTCAGTCTGTTGTGCACAGATATATGCTAGCATTGAAAAGTAGTTATAAGGCATGCATTGGAGAAGTTGGCCGATCATCTGCCATTCAGTCGAACGCGGTAACCCACATACCTCGATTCCCCTGATCAAACCAAGTGCATTCTGCTTGGCTGTATACGCGGGCATCTCTCTATCAACGCCTCTCTAGCCTACCTGCGTTGGCAGAGAACAGCGTTCTGGCAGAGAGCGCTCGTTAACGCCCTACCACGCGCGGACGGATGCGCTTATACGGCGGTAAATCATCTCAGCACAGAGATCGATTGGCAGAATTTCTCAGCCAGTACAGGCCTCAGCTATGCACAAAAAGATTTCCTCACCTCCACTGCGGAATGAGCGATTATCCTGTTCAACAGGAATCCACTTATCGCAACATCTCATGACATTTAAATCATCCTGTAAGACTGTAAAACACAAATGGCTAAATGGAACGTTGTGCTCCAACGATACGAAGTTACTACTGTTTAAGCCCAACCTTTCTGTGCTAAGAATTCTGTAATCATAAACGAAATAGGGGGCCTAGCACTCTTGAGATTTCTACAGCACCCAAAGACAGCTGCTATAGTAGGCCTATACCGGTCAATGGAAAGTAACGGATGAGCGCTACAGATAATGACTTCAAGTAAACCGAATAACAGACTCGCAATCTTAGGCTACTTGATAAGCGTAAAACTTTTGACATTACAGACTTAACCATAAACTCGCAACCAGCAAGCGGTATCATAGTTTCAAACTTCAGCGACGCAGAACTAAATTAACCCACAAATATATACCCCGGATCCCACTGTTTTTGGTACAATAACCCCACTTGATCATATTTTATGGTGCTTAAACGTATACAGTGCCTGTTGAGTTTAGTAGGAGTTTGACAGTCTGCAGTTACTTTATAGATTTTTTATAAACAACAACTATTATGCGAATGGAGAAAGGATGGGAAGAAATTGGTACAACCCGCATTCCGAGTCTAAGTGACACACTTAACTGGCTCCACTTAAGTAGCCATGCTCTGATCCAGTCTCCTCTCTACTAAATTTTGTGCTGGCTTCCACCTGGTGGTATCGAGTCAGCCGATCAAGTTGGTCGAAACTCGGCCAAGTCCAGTTGGTCGAAAAATCTTCGACTTGATCGACTTGCAACTCGAATCGATCAAATTGACTCGACTATGAAATATTTTACTTACTATTTTTGCGGCTACGTCACACAATGACCCACATGATGTAATGACGTAATTTTGTGTAAACTTCAACTACCGTATAATTATTAACCTCATTTGAGTTCAGTGCAATTATGATTCTTTTTCTGCTTTCGTATAGTGAAAGCTATAGAGATACTTTTTTCAGTCTTTCGGTGAAATTGGCGCGAGAGATTAAGATGCATTAAACTACAGACTACTAAAGTAGGCCTAACTAACTTCAGTAATCTTGAGGATTTTGAGATTTATTTAACTATGAAGTAGACACTGGATGTCCTCTGCTGCCGTCTTATTTGGTAAGGTGGTAGCCTACTAATTTCTGTATCGTGCTGTAGGAGATTCCTCTGTGACCTAGCTGGAGTCGACGGCGACAGAGTGGCTTAATAGGCCGACTTACATGAGTATAACAGGGCCTAAAATCGCGTGTCCTCTGACACGAGGTGTGCCGTTAACATTGTCCAGTGTGCAGTTGACTTGTCTGGAGTGTCCAGGGTGTAGCATGAATTTTTGAGAGATTAGCTCAAGTCAACCACACACGATATCTTTATAATACCTGAAATTTTACTTACCAGTTTAATTACAGATGAACGGATTTGAGGAAGAGTGTGCAATTGAAATTCGTGAGTAATATAGGTGCTGGAATATAAGAAGGCAACAGTCGTCAGGAATTTTTGCTAAGAGCCTACAGTCCAAGTCGACTAAAGTCGACCAAGACGATCGTTTTTTTGCCAGGTCGATCGAGTTGTCGAGAGGTCGACAAAGTTGATCGAGTCGATCGTCGGCCGACCCAAGTCGATTGTAGTAGGCCTACTCGACTCGATCGACCACGGGTTATACCAGGTGCATAGGTGAGGGCTTTTTGTGAAGAGAATATTCAGCATAGTATTGTTGGCCTAATAACTGTCGTTCGTTGTTATGTCCAGGTAAAGGAAAAGCCAATCGATTACTTTCAATTTAGTCAAGTCTTTGATCAACGTCTCAAGAATCCACGGCCTGTGACGGAGAATAGACGCCTCAATGACTTAACAGCAAGTCGACAGCCTGCAGAGGACACAGAGCGTACATCTGATAAGATAAAAGAACAAACTCAAGACACCGACAATCATCCAAGAAGACTTCGCAAACTCAGTGGTAACTGACTGGAAAATATAATCGCATTGATTTTCTCCAAGGACGAACCAGTGCATATGCTTTTAATTTAGGCTTAAACATGTGGCATGGCTGTGGGGAGAATCGTACTTCAAGCAAAGCTTTTCAGTTTTCATGGTCATTCCAAGCTGTTGCAAAACCTCGTGACTTGCCACTTAATATTCCTAACTCTTCGTATTATACGATGTCCACTAAAACCAAAAGGCTGTTATTAGCAGCCTTAAATAATTATGTCCTTGCAGTTGTCCTCTCCATTAGACTTAATAGGCTAATGCTGCAGCAGATCTACTTACTGCGTGACACTAGCAGTGCCACCAATAAGATTGTAGATGAAGTCTCCATCATGTTACACTTCCTATCATAAGATTTTTACTGAATAGATTAACAGTTAACTGTCTATAACTCTATAATATATTGGATATAACCCGCATCCTTAGAGATTCTATGCTATTTCAAAGTAGGTCTAATGTAATCGAAATGTACTAGCAAAATATATCTGCCGTATATTATCAGGTAAGTATAAATGGATATGTGCCATGACTTGAACTTTCTTTACCGTTTGCTCAATTCTTCAACAGAAGTCCATGGCTCTGCGCCTGATGCCGATAACGACGCAAGAGAAACACAGATCGAAGATGAAAGCTTTCATTCCACACTAGATCAGTTGTATTTTTCGATGCAAGAAAAGCCATCTTCTCAAGTTCTTCCACTTAAGGCAAAAAGGTAGGCTATGTCAATTTATGTCTCAACTCCAATTTCACGGGGTTGTTGGTTTGAATCCCACTTACTTACTTCACATACCATTCATAGTAGTCTCATTTGTGCCTTCAGGCATTTACTTTAACTTCTTTACATGCTGAACGTGGAACTGTTTATCATGACGCTGGAACCATATGCCAGATCACTCGACTGCATCGCCTTTGTCTTCGAAGAAATAACAGACAAGTATACAGCCAACTCAGCAATTTTCAGCCGTCGATGACTACTTAAAGTATCCAGCCATTACTACTACCGAAAAGAGTCGCAAACGCTATTAACATATACTACGAAGTCATTAAATTAGACTAGGCTACTGTTTATGATGTGTGTGTTTTACGACTCCGGTTAAGACTAATAATTATTTCTGAAGCTAGGCTCAACAGTCCCAGAATAGTTATTATGGGACTGGTCTATAAAGAAATAGCTAAAATGATTCGTTAGACTATTCGGGATAGTTTATACACCAGAGGCTGGAATGGTCGTGTTTTATTGACAGGAACAGGCTATTTTAAATTGGTATTTGTTCTTAGTTCTACACGTGAGCTTCAATCGGAAACTTCCGGTAACAGTGGAGTTGACGACGACCACCCACAAGAAAAGGTAATATAAGTTTTGAAAAGCTTAAATTAATCTAAATTTTTTAACTTTTTCAATTTAAGCATGTTGATATGGAATAATAATGATTACATGAAAAGTATGCACCGCATTGAACCTCTCTCTTATAGAAACTGTCAAGGTAACTTAACAGAATCTATAAGCAATATATTCTTATAAATTCCAAACAAAACTAGCATTTTTAATATTTTAGTGTCCTATCATCGTACGAAAATTCGCAGCATATGTTGTGTTTTGCTTAGAATCCTGCGTAACACGAGAGGTTAAGCAAATTGTTATTGGACATGAAACCCCTTAAGCCCTAAATTCTCTTGGTTACTCTGACCGCAGCCAAAGATTATCAAGAACCTAATATTCTACAAAGTCATTGAGTTTTTAACACTAAACGCTTTGTTACGTCAGTGTTCAGATGGATCTACTTCCACTTTCATGAGGTCAATCGGTTTCCGGCGACCGACTGACTATACTAGCCAACACCAACAGAACCGATTCTAACAAACTGAAATTTCTAAACATGTTCAGACAGATACCGATTGCTACCGATCGTTCCGGCTGAGATTGTGGCTACCGTACACTCAAAAAAATCCGATCGATACGGGCCTAAATCAGTCATTTTTTCGATCCATTCCAATATCGTTTGTTTAATCATAATGTGTTCTACATTGAATATGATAAACTGTTTTAGCCAATCTGCAGCGCATGTGGAAGGAAACTAATGGGAGTGCTGCAACGACCGGATGACGAAAAGGATGACGACGATGAAGGTTTCTTCGATTACCTCGTAGCATCCGAATCACACCCAGACGAACACCACTTCAAAGAATTCGTTGATGACAGTGACAGTTTCTACGGCCCCGTAACAACAACCAGTGACACCTCAAAGCAGAAAGACACGGATGGAGACGGAATCCCGGATGACACTGATGACGATGACGATAACGACGGAATTCCTGACTACATAGATGACGATGACGATGGAGATGGCATTCTGGACTTCCTGGAGGAGAGCGACAAAGACACGGACGGTGACGGGATATTCGACTACCTGGACGACGATGACGATAACGACGGTATTCCCGATGAACTAGATGAAGACTGGGAAGGGTACGGGAAGTTGCCTGGCGATGAAGAACTTGACAGAGATACTGATGGTGATGGAATTTTCGATAATTTAGACGACGATGACGATAATGACGGAATTCCTGACGACCAGGATGATGACGATGATGGCGATGGAATTCCAGATGCGGCCGATCACGATTTCGTCAAGTCTTCTCATAAGCAAATCAGAAAAACGAAAAGTACAACAGAAAAAGATTCGGATGGCGACGGAATTCCAGATTCCATAGATGATGATGACGATAATGACGGCATTCCAGATTACCTGGACGAAGATGACGATGGTGATGGCGTCCTTGATTTCTTGGAAGATTCAGATGACGTCGTATTCGCTAGTTATTTCGAGAGCAGCGAGACATCCGAACAGAGTAAGGATGAGAGAGAAGAACATTCTGATGGAGATTTTCATGATCACGAAGGTAAAAAGGACGAAGATGACGATAACTTTCGAGACAGCGATGGCGACGGAATTGTAGATTCAATAGATGAAGATGACGATAATGATGGCATACCAGATTACCTAGATGACGATGACGATGGGGACGGAATTCTGGATTTTCTGGAAGAAAAAGATTCCGATGGAGATGGAATTTTAGATCATCTGGATGACGATGACGATAATGATGGAATTCCAGACAACGAAGACAGTGATGACGATGGAGATGGAATTCCCGACGTACAAGATGAAGATCACTTTAGTGCAGTCACAAGAAAGAAGACAGGTCCAGAAAAAGATACCGATGGAGATGGTGTTCCAGATTCAATAGATGAAGATGATGATAACGATGGCATACCAGATTACTTAGATGACGATGACGATGGAGATGGAATTCTGGATTTTCTTGAAGAAAAAGATTCCGATGGAGATGGAATTTTAGATCACGTAGATAATGATGATGACAACGATGGAATACCCGACAGTGAAGATAACGATGACGATGGAGACGGCATACCTGATGTGGAAGATGAAGATCACATTAACGCAGCAGCAACGCAGAAGGAAGAATCAGAAAAAGATACAGATGGAGATGGTGTTCCAGATTCAATAGATGAAGATGATGATAACGATGGCATACCAGATTACTTAGATGAAGATGACGATGGAGACGGAATCCTGGATTTTCTTGAAGAAGGGGGAAAAGATGACGATATATTTAATGATTACTTTCGTGAAGACGTTTCTGTCGGTCGGCAACCGGTAGATAGCGATTCAAAACACGATGTATATGTTGTACTGGAAGAAGCAACGGAAAAGGATTCTGATGGCGATGGACTTCCAGATCACAGCGACGACGGTGACGATGGAAATGGAATTCCTGATGATGCTGAAGAAACTAACGACGATACTCAAAGGATTGAATTGGACAAGGATACAGATGGAGATGGAATTCCCGATTCTGTAGATGAAGACGATGACAATGATGGAATACCTGACTATTTGGATGAAGATGATGATGGTGATGGCATTCTAGATTTTCTGGAAGAAAGAGACACTGATGGAGACGGAATTTTAGATCATTTAGACGATGATGACGATAATGATGGAATTCCAGATAGTGAAGATAATGATGACGACGGCGATGGAATTCCTGATAAAGATGATGAAGACCACGTTGAGCCAGTGACTGTGAAAGATGACTCATCAGAGAAAGATACCGATGGAGATGGTATTCCAGATTCCGTTGACGAAGATGATGACAACGATGGTATTCCTGACTACTTGGATGAAGATGACGATGGTGACGGAATTTTGGATTTCCTTGAAGAAAGAGACACTGACGGAGATGGTATTTTGGATCATCTAGATGACGATGATGACAACGATGGAATACCAGACAATGAAGATAACGATGACGATGGAGATGGCATTCCCGATGTAGAAGATGAAGATCATGTTAGTGCAGTCAGAATACAGAAAGAAGAATCAGAAAAGGATACAGATGGAGACGGTATTCCAGATTCAATAGATGAAGATGATGATAACGATGGCATACCAGATTACTTGGATGACGATGACGATGGAGACGGAATTCTGGATTTTCTGGAAGAAAAAGATTCCGATGGAGATGGAATTTTAGATCATCTGGATGATGATGATGACAACGATGGAATTCCAGACAACGAAGATAATGATGACGATGGAGATGGCATTCCCGACGTAATGGACGAAGATCATATTAGTGCAGTAGCAACGCCGAAGGAAGAATCAGAAAAGGATACAGATGGAGATGGTGTTCCAGATTCAATAGATGAAGACGATGATAATGATGGCATACCAGACTACCTAGATGATGATGACGATGGAGATGGAATTCTGGATTTTCTGGAAGAAAAAGATTCCGATGGAGATGGAATTTTAGATCACCTAGATAATGATGATGACAACGATGGAATTCCAGACAATGAGGATAATGATGACGATGGAGATGGCATACCCGACGTAGAAGATGAAGATCACATTAGTGCAGCTACAATACAGATGAAAGAATCGGAAAAGGATACAGATGGAGATGGTGTTCCAGATTCAATAGATGAAGATGATGATAACGATGGCATACCAGATTACTTGGATGACGATGACGATGGAGACGGAATTCTGGATTTTCTGGAAGAAAAAGATTCCGATGGAGATGGAATTTTAGATCACCTAGATAATGATGACGATAACGATGGAATTCCAGACAATAAAGATAATGATGACGATGGAGATGGAATTCCCGACGTAGAAGATGAAGATCACATTAGCGCAGTAATAACACAGAAGGAAGAATCAGAAAAGGATACAGATGGAGATGGTGTTCCAGATTCAATAGATGAAGATGACGATAACGATGGCATACCAGATTACTTAGATGACGATGACGATGGAGATGGAATTCTGGATTTCCTTGAGGATACGAAAACTGAAGATGATATTTTTTCGTATTATATGAGCGCTAATGAAGAAGAAGACAAGAACAAGGAAGACTCTGAAGATGAGCAGGGTAATCTACCCGTTGACAGCAACGAAGAAACTCCGAGAGATATCGATGAAGATGGCGTACCCGACGCTTCTGATGAAGATGAGGAGCAAAAGAAGGCAGAGACAGAAAGAAGAACCGACGAAGAAAGGAAACAACGAACAAAAAGAGCGGCAGAGAAAGACACGGACGGGGATGGGATACCAGACTCTGAAGACGACGATGACGACAACGATGGGATTCCAGACTATTTAGATGAAGATGATGACGGAGATGGAGTCTTAGACTTTTTAGAAGAAGACTCAGTGGAAACCGGTGATGGATACCTTTTTGATTACTTCACTGAAATCGAAGGGTCCAAGGAGCGTGTGGATGCAGGCACCCGAGACACAGATGGTGATGGTATTCCCGACTCTTCGGACCAAGATGACGATAACGATGGAATTCTAGACAGTGAAGATAATGATGACGATGCAGATGGCATTCCCGATGCACATGATGAAGATCATATTGATGCCGCAACAGCACGGAAGGAAGAATCAGAAAAGGATACAGATGGTGATGGGGTTCCAGATTCAGTAGATGAAGATGATGATAACGATGGCATACCAGATTATTTAGATGAAGATGACGATGGAGACGGAATTCTGGATTTTCTCGAAGAAAGAGACACTGACGGAGATGGAATTTTTGATCATCTCGATGATGATGATGACAATGATGGAATTCCAGACGATGAAGATAATGATGACGATGGAGATGGAATTCCCGACGCACAAGATGAAGATCACATTGATGCCGTAACAATACAGAAGGATAAATCAGAAAAGGATACAGATGGAGATGGTGTTCCAGATTCTGTTGACGAAGATGATGATAACGATGGCATACCAGATTACTTAGATGACGATGACGATGGAGACGGAATTCTGGATTTTCTGGAAGAAAAAGATTCCGATGGAGATGGAATTTTAGATCACCTAGATAATGACGATGACAACGATGGAATTCCAGACAATGAGGATAATGATGACGATGGAGATGGAATTCCCGACTCACAAGATGAAGATCACATTGATGCCGTAACAATACAGAAGGATGCATCAGAAAAGGATACAGATGGAGATGGTGTTCCAGATTCCATTGATGAAGATGATGATAACGATGGCATTCCAGACTACTTGGACGAAGATGACGACGGGGATGGAATTCTGGATTTTCTTGAGACTGGAGACGGTAAGATTCATTTCAAAGAGACGCGTTGTACACAATGATCCGTTAACCGCTGTGCCCAAAACTGCTGACATGTATAATTGCCACATGGATGCATGTTATTGTTTAAGAATGGCAGAGGGGAAAATCCAGTAGTTCTGATTGGTTCTGTAATGAGGCTTGGATGAGGATTCAGCGTATTTACACGATGTCTTCTGAAGAATGTTATCACAAACAAGGAGACTCCTTATGTATACGATTCTATAATATTATGTAAACGTGAAATAGAGGCAAGTGCATACGTTTTCCTGAAGTGTCCGTATATGGCCTAGACCATTCTTAGTTGTCGGTTGAGATCTTTAACCACCGCTTACTTCTTCACTGGTGATACTGCAGAGCCTTTAGGTTCTGAAACGCTTTCTTGCTCTGTTTTAACACTGCGGGGTGCTGACTCAGCCCGAATTCATTCCGCGCTTCTTAATTTTTTCTTACATTTCATCGTCTGGGCGCTCATTGACTCAGGGCACGTCAACTTAATTTGCTTGGCTTCGACCCGATTGAGGAAGTGTTCATCCAAACATGGCTTATTTAAGAGTCGTCCAACAGAGGCGTCGGCACTTCCTCCCAAATAGACGTGATCCTTATTGGCTGTTAACGGACACATGCAAAATCATGAAAATCCGACCTTCCTGAACCCGAAGTGCGAAGACTAGGCTTGAGTAAAAAAGGCTTGCAGCATCGTCCTGACAGAAATCATCAGTAATTTTAAGTAATTGTTTTATTAAACTCTTATAGAACAAGTATGTAATTTCTTATAATATGGGCTTACTTTGTTCAGAAGCTCCAATCACCTCGTTATGAAAATGTTCTTTAATAAAGAAACTATATAGTCATTGGTGCTGGCATTCAGACACTCGGGCGACAGGCAATTCGACCACTCGACTAGGAAACCATCTGAAATGCGTCATTTTAAAGTCAAGTTCAATGTTCTTTGTGTTATTCTTTCCTCGGCAAGAGACTACAACATTCTGCTGACTTTTCAACTCTACTATAAAGACGTACCTTATTTTACTCTTGCTTTTGCTCCTTGCTGGCTTATTAATTACTGACTTTAGTTCAGTCTACTGAGTCGACCTGGGATGAACTTACTGACCACCAGACGATTGATCGTTTTCTGACCGATTCGCCGAGCTCCAGCATACTGATCTACCCTGCGAAGGACTGACGTGCCTTACTGCTAAATTAGTAACAGATATGTTAATATTACCACAAAGCCAGCCAACACTGCAAGAAGGTGCTAAAGCATCTCCACCTTTAGCATACTGTAGGCCTACCTACAACGACCAGTACATGACTGCCTGGCTAAGTTTGTCGACGTGTCTATCCACATGATTTAGATAGCATAGGCCTACTATTGTGATTTAGATGTCATCTACATGTATTATAGTTTAACCTTCAAGAATGATGGTCAGATTATGTAAGTTTTATCACCAAGATACTTAATGGAAACTACTCCTTTGAATACGCAATTCGCTGTACATTTTCTGTACACATGCTGCAAGCCTGCTGCTCTTGGCTTATTGTAACGGCTCTTCTACCGAGTTAGCAGCAACACAAAGCTGAAGTTCCAAGTGGCTAGCAGCATGGCTCGCGGCAACAAAGCACCTGGCTGAGGCCATAAACCACGAGACCGAGCCCAGATGTTAAGAGACCGAGGCCGTCAGATATTCTCTCTAGGTCGAGGCATAACGTTCCCCAGTATTTACTATTTATGTAAAACAGGTAATTTAAGATATGGCAAATACATAGTCATTACCGAAGCCTGAGGCGCCATTTTCTTAATAGGGCCTAGTCTGAATTGGACATACAACATATCGCTATTTTGGCGTTTTCTCTAATATTTTCTAAAGTTCTATCCCTTCGCTTCTACGTCCGGGTTTAAGTTTCTCGGCTACTCTAGTCTGCTTGAAGTTTGCAAGATTGGAAAGTCTCCTTCACTCCTAAGCTGCGTCTGATTGCAGGCTAATGAATAATTTTCCATATATTTGAAACCATGTTGAAATATTGTTTCTACTGTGGTGGATCTGGAGTCAAAAGCCAACTGCCATTATAAGATCATAGAATCACAAATGGCGATCGATAACATCAACTATTCGTTACAAATACGTTCTCATCGGTCACCCGAACTGCACTTTCATAATATCCTCCAAGCAGCATTAGTCTTGAAGAGTGAAAAGCCCCCGAATGCAGTAGACGTCATGTGAATTGTGAAAGAGACTGATGGCCGCTTTCCGTCTGTTTGCAAGGCTACCACTGAGCTAAGCAAGCATCATTGAACTACGAATTCAACTACGAATATCTTTTCTAGCACTGACATCATTAAGATAAGCCAATGACGCCTTTGAGAAGTTAAAAAAGGCGCTATATAAATAAATACCCACAGGTATTCATAAATATGCATATATAATATAATAGCCAATTAATTTTGTCTACATGCCTCTATCAATATGTAGGCCTAATCTAGTAGGTGTGATAGTAGTAGTAGTTTCAGTTTAAAGACACTGTGATAACAAAGACCATTAGAGTCGCCCTCCTCCTTCATCCCAGCTTGGGACTGGCACTGCTTGAGTACGAGCAGTTCATAGGTTTGATTGAGGGCTTGAAGGATATTTCAATCCTTCTGAAGTGAAATGAGAACACACAAGCATTCACACAATCTGGCAACCTATTTTCAAAGCTCACTTGGTTTGAAATGAAAATGTCAACTTCACATTACCATACTCATTCGGAGATTCCTGCGTAAATTGTCATTCAATTAATATTAAACTGAATATCTAATCACACATAACCGAGCTGCTAAACTAATAATATGAAAATAAAAAGGAGTTGTAAATAGGTGTCCCTGCTAGCGAAATTTTATCTCTTCTGGGCCTTCCTTTGATGCCAGCTTTATTAGCATGAATTCTGATTGTATTTTCTTGTTTCATGGTTTTAATAAAAAATGTTTATTGATCGATTGATTGATTGATTGATTAACTGATTGATTGATTGATAAAACGAGAACATATACGAGGCCATACAAATGAGTTTCATGAAGCTTACGGCTCACAATAAACAGATGTCATTATGTTTCTTCTTTATAGATACCACAAACGAAGACCAAGCTTTGTTTTCAGACTTCTTCGTAACAGATTCGGATCGAGACGCTATTACTCCTAAGTCCGCAAAGGATACAGAAGGCCAGGTCACTGACGATTCCAAAGCCTCAAAGGCAACGCAGCCAGAAAAAGATACAGATGGAGATGGTGTTCCAGATTCAATAGATGAAGATGATGATAACGATGGCATACCTGATTACTTAGATGATGATGACGATGGGGATGGAATTCTGGATTTTCTAGAAGAAAAAGATTCCGATGGAGATGGAATTTTAGATCACCTAGATAATGATGATGACAACGATGGAATTCCAGACAATGAAGATAATGATGACGATGGAGATGGAATTCCCGACGCAAAAGACGAAGATCACATTAGTGCAGCAACAATACAGAAAGAAGAATCAGAAAAGGATACAGATGGAGATGGTGTTCCAGATTCAATAGATGAAGACGATGACAACGATGGAATACCAGATTATCTAGATGAGGATGACGATGGAGACGGAATTTTGGATTTTCTGGAAGAAAAAGATTCCGATGGAGATGGAATTCTAGATCACCTAGATAATGATGATGACAACGATGGAATTCCAGACAGTGAAGATAACGATGACGATGGCGATGGCATACCCGACGTAGAAGATGAAGATCATATTAGTGCAGTAGCAACGCCGAAGGAAGAATCAGAAAAAGATACAGATGGAGATGGTGTTCCAGATTCAATAGATGAAGACGATGATAACGATGGAATACCAGATTATCTAGATGAGGATGACGATGGAGACGGAATTTTGGATTTTCTGGAAGAAGAAGGAAAAGATGACGATATATTTAATGATTACTTTCGTGAAGACGTTTCTGTCGGCAAGCAATCGGTAGATAGCGATTCAAAACACGATGTATATGTTGTACTGGAAGAAGCAACGGTAAAGGATTCTGATGGCGATGGACTTCCAGATCACAGCGACGACGGTGACGATGGAGATGGAATTCCTGATGATGCTGAAGAAACTAACGACGATACTCAAAGGATTGAATTGGACAAGGATACAGATGGAGATGGAATACCCGATTCTGTAGATGAAGACGATGACAATGATGGAATACCTGACTATTTGGATGAAGATGATGATGGTGACGGTATTCTAGATTTTCTGGAAGAAAGAGACACTGATGGAGATGGAATTTTAGATCATTTAGACGATGATGACGATAATGATGGAATTCCAGATAGTGAAGATAATGATGACGATGGAGATGGAATTCCAGACGCACAAGACGAAGATCACGTTAGTGCAGTCACAATACAGAAAGAGGACTCAGAAAAAGACACAGATGGAGATGGTGTTCCAGATTCAATAGATGAAGATGACGATAACGATGGAATACCAGATTACCTAGATGAAGATGACGATGGAGACGGAATTCTGGATTTTCTGGAAGAAAAAGATTCCGATGGAGATGGAATTATGGATTACCTAGATAATGATGATGACAACGATGGAATACCAGACAGTGAAGATAACGATGACGATGGAGATGGCATACCCGACGTAGAAGATGAAGATCACATTAATACAGCAGCAACGCGGAAGGAAGAATCAGAAAAGGATACAGATGGAGATGGTGTTCCAGATTCAATAGATGAAGATGACGATAACGATGGAATACCAGATTACCTAGATGACGATGACGATGGAGATGGAATTCTGGATTTTCTAGAAGAAAAAGATTCCGATGGAGACGGAATTTTAGATCACCTAGATAATGATGATGACAACGATGGAGTTCCAGATAATAAAGATAATGATGACGATGGAGATGGAATTCCCGACGCACAAGATGAAGATCACGTTAGTGCAGTCAGAATACCGAAAGAAGAGTCAGAAAAAGACACAGATGGAGATGGTGTTCCAGATTCAATAGATGAAGACGATGATAACGATGGCATACCAGATTACTTAGATGACGATGACGATGGTGACGGAATTCTGGATTTTCTTGAAGAAGGGGGAAAAGATGACGATATATTTAATGATTACTTTCGTGAAGACGTTTCTGTCGGTAGGCAACCGGTAGATAGCGATTCAAAACACGATATATATGTTGTACTGGAAGAAGCAACGGAAAAGGATTCTGATGGCGATGGACTTCCAGATCACAGCGACGACGATGACGATGGAGATGGAATTCCTGATGATGCTGAAGAAACTAGCGACGATACTCAAAGGATTGAATTGGACAAGGATACAGATGGAGATGGAATTCCCGATTCTGTAGATGAAGACGATGACAATGATGGAATCCCTGACTATTTGGATGAAGATGACGATGGTGATGGCATTCTAGATTTTCTGGAAGAAAGAGACACTGATGGAGACGGAATTTTAGATCATTTAGACGATGATGACGATAATGATGGAATTCCAGATAGTGAAGATAATGATGACGACGGCGATGGAATTCCTGATGAAGATGATGAAGATCACGTTGAGCCAGTGACTGTGAAAGATGACTCATCAGAGAAAGATACCGATGGAGATGGTATTCCAGATTCAGTCGATGAGGATGATGACAACGATGGTATTCCTGACTACTTGGATGAAGATGACGATGGTGACGGAATTTTGGATTTCCTTGAAGAAAGAGACACTGACGGAGATGGTATTTTGGATCATCTAGATGACGATGATGACAACGATGGAATACCAGACAATGAAGATAACGATGACGATGGAGATGGCATACTCGATGTAGAAGATGAAGATCACGTTAGTGCAGCAACAATACAGAAAGAAGAATCAGAAAAGGATACAGATGGAGACGGTGTTCCAGATTCAATAGATGAAGATGATGATAACGATGGCATACCAGATTACTTAGATGACGATGACGATGGAGACGGAATTCTGGATTTTCTGGAAGAAAAAGATTCCGATGGAGATGGAATTCTAGATCACCTAGATAATGATGATGACAACGATGGAATTCCAGACAGTGAAGATAACGATGACGATGGCGATGGCATTCCCGACGTAGAAGACGAAGATCATATTAGTGCAGTAACAATACACAAAGAAGAATCAGAAAAGGATACAGATGGAGATGGCATCCCAGATTCAGTAGATGAAGATGACGACAATGATGGAATACCAGATTACTTAGATGACGATGACGATGGAGACGGAATTCTGGATTTTCTGGAAGAAAAAGATTCCGATGGAGATGGAATTATGGATTACCTAGATAATGATGATGACAACGATGGAATACCAGACAGTGAAGATAACGATGACGATGGAGATGGCATACCCGACGTAGAAGACGAGGATCACATTAGTGCAGCAGCAACGCGGAAGGAAGAATCAGAAAAGGATACAGATGGAGATGGTGTTCCAGATTCAATAGATGAAGACGATGATAACGATGGGATTCCAGATTACCTAGATGACGATGACGATGGAGATGGAATTCTGGATTTTCTAGAAGAAAAAGATTCCGATGGAGATGGAATTTTAGATCACCTAGATAATGATGATGATAACGATGGAATACCCGACAGTGAAGATAACGATGACGATGGAGACGGCATACCTGATGTGGAAGATGAAGATCACGTTAGTTCAGTCAGAATACCGAAAGAACAGTCAGAAAAAGACACAGATGGAGATGGTGTTCCAGATTCAATAGATGAAGATGATGATAACGATGGAATACCAGATTACTTAGATGAGGATGACGATGGAGACGGAATTCTGGATTTTCTTGAAGAAGGGGGAAAAGATGACGATATATTTAATGATTACTTTCGTGAAGACGTTTCTGTCGGTCGGCAACCGGTAGATAGCGATTCAAAACACGATGTATATGTTGTACTGGAAGAAGCAACGGAAAAGGATTCTGATGGCGATGGACTTCCAGATCACAGCGACGATGATGACGATGGAGATGGAATTCCTGATGATGCTGAAGAAACTAGCGACGATAGTCAAAGGATTGAATTGGATAAGGATACAGATGGAGATGGAATACCCGATTCTGTAGATGAAGACGATGACAATGATGGAATACCTGACTATTTGGATGAAGATGATGATGGTGATGGCATTCTAGATTTTCTGGAAGAAAGAGACACTGATGGAGATGGAATTTTAGATCATTTAGACGATGATGATGATAATGATGGAATTCCAGATAGTGAAGATAACGATGACGACGGCGATGGAATTCCTGATAAAGATGATGAAGATCACGTTGAGCCAGTGACTGTGAAAGATGACTCATCAGAGAAAGATACCGATGGAGATGGTATTCCAGATTCCGTTGACGAAGATGATGACAACGATGGTATTCCTGACTACTTGGATGAAGATGACGATGGTGACGGAATTCTGGATTTCCTTGAAGAAAGAGACACTGACGGAGATGGTATTTTGGATCATCTGGATGAAGATGATGACAACGATGGAATACCAGACAATGAAGATAATGATGACGATGGAGATGGCATTCCCGATGTAGAAGATGAAGATCATGTTAGTGCAGTCAGAATACAGATAGAAGAATCAGAAAAGGATACAGATGGAGACGGTGTTCCAGATTCAATAGATGAAGATGATGATAACGATGGCATACCAGATTACTTGGATGACGATGACGATGGAGACGGAATTCTGGATTTTCTGGAGGAAAAAGATTCCGATGGTGATGGAATTTTGGATCACCTAGATAATGATGATGACAACGATGGAGTTCCAGATAATGAGGATAATGATGACGATGGAGATGGAATTCCCGACGTAGAAGATGAAGATCACATTAGTGCAGTAACAATGCAGAAGGTAGAATCAGAAAAGGATACAGATGGAGATGGTGTTCCAGATTCAATAGATGAAGACGATGATAACGATGGCATACCAGATTATCTAGATGACGATGACGATGGAGACGGAATTCTGGATTTTCTGGAAGAAAGAGACTCTGACGGAGATGGTATTATGGATCATTTAGATGATGACGATGATAATGATGGAATTCCAGATAAGGCGGATGACGACGACAATGGTGATGGCATTCCGGATAAAGAGGAGTCCCAAGCTAAAATATTCACAGAGCCAGGAGATGAAAAAGATTCCGATGGAGATGGCATACCGGATGTCATTGACGAAGATGACGACAATGATGGAATTCCTGACTATTTAGATGAAGACGATGATGGCGACGGAATTTTAGACTTCCTAGAAGAAAGAGACTCTGATGGAGATGGCATATTGGATTATTTAGACGATGACGATGATAATGATGGAATTCCTGACATCGAAGATAATGATGATGATGGAGATGGTATTCTGGATGATGACGATGAAGATCATGTCAGCAAAGGGATAAAACAGCAACAAGAGGAAGAAAAAGATTCGGATGGAGATGGAATTCCAGATTCAATAGATGAAGATGATGACAATGATGGGATTCCTGACTATCTAGATGATGATGATGATGGTGACGGTGTCCTGGATTTTATGGAAGAAGATAATAAAGGACAAGATGATATATTTTATGATTATTTTGGTAAAGCCGAAACGAAGTCGAAGGAGGGTGATTCTGAAGAGGGGGTCGAAGTTGAATCCATTTCTGATGAAGAACATGATGAACACGAAGTTGAGACAGGAGGATCTGATCTTTTTGCAGAATTTGTGTCAAAGGAGAAATCAGATGTTGACGAGGATGTTGCCGAAGCAAAGACACCTAACCTCAGCGATAGCCATTTACGAGTATTCGTCACGATTCAAACTGCTGAAGCAGAGGACAAAGAAGTCGATGAGGAGGATGAGGAAGAAGAAGAACCACCCGAACCCCTCCAAGGGATTTACATTGATACTACAACAGATAGCGATGGAGATGGAATTCCAGATTTTAAAGACGATGACGATGACAACGACGGAATTCCAGATCACCTTGATTTGGACAGTGGCTTTGGAGAATTACGATTGCATGTGGAAACTAAAGCAGAAGCAGAAGTAAGCCAAGGCGACGCCGAGGACTCAACCGTTTCGTCTGCGATTTCGATGTTCGCTAAGTTGCGTGAATACTTGGAGGAGTCTCCACGACAGCTGATTCTCGACAGCCTCGAAACTGCTTCTCTTTTCAGGCTCATGGAAACCTTTAAGAAATCAGTCATCGAAGAGGAAGATGAGGGTCACGTAGCCGAAAGTCATGAGGACGATGAAGAAGGTTTCGACCTTTGGCATGTCTTTAAATCCAGACTTTTTGGCGACAACAGCGAACCAGTTGATACAGAAAAGCAAGAAAAGGATACGAAAACAGACGAGTCACGAGAAACGTCTGGAGATGATGGCTTCATGAGCACCTTTCTCAGTTGGATGGAATCTGATTACGAGACTGTAAAGAAAGAAAGGAAGTAGATCCTGATTTCATGGTGTTGATTGGTTAAATGTACTAATACTGTTTTGTTCTGGCTTGTGTACTTGCGCATCACAGACTTAAGGTCGCCACTGGGAACTGAAGACAACCTGAACGAGTGGCACAATAACCTTACAGATCTGAAAGCCATGAATGCGACCTTTAGTGGTCGGAAAGTTTATAGGCTGGTTTTCGCGTGTTTGTACACAAACTTGGATGTCGATGTGATTTCCCTCTTGCAAAAAATTGTGCGCTGTTTTCAGCTCTCTGACTGCTTACACCAAAAGCAATTTTGTATAGAACCTCTAGTGTAATATAGGCCTACCTATAGCGCATTGCTGAGTCACTTAGGCTAGCCACAAATTTAACGAATATGCCCTATGCATCATTGGCTGTGTTCAGTAATCCATGCGCGCTGTTTTATCTTTATACTAAGTTTGACGTGTTTTATGAGTGATATATTGAAAATGATTTAGTTGTGCAGCCAGCCGGTGTATAAATGCAAAGAAATTGAGGCAGGAGCAAGTAGGCAACAATTATAGTCAATGTTTGTTTTAGATAATTATAGCCTACCTTTACACCTACAGTTTCCAAGACTTTGCAATGTCTCTGCCATCCGCATTGATTTCATATAGTAGGCCTAAAGGAGTGCCTATATTTCTTAAGCACAGACTCGACCTACCTCAATTAATAAGATCCTTTAAATAATTTGATCTAGAAACGTTCCTGTTAAAATGTTGTAATATTTGATAGTATGTGAACTGTTGGACAGAGGCTTGTTCGAGTTTGCCCTAATTTCATTCATTGATGAAAATGCAGGCTCTGTGAGCCTAAATCGACTTGAAAATACTATTACTGCTTCATAACAGTGCTTCATAATATGGAGGTCTATATAATTATATAGGCCCTACATCTCGGCCTATAATTTAAGCAAACCGAAGTTCGTATATATAGGCCTACTGTAGGCCCCTATATAGTTCTTTTGTGAGTGTAGGCCTATATCACATAGCACTTTACGCTGACTTACTGAGATTGTGAACAAAAGTGAAACTCCTCAAGGTGTACAATTTAGTAAATCATAGGCCTATAGACCCCTAGGCTAGACTCTAATAGATATTAAACACTGAAAAATAAAAATAGTGCTAGCAAAGGTGGTCTAGTATTTTACAGTGCACCGTGTATAGACTTTTCCAAATGTGATTTTATTCTGTTTTAATATCGAATAAATTAATTTTAATAAGAATAAATTTTCTTCAAACCTTGGTCGTGTTGTTTGTATATGTGTGTCCTATAGAAGGCTGCCGCGCCTGCGCTCTGATACAGGCGTTCATGCCTAAAGGCGACCTTCTGAGGCATAGTAAACAGCGAGTCTTTTTTATTCTTAAACATGTAGTAGCCTATGTCCAAAACTCTTTAATAGTTTGACTTCACATTCTACATGAGTGATTACAAGTTGCGGCGGCATCTAACCAGGAAAAGTCAATTGGACAATCGGTGGCATCCTTACCCACTAGAGACGTCAATACGTTGTCAAGATGGGATCCGGTGCATGGCGAACGCAAAGCACGAGTACATGGCCCTATAAATGCGCTCTTATCGACGGAAAAAGCCCCTAGTCTGGCGGTCAGAGGACGACACTGGCAACATTTACAGTTATCCATTGCCATTCGTAACAGTTCCTTACTTTTCAGAGAAATTTTAAACGAAACTTTTATTGTATTAATTATTAAAAGCAGGGCATATTTTAACTGTATAACTAGTGGGACAAATGTCCCAGTAGTCTTAGGATTTGTCCCAGTAGTTAGGCTGAATTGTCCCAGGCAATGTATGTTTAAAGTATAACTAGTGGGACAAATGTTGCAGGAGTTTTAAGATTTGCCCCAGTAGTAAAATCAGAATTAGTATAACGCATTGTCATGAAATTCCCAAAAAAGGTCATCAACTTTCTCGGGAGAGGAATTCCTAAAAAAAGGTCATGAAGTTTTTGGAGAGGAATTCTCAAAAAGTTCATCACAGTTTTTCAGAGACGAGTTCCAAACAAGGTCATGAACTAGACCCATGGCTGATTTTGTCCCAGTAGTCTAAATTCCTTAAAATATGCACTGATTAAAAGCCCTCTAAGAACGAACCACTTACTTTCGTCGCCGATGTGACGTCATAGCACAGCCTTGGCATAGAATAATAAAAAAGTATAAGCCCTATTAATGAATAAGCAGACTATCATCGTCGTCGTCGTCACTCTCATGATCTCATCATCATCTGTGCCATGCTGCTCTCTGGATCATCGCCGTTTCCACGACACACAGCCAACCAACTCTATTCTGGTTAGTCTCCAGGTCGTGTGCAACCCAAAGTTCAGACAGCGCGGGTCAGCTTGCACCGTTTTTGTCCATGTGTGGCTATGGTGCCCAACAGGCCTTTTCCAACCTGTCGGAGGGCCGGAAATCATTGCTCGGAGAACCTGGCATGGTCTTGGTCATCTTCGCAACGCGCAATATGTAGGCCTATCCAGGGGCGTCTATCCCCCACCCCAAGTCATTGGATCAACTTCCCCTTCCTCCCCTCCCCTCCCTCCCCCCGTAAATGATGGCACATGCACTTACAGATCTTCCCCCAATTTCTTGGATGGAGCATTTGCTCCAAGGTTTTCTATGGTGTAGACGCCCCTGAGGAGCTGAACGAAAGGGAGCGCGTGATCCAACGCCAAGAGCGTCATCTACAGGACGACGGGAAGGATTGCTGGCGTCGATGTTCACGTCGGTTTATGCGACCGGTCGAGGTCGTGTTCGGAGTTCTTTTCCTTCTTCTGGCGCTTCTCGCCTTCGTCTCGTTGCTTCTGACGGAGTAAATTCAGTGGTAGTGGGATGATGGGCAGGGCAAGATGTGTAGAAGAGTGGTTGTTTTGAATGGGTGTCATTTTAAAGGTTCGGTGAATGAGGTGAATGCATTTTGGTGTTTTTGCATGTTTCCGTAAGTAATCCCTTCAGGTGAGAAACTGCAGTCAGATCTTTTGGAGATACCAGGTCAAATGCAGACTTGTTGTCCTCGAGACCAAGGTCTTGGTCTCGAGTGCACTCGAGTTCGTTTTTAAGAGTCTTGGTCTTGGTCTTGGTCTTGAGACCAAAAGTCTTGGTCTTGGTCTTGAGGTTCAAAGTCTTGGTCTTGAGGTTCAAAGTCTTGGTCTTGGTCTTGAGGTTCAAAGTCTTGGTCTTGGTCTCGCAAGACCAAGACCACGACCGGCTGTCAATATGAACAGTCATTCAACAAATCTCAAGAATTTAAAAATTTGTCAAGCCTGTTTGCATCATAGCCTACGACAAATACCTACGGACGGAAACAACTCTTGTTGGTCAGGAAACCCATCGCCAGCAGCAAACAGTTATGCTGTATCTGGAAGCTCTACCGAGACTTTTTTCTGAAGCCAAACGGTCTGATAAACCGTGGGAGGATTTCAAAAAGGCTCACGATTTGTACAGCTCCACAAGGTTCAACTATTCGAGCAGTACTTTAAATACATAAGTACGATGACTCACCTGCTGAGATAAGACGAGCAGTATATCAATGGGGTTCGGAAGGTGGGGGCTTGGAAGAATGTAGCACATCAGTGGTCCCAGCGAGTTCATGAACTTATCGATGCTGAAAGCAAAATCAAGAACCTGATCTAATGACTTCTATAAGACTATAACTAATCAAATCTAATCTATAGTGACTTCTGTTCCGCCGTTTATCATAACGTCCAAGATATCAGTCGATGGTTGCTTCGAGTGAAATTGCGATCGAAATCACAATCCACAGGCAGTGGCGGCGATCTTGTTTGGCAGGTGAGGGGAACATTTTTTTAACTGATCTGGTCAAAAAAGAGTTTTGAACTGATCTGGTCAAAAAAGAGGTAAAAAATTTATTGCCGTGAACTGATCTGGTCAAAAAAGGTAAAAAAAAATAAAATTTCATGACTTTTTTGGTGTTTCTTCAAAAATGTTGGGGGTGTCCGATGCATGGCGTGTCCCCCCCACTGTTAAAGGTGGGGATCTTTTCCCCCTCGACCCTCCGATGAACGCCGCCCATGTCCACAGGACTATTTGACCGATAATATGAATTATTAGTAGGTGACGAATGAATAGTAGGCGGTGAATGAACGATGAATGAATAGTGGGTGATGAGTGAATAGTAGGCGACGAATGAATAGTAAGTGATGAATGAATAATGAATGAATAGTTGGTGACCAATGAATAGTAGTTGACGAATGAATGGTAGGTAATGAATTAGTAGGTGAGGAATTAATAGTAGTTGAATGAATAGTAGGTGACGAATGAAAAGTTGTTAATGAACGAATAGTAGATTGCGAATGGATAGTAGATAGCGAGTGAATATTAGGTGACGACTGGTTACTAGGTAATGAATGAATAGTAGGTAACGAATGAATAGTAGGTGACAAATGAGCAGTACGTGATGAATGAATAGTAGACCTGTGACAATTGAGTACTAGAATACAAATATGAATAGCAGGTGACGAGTGAATATAGGTGACAAATGAATAGTATTTAATGAATGACTGGTAGGTGAGGAATTAATAGAAGTTGACGAATGAATAGTATGTGGTGAGTGAACAGTAGGCAACGAGTGAATAGTAGGTGTTGAATGAGTTATGAATGTAGTCGGTGACCAATGAATAGTAATTGACGAATGAATAATAGGTAATGAATGAATAGTAAGTAGGTAACGAATGAATAGATAGCAGGTAATGAATTATTAGTAGGTGAGGAATTAATACTAGTTGACAAGTGAACAGTAAGTGACAAATGAATAGTAGGTGACAGATGAGCAGTAGGTGATATATCTGTTACAAATGAATAGTAGAATACGAATATCAATAGTAGGTGACCAATGATTAGTAGCTGACAAATGAATAGTAGGTGACGAATGAACTGCAGGTAATGAATGAATAGTAGTTGACGGCAGAGCGGAGCATTTTAAGTAAAAACTAGACACAAGTACACGTATTTAAAAGAAATATTTAATATAACTCACGTTTCATATAGTAGTTGACCTTCATATTGCCTTCAAATCTGAAATTCTTTACATGGCATTAATTACATAAGACAGCAATTGTCCTTCTTACTGAAAATTATCCAGTATGCTTTCAGAAAGACCAAACGTTCCAAATTCTCACGTGAAAGGCTTCTACTACTCATACTAGGTTTCGAAAAACTATTTGGCCGAATACGAATAGATTCAATAGACTATTCTAATCACTATTCGGTCCAAAGTGAATCGAATACGAATATATGTATGAATTTCCATGAAAAATCTCCCAATTTCCCAACTTAGAGACATGTAAATTCTCTTTACCTTCTCACCTTTAACTAATAGTACTTTACTGTACCTTATATTACCTTTCCGCCTCGGAGTAATATGTTGTATAAATTGATGCATACTACACAATTCCATATTCTTCACTTACCTCTATCTTACCTTACCTGACCTTCCTTTACTTTAGCTTCTTACCATATATTACCTTCCTTCACTCGCCTTAATTATTATACTTTACCTTGCATTACCTCTTTTCATTCACCTTACTTTATAAAACATATTAACTTACCATAGCTCCTGAATTTTACCTTACCTACTATTACCTCACCGCTTGCTGTACTCTTTCATATTTTACCTTACTGTTTTTTACCTTACCATATCTTACCTCCCTTCACTCACCTTACTGTATTACCTTAATTTACTTACCTTTGTTGACCCTTACCTCTATTGACTTTTACCTTACCGTTACCTTACCTTTGTTGACCTTTACCTTGCCTTTATTGACCTGTACCTTATCTTTGTTGACCTCACCTTACCTTTTTACCTGTATCTTGCCTTTGTCTTACCTTTACCATTACCTCTGTTAACCTTTACCTTACCTTTCTTGACCTTAACCATACCTTTCTTGACCGTATTCCTGTGTTTCGTGTTTTCTCCTACATGTATAAGATTCGGATGCGTCGGACACGATAGCAGGGTCTTCTGCCGCTCTGCTTCCTGCTCATGGTGATCGTCCTCGCGATAAACGTTCTCATCTATGAGATGGCGCCACAGTACGGCACGTTCGGTTCGCAGAAGTACATTGTGAGTAGCAGTACACTGCTGCTACGATGATTAATCTGATCCACGGATTTCGATCTGATCCGTTGATCTCTTATCTATGATCCACTGATCTCTGCTCTTTTGATCTCTGATCCACTAATTTCTGATCCACTCATCTCTGATCCATTGATCACTGTTTTCTGATCCACTCATCTCTGAGACATTCGTCATTGATTCACTGATTTATGTTCCACTAATCTCTGATTCACTAATCTCTTATATACTGATCCACTGATCTCAGGCACAGATTTCTGATCCATCTATATCTGACCTGCTGAATCTGATCTGCTGATCTCTGATCTGCTGATCTCTGATCTGCTGATCTGTGATCTGCTGATCTCTGATCTGCTGATCCCTGATCTGCTGATCTCTGATCTGCTGATCCCTGATCTGCTGATCTCTAATCTGCTGATCTCTGATCTGATCCCTGATCTGCTTATCTCTGATCTGCTGATCCCTGATCCGCTGATCTCTGATCTGCTGATCTCTGATCTGCTGATCTCTGATCTGCTTATCTCTGATCTGCTTATCTCTGATCTGCTGATCCCTGATCCGCTGATCTCTGATCTGCTGATCTCTGATCTGCTGATCTCTGATCTGCTGATCTCTGATCTGCTGATCTCTGATCCGCTGATCCCTGATCCGCTGATCTCTGACCTGCTGATCTCTGATCTGCTGATCTCTGATCTGCTGATCTCTGATCTGCTGATCTCTGATCTGCTGATCTCTGATCTGCTGATCTCTGATCTGCTGATCCACTGATCTCCGATCAACTGATCTGCTGATTTCTGACCTACTAGTAGGCCTATTATTACTACTACTATAATTATTACTATTCTTAGTACTAGAATTATTACTATTATTATTACTTTTTGCCCTGAGGTACCTCATTCCCTCAGGGTCTTAGAGATTTAAACAATTATGTTTTTGGAACAGTCATCCCGCGTCCAAGTCTTGTTGGGCTGATACCATCGAGCCGCTTTAGGCCACCGCCTTAAACCGTTGGATGATGATCGAGTTTCTCCGATGTAAAAAATTTGTCTCGCGTGGTTCGCCCGTGGCTTAGAAAGGTGGTGTCGACCCAGTTATTACTATTACTATTACAACACTGGAAATAAACCAGTTAAACATCAGCTGTAACAATATCCATTTTTCTCTCACGCGTCCTGTAGGCTATATTTCGATAACAAACGATTTGAATCAGTGCATATTTTAAGGAATTTAGACTACTGGGACAAAATTTTGGAACTCGTCTCTGAAAAACTTCGATGACCTTTTTCTGGGAATTCGTCTCCCCGAAAAAGTTGATGACCTTTTTTAGGAAGTCGTCTCCTGAAAAAGTCACCTCCCGAAAACAGTTGATGACCTTTTCTTAGGAATTCATCTCCCGAAAAAGTTCATGACTTTTTCAGAATTTACTACTGGGGCAAATCTTAAAACTCTCCCAACATTTTGTCCCACTACTTATACTTTAACCATACATTGCCTGGGACAAATCACCATAACTACTGGGACAAATCCTAACACTACTGGGACATTTGTCCCACTAGTTATGCAGTTAAAATATGCCCTGATTTGAATACGTTGTAATATTGATCACCTTGTCAATCTTCTTATTTCTGAACATCAGGCGTGTCGTTTCTGCCAAAAATACGCGGAAAAGAAATTTGAAATTAGTAAAATCGACATATTAGAATGAAATTTTCGAAAACGCACGTCCACAGCAATGCCTACAACATTACCATGGCCAAAGATATTACGTCATAAGTAAGCTTACCCTTTCTCTTCCGAAATAACGTCAGCAATCATTGTCCAATCACAGAACCCATCTTGATCACATGCGTCTTGTTACCAATCATTTTATGGTAATAATAATAATAATAATAATAATAATAATAATAATAATAATAATAATAATAATAATAATAATAATAATAATAATAATAATAATAATAATAATAATCTTTGATAATACTATAAGGGAAAAGACCTGATGGTCAAACCCTGATTCCATGGAACAGCGGGCGTTTCCTAATTTGGGATGTAGGCCTAACGATCATTGACACTTTTGCGCCAACATAGGCCTACTTCCTCGATCGGGCTGTTTGCTTTAGGTTGCGATTGGGGTCCGGGCTTCTATTCGTTATAGGCCTGTGCTGACGCCATTAATTTTGATAAAGGCAACATCGTAGAAATTTTCATATTCTTCTATTCATTCATCATCCAATTTTTTAACCACAAAAATGTCGCCAAAAGAAATTACATTTTGACATGAAAAAAATAAAATAAGTATGAAATTGAGAGGAGTGCCAAACAGACAAAAAAACTCGAGGTAGGCCCTAATAAATTCCGTTAATAATCTATCAACTCGGCAATCTGAAATCTATTTACAGATTCTTTTTAGAATATTCAGTGTATCAGGTATCGCAGTTCATCTGGTATATTATGTAGGCCTATACAGTCACATTCATTGCGCTAAAGATATTTTGGATTTACGTTTACTAATACGCTCTTTATTGCATTGTATTTAAAAACTTACAAAGCGCCTCTACCCAGTGCCCACCAACAGAGGCGCCATGCAACCTTCTAAAAAAAGATCATAATAATATTTATACCCCGCGTACTCTACAAGAATGCCTACTTACGTTGCATGGCTGCCAAAAACGTGTGTTTAATTAAGATCTTGATTGTACTTTCGTGTTTCGATGTAATCTTACCAAAGATCATAGAGTTGTAGTCTAGTCTACGACTCTAAGATCTTTGATCTTACTGCGTCTGTCAGTTTGATATAATAAATAATAATTATTATTATTATTACCGCAGCATGGCGTATATTTAGGTATATGATGTCATTGATAATATTTGACTCCTCAGTTCAAATAGTGTAGTCTGTGTTGCTAAGGAAGCAGTCGGTCCACACACTATACGGTTAACTTTATGCTTGTTTATAATATTACGATGACTGTCGTGTGTGTATTTTAGTATTATAATACTTTGATTAAATCAAGACATTCCCTTGTGATAATTTCTTTAGTAGAATGGACAGCGAGGCAATTGAAAGTGATTCAGGGTGTTATATTCCCGAAAGTTTTACTGCCTACAGTGCTTTCCAGGATCAGCTGAGAACTCTTTCCCTCAATGAATTTCCTTGCGGACTAGGAAATTGGGTAGGCAATTCTAACTTGCAATCCTAACAAAACGGTAGAATATAAATATAGGCTTTGGTCACGGGCGTGATCGGTTCAGCCAGTGTGCTTATTTATTTCCATTCATAGATAAGTTGAAATTTTCTTATTTCGGGAACTGTTGTTTCAGGGGATGATGCCTGATTGTGCAGACAATTTTGGGTATAACTTTATTGTACGGGATTTAATTTTCAGAAACAATATATTTGTCTTATATCCTGCCCAAAATATATTAGTTACAGTGAAGTGCCTGAATACCCAGCCAGTATACACAGTTTGGAGCAGTGCTGGGCTAATGTCATGTTCACAGTTGGCTGGTGGTTTATATATGACACTGACCCAGATCTTGTATCAAAAGCAACCATCAATTGATGTCTTGGGCATTATAAAAACAGCACTATAAAAGCCATTAGATTAGATTTGATCAGTAGCTTAATGAGCACATGTTGTGACCTAAATGAGACAGGTTTACAGCCTGTTGCTGCCCTGATGATTAAGTCTAAATGAATATTAACAGTAAAGAGGTATCTTACTTATAAAACAATGATTAATGGGGTTAACACTAATACTAATATAAGTTGGAATCTGTGCAACATTGTTTATTAGCCAACTTGAAATAGTTTACATCATAACACATCATGAAATAAAATCTTAGGTCAACTTCTAGTCAGTTGTCTCATTAGTATAATTAAATTCGCTTGGCAGCACTACTGCTTTATATTGTCAAGTTGCGTACAGGGATATAATGCTGGGGTCAGACCCCATAAGTAAAACTGGAAGGTCATATGTGAATAGTGTCGTATGAGCTGCATATATCCTACAGATGATGTTACTGGTGGGTCATCATTTCTTAATAATAATAATAATAATATTTATTCTTTAATTAAGCGCCTGCAAACGCACTGCGCTGTACATGTACATGTTATGCAATAAACCTTAGCTACTAACAGAACAGACAGCCTGCAATACACAGCGCAAATTGCAGCCTACAAAGCATGTCCGCCTATGGGACTCGATCTCTGTACCTCTCGCACTCTACACCAGATGTTATCCAATGCGCTATCAGGCATTAATTAACTACATTAATTATTGATAAATGGATTGCTTTAATGTTTAGAGAGCAGAGGAGAGCAGAAGTCCCAGAGACCACAGGTCACGCTTTCTAAAGAAAGACAACACTCAGAACAGATTCTTGAGTACCCTTACAGGTCAGGAAGTTTGCAGTTTAGTTAAATGCAAGTAATATAGGAGAATTTTCTTTAGGTAGTTTGGTTAAATAGATGCTAAACAGATTCACATTGGGTACTGTAAAAATGTGCATATCTTAATAGCTTCTAGCCTAAGTTATAGTTGTCTTCTAGTGACTTAATCTGATTTATAGCTAGTAGGCAAACTACTTTCCATCTTCAACATGAGAATTTGCTATTCAGAAGCAGTTCTATCCCTGGCACAAAATTGCTCTCTTTTCAAAACTTTAAGATTCTTTGTTTTAGTAAGCTTACCTGTAATCAGATCAACAGTTCTAGATTTAGTTAATTTTTCTGGAGGGAGTGACTATCATATATATCAGCAGTTGAAGATATTTTGCCTGCACACCATGGGTTTGGTCAGTTATGGTTGTACAGATAGCAATTAAATAAATGCAAACCATAGATTTCTCATTGCTTTCAAAAAAATTTGGTCCAATTGCATTTTTAATGTATGCATTTTTAATAATTTAATGTATGCTAAAGTGGAAGAGATTAATCGCTAGCAGCTGCAATGAGTATGAAATTACTTCATGTGAAATATTGCGCTGTATGACCAGCAGTTTAAAATCTGTGAATAATACACAAAATCTTTAATGAATTGTGTTCCAGGTTTTGGATTAATTATTATGTTAAACTATTGCTAATATAGCCTATGTAGCACACATGAAAATCTTGTTGCCTTTGGTTTAACTCTTTAACGACGAGAGGGATTAGTTTTCCATACATTTTAGTGCACGCTCGTTATTAAAGTGTTAATCAGGCCAGTGCCCATGGGATGGTAGCTGATATATGTTTGAACTCTCCCTGGAGTCTGTGCGCTCTGCACTTGTGTCGTTTTGTTCTCAACGTAAAACTTCTCTCTTTCAAATTGCTTATCCACTACAGACTGCCTCTCTGTCTTATGGACTGATCTTCTAGATATTGACCTGATTAGAGCTTGATTTTGGCATTCCAGCAGTTGATGCCAAGTGCATTAGACACCAGAGCAATATAGAATTTACTAATTACAATTACAATGGACCTATACTTTTACACAGTACTATCCTGTGTTATAGTTTCTATAACTACATGTTTTATTATGGTATTATGTTTAGATTATGGTGTTGAAAGGGAGACAACTGAAATCCTGAATGAACTGGTCACTTCTAAGTATTCTCCATGGAAAGTCGATTACAGTTGGAGTGAGGATGCCAAGACATTGAGAGAGATGGCTGTTAAATCACCAGAGCAAATTAATGACGAATTTATCCTCAAACATTTCAAAACACTGAAGATTGTAGATAGAGGGGTAATTATTACATCAAGATCTTATTACATCAGTGCATCTTTATTAACTGCTGTAACTCAGGCCCAACCCAGGAGGCACTTATCAAGGCCAAGACCAGCAAAGCTGCATTGAAGGTCAAAGTCAACACCAGAACAAACCTACAATTTCGAAATGCCTGACCGTAGGTCTGAGGCCAGAAGTCATAAGGCTTCGACCTTAAACCTCGAGGCTGAGGCAATACATCACGTTGCAGAGGTCAAGGCCGCTAACGTCACTACTTAAAATGCTAAATTTATCATCAGTACTGCCGTGGAATAAGGTTCCATCATGATGAGTCAATTTTTATAAGGCCAAGTGAAATTTGTGATTCATGCTGAAACAAGGTATAGCAGAAATTACTTTTTTCAGAGCAGTGTGTAATAAAAATGTGTCACTGTATTTATGTTTTTACTGGTACTCATTTCTTATGGTATCTATGATTCATGGTTCGTCTTAGGTTTTCAGTTTTTTTTATAATGGTACCATTAAAACTGACTTGTTGGTGTATTGTCCAGTCATGCTAATTACTTATAGATGCACAATGATATGATTTGCTAGTTTCTGATTAGTATAACCAGTACTCTAATTAACAGGCATAGTTCAACTCAAATTATTTACTGATAAGATGATTATTCTATTTAAAATATTTAGCTCTATAGTTTGTTTTATATAGCAGAACTGCTTCTTACCTGAACCAGATTAATTAACACAGGTGACAGAAGTTGACAGCAACTTGTCAAAGTTTAGAAACTTGGAAAACTTAGTCCTCAGTGCAAACTTTCTACAATCAGTGAACTCAAGAAACTTGCCAAAACGACTAAAGGTCAGGCCTTTTAAAGGATTAGATTGGTTAATTCTTTTACTGTTTTCACTCTGTCGCTAATTTACAGAGTATGGCTTCATTTCCCATAGTTGTTTTGCACAATATCACCTTGTCACCTTGTGCTGTCAACTCCTGGAGCTCTAGCGATCGCCATGACACACATTCTCCATTGCTTCCTATTCGAAGTCAGGTCCCTTAGTCCTTCCAGATTCATGCCAGTTACATCGTGAATCTCATCCATCCATTTCTTCCTTGGTCGACCCCGTCTTTTTTTCCCCTCACCACAAGCCAACATCAATTCTTTTTTAGCCCATCAGATTGCATAACATGACCAAAGAATCCAAGCTTCAATCTTGTCGCTTTTTGTTTTAATGACTTCATTCTCGACACCAATCTCCACTCGGATTGATTCGTTCGTCCTTTTCTCTGTCCATGATATTCTCAACATCTTTCTCCATATCCACATTTCACATGCGTTGACCTTTTTCTCCATGTTCTTTGTCATTGTCCAAGACTCACACCCATACAGAACCGTTGGAAAGACTAGGGCTCTCACGAGCCTTTTTTTTGTATCTATGCTCACATGCTTGTCCTTCCATATCTTTTCCAGTCCAATCATTGCAGCTTTCCCAATCGCAATCCTTCGTTTTATTTCTGTATCACATTTTCCTTCTTTTTCAACCAATGATCCCAGGAAAGTGAAGCTTTCTACCACCTCTATTTCTTCTCCGTCAATCTCAAAAGTATCCAATTCTGCTGTTGTCATGACTTTTGTCTTCTTTATGTTGAAGTATAAGCCAGCTTTTTCACTTTCTCTCCTTACCCTTCTTATTAATTCTATCAGCTCATCTTTTCTTTTTGCCATTAGTGTTGTATCATCCGCATATCTAAGATTGTTCAATGTCCTACCCGCAATTTTTACTCCCTCTTTTGCCCCTTCCATTTCCGCCATTCTCATTATTCTTTCAGCATATAAGTTAAACAGGAATGGAGACAAAATGCATCCCTGTCTCACCCCTTTCTTGATATTGAATTCATCAGTGTCTCCGTATTCTGTTCTTATCACCGCTATCTGATCTTCATATAGTCCCCTTAATAGCCATATCAAGTGTTTCGGAATTCCCATCTCAAGTAGGGTTTTCCACATTAAATCGTGGTTAATGCAGTCAAATGCCTTACTATAATCAATGAAGCAGATGTGCACCTCTTGTCCATACTCCCTTTGCCGTTCCATTATCCACCTTAGGTTGGCAATATGGTCTCTAGTTCCTCGAGATTTCCTGAAACCAGCCTGGTTCACCGGAAGTTCCCTCTCTATTGTGCTTTCCATTCTTTTGTGGATTATTTTCAGTAATATTTTACTAGTGTGTGATATTATTGCTATCGTCCTGTAATTTTCGCATTCCCTCGCATCGCCTTTCTTGAATATCGGTATGAAGATCGACTTCTTCCAATCATTCGGCCATTCTCCAGTTGCCCATATTTGATTGCATAATTTTGTTATTGTTTTTATCATTGCATCGTCCCCTGCTTTTATCAGTTCTATAGGTATTCCATCATGACCCGGCGCCTTATTATCTTTGAGTTGTTTTATTGCCCATTCTACCTCTTGCACAATATCATCAGTCATAAAACTTCTTGATTCTGTTCTGTCTGTGGTAATGTAGTGTCACGATAAGTAATGTATTGTGTTGTACTGTAAAAGGTAAAAGGTAACATATTTGTCTGCTTGTCTCTTTACTGTATGAAAACACTTCTCAGAAGCATGGTCATAAGGTTTGAAGGATCCTTGTGCAACATATGCAACCACAACAATCCTAAAACTAGAGACTTTCTAACCTCTGAGTGCTCATGGTTTTCATTTACCAACCCTGAAGGTTTGACCAGCTCAAGTGGCTGATATGGCCTGGAAGTCCATAGAAGGTCACCCATTTAAGTACTAAATGCACTTGACTTTGCTTAGCTTCACTGTGCTTGCCAGCTTCATATCCAAAGTGCAAAACTTCCATGCTGATGTTTTTTAATATAATGTAATGTAATTTCTCAGTACCACATAAATTACAACTATGAGATAAATATAATTATTTGATTCAAAAATGATCATAAAATCAAGTCTTTAATTGCCACATTGCTCACTCAAATTCAGTACTTGGTCAACGTCTAAAAGATGTGAGGTAACCCATACTATTTTCAGTTTTATTTAAATGGGTGTTTTTTGTTTTTCAAAGACTTTAGAGTTGTTTGGCAATCAGATTGATGACTTAAGTGAATTGTGTCAGGATCCACTTCCTCAACTTATTCATTTGGGTCTTGGACGCAACAACCTGAGTGACACGGGCAACTACATTAGCGGCCAATTCTGGTTGGTTGAATTTAGTGGCAATTATGTGAAGCTTAAGTTTGATGCATATAACCTCTGTTATATCTGTTCTCACATTGTGAGGGTTGTAGCACATTTGACATCTCCCATAATCAACATCATTAATGCCAACATCATTATCATTTTGTCATCATCATCATCTTTATCAACATCATTGTCATCGTCATCATCATCATCATCATCATCATCATCATTGCCAGCATCAGTGTTGGAGTCCTAGAATTTGCATTATCACACTTTGAAACTGAAAAATGAGGTCTTCATTGTAAAAACATAATTGCTTTTCTTAAAGTGTCCTATTTAACTTAAAAATTCTTGCCACATGCTGGTACCATAACCCTTTGTTTACTGCTTGACTCAACTGAGCTTTAGTCTATTAATAGAAATCATTTATATTCAGTGTCTGGCACAATAATTGCAGGTCTTGGCTGCTTTCACTTGACATTGGCCACAACAATCTGGTGAACTTAAAGGATATAATTGACAAATTGGAAACTTTGCCAAAGCTTCGGAATCTTATTTTGGTCGGCAATCCAATTTGTGTAAGTAAATCTTATCTGATGAAACAATTGCTAATCTATTAAGCCTTTCAATTTAATTTTTTGCTATTTCTAGTTGATGTGATGTTCTGAATGTTGATAATGAAACGCGTCTTGGCTTAACTGGTTATAGCATATACAATACATTGTGCTGTGGTAATGATTTATTCTTACAACCTGACATGTACTGGTACAGTACCTTAAACTGTTTTATGACGTCAGTTTGCAGTTGATAGGTTTCTCAAGCGGAAAGTCTTGTTTAATATTTAGTGTTAGCTAAAATTGCTAATTTATCCAGTCAAGATGTTATGAAATGTGTCATATTGATAAAGCTTGGTATTGGGAGTAGTAGTAGTATTTTATTTTTATTATTTGATAATCTAGTAGATAAAGTTTTAATAATGATTATTTGCTTGAAATATGAAATTCACATGTAACTTCTGTCCTTGTACCTGCTAAACGTTTGTTGAAGATGGTATCTGTTGGCAGGACAGTGCAACTAATGGATTGATTCAGCACAGTGAGAGGTACAAAAGGGGCTACATACACAATTAGTTACATTCATCTGTGTGTGTAAACTGAAAGTAGTAAAACTGTTTCTCTTTGGCAGCTGGTACCAGCTTACAGAGGATATATAATCGATCGTCTGAGACGGTTGGACAGTTTGGATGATGTCCTCGTAACAGCTGATGAAAAACACTTATACCAAGGACTGGCAAATGTAACAGGTCTTTAAAATTGATGTTGCTTTAGCTCACTTATCGGGTGTTTTCTACCAAATTTATTCATGCAGTTTCGTCATGCCCTTTAAAAATCTTTCTGCAGCTTTAGCCTGCTGCAGACCTTTTACTGTTGTTAAACAATTAAGTCAGCATCAAGATTGCCCTTAATGAGGAAAAGGAATCCAACAATGCCATTCTTCTCTGCTTTCTGCTTAGTCCTTTATAGCTATATAGCCCAATCCTGCTTCCTTGTCCACCATCATATCCAGCAGTTTATTTAATTAACTTGTGGTCTTCCTCTAGGCTTTCTTTCAGATCTTTTCTTAGAAGCAAACTGCCGTGAACTTTAAGTCTCACCAAATTCACCTTTCCATTCTTTATGGTGCTCATCAGTGTCTTCTTCCCTTGCAGCAACCCTGGTCATTCCATGCTTGCTTTTTTCTAATCTTTATTTATTTGATCCCAGCCCACATTTCGAAAATCTTGTGACTTGGAATGAAATAAATTGATCTTATGTCTTTGCATATTATTCAGACTTTTCTATTTGAAATACAAAACTTATTTAGTATTATATTATACATTGCTTCATAGGAACTGCTTGGACGTGCTCTTGAGATCAAAAGTTATCAGTAAACTTAGTTTTTATTTTCAAAGCTGTCTGCACAAAACTGATTTATGAATGTTGCAGTATTTCCATTTTATTTCCGTTTCAATTTTAACACTTTAACAATGAGCTGCATTGGTTTCCCAGTCAGTTTTAGTACACGCTCAACATTAAGTGTTAACTAAAGTTCTTTCTGATTAATTCTAAATACACTGATCTAAGTTAAAGTTTTCATGGTAAAAGTGTCTGTTGCCTTGAGAGTTTGCTGTTTGTTCAGCTTATTTTACAACCCTTTAATGACGAGCATGTACTAAAATGCATGGAAAATTAATCCCTCTCATCGTTAAAGGATTAAACATGTGTTAAGCATTTAAGATTGCAACAGAAACTTAGCTAGCCATATGGAAAGATGCTGTATTACTTAATAGCATTTGGTTTAATGTTCTTACTCTTTAAAACATTTATTCACTTAGTGCTGTATTTTTCAAAGGAAGCAATCTGGATACAGCTTCGTTCCTGTTAAAGGTTCCATTTATACGAGGAGTTCCTGCTCCAGAAGAAATCCAGGTGACCTATAATATAGAGAAGTCCCTCTCAATCACAAAAAACTGGAAATCTACATTGTACAATATATATCAGATTTTTTAGAACCTACACATATCTCTCTCAAATTACCAAAATAACATTATTTTTATCTATTGTAACAAAATGATGGCAATTTATATAGTTTTCATAAATAGAAAAGTAGGCTACTTCATGAGTGCTTTCACACGTTCATTTGACTGTACTCGTGCCAATGTTTGAATCAATAAGTTCTGACGTGCTGTTAAATGTTGTGCAATTTGTACTTCACGTCTACTGAATTTCAGAAATTGCCTTTGCTTCTCTTTCAGAATCCAGATGAACAGCCTGAATTTCCAAGAGTTTCCAGAAAATATTTTGTGCAGTTCATGTTTCTTGAGGAACAAGTTCAACCTTCTAATTTGCCACCCAATGATAATTCAAACATTGCGACTGATCATCAAAGCCTACAGTCTGATCAGAATCTTATGTCTGAGCATAATCCAGCAACAACTGACAGTCTTCCTGAGAATACTGATTGGGTTCAGGCTCCTTCTGATTCTAGAAGTCCACTTCCTGATTCTAGAAGTCCACTTCCTGATTCTATTAGTCCACATCCTGGCTCTAGAAGTCCACTTCCTGATTCTAGAAGTCCACTTCCTGATTCTAAAAGTCCACTTCCTGATTCAAATTCACCTAAGTTGCAGAAAAAGCTGATGACATTGGAGAACCGACCTTATTCAGCCCTTATTCCTATTGTGACAAGCACCAGTGACTGGATGGAAAATATGGAACTAAACTGGGCTACTGTTGTTGTAAGATCCAACCTCCTAGCACTGAGAAACTTCACCCAAGAAGGAATGATGATCTCAGTGATGGAAGAAAAGGTGTCACTTAAAATATTCATTCATTTTACATCACTGTTATTTTATCGACCAAACTTGTGTTCTTTCTTGTTGTCATGGGTGATACTTACAGTGCTATTGTCATTAACCCTTTAATGACGAGAGGGATTAGTTTTCCATGCATTTTAGTACACGCTCGTTGTTAAAATGTTCATACTACCATCAATAACTGTGTGTTGTAGTAAACAACTTTGAAACTGTACCTTTCCTTTTATAAAATCTCTGACATGCTAAAATTAATAAACTATTAGTTAGCATATTAATCTGCACTAGGTTATGCAAACATGTAATTTCAATAACTAATTATTACATGAGTAGAATGTTAATTAAAGTTATGTTCTGAGTTTGATGAAGTAATCATTTTGGCTTTGTAGTTGTTTCATATTTAACTTACCTCTATTGTAATTTTACAACAGTTTTAGTTCTGTCTGCCAGGTCCTGTCTTACCCGGCTCCAGATACCGAAGCAAATAGAGAACTGGTGGCTGATGGCAAAGGAAAGAAGAAGGGAGATAAGCAGAAGGAAAAAGCCGGTCTTAAGGTAATGCTGTCTGCTTGCAGATAATCTTTTTTTCAAACAGTGAATAAAAAACCAAATTATATATTGGCTGAAATGTTTTCTTTAAGTCATTAGTCATTACTTAGTAATTTTTGCTGTAAGCTTCTCTCCCACAAACAATCTTACAACACTGATGCAACAAGGATGATACAGAAATATGACTCTTGTGACTTGGCATCTAGGTATCAAAAAATGTCGTTAAATGTGGAAAGAAGAGGAGGTACATTATTAACAGCTATGGTACTGGTACCGTATGCACCTCTAAAAGTTTGTTGTCAAGACTGAGCAACAGCTTGGAATGGATTCTGAAGTGTAAGAAGTGTTGCTTGGAAATTCAAATCCGTTGCTAAAAATATGTTTGCTTAATCCTTCATAGATTATCTATGTACTTTAGATCAGAAAGAGGTTTTTCATTGGCTTACGTTGCTTTGATATTAAGAAGGAAAAACCGCTTTCCAAAGTTAAAGACAAAGATTTGGAAAATAAAAGCATGAAAGCAGTCAAGAAGAAGGTAGAATTTTCACAGCACAAGAAATTAATACCTTTACTTGCTGTTCTGTTTTTATGCTACACTAACTGTATTCAAGAAATAATTTTAAAGAGTTTTTTCTACGTTATTTCTTCAAATTCTAAGCATATTTGTGGTCACCATAAAAGTACCCCTATGCTTGACAGTGTTTTTGTTATAACCTTTAAACTATCCTTCAAGACAAAGATTAATCCCAGTTCTTACTAAACAAGTGTAGGATGTTTGCTTTTATGGACTGTTCACATAAGATGCTATAATTCAAATTACGGATTATCTGAAGTTTGTATTATTTAAGGGTTGTGTTTTATTGTTTAACAAGTTACTCTCATATTATAAGAGTAAGTTATGGTACTGCTTGTTCAGTGTATAGTTTGATTGAAGGCTGCTAGTGGAAAACGTAGATGGATTACCAGTACCATTGAGGGAAGATGACTTCATGGTAGAGATTTGAAGTTACCAATCTCATGAGATATTCCACGAAAGATGTGGAAGTCATATTACCGAAAACTGTGTTTGACCTCATCATCCAGTATTTCAAGTGTCTGCTGCATTTAGAAGAAAGAGTATGTAGTGGCTGACACTAGAGTCATTTCCCAGTAGCCAAGTTTTAAAAAGGTTTATCTGGTTATTTTTATGAATTTACTACTTATCCAAACAGTTAAATTGATAAACCTGAAAATTAAAGATGTTGTTTTTTGTACAATATGATGGTTCATTTAAAGTGTTAGTACCATGTGTATTTTGATAAAAATGTGCAATGTTGATTGCATTACTTCTGTAATGCAGTCAACATTTAAGAAAACTTAAATGTAACTCTTAATACTTTATTGACAAACGTGCACTAAAATGTATGGAAAACTAATCCCTCTTGTCATTAAAGCGTTAAGCAATAAAAAATCATGCCATAGGTATCAGTTGAATACTGTGTATAGTGTATAGTGTACTTTACACAAATCTGTATGTATCGCTTTTGTTGAAATTGTTTGAATCGGTAAATTAGGAATAAGGTATTCTGAATTTAGCTGTGTGATATTTCAGCTAACATCACATATTTCATTATATAATTAATCAAATTTTAGAATGATGACAAGAAGAAAAAGAAAAAGGGACAACCTGACATTGATCTGGTTCACAGCCCTGCTGAGTATCAGACGCTTGCTTCTTTTCATATTCCTTTGGCCAGTTTCTTGGAAGGAGATTATGAGTGCGAGAAAAACTTTTCACGTGAAAATGTCTCCCAAAGCCGCCCAGCTTCAAAAAGTTCATCTCCAGAACGTTCACACCATAAAGTATGATTTATTACTGAAACATTCAGTATTAGGCTAATAGAGCATGCCGGTTCCGTAAACGTATATAGTCGTATACTTGAAATGTACAGTACAATACAACTGTAATTTGCCAGTGCCCTCGTTACAAATTTAAGAAGCGCACATATGAAGCCAGATAAACTTTAGGAGCCATAAGTAGACTGAAAGAGGTAAGTTTTCAGCTGAGAGTGAAAGACAGTCTCTGTAGGAGAGCTACAAACGTTAGGAGGAGGATAGTTCCAGACGGAAAAGTAAATTACATGTATAATATGCCTATCTAAATTTGTATAGGGTCAAGAGGATTTCAGAAAATTATGGAAGTAATTTGCATTATGTTAATATTGGATCAATACCAATGCATGCATTTTCTTGTAGAAAGGTGTAATTATAGGTCTGCAGTTTTCTATCTGATTAATTTTGCAAGTGCCAATATCCAAACAAGTTTATCCTGCAAGAATAGTCCATGTATCATCATTTGCAATTGATGGTGTTATGTACCGGATGTGTGGCAATTGTAACCACAGCAATTTACTGTGTTTAATTTTAGGATAAGAAAGATAAAGAGAAGGCAAAATCTGCTGACAAAAAGAAAGGCATGCCAGGCAAAGGTAAGGCATGCCATGCTTTCTCTATGCAGGATCATTATATTGGTTTATGGGAACTTTTCAGCAAACTATTGTCTTTGGAGTTACAGGACTTACAAGATTTAATCAAATACCAAGCATAGTTGTGAATAAATATGACAAGCTCTGAATTTCTTCATGAGTGACATAAAAGCTATTATGAAAGCCTGGGTACAAACAAATTAAGAGTTGCAAATAGACATATCATTGTCTAACTTGCAACTGAAAATCAATGAATACATTATGCATAAAGTGCATGCAAGACTTACAAAACGAACATAAACACGAGATGAGAATGCCAGAGATTAGATATAGGCCAAATAGGCCTATATCTAATCTCCATGTCTATGTCATTATCATATTTCTTGTTTCCCTAACTCAAATGAATTTCACTTATCTATTTCCCAGGAAAAGAAGACAAAGAGAAGAAGAAAGGTGTGAAAGGCAAGGTTGGAAAAGGCAAGTCTGGGATTTCACTGGATGAAGACGAGACTCCTCGTCCACTCGAAGTGCAGGTCATCGTGAAGCTACGTCACTGGAAGACAGCTGCAGATCAACTTAAAACTGAGGAGGACTTCTTAAAGTCTACCTAGTACCATCGATCTGCATTTTTACGTTTAAATTCAGATAATTCTCCAGACTATCCAGCTTATTGTGCAATCAGGGTCAACAATGAAAAAGATGCAAATTCTGAGTTTATAATTAGTCTTCAGGCTAAACAGTCTTTTAGTAAAATCTAAAGCAAATTTGAATTCTGAATATCGTATACTTTCTAGAGTTGCACAGACGTCCAGAGTTTTAAAACCTTGCTTATATTTCTTCTACAGACACATATTGGAATTAAATAAGAAATGAATTCTCAAATTACATTGCATAAGACATATAGCAAGTGTGGAGTACATTTGAATGTCGTCTTGCAAAACCACGTACAGGGTCTGACGGAAGTATAATCCTCCTAGCCCTAGAACTTGAATGCAACTTGCCTCCTTCCTTTGTCCAGTACGTCTCTGTATTGCACAGAGTCCTGCAGCAGTTGCTTAAATTTACATCACCTCAGGAGACGTACAACATTACTCCTCATGAGGCAGAGACCAGTAGCAACGAAACCTATAGGTCTCCAATACATCATTGCTTAAATATTGTAAGACACAATATATTATTATATAATAATATAATATATGTAAATTTTATGCTCGGTGTGTAGGCATATATATATATAATTTTATGCTCGGTGTATAGGCATACATATGTAAGCGTTATATATATATATACATATATATATATATATAACGATTATCATATATATATATATATATATATATATATGTATCTACTTGTCTGGAAACGTTTTCTCACGATGGTCGTGAAGACGATCGCGATGTGGGTCGGGGGAGTTGTATTGCAGCTGCAGTCGACTGCATTGGCGGTGGAATGCATCTGTTTCACTGATGATTGTCTTGCGCGTTGAGGCGCTCTTCGCAGATGATATTAGCCTTTACGCTCTGTTAACTTTACCGGCGACTGTTGCAATTTTCTCCGGATCCACTTCATCACCCTCTTCCACCTAATCCCCATCCAGTTCTTCCACATCCTGTGTTTCGTGTTCTTCAAGTGTTATGTTCTTATGCTCAAACTCAGAAAATGTAGGCTTAAGCCACACGAGAAATTATGACTACTATGACCCAAAAAATATTACCAACAAATATACAATATGCCGGCACACCTATATATGTCAGATATCTGTAAAAATGTGGATTCTGTAACTGTTGTTGGGCAATAATTGGCACCCAAAGTTAACGACCGCATAAAATGAGCTCATCACAATGGAACCTCATTTTATATCAAGTAGGCTACTGATCCTAAATGTAGCATTAGAAGCAACGTTAGGCCTTGAGACTAGGCCTATAGACCTCGGTCTTGAGACTATAGGCCTCGGTCTTGAGGACATATTTGGCGGCATGAACTATGCCACGCGATGTCTGATCTCGGCCTCAGGGCTTCTGGCCTCGATCTGTTGATTTGTGGCCTCAGACGTTTTTCATGTTTTTGAGTTGTAGGCTTGTTTTGGTGTTTTGGTGTTGACCATCAGGAAACATAACCGCTCCGCCTCTCGGATGAAGTTAATACTTTGTAATTACCGTTACGGCAATCAGCCGAGATAACGTAATAGCCATGAGCCAGCTGGCTTCAGGGCGCTCGTGTCGGAACTAGGCCTACCGTTCCTAATGATTATAGTTTTATAGCCTACCACACCATAGGCCTATGACGGTTAATAGTAATCACAAAACGGTTGATAATAATAAAACGGTTAATAATACTAATATTATTATTATTATTATTATTATTTTTTTTTATTTTATTATTATTATATATTTATTTTTTTTAAAACATCATTCGACAAGTTCTGGCCGCATGAAAGTTCCTATGAAGGCAACAGCATTGAAGCGTTGTATGGTGATTGACAACCGCTGGAGTAGATAACAAGTCTCCCTAGGGTCTCCGGTGGTTAAAGCTAAGTATCTCCCCAAGTCTTTTATAAGGGCCATTCCGTCGTCATTGATAGGGCCTAAGGTCTCGAAAGCTAGAGGGACAAAAAAGTGGTCTGCGCTGATCTGGCTGTACTTGTTGTTCTTTCTCGTGGCCGCTAGTTCCGCTGCTGCTCCTGATGTCGCGGACGTTGCATGAAGGTAAGAGGGCGCCACAGTGTCAGTTATTATTATTATTATTATTATTATTATTATTATTATTAGAAATAATAATAAGTGTTTACGCAAAATTGTTTACAATAAGAATTTCACAAATTTTTTAACTATGAAGGTCATAATAAATTTGACGCACATTAGAAAATACATTTTCAAATTGTTTTTAAACCGTCTGAAGACGGGCAATATTCAAGTGCAAAATAAGAACACCGTCCATCCGTATATATATATGAGTCATTTTCCGGTAAATGCATAAATTGACAATTCAGCTGTCCCCGGTCATTTCTAAGAAAACAATGCCTAGTCTGATCATGCTAAGTGATTAGATTAAAACGTTATTGATCAGTCAACAATTTAAGACCTTTGAAAGTAATTCAGAGCAATAAAATAATTTATTACAATTTATTTTGAATTTAAAATGTTCCACTCCGTTACCGTCCCTAGGCTATAGTACATATTGCTTTCGTCTACAATTTCAAAATGATTTGCATTAAACCAAAAAATGTGACTGTTTCTTTTATAATAAACATAATTGCATATTTCTAAATACAACTTAGAAACTTACAACTTCAGTATAATTTTTAAAAATATATTTTAACTTGTCCCCGGAAAATTATGTCCGCTCCGTTAAAATGTAAAAATTATCTCGTATCTCACAACCCTTCCAGTTCTTTGGTCCCGCAACTAAACACATCTCTTCTGTGAAGATCTATGTAAGTAAGTATGTCTTAATACAGGATCTGAATGCTAAGACAAATTTCTTACAAATTTTCATTTATTACGTACCTCATGTGTTTTTTCATAATACATCCACTCCGTTACTGCATTTTTGCAATGATTATGAATAAATATAATTTAAATAATATTTTTAATATAACGTTTATAAGCTATATAATGAGTGTACCGACGATTAATGTGGACGCATGAGAGATAATATGATATTTACCGTGCTGATACACAATTTGTCCACTCCGTTAACTGTCCACTCAGTTACCATAAATGTGACCCTTGAGGTACTAAAATTTATTCCACTGTCAGGATAAGTCGTCTACTTAAATTATCATTTCTAATACAACTTATATAACAATATATGACATTTTAAATAAATTTTTGCTTCGGCAGACTGTTTTTTTTTAAGTTCACTTTTCACATTCTGTGCTCAATTCTCGACAAATGGTAACGGAGCGGAACTTTTTATGGTAATTTTTTATGTAATTTTGATGTTATGAGCAGATTTTTAAGACAACATCATAAATATTTTAATGTTTTTTTGTTCATTTGATCACTGGTAATGATTAGCTGAAGTGATTTTTATTTTGTTATTTGGCCCCAAAAAAATACAGTCAACTTTACGTTGATTAGATTCCCTATTTTTCTTTCGGTAACGGAGTGGAACTTCTTAACAAAATTTAAAATGTGATGGAATTAAATAATCATTTGTATTGTAATTTCTTTTATATTTATTTTATAAACATTAATACTAAGAACATATTGGCATGTCAAACTACGCAGTAGGAAGCTGTCTACTATATATAAATAGCTCATATGTTTTGGTAACGGAGTAACGGAGTGGACAAACATTCCACTCCGTTTTTCGTAGGGCTATTTTCTTTCTGCTAAAAACTTCATAATTTTACATATTAGTGCAAAACCAAATATATATTAGTGAAATAGAAATATTCAAGATTTGCTTCAAACAAAAATCAATGTAATTTGCCCCAAAAAATTTTTTGCTTCTTCAATTAGTGAATGTGACATATTACCAGAAAATGACTCATATATAATAATTATATATAGGCCTATATGTTCTGGCATCATACGCTATAGGCTACGTAGGGCCTAACTGTTACGCATATTGCGCTCGTTTTACATAAAATCAATCGCATGAACCGATGTAAGTAGGCTATACCCAGACAGCCATATTCGTTGGGTCCACGATAGACCGCATTTTGCCACTGGTGTAAGGTCTACTTGTGGTCAGCTACGTGTATATATATGTGCCATAGTCCCAGTGTCAGCCCAACAAAAGGTGGTTCTCACAGTAATAGAACTTTGAAATGGCTAATAGATCTAGTCTGATTGTTCAAACTTTTTGACTGACTGTGAGAAGTGAGCTCAGGTCAACGTAAGGAATGAGGAGTTTTTGTCTGTCAGCCAAAGTCTGGACTCTAGAATACGGCGTAGTTAAAAATAGAAAATGGTCTGGTAGGCTTATGCGGCGAATACATATTTTGACTTTGTCAAAGCGGTTTCTTATCAGTCTTGTCAATACCTTAAACCTCAAGATCAAGACCAAGACTTCGAACCTCAAGACCAAGACTTTGACCTCACGACCAAGACCGAGACCAAGACCCCAAAATCACAATCATATCCAGATTCCAGACTTCTAATCTTATTAAAAAAATTGTCAAGTCGGACTATATTTTGTCCGCTATTTTAATGAAAACATGAGTCTTATTTTATGCAAGCAAAACAACAGATAGGCTAGCCTACTCTAAATGCAGACTGCAGAGAATTCCGTATTCGCATTTAAAAAAGTCCTTCATGCGAAATATTAATCCATAATTATGCCTGTTGCATTTTATAAAAAAAAACAATTCGCTAAGAATTTTCTTACCAAGACGTGAGGCCTCGTAAGAATTCTGCTATGTGAAAAAATACGTTCTATAGGTGGCACGTGCTGAAATCGCTGGCGCACACAGCAGCTTTTCAAGCACTGGATGTAAAATGTACAAATCCTGAGTCTGTTTTGAAATCATTCCTGGTAAATAACCGGAAGTCAAAATAATTGTCCAAAACAACAGTAATTAAAGCCTCATTCACACCGTGTAAATAAAAGTCTTGGTCTTGGTCTTGCAAGACCAAGACCAAGACTTTGAACCTCAAGACCAAGACCAAGACTAAAACTTGTCTCAAGACAAAGACCACGACCAATTAATTACTTTTGGTCTCAAGACCAAGACTGTTAGAAACGAACTCGAATGCACTCGAGACCAAGACCTTGGTCTCGAAGACAACAAGACTGCTTCTTATTGTCCAGCGAGTAGAAATGATCCTGTTAAACAATGAGCATGATAATGACGAGGACATGTGCCAGCAACTATAGGCCTGCAATAGGCCTAATCGATGTTACTTCTGTGCTGTTGAAAACGATTCGGTGAAACTTAACATTATTTATTACTTGGCTAGTTACACGAGATAAAGGTAAGAGATGTTTAAATATAATTTGATTCCTTAAACTGCTAAGAAGAAGCAATTCCAGACCATGCGCAATGATGTAGAACAACGACAAATAATACAATATAATGCAATGACTTATAATCACAGTATAAATAATTACAAATACTGTGCTATAATACACAGTACAGGGATGAAGCGTGCAATGGACACCTGCGGGCTTTCGGTCTTGGAGCATGATGATGATGATGATGATGATGATGATGATGATGATGATGATGATGATGATGATGATGATGATGATGATGATGATGATGATGATGATGATGATGATGATGATGATGATGATGATGAATTGATGATGATGATGATGATGATGATGATGATACCATAGATATCTTACATCTATGGATAATACACAGGACTGGAAAGTCTTCATATCACGTTGGGGTGACTAGTTTGAACGCGGCCCTCTGGCGGACAGGAAGATATTGCGTCTTGTTTGCATAACAAAATGTATTCAGTTAAATTAGAAAGGTAAGTGTACACATTTTTTACAGCGACCCAGCCTTGGCCCTGGTCATTCTTCAAGTTAATTATATTTATGAAGGAAAATCGGCGAATAATTATATTTACAGAGTAAAAAAATTTGCATTGTTAAGCGCCACTTCATTGGTCTGATATAGTTTGTGTAATTAGGCGACCCTGACAGCGGAACGGTTTCGTTCCTTTGGGTTTTCCTTTTGTCACTGATCGCAATGTAACTTAAGTTCGTGTTACCATGTAAACTGTGTAATTGTTCAAAGATTGGTGAACAATAAAAGAATTTGATTGATGATGATGATGATGATGATGATGATGATGATGATGATGATGATGATGATGATGATGATGATGATGATGATGATGATGATGATGATGATGATGATGATGATGATGATGATGATGATGATGATGATGATGATGATGATGATGATGATGATGATGATGATGATGATGATGATGATGATGATGATGATGATGATGATGATGATGATGATGATGATGATGATGATGATGATGATGATGATGATGATGATGATGATGATGATGATGATGATGATGATGATGATGATGATGATGATGATGATGATGATGATGATGATGATGATGATGATGATGATGATGATGATGATGATGATGATGATGATGATGATGATGATGATGATGATGATGATGATGATGATGATGATGATGATGATGATGATGATGATGATGATGATGATGATGATGATGATGATGATGATGATGATGATGATGATGATGATGATGATGATGATGATGATGATGATGATGATGATGATGATGATGATGATGATGATGATGATGATGATGATGATGATGATGATGATGATGATGATGATGATGATGATGATGATGATGATGATGATGATGATGATGATGATGATGATGATGATGATGATGATGATGATGATGATGATGATGATGATGATGATGATGATGATGATGATGATGATGATGATGATGATGATGATGATGATGATGATGATGATGATGATGATGATGATGATGATGATGATACCACCATAGAATAGATATGTTATATCTATAGATACTGCACAGGACTGGAAAGTCTTTATATCACGTTGGGGTGACTAGTTTGAACGCGGCCCTCTGGCGGACAGGAAGATATTGCGTCTTGTTTGCATAACAAATGTATTCAGTTAAATTAGAAAGGTAAGTGTACACATTTTTTACAGCGACCCAGCCTTGGCCCTGGTCATTCTTCAGGTCAATTATATTTATGAAAGAAAATCGGCGAATAATCATTCTTACAGAGTAAAAATATTGCCTGTTGCGATTTGAAACAGTCGAGACGAGGCTTAAAATTGAAGCTGGCCGACATCTGTGGGCAATGATGCAACCAGGCGATTACTTTCACGAGTTTCCACTCTTCTGTAATATAAAGACAAAAATGTTATCCAAAGAGCAAGGAATCTATATTTAGCCAAAGAGTCATTCCTTGCCAAAGAGTCAAGGATTTTATATAGGTCTGTGATGTTGGACATTATCCAATGTAATCGTTATCAGAGGAAAACACAACAGCGACCAATACAAAGGACATTGACATCTGGATGACAATCAAATGAACAAAGGAACATTCTCAAAAAATACTATATAAAATATTATGTATAAGCAGGGCTGTAGTGGTAAAATTTGAGGTGAGTATACGCTACCGGTGACCAGCGGCGTAAAAAAAAATTTGAAGACCTTTTTTTAGGAAAAATTTCAGACTTTTCACCAATTCTCAGAAAATTTTCAGACTTTTTACGATTTTTTCTCTGAAAAAGTTGATGACCTTTTTTTTTTTTTTTTTTTAGTCATTCGCCCTAAAAACCTTTAAAAACCTCTCTTTTTTGAAAAATTTTCGTTCCCAGAGGTAAGTATACGCTGTATACCCGCGTATACCCTCGTCTACAGCCATGAGTATACGCTCTCAAATTTCTCTAGAGGTAAGTATACGCTGTATACCCGCGTATACGCTCGACTACAGCCCTGTGTATAAGATACTTTATAATTATATACTTTCAAATTGTCGTCAACGACCTTTAATGTCGTATGACGACAATAAACTTTGGAAATAATCTATAGATAGATCACTTGGGAAGATCCTATTCGTTGACCGGTCATATAAATAAATAAAATAAATACTAGAGATTAGAGTGCCGTATTTCGTAGACAGTCGATTAGATCGAAGCAACGATTCAGAAGCACTTGGGTCGCTACGCAGTGGCTTGAGGTGGATTCGAACCTGCGACCCTGCGGTTACAAGGCACTGACCTACACCACTACACCACCGCGTCCCCCTATATACAGGCTTCTGTATAAGAGGTCGTAGATCAAACCTATAATTATCTGGGTTAGAACAGCGAATAGTAAAATAACAATGCAATTATAATCAGCTTAGATGAGAGTTATTTAGTAGGACACCGCAAACAAGGCAAAGGGCAAGGTCTGAGTTTTACACGGCACAGTACGAGTATGACCTGGCAGTAGTTAGTAGTGGCATACATAGGCCTACACGAGTCTACATAGATTGGAAATATATGCCTAATCCTCAATTCAGTCACTTAAAGTGGATTCAACTGAAGTCATTTGTCACCAGTACCTTAAAAGATTTTTTAAAAGGAGTAAGTAATCATTGACATCGATGTCACATCGTTTATAAATTGGTGTAGTCCTTTCATTGGCATACAGAGATTCATAATTGTCAGCTCGTAAATTCTAAAGCGCTACTTTGAAGCTATAGCACATGTAAAATGTTTTGTTGAAATTGTATTGGGTTTCTATCGCAAGTTACAATTTAGAAACTATACTCGGGAACTATACTGAGGAACTATACTCGGGCACAATGGCACATTGTATATTAAGGACAAGTTAAGTTTTAATCTGATGGAGCACCACAAAAAAATCTCAGCTGAGCTGTAAGCAGGTAATCAGGTGCAAGATTTTCTCTTGAATGAATTGCTATATTAGGGCTATGTAGCACACTGAGATGCATTTAAGTCAGGAGATCAGATATATAGGCCTAAGTAGTTCAATTTGCTTTTTGGTATGAAATGAAAATGTCAAGTTTTCAAATGTAGATCTTGGTCGTGTTTATTGTGAATTTAATGTTAAGAAACCATGTTGAGCTTATACATTGATCTTTGTTTCTGCCATCTGAGATGACAGAAGCTGAATCAAAAATGAATGTATGTTTGTGTATGTATGTATGTATGTATGTATGTATGTATGTATGTATGTATGTATGTATGTAGACACTAGAGCATCTTTTAAGTACCTCACAAAAGTACTGCCTCCACCACCTAATGTGATGTTAAAGCCCTTAAGAACAAAGGTCAGTCAATCAAACAGTGCTCAGATGACTAGAAGAGTCACCACAGACAAGCTCCAACAGATCAATTCCCATCCACAGCTGATAGTAGTAGAGACCATGCTCAAAGTTCCTGGACTAAGTAGTGTCGAAGAAGAGGACCGCTGACAGGCGACAAGGCTCGGAACAAATGAACCCCAATGCAAAGCAGCTCCTTGCAGTTAGTAGAAGACACTTCGACCATGCATCTGTTTTTGAGGAGAACGACATCCATCGCTGTCGGATATTGTTCATAAAATGTCACTGCAGCAAGCGCATATGGGGGCGTGGTGTCTCAGTGGTAAGTTCGGCGCCTTGTGACCGTAGGGTTGCAGGTTAGAATCCCACTCTAGCTGCTGCATACGGACCTTGGGCAAGTCCTTCACTCGCAATTGCTCGTGGCGCTTCGGCGTGAAAATTCCGGCACAGTATCAAATGCTGTAGTCGGGAGCGCCTCTGAGTAGTGGTTGACTTTGAGAGGCGCTATAGAAATATCCGGAATAAATTAATATGCTGGTGATTTATTAACTGATGTGTAATATTAATTCTGATTTAGATTTTGTCTGCAACTCTGTTGTGGTGTTATATATGAACACAGAATTGTCAATCTTTATTAAAATTATTTCCCTAGTTAGCTTGGTATACATACTAAAGTCTGTTCTTGGAGGCTAATTTCGCTAATTACTCATAATTGCCAGATTACTTTCTTTGGCCAATTGCTCAGTTGCATATCTGGTAGCCTATCATACCTTTTAAATGAAATTAAATGCTCTTTAGGGATAATCTGCTTTGTTGTGTAATACCTGATTGTGAACTTCCATTGAACCTAGGAACTGTGTTTGCCAAGACTTTCATCATGTGGACACACGAGAAACTTCGGTCTCGCATCTTAAATCTTCATACGACACAGTACAGCTGGGAATTTCTTCCAGAACCCTTGAACAACATATCAAAGGCTGCTGTTCTGATACCTCTTGTGGTGGAAGATGGTCTTGTGAAAGTCTGGCTCACAAAAAGATCGGAGCACGTTGGCCACTACCGGGGTGATGTGTCTTTCCCGGGTGGAAAGAAAGATCCATCTGATAATGATGCAGTTGACACTGCAGTCCGTGAGGCTTTCGAGGAGATTGGATTGGAGTCAAGCCAAGTTGAAGTGTTAGGAGAACTTCCTCCTAGATATAGTTTCATCCCCGCAATTGTAACACCTGTCGTGGGAATTGTGTCAAACGACTTCCATCCAAGACCCAACGGTGAAGTCTCTTTCACCTTCAAGCTTCCACTTGCAAGGTTCTTGTCAGATAGAGACCACTGGACGACGGTTTATGATTTCCTAGATTCTAAGGACTATGTGCACTATTTTAGTGATGCTGTTTCAGAGGGATCTGTGACGACGTGGGGTTTTACTGCATCGTTTGCAGTAGAAGTTGCCTGTGGAATTTTGCAAAAGAGTCCAGAATTTTCTTTTTCACTGCATGGAGAAATGACACCAGAAGATCCATTTCTTTTCGCCCAGATGCACTTAGCTGCAATAAATCATCACTTGACAAATAAAAGCAAACTATGAGAAATAATTTGTTAGGCTATCCTTTCTACTTGTGAAAGAGTTTAAAGTGGTACACCTGCTGCATTAATGCTTTTTTAAGATCAGGACACAAAGTGTAATTACTGAATTAATTTGCTTGGTCGTAGCATATAAATAGAGCAGTGGTCCGATTAGTCCTATAACGTCTTAAAATGTCGTAGAATACGTCTGCATGAGAAGCAACTGGGGTTCGTTGAGCGACTGATCTTTGTCGAGGGACGAAGCTGCGTCTTGTCGATTCATGCGTAGGATGGAACAGATTCTACCGGCTGACAGCCACTGAGAACCAGATTACTCGGCACACACGCAATCTAGTAGTTTATTACACAAAACCTATTACAGGGAAGTTAATTGATTCCCTCTCTCTCTCTCTCTTCCCTCTGTCACTGTCGCTCTTTCTGTCTTATGTCTCTATCTGCTGCTCTCTCTTCCCATCTCTTTCCTCCTTTCTTCTTCCATCACTCCCACTTTCCTCGCTGTCTTTTCCCCTCGCTCCCTCTACCGTTTAATACCGGTTGCCATTTGTCAGTGAGTCGGCCAGTCATTCAAACAACCAGCTAGATAGCTGTCTGCCTCTGCTTGAGTGTGCGTATGTTTGTATCGTAATCTCCAAACTTCTAAAGCGCCATTCGAAAGCCAAGCGCAGGGCACCAGCCTATTCACGAGCGCTGCATCAAATCAGATGGGATTCTACGAGAGTATAGTCCAAAGGAGGTCCGAGTCCGGTTACCAGAGGGTCCAGGTCAAGAGGGGAGGCAGAGCAGCATGCTAACCGTTTAGGGCGAGAAGAATTGGAAGGCGGAGGATCGATGAGTCAGGGTAGGAGTTATTGAAAAGGCGAGTTTGAGTGGAAAGCCCGGGGGTGGTATGTATGGGATACGGAAATTTCGCCCCCGGAAGAATCGCCCCCGGAATATTCGCCCCCGACATTTCGCCCCCCGGAAGATTCGCCCCCGGAAGCAGGATTAGCGATGAAAATGTAACTAAGGCTTTAAGCGGGATCTATGATGAAAATGTAACTAAGACTAGAAGCTGGATTAGCGATGAAAATGTAACTAAGGCTAGAAGCTGGATTAGCGATGAAAATCTTCCGGGGGCGAAACTTCCGGGGGGCGAAATGTCGGGGGCGAACCTTCCGGGGGCGAAAAGTCCTAGAACTGGTATGTATGCATACATTGTATGTATATATGCATTCATGTCCCTGTGTACGTGTGCTGTTACAGGTTGTCTATGGAGATGTCATATCCAGAGGCGTCTACTGCATAGAAACCTTAGAGCAAATGCTCCATCCAAAAAATAGGGGATCTGTCAGTGTAGGCCTATGTGCCATCATTAATGGGGGAGGAAGGGGACGAGGAGGGGAGGGGAATTTACTCCAATGGCATCGAGGGGATAGACGCCCCTGGTCATATCAATCCCATTTTGGGATAAAATATATCTAGGTCTAATTATTCCCAAGCTACTTACAAGCACAACGTTGCACCTGTGCGAATAAAAAGAAGTCACGTCTCTAGCGGCGACAAAATCAGTGGAAAACCGACGAAAAGAAACATACGTGCAGACATAGGCGTAGATTCTGGAGGCAGCCGGAGCACGTGCCCCTCATTATTGCCCGCAAGCAAAATTGAAATATTAAAATATTATGTTTTAATATAGGAAAACTTCTTCAAAAACAGAAAAACAGAGACTTGGTGTGAAATACTATCAGAAATTCATAATGAAGACGAAGAGTTATTTATATTTGAACGAGGGTCGTATCAATATCAATGATGACAGTCGAGTCTATAGCTCTGAGCTTCTGAGACTCGCTCATTGTCCAGACCCAAATGCCCCCATAAATTTTGGATAAGCTTACGCCACTGCGTACAGCACGAATAGCTGACAGAAGATGTTTTAAGGATAAGCAAAACTTCATCCACCCAGGAAGACGACACGATAGTCGAGAGACCGGCAAGAAAACGGTTACGCGCAGGACCAACAACAGAATCCAACCTGAACACAATGCTGCACCTTCCATAAGGTCGATTCTCTCGCCAAATATACATTAATTGTACGTAGGCCTAATCTCGAGATTTCCGCAGCGCCGCCCAAAAAGGTGAAGTCGCGGAAACCAGCTGATTTACAGGCGCTTAGTCAAAACAAAATCGACAGGCAGGTAAGGTTAAAATCGCTTCAAGGTCAATATCCAGAGGGTCAGACGGACAAGGTGGATGGTGTCTAAAACTGAAGCGGCGAGGGATGTAAGGGGAAGTGGAGGAATTGGGATAGGATATGTGAAGAGCAGTGTTTTGAGTTTTGAGTGAAAAGTCTGTGGAGAGATAGCAAGAGGTTAGGTTTTTGCGAGTTCGGAGGATAGATCAATAGGCGTAGGCCCCTATACCTGTATACAACGGCTCAGTTTACCTGGGCGTATAATATCTTAGACACCGCATGTACAGTTAACGTAGGCCATATACGTATGTATGTGTACAACTGTACATGTATGCCTATGTATGTCAGTATGTATGTATTATTTTTTATTTTCATCATTTTTGACGCGCGCAAGTTCACCGATATGCGAATCGGAGGGGCGGTTGGTCAATGGTCCATTGGTCAGTCGCCAGATGAAGAGCTGTTATAGATAGCCAGACGTTTGAAAGCCAATGAGAAATTGTGAGTTTTGAGACGTTTCTTTATGGAAGAGAAAGAGTATATATATACATATACATAAATACATATGCCTACATACATACATACATGTATGTATGCATAGTTATGTATGTGTGCATGTATGTATGTATGTATGTATGTATGTGTGTGTGTATGTATGTATGTATGTATGTATGTATGTATGTATGTATGTATGTATGTATGTATGTATGTATGTATGTATGTATGTATGTATGTATGTATGTATGTATGTATTTATGTATGTATGTATGTATGTATATGTATCAGTGGTGTAGTGGGGCGGGAACGCGGGGGAACGCCGTTCCCGCACTTTTTTCCAGGGAGGGAACGCGATCCCTCACTATTTTGCAGCATTTCTGCTGAAATAAATGAACAAAGAAGACTTCAAGACTCACAGTTTCAACTGCTTACTTACTGGAGCCTTTCGCAGTTTCGCAGATATATTTATATATGTGTTGGCTTTATACTAAATAACAAATTCCTATGTATAAATTTACATAATTACTTTTATTAATTTTTTTGTTATTTTTTTACATTCAACAGTTTCAAAAATAGCAGCGCTCACACTATGCAAAATTCTTGCAAGATTGCACTTTTTGCTACAGTTGCTACTTCAATTTCCAGGCGTTCCCCCACTTCATTTTTTAGGACTACACCACTGGTATGTATGTTCGTATGTATGGTTGTGTATGATGCGCAGACACGTTGGTTGTTTGGTTGCCTTCTGCTTTATTTCGGTGAATTCTTTGTATAGGCTAAATGTAGAATTTACTCGATAATTCTGGCAAGTTTATATTGGACTGCTAGTGTCGCCGAGTCTGCGTTCAGGAATTATTTTTCTTTTTCACCGCGGATTTACTGCGTTTTGGAGGTTTTTATTGCATGGTATCGTCACCTTCTGTACACTGGAATGGTCCACCTAAAGAGAGGGAGGACAGGTTTCCAGCTATAGACAGTCAAGACTCAGACCTAAGACTGGAAACCTTGGACCCGGTGGAGCAAAGGCGAAGAGAGTCTTGGAACGTCACCGACCGTCAATCACAGAATGTCTCAACTGTAGGTAGGTATAATTACCGGGCGACGACTGGCAACGAATACCTTTACTTCGTCTGGTGGTTTGAAGGTTTTTCGGATGCGCGTCGTCTGCCATCTAAAAAGTGGGGTACCAATTTCTTACATACACGAAGTAAGGCGGAGAGTGCGATCTCTGGGAAGGCACAATAATAAAATATTGATTAGAATTGTTCAAAAAGTGGGGGTACGGTACCCCAGACCAAAAAGTGGGGTACTGGTACCCCACGTACCCCCACAAATTACGCCTGCGCATTGCTCTGTGACCAGCAGATTAGTCTGGCAAGGTAAAACTTGGAGTGCCTCTCTTCAGTGCATACATGGTTCTGCTTCAACGGTCTTGCTATAAACCCAGATAAGTCTGAGGCAATCACGTTTGGCTCACGCCAACGACTGTGGTTTTCCCTCCAGCGTTGACCTTGCTGGCATTGTTGTTCCGCAAAGGCATTATGCTTGCGTCAAAATTAGACTGGGCGTTGGTGTTTGGTCCTGCAAGGTAGTTTTTTTTATTAGTACCACTTGTACCAGTCTCTCGATAATTTATGTCGAAGGTTTGGCTTCGTAGTGGAGTGACAGTGGGTTTGAATGGATAGGCCTATGTATTGACTTTAATATGATCAATATGTTTGAGTTTCGTCATTTGACGTACTCTACCGTATGGACCTGTTATTACATGGAAGGCACTTGATAGGCTAGGCCTACTTCTGCGTAAGCCGTGTGCCTATTTTATTCAGTTGGGCTGAACTATAATGCGCCGATTCCTCGTCGTGTCGGATCGTTTAAGAACGTGCCTTACAAATGCGCCGCATGGAAAAGACGGACGCGTCTAACACCTAATCCACATTAAGCGAATCATTGAACGCTATCGACCCCGTCGCTGACGCTACAACGCTTTCGTCGATACTGTTTGCATTCTTATCTATAGCCATAATAGCCTTTCCGTCATCTTATCGCACAGAGTGTCTTAATGGACGTCTGCCTTTCCCCGTTCTCTCTTTGTATGACTGTTTGCTTGTCGGGCAATTTCCCAATCGGTTTGATTTGCCGTCAATATACACGACGTGTAAGGTATTCAAAGTGCCTGTATGGAGGTCTTACTGTGTTTCTCGACGCTGCTTTTAAGTGATAGAAATCAATCAACACACATTAAATTATTGAAGCTGACGCAAGTTTTATAGCTATGCAAATCTTTCCTGTACATGATTGAAGATACTTAGATACCTACAGAAACTCGAAACAGCTAAAAGATATAAAGTAGGCCAATATAAAAGGCCTGCACCTTTAAGTTCATTCATAGCGTAGGCCTATTTATGTCAAGTCCTGAGAGTGGATAGCCTATCAAAGCTTTCGACCTTTCACTTTCGTAAAGTTCTGTCCCGAACTTTCGATCCTGGTTTTCATACATGTGGAGCCTATGATTCTACTCAGATTTGAAAGAGATTTCACTTGCTAATGCTAACAAAAACAATACAATTATGAGAAAAGTCGTTATATCTAATGTCAGACGTTTATAGGTCTACTACAATTGCATTTAAAAACAAATCCAGTTTTTTCACATAACCCTGCCACAAAAGGCATCGGATGACAAGGCTCGCGTTTCGAATAAGGTCTCGTGTGTATTTCGCAAAACACTTTCAAACGCAGCAGTCTGGTTTCAGCAAATCGTTTAGATTCTACGGGAGCTGCCTTGCAACATTTACGGTTTAAGTTAATAATTCATCTCGAATCAATTTAAGAGCGCGCCCCAGAAAGCAAGCAGAGGGGCAAAGAGGCTGCCGTGGTTTCCTAGACTTATTATAGGAGCTGCTGGTGATGTGCACTACACCTACGGAACCTACAAGACTGTCTCGTGTCGCAGCATTCAACGAACCCAATAAGGAAATGCTTTATGGCTTCTATCTATAGGCCTACAGGCAAACTACATTTGGAGGGCAGCTTTGCATGACATCGGAGCTCACAGATCACAGACGAAAGTGGAACACGCTTACTGCAACAGATAGCGAAACATCTATCATAGGACACAACGTAGCATTGTATGTGCAGAGAAAGGCATCACGTGGGCTTGATGAGCTTCCTTTTGATGCACACAGCTATCGGTGCCTCTTTGGCACTATTAAACAGAGGTACTCTGCATGGGTTTCCGTTTCATTTATAGGCATACTGATGAAAAATCTCCATCACCTGGGCAAGGAAACAAGATTTCATTTCATAGACGATTCTAAATTTTTACACCTATACTGGATTCTTTGTGTAATATTTATTCACTAGATAAAGGCTAGGACTGGGTAACAATAATACAAATTACTTTATATAGGTCTGTTTAGGGTGGGTTATAGATAGGTGTGATTAAGTTTAGATTTTGATATACGTACGTTAGGACTCGAACAAGTTGAAGAGAAATGTTTAAAGTTTTATTTTTATATAAGAGCAAGCTAAGGTTTTATCTTCTCACTATAGACTCATATTATTTTAGAGACTTCTTGGTCGGGAAGATCTTGGGACGATCTTGCAAAAACAGATGTTATCAAAAGCTTTGCTTAAAACTGGGATAACATGCGCAGACTCTCTTGCTCGGGTGCGATCTATCTGTCTAACGAGAAACCGGTTTTTCAACGGCCTGCCCTTGAAAGCAATTGCCATGGAATGTCGACGTGGTAACAATCATTGATCCACGTCGGCATTCCCTGAGCATTAAATGGGTTCTACACGAGTCCCATATGGTAACATGGGTTCTATATATATGCTCCATGTGGGCATGCTGGCAGGGTAGCTATACTCAGAACAAACACTTCGCAATCAAAACGCAACTGTTATAGAGCTCTTCAGCGTGGAAATATATTCGTGGAACTGATACTACAACATCAAAAGGGTCTACGTATTTAAAACATCGTTTCTTGAGCATAATTTCAAAGAAATTATCCTACCTATAGACCTGCAAGAGCGTTCGTTCGTCACTGCTGAAACCGGATTTACGTTGTAACCCCTCCAACTGTTGTTGTTGAAGCCAACTCCACCTTCCGATGGATTGCTGTAAAAACACATTACCTCGTTTGGGCCGCATCGCATCAACAATACAGCACCAATTCGCATCGATCGAGAATCCAAATGTGTGTCTGCACACATATTCAGTTGTATTGAATCCTAACGATACAGACTGGTTTTCCTCAGAATGCGAAGCGGTCCATTTCGTCAACTGTAAACACTGCTGCATGCATCGCAGTTTTCAAAATAGCAATACGTGTTTTTGTCCCAAACACATACGCCTGTGTGACGGACACGTGTACGCTGCAATGCAAGGTCCACTTCCTTCTTTTAATCTGGTAGAAAAACAAATAGGTTAATAAAGTTTTCGGTTGCCTATGAATCCGAGAAGAAGAGACCCGAATCCGAAGAGATGTGAAATGTGTCTAGGTCTGTACCGGCATGCAGAAGATCTCATCTCTGGACGTTTTCGTATGCTGTTCAAGTGGAGAACTGATGTATGTCTTATTTCCCAAGCGCAAAACAGCATAATAGGCCTATATATGGAACTGTGACAGTTTTCAGTGTGATGTCGACAATCAGCCGAAAAAGGTTGTGTAGGCCTACAACGTTGGTTATTTGTAAACGGATCAGAAAATGATCGCAGGAACTACTTCGTTGATGAACAAAAGGTCTACCAGGGTCACGGAATGCAGATCTGAATGCTCTATATATAGAAGCATAAACAGACATTGAATGCGAATGTCACCGCATAAATCGTCGCACATCCTAATGGCATTCCAACAGAGGGACTGCAGACGACAACAGACGATGCTTCCCAAAATATCACCAATAGGCCTATCGCTTTGCGGAAAATGTATAGATCTACATTCCACATTTAAAAAATCAACGACGATATTTTGAATATTACTCGGTGGGAATTGCAGATTTATAACATTTTCCAAATCAACAGTGTCTCGATTTCTTAACTTAGCGTGCACCAGCGCCTTTGATATATATATATATATATATATATATATATATATATATATATATGTTACGTACGTAGATTTACCCATAGCATAATCATTAGGGTCTACGCGCTTACAACATAAGCTATATAGGGGACTATTTATACTGCGTCTTAGCATAGTCTCTTGTGTAGGCTATATTAAGCTAACAGCTACCAAGTGCGAGCGTCTAATTACGTGGCATATTCAGTTCTCATTTAATTAAAAGATTAATAGGTAAACTTCTCAATCTTAAACTAGGTGTTATTATACTAGGCCCTGAGTTTGCGGAAGTGCATCTCCTGCGATTCTCCTATCACCGGGTGGAAGAAAAATACCGACGCCTTTGTTTTGCAGAGGTTTTCATTCTCCGCTTGCATTTATAACATTTAGACACACCACCACAAAGTTTGACCACTTGCACATTCCTAAATGTCTTACATGTACATATTTCAGTGTATAATATAGCTTTTGAGATAACACTCATGGAATGTTATTGAAATGTGTCGCGCGTTTATCCTTATCTATAGGCTTACTACAATCATGATTAAACGCTTAAAAGTCGAACTAGATAGATGAAAATTCAAATAAGCTGAATGACATTGCAGAGATGCTCAAAGGTTCGAAGTCTTTTTCCTCAAATCAAAATCTTAGAGGAGGGAGTCATAGAGTCCTAAATGGGATCCGGTGAATTGCACTGTAAAGCGCCAAAAATCAATAGTAACCATGGAGATGAAACTGCGTACCTGGCGCGTCTTTTATGTTTGTAGATAGCACACATGGACAAACGTAGACTCCGCCCGCTGCAGTCTTACAGATGTTCCAAACAATCATGTTTCGTATGTACGTAACTTTATGTTGCTATAGCTCTAGGCATACGTAAAGGGCCCAATTGACGAGTCTATAATCAATACAAGGCTTTTCAACTTAGATCACTGGACAGATATTTATATATATATATCTAGGTAGGCATTGTGAAACTGTAGATAGTTTGCAAAAGTTATGAAAAGTGCCAATGAAAGATTGCTCAGTGCAGATGTTCTAATGCAGATGAAAAGCCTCATGAGACGCTCAAGCCCCCGCCGTAACGTCTTAGCATTTCACAGTCACGTAATATTGTAAGGTCGATCCTAACTATAGCCTTAGCGAGGTTCTTCGTTTTCTATGATGTTTTTGGCGCAGGCTTCCTCAGTGACGACGAGTCCGATCCTTTTGCCGATTCCTCTGAAAATGCTGCGCGCTTCCTCCTGCATCAGATCGAAGCACATGGCCAGCAGAGCGAGACCGAAGATCAAGTAGAGCGAGCAGAGGATCAGCTTCTCCTGCGACGACGAAGGGTCGAGACTCGTGCCGGGCACAAAGTCACCGAAACCGATCGTCGAGAGCGTGATGAAACAGAAGTAGGATCCGATGAGGAAGCCCCAGTCCTCCTCCCACAGACCGAACATGATCGCGCCGAGAGCGATGTAGCCGCAGATCAACAGCAGACTGATGTAGATCGGAACGTGGACCATTTGATTGTCGTCTGTGAAGAGAGCGTTGCGTATTCCTCGCCTCCATTGAACGACAACATTGTAAGGTCGCTGGAGCCTCTGCTGAACCCTAGCCGCCGGTCCACCACCTGTTCCGTTCTTTTCACTCGTCTCCACGTCCAGTTCCAGTTTGCCGCGGTTCGGTCGGTTGCTGCTACTGGCGCTGCTAGTGGTATTGCCGCTCAGCCCGGGTTTGGGAAGCATGGACAAGGAGAGTTGCTCCTTGACAACGGTTGTTTTAAGGTTGTCTTCCATCAGTCGGCGCCGCCTACAGAAGACACAGCACAGACCGCAGAAGATGTTCTTGTAGAGGAAGCGGAATACTGTTGCCATGAATCCACCCATGTGAGTTATGGACAGCAGCGTCAGAGGAATTCCGACGAGAGCATAGAGCATCGTCGCTATGCGGCCACAAGCCGTCTTCGGTGCAATGTGGCCATAACCTGCCAACAGAAAACCCAGACATTGAAACAAGTCATAATGTTTGCCTATGTATATTCATTCATTCATTCATTCATTTGAGCATTTATATAGCGCCCCTTCGAGGGGGCTACTCAGAGGCGCTCCCGACTCCAGCACGAACACAAAGAACAGTTTTTGGCGCAGTGTAGAAAGACTCAGGTTGGGTTTTAGGGAGAAGACGCAGCTCCAGAGGTAGCTCGTTCCATACCACAGGACCAACCACCAGAAAGGCTCGATTTTTCATAGTAGTAGTACGGGCAAATGGCACCGCAAGCACCCCCCCCACCCCCGCAGAGCGGAGTAAACGACTGCGGGTCTCCCTGACAGGATGGCAGAGGGATCTCAGATAGGCCGGGGCGAGGCCCAGCTGGCAGCGCCAGACCAAGGAAGCAATCCTATACTGAATGCGCATGGAACCGGTAGCCAATGTAAGTCCGATGCATGAAGTCAGACACATGGTCAAACTTGGGCGTCCGACCAGTAGGCCCTAAGTTGTGCAGCAGCACGCATAACGCGTTCAAGGCAGGCCAAACGCACCGCAGGCAGGCCAATATAGAGAGAGGAGCAGTAGTAAACTCGGGCCGTGATGAAAGCATGGACTAGTCTAGAATGGACGTAGCAGATGGAGAGAGGGCGCGAGCAATAGTACGGAGCTGGCGCAGTTGGTCAAGCATGACCCCAAGTTCGCGCACAGTAGGGGAGAAGGAGAATGAGGGGAAATCAGCAGCGAGCAAGGCCTGATCAAGCCCAGCCAGCCGCTGCCTAGCACCCGACCAGATAAATTTAGTCTTGGCGGAATTCAGCAAAAGACGCTTGGAAGCCATCCACACCTCAAGGGCCCGCAAAAGCTCATCCATAGACTGCAGTGCCAGAGGGGCATCTGTTGGTTTATATGTGTGTGTGTCCGTATAACTGTACGTGTATATATGTGTGCCTGTGTGCTTGTGTACATTATATGTGCACATGTTCGATTAGGTGGCCGTTTGTACGGGCTGTGGCCTATCGCTCTGAGTGTGCACTGAGTAAGGTCGAGTGTCCCTTGCGATGGTCGCTGTGTATGTGCTTCGAGCCTTAAGCATGCACAGAGTATCGATGTTTTAATTATGACTATCAACAGATCAACTCTTCCTCTGTCTGATCTGAGTGCCGTTCAATCATCATTGACTACTGTATTGTGACTAGCGCATAATAGCCTATAGACAAACGAGTAGGCCCTAGATTTTAATAATCTACACACATAATATATAATAGGCCTATATAGGGCCTACGACTGTAGGCCTATACCCCTACTGTATGATGTACAAACATAGGAACAATGCTAATTGCAGGTAAAAACAAGAATTATCTTTTCGCTGCATGTGAGCAGTACTCATCATTATTTTCTACAGCAAAGTTATAGAAATTGTGGTTAATTTATCACCTACGAGAGCAGGACATATTATGCGTGCCAATGAATCATGCTGTGACCACAAATTGTTTGTGGTCTAACTGTTGGGAATTTTCAGCGTAGGAATATATATATATATATATATATATATATATATATATATATATATATAATATATATATATATATAATCGATCCCTCAGCAACGTTATCTATACACCCGCTTGAATTATGTAGACCTACATATAAGAGCTGCAGAGTTTATTATGTGTTCTTTTCCATGTATTATTTGTCTCTTTTTGTTCCTATAGACATATGTTTTTACATGTTGCAGCAGCCGTTATTAATTGTGTATACGACTTATCCGTCATCTTCATATTTTGCCATGGCAGTTGTCGGTCGTGAACTTATCAATCCCGCTTGTTGCATGATCAATGGTCATTGCGCTGGCCAGTAAGCTAGATAAGCTTTGTGCTCAGGATGCTTATTTATTACCAGCAGCGCAAAAACATTTAGGATTCGATTTTGTTAATACCCGACGGTAAAAAAAGGAGGTCTTCCTAAAGCTGCTGTTGTGTGACGCTGTAAAATTGTTTTTCGATTCACATTGCATGCTAGATATATATCAAACTGCAGGATTTGTTATAATTTATTATGTAGACATCTATGCCTGCTAATCGCATAAGCAAGCATAAAGCGCACTTTCTTTATTGCAATCTTATCTCATATATGAATTCGTATAGCGCAGTATCTAATAGCGCCATCTCTACTGAAAAGTATCGTTCGTTGACGTTCTCGGATATAATTGCCTAATATTAATAGTGTCAGGGTATACGCTCCGATGTGCAGTCCTCGAGCTACAAGGTGGACCCCGAGTAATTAACCACCGCGTCAAGCTTTCTGTATAGGGACTATTCATTATGTATTAATATATGCTAGCACTCCTAAAGGATGAATATATATAAGAGAGAGAGACAGACAGACAGACAGACAGACAGACAGACAGACATACAGACAGACAGACAGACAGAGACAAACAGAGACAGACAGAGACAGACAGAGACAGACAGAGACAGAGAGACAGAGACAGAGAGACAGAGACGAGACAGAGACAGAGAAAGACAGACAGACAGAAACATACAGAGACAGACAGAGAGTGGCAGAGAGAGACAGACAGATGGAGACAGACAGAGGGAGGGACGAGCGGATAGGAGGGAGGGAAGCGAAAAAGAAAGCTTGAGATACGAGAGACAAAAATGACAGAGGCAGAGAGTCCTGTTCTTGGGTCCATATCATGCGTATCACTGCGATTCATCCTGTCTTTAACGCACAGTCAGATATGCCGACTGTTGTCAAAACATACGCGTCTCGATCTAGCACAGACTGTCAGTTAATAACCGGAAGGAACCAGGCATCTGAAGTGCACACTTTATCAGGCAAATATTTTAGCCTATCACATTCGAATTTAAAAAGACGGGATCTTTGCCACCAGCAGCAGCAGCGGCTGTGCGGTTCAACATTGCCATATGTCAGGCTGCGACTGCATTAATACATGACACGAAGATTGATCCAGTTGTATTTGTTTTCCAACAGACCCTGAGGTAAGCCGCTGACTGTTGATATCGGCATCTGTGTATCTGAAGGCAGCATGGGCGCTGGCAAGCGATGTCCGTTCGTGGCCCCTGGACAGTGGACATCGCTGCGGCTATTGTTGGTGACGCCGGTCCCACGGCGGACTCCCCAGCCACAGTAATTCCGCGATATTGTCGTCGGTTGTCGAAAATTTATTTGACTCCCGCTGGTCTGCAGCCCGTGACGAAAGCACCTTGGATGGCCGCAGTCAGATGCAGCACTTGTCGATCACGGCGGCCCCATGGCCCAAAGGCTACGTGACACCTAATGCACTCACCCTAAAATAGACCATGGTCCAAAGGCTACGTGACACCTAATGCACTCGCCCTAAAATAGACCATGGCCCAAAGGCTACGTGACACCATATGCACTGACCCTAAAATAGACCATGGCCCAAGGACCACGTGACACCATATGCACTCGCCCTAAAAGTCCACGTGACACCATATGCACTCGCCCTAAAATAGACCATGGCCCAAGGACCACGTGACACCATATGCACTCGCCCTAAAATAGACCATGGTCCAAGGGCCACGTGACACCATATGCACTCGCCCTAAAATAGACCATGGCCCAAGGGCCACGTGACACCCTATGCACTCGCCCTAAAATAGACCACGGCCCAAGGGCCACGTGACACCCTATGCACTCGCCCTAAAAATAGACCGGCATGACGGCGCAGCGTGAGGCACTTATGCGGCGCCTGCACCCAACCGATCGTCGATCGATTTAAAAGAATGAACTATAGACCAGAAAAGGTCGTTGCGGCCACAATTACAGGACGGTGACGGTGACGAGTGGATGAGTGAGGACGCCGATCGAAAATATCAAATTAACCGAGGAGTTCTTCTCGCTGACAGGCATTCACGTAGACATACGCAGCGGACGGGATCGACTGACTTGTGTTTCGTCTGATATGCAAAGGACCATTACACGCCTATTCACTCAGGTCCTTAGCGCTGCGTTAGAGCAGATCGATTGATCGATTAGTCACAACTGGATCACGGACTTTCGAATAAACTAAGAATGTAGAGGCTAATTTTGCAAAACCCTGCGGATTTAATCTCATGGTAGGCCTACACATGCTTTCAGCTATTTTTCCTGAACCTTTTTTAGCAAATTAAATTTGGAATTTAAAATTGTTTCTTTTACGCTCAAATATCAGCATAATTCTTTTGAATTTTGATAATCTAGTTGTTGTCCAAAGCTTCAGAGCCATACAAGAGGATCAAGCTCATAACGTAATGGTATTCGTAATGTCGAAATTTCTACATGCCCAAAAAAGCCAAGTCGCTGCAACGCTTTATTCACAGGCGCTCAGTCAAAACAAATTCAATAGGCAGATCAGATCAGGTTCTGTTCCAGGTCAAGATCCAGTGGTCAGGCAGACAGTCCAAGAGTTACGATGGTTGGTGAATTGGAGCGGCGAGAGAGGCCAGGCCGCCAGAGGAGAGAGGAAGTAGGATACGATTTGATGGAACAGGAATGATAACAGTTTTGAATAAAAGACCTGGTGAGTCAATAAGATGGATCAGGTAATTGTCGTAATTCTGATGGGAGTTTATTCCCGAGGGGCGGAACAGCTATAGCTACCGAACGATTTGCAAATTTTAGTGATGATGTGACGGAATGGCGGAGAAGTGTAACACAAGAAGAAAAGCGCATCTCTGATTGTAACTGACGAAGAAAGGGGGCTGGGAGGATAGGAGCGTGTTGAAGGTTAGTGATAGGATTTTTTGCTCTCTTCGTTCACATATTTTAAGCAAGTGAAGTGAAATAAGAGCTCAAGAGATGACATGTGTTGGTGTTTTAGTGACAGCACGGGCGAACACAGCCGTCTCTGTTCTGCTGACTGAACGTTGTGGAAACGGCAATGCTGCAGAAGGGACCACGCCTTAGATGATGATGATGATGATGATGATGATGATGATGATGATGATGATGATGATGATGATGATGATATGATGATGATGATGATGATGATGATGATGATGATGATGATGATGATGATGATGATGATGATGATGATGATGATGATGATGATGATGATGATGATGATGATGATGATGATGATGATGATGATGATGACGAGCGAATGCTTCTACATGGCCTAAAGACGGTTTATATGGGTGGTGCTGAAGTCAGGAAAAGTGATTTGCAGTTATCTAAATTAGCATGTACTATAAATGTGGCGATAGACCTAGTATAAGCCAGTGCCTTTTTAAGCCATAGGCAGGCGAGGCTCGGGCCTAGGGCCCCGCGCAGCGGGGGGCCCCCGGCGGCACAGAAACAAAATAACAATATTATAAGTTCTATTCTAACAAGTAACAATTCTGCAAAGTAAAGTAAGAACAATAACACATTTTTATTATTTTTTTAAAACAAATGTCTACGGTCTGCATTTTTAGTTAAATATAATTATTGGTAATAAAATCAGAGCGCTATGGAAATAAATCAATAATTTTAACGCATGGCGACGATGGCGCTCAACTTGCCGTAGGCTATTGGCTATTATGTTTGTTTTCATTTGTCTGCTTTTTCACAACGCTATTCAAGGAATTTTTATGTCTTGGTAAGTTAATATTAATTTTTAATATTAAATCTCTCTGTCCTATAATCTAGTCATTTTATAAATTGTTTTAAACTTTAAATTATAAAATGGGCAAAAAGCGTATCAAATTTCGCACAGTTAATAGGATAAATAGAATGATGCTGGCGTGTCGACGCTCGGTACTGAGTCGGTAGTGAACTTGGCAAACTTATTTAACGTAACAAAATCACTTCATTTCCACCTCCTCCAATGTATAAGGTTGAGGTTTTTTAATAGTTTCTACCCTTTTTGTTATGCAGATTAAGATTCTGATTGTCAGTTATCACCGTCGTTCACGGTAAACCGATTTGCAACTTTTGGCCAATTATCACTACGCCAGGTAGTAGTAGGCTAGGCCTACGATCAATTAAACGAAATATCAGACAACCCATCAAAAATGCGTAGAAATTATATGAGTGGTGCCGCGAAGAGAAAAAAGGAAGCAACTGAAATTGAAATGTCGAACAAACATCCAAAAGTATCTTTTTTTTCAAAGTCAGAAAACACAATCATCATCGCAGTCCGACATTGTTGAGACGTAAGATACTCTTACGTTGTCTTACTCGTCTACTGATGTCATTGTTTGCGATAAAGATGAACAGTTATTGTCGGTGCAAGATGATGGTCTACCAGTCGAAAGTACAGATGTTGTCACAACACCAAAATTCGAAGCCTATTTCGCAAGATGTAAGCCCTACGGAGTCAGCGGACTATCCAACTGATGCAGCCTTATGGAGTCCAATCACGGAGGAATTGCGATCTTATTGGATTCGTAAGGGTCCTGCTAGTTGCCAGCATAAAGAGTCTGACTTTAGTACGACTCAACGCGTGTATCGAACGGGAGATAAGTTGCATAGACGTTGCTTAACTGATTCCTGTTTCCGTCGTGAACTGCGAAATGGTGAATCAGTTTGTCGCGAGTGGCTGCTCTTTTCTCCATCGCAGAAGTCTATGTATTGCTTTGTCTGCCGCTTGTTTTCAACAACAACGATGGGTCATCAATCTTTCTGTCAATGATGGTGACAAACTGTACGGGTGAACGTTCTCGAAACTTAAATTAATCAAGAACGAGCTTCGCAGCCATATGATGCTAGAACGATTGAACTGCCTGTCTGTTATGAGCATAGAATCAGATGTGTTGGAGTCTTTGAATTTCGATGATATTATAAAAGACTTTGCTCAGAGCAAAACATGGACAGTTTCTTACAAAAAGTTTGTAAGAAACTGTCGTTACAAAGTCACAATCCATGTATAGCAAACATGTACTCATTATAATCACACTTTCAGTTTGTATAACAAATAAACAATGGAAACTGTAAAGAATGTTAAACTAAACTTTTATTTTACACTTGTAGTACAAAGATTGATGTTTTAGCTGTGTTATTATGAGTTTAGTAACAGTATACTATATTAACAAATTTAACAAAATGACACATATGCACGTACAATGCACTAATGCAATACTCTTTATCTGAGACTGAGATATTGAGACGGAAATCGGATTACGTTTAAGGTTATTTAGGGTTTGTGCGGGTTGTGCCTAGGGCCCCCAAACTCCTTAAAACGGCTCTGGTATAAGCATAGGGCGGAAGGTCACTATGTGCATAAAGAAACAGCGAGAACGATGGGTGATATGATCGGATAGGCTACGGTTTTCGAAAAAGCACTCCTAAGTTGCGGATAGGGAATTGACAGCGAATGCGTGGATGGATAGAGTCCAGGTTGTTGGAAATATAGGGATCAGGAATTTTCTTCAGCAGGTCATGCAGGCTTGGAAGTAAGTAAGTAAGTAAGTGAATGAGTAAGTAAATAGGTACGTCACGTGCGTTGGTCCATTCCTTTGAAACAATCTTCCCGTTGATAGACGAGCTGTACCATTAAGAGCTTCTAAGTTACTGTTTCTAGCTATGTTAAGACACACCTGCTCAGATCCTTTAGCTCTTAGCGCTTTTGATGGGTTCCATAAATGCTCTTTATAAAAGTCCAGATATATGCATAGGCCTACATACATGCATGGCCTAGGTAAGTAAGTGAATAAGTATGCAAGTAACTTTTATTGCAGGTTCTAGGATGAGAAAGCCAGATGTTGTCGATTTGGAGGGAGATGTGTACTGTAGAGATGGTAGCCAGGAGGAATACAATCTTGATATTGAGCAGAAGTGGTATTTAAATTGAGCCATGTTTCAGATAGGCCTAAGGCAAATCTGTCAGGAGGGTGAGAGGAGAGGGCTGTGTATTGATTTCCTGAGAATATGCAGGATGGAGAAGTGATCGTAGGCTATGTTGAATGTGCGGAGTATAAGCACCGGTTGTTGTCTGTTCTTTTGAAGAATGAATTTAGAGATGGAAGAAACAGACGAAGAGGGTGAGAGGAGTGAAGATCTTGGAGGCGGGATTCTGGTGGACGCTGAAGAGGGTTTGGTGGGTGGATTGCTGCGGTGGTCCTCTGAGGCAAGAGGTTAGACATAATGGTAATTGAATGACGGATTTAATGCCCATTTTGCTTTATCGCAGTACCAACTGGGACACGGATAGAATATTTTCGCTCTGAGAGTAATACAGGACACAATATATGGACAAGAAGAGTGACAACTGATATGAAAGGCGCTCGTGCGGCTTAGGATGAAAGGAATAAAGATTATTGACAAATACACGTCAGGCAATTTAAGTGTGTAGGGCCTACGTTGGATGGAGCTACTGCAGTGGCTGGTGGCAGGAAACAAAGGATGATGCATGTTGCCGGCGAATGCTATTAGATAGAGCTGTTAGAAAGTGCTAAAAATATAGAAAGAGTGAACTCACCAAAACAATATAGATCAATGAACGTTGATGAAGTAGTCATGTTATAAAAGAGCCGCTTAATGTAAGGAAAGATGATGAAAATAGACCAAGGCTGATGCTGACAATACCGATAATGCAATAACTTGTGTATACATTTAACCATACATACCAAGACAAATAGAGATCCGGCGAATAACGCTGAGTATTACATTCCTAATGCCGTAGTGTATAGATCTACTAGCCATCTTAACTAGCTCTAAAGGATAAGTCAGTACAAGTAGAGAACAACCGCGGGTTCTAAAGCCCCACATTCGTCCCTGCAGTGTGCCTTCATATAGCTCAGGTGACATGCAGAGTCCAATGACACAATTTGTCTTCATTCTCCACTCGTCTAACGAGCCGAGTTGCTTTGCCGACTCCACAATAACACCAATTCCTCGTATTAGGACATGCCATGGCCAAGCATTCCGGCAACATGCAAGCACTTATCTTGTCTCCAGCTGTTGGGATGTTCCGCACCAAACTAACTACGTGAATGCCTGTTGGCAGTGGGGTGAGGTAGGGAAGCTCCTTGTCCCCTACGCTGTTTAATCTTCTCATGCATACAGGGTATGTTCATTTCAAGTATAAAGCGCGCGGATATGGGTTGTCATATTAAGAATTATTTCTACGGCTGTTTTCTATATGCTGATGGCATCATTCTACTCTGCCCCGTCAGTACATGACCTCCAGGTCATGTTGGATATTTGCCACTTGACCAGTTGTGCACTTTTGCTTGAGTTCAATTGCGCTAAGTCTTATTGCATTCAATTTGGTAAAGTGTGTTGCAGAATCTATTGATTCGATGTCCCTGGGTGGTATCCCCATCCCTTGGGTTGACTCCGTGAAGTACCTGGGTGTTCATTTAGTCGGTTGCCGTAGACATAGGCCCTTTTAAATGGTCCTTCTATAGAGCTTGTAACTGTATTGCTTCCCATGCTGCTAACCTGGATGAAATCGTACATCTCCACCTGCAAGAGACCTATTCCCTGCCCCTTCTGACCTATGCCCTTTCAGCCATGACTCTGTCGGGAAGGCAAACTAATGAATTAGATATATGCTGGAATGGTACACGTTAAAATCCGCGAACGAATATCCGTGCCGTGAAAAACCGCGTCGTTAAAATCCGCGCAATTAAAATCCGCGAGTAGTTATTTTCCGCGCGTGATAATATCTTTATTTTTCATACGACGAAGTCAATAATATTTCAAAGACGTTTATAAAGTCAATCTTATAGATTTATATAAATATTTTATATGTTTATAACTTTCTAGAGCGAGAGATGCCAACGCCATTCATAACAGAATTATTTGAAGTTTCTTGTCTTAAAACGTTTTCGCAGCTGAGGACAATCCCTTGAATTGATTATTAGTTGAAAGGAACTGTATTCAGCCTTTCAACTAATAATTAAAAGGTAATAAGTGCGAAACCCATGGGCGGCGATACCGATGGGTCGAGGGGACAAGCCCTTCACCTTTTAGAGTGGGGGACACACCATACATTTGTCCCCCCCCCCCCCAATTTTGAAGAAACATCAAAAAAGTCTGCAAATTTTATCCTCTTTTTTGACCAGTTCAGGTGAAAACTCTTTTTTGACCAGATCATTTCTAAAGTGTCCCCCCCCCCTCACCTGTCAAACAAGATCGCCGCCATTGGCGAAACCCACTCCTTTTGAACAGCTGCCAAACTTTTCAGTGAGCTACTTGGTGCCAATCATCCATCCACCTGGAAATTCATTGAGGGCCTACAGAAAGAACAGAGCGTTAACGAATTGAAAATTGAACAGTAGGCCTATATCACTGGTCAACAACTTGCTCAGGGCCGACGTATCTACAGAGACACAGCCGCCCGTATCAAAGCCATCGTCGGCGATTACGCGGATCGTCCTTTGTCGCAATATCTTCGAGGCATTGCTCATAGCTTACAACTAAAAGTGTAGTTCTGAACCTTTTGCACATTGAATATTCCTGTTAGAAATTAGCAAGAACATTATGAACTCTTCGCTTTATAACGTTATAAACATCTGTTTTTAGAAACATAATGAACTCGCTCTAGAACTTTATAAACATCTAAAATATTGACTTTATAAACATCTATAAAATTGACTTTGTCGTATGGAAAAATAAAGACCGCGCGGATATGATCACGCGCGGTAAATAACTACTCGCGGTTTTTAATTGCGCGGATTTTAACGACGCGGTTTTAAACCGCGCGGATATTCTTTCGCGGAATTTAACGTAAACCTAGTGGAATTCGGTTTATCGTCTTCTGTTCGGGTTTAAAATGTGGGAAAGTGTCAAGGTTTCCATTATTGGTTTGGGCAGGCGTTGAATCTTACATTTCTGGCGAAAGTGCGTCACTGCAAATTGTACTTCCACTTACGTTATTCTGAGAACATGGCCATTCACAACCTGTTGTGGTCTTACAGTACTTATCAGATAACTACCATAATTATGATTGTCTAGCCCTGGATTTCTTGAAGAAACATGAGGCCATTGCTCGATTGTATAGTGACTTTGATGTTTTGTGTACCCTGTGTAAGATGGTGCTCTAGGGTAATGTTTTCAGTTGGTCCTTTAGGGCATGTCATATAGTCATGCGTTCTTCATCTTGGTTATTTTTGGCCATTCGGCGTATTAATGGATTCATAATATTAATCCGTAGTGCATGATTATTTGGTGATTCAGTGATTTAGATGTAACTTGAGCTGATCTATTGATTGGTCTTGATGCTGTAAATTTTTTTGGTTGGTTCGTAATAAAGGTGTTCGCTAAAGTAAAAGTTCGATCGGTTTTTAATGGAGTTTTCAGTAACTCAATCATGACCATTTGCAGCTGACCAAACTCTTGAGGTACAACGCAAGAGATCAGAAAGATATGCATTTTGAGTACCGGGTATATATAAGTATGGTCCCTGCAAAATTAAGTATATTTTCTTGCATATCTAAGCCAACGTATATCATAATCAAACGTCATATGCCAACCTCAAAGGGTTGGCCCCATTTATCTTTCGATCAGAGGGCACGCTACCTCTTGTTCTTCGAAAGACACCGTTCGCCATGAAATTATATACGCAGACGCTGATAAGCGAGTGTGGGCTGTTGTTGAGAACTGTGTACGACCTGTGGCCTGCCGGATCTGTCGAGCAAATGATCTACAAATCAACAGCGTAAACCTACACTACGTAGTGGACCGGAAAGAATCTGTGGCAGCTTTAAAGCGTCATTAGTTAATCCATATACCGACATGAAACGGAACATTTCTCCGGTATTGTTGTCCTGCCGTCCCTCTATTTACGGACGCGGAGTAGAGAACTCGGCGGATAATTAACCCTTGCCTATTTCCGGGATAGTTATTTGCTGTGGTCTTAACGCGGTTATCCGCTGCCGTTTGACGAAGATAGACGCCATCGATTGGTTTCTGCAATCGATACGTCGTCTACTGGATCGAGTTGGTTCACCGACTATCAGAGGTTTCGTTACCTGGCAAGTCGATCAAAGTGCAAGCTAATGTGATGTCGCCCTTGCAATCGCCTCTGACCTCAATTTGATTTTATATGCTTAGATGTCGTCGAGCATTCTAGTGACATAGTTGGCCGAAAGAGATATCTGGGGAAAGCGTAGCTTGCCTCTCGTTGATTCAATCTTCCACGTTCGTTTTGCAGCAAACCAAACGTATTTTCCAGATTGCTGTTTTATCCACTAAATAGTAACGTGATAGATAGTCAGAAATTAGGTACCGTACTAAATTCACCAGAACATTACTTTAACAAGCATATGGTGATAGGTCTGAACCTATACGATGCATATAGATCTGCTTCTGAAAACGTATATGTATCATGATGGTGAGTAAGAACAGCCTGTGTATCCGCGTGTTTTATGTAGCGCCAATAGAGTAATTGTTTACATGGACCCATATATTATGAAGCAGTATGCAGAACTGTTTTCAGCTGCAGCTTTAATATCTTATCAAAACAGCTGAAGTCTTCTTGCATACTATCCCTATCTTCTCAATGTATAATTAGCCTATAGTGCTTTAAGGTTAAAGCAATTAGATTCAGAGGCGTAGCGACCGCCCTCCGTACCCTCCAACCGGAGGAGGCCCCGCAAGGAAGGGGGCCCCTAAAAGTGGAAAAAATAACCGTGAACGGCGTGGTCATTATGATACTGTTTTGATACATCACATAATGCTATTGGCTACGTTATCAGACTTCAGTTGTCTGTTGGCTAGGGTTAGGGCTAGGGTTACCCTAACCCTAACCCTGAAGGCCTATGGATACATAATATGAATCCTGTATATTGTATATTACCGCATTCCAGTTTCCGCATTGTAAGGGGCCCCGGACGTATGTTCGGAGGGGGCCACGTTCTTTGTTGCTACGGCTCTGTTTATGTTTATGTTTATATTCGTTTAATGAAACAACAGACATAACGCTGTAGGTGTACAAGGAAGTGAATTAAAATTGTTAATTGTTAATAATAGCTTAGTAAGAGTTAGAAAATAACATTCTAGATATGAAGTTTCGAGAGTCTTTATCTGGTAGATTAAAATTGTGAGGACGATTTCTTAGGGAGTAAGGAGTAATATGGTTGGTTGGGAATAAACATCTAATTGAGTGATTTTCATTGAGTAAAGCTGCTTTAAATAAGGCCATTTCGGCTTTGAGCACAAGCTCAGCTATGGAGGGAGAGATAGTTTGAACATATCCAAATCGTTTGAGTTTGTTCAGGAATTGTTCAAGGCGCAATTTATCCTTGCCACTTATAAGGCCCCACCAGGCTGGAGAAGCATATAAGGTTCTAGATACGATTGTTGCATTAGTGATGAGATGTAGTGAGTCTTGAGATGCTCCATGATTTTTGATAGTTCTTAGTGCAAAAAAGGAGGAGGTTCCACTTTTTATCAGTTGATTGATGTGCTCAGTGACTGTTAATTTTTCTCCGATGGTGACTCCGAGAATCTTGATTGATGTTGACCGTTTAACTCCTGTGATTGAAGGGTTGTCAGAAAGTGAGGGTTGGTTGCGTTTGATGATAGCCATTTCCCGAGTTTTATCAGGATTGATTTTCAGGTTCTTTGTTTCAGACCAATTGTAAATATGTTGGATTTCATCATTGGCTGTATTTAATGAATTGGATCCAATTAATAAGTATGTATCATCAGCATATTTGGATAGACGATTTTGATGGTGAATAGGATGGAGATCAGAGATACAGACAATAAATCCAGTGGGGCCGAAAACTGATCCCTGTACAACACTGGCATTAATTGAGATGATGATGGATTTGGTTCCATTAAAAATGGTATAGTGGTTCCTGTCTTGGAGATAGTTAATTAACCAGTTATATATATTGTCTGGAAGGGAAAGTGAAGCTAGTAAGTGTGCAATGGCAGAGTGACTGACAGAATCAAAAGCTTTAGAAAAATCCATAGAGATCATGATAACATATTTATTATTTTTGAGAAGGTCTGTTGCATGATGTATGATAGAGGTTATTGCTGCAGTGGTAGAACCAGTAGGTTTAAATGCAAATTGATAGGCCTATAGGGGCTACAAATGCAGTCTCTTTCTTTTCTAGGTTGTCTTCGGAATTCTTAATCTGTTAGATAGGCCTATCCAATCACTCTTAATTGTCTCAACTTTGGGCTTACTAACTCGAAATTGTTCTGTTTCACCTCTTGGGAACTCTCATACAGACCGTTAGTTTTCGTCGGTTGCATACAACAAGTGGTCTAAAATAGGTTCCAGCCTGCCTACAAAATGAAGCCGAATTTGGAATATGGATCGTCTTCCGTTATTTTGTTTTATTTTTGACTCGACGAACAGTTACATTAATTAATCTTACATGAGATAATGGTCATGCATGATGCATAGTCATTAAAGAGGACTGTTGTTGTAGTATTAGGGCCTACTATCACTGTTGATGTCATATGATGCTTTATCGAGCGCTCGGCGTTCCTCGACAATAACAGAATCTATGTTTAGTCACGAACTGCTGCTCCAGAACTGCGTACGTACTACAAGTGTATGCCAACCTTTTAAAGCTATAGTTTCACGGTCATTCGACCCACGGATGCTAAGTATCTTCCTGTGCACCTACATGCAGCTGCGTCCAGACTTCCCTTGCATATCACAGGCTACCTGCTGTCTAACCATCGTATTAAAGTAAAAGACAAGCGAAGAGCAATCAGGTGAAGCGAAAGATGCGACCCATAGAGTAGCTATAATCGATATTTGTCATTTGAAACATGTCATTAAGCATAGAAAATGCTCACATGTATACTGATGTATAGCCTCGAAAGTTGAGCCCTTCTGTTGCAATCAACAGCGGTTCAGGTTCAAGTCTGTGTGGGCGATCGAGACTTGTGGAAGATGTTTACCTAAACTTACGATGTTTCGGTCAAGATCCGCAAGCAGTTAACCCAGTGAGCGACACTTTTCCAGCTATAGTGTACAAACGTATACATGTGAGCATTTTCTAATCTCCTTTTCTATGTTGTAGGTCAATACTCGAGTGTATACGTCTCTCATACAATCATCATGATCGTAACATAGGAGGGAGATAGATGAATGGTAGCACTCTTGCTCGAAGAACATAAGATCTTGAAAGACGTTTCGATATCCGTAAGCACCCTATAGGTCGACTCAGCCTTCCACTCCCTGGGGGAGCTGTAAAATGAACGGGCGCCTAACAGGCTGCCAAATGTGTGTTCCATAAAATCTTGATAATTGTACTATCATACATGTATGTTTCATTATTACTTACTACGGTTTGTCAGTGGGCTTGTCAATAAACACAAATTTATTATTATTATTATTATTATTATTATTATTATTATTATTATTATTATTATTATTATCATTATTATTATTATTAACACCTCGATGGTATTCGCACAGACCAGTCGAAATGCAGCATAGCAGTCTAATGAGGCAGAGAAACTTCGGACAGTGAAGATGTCACTGCTTAATAGGTTAAAGAGAAAGAGTTATGAATATCTCCATGTTACACCTAGTCACAGTGAGGGTACAATTTTTTGTTTCATCGCTGAAATAGGAGAGCTATGTGCAGGAACGTCGAACGAAATATATTGGGAAGATACAATTGTAAGCCTGAACATCCCATGTGGAAGTTCAAATATAGTCGCATTCGCTGAGCCTATAGCTGGTCCGCGTGCTGCCCCCAGTGGCAAGTGGTAACCAGCTTTGGGCCCAATTTGACCCCAACGAACGTGGCTGTCGGTTTCGTTCCATCCTCGTGCATATCGCATTCTGACCACAGTTGAATTACAGTCATGCTTAACTGCAACCTGACATTGCCACTGAATTGTGACCTGTAGGCATCGTGCTGCAATATCCCAACATGCACAGCGAATGAAAAGACCATCTTCCGCCTCAGGCGCCACTTCCGGAACAGGCGACCATTCTGCCCTCTGCGGACAGACAGATGCCTCGGCCAGAATAGATTGATTGGCTGAGGCTGAGTCTTGCGGCGCTATTATGCCTTCGTCGTCTACTTGATTTAAAGAGAAGGCGGCGATTTCTGTTAATTATATCAATCAGCTCTTCCATCCAAGTCCTCCTCTTCCGCCGCTGTTTCTACTGCTCCATTCATCAGGCGACCACCAATCGTGATGGCTGTAGTGGACCTGAGGTTGGACGACCGTCCGAGTCGAGGTACAGCTAGGCATCCGCCAATTCATTGCTTTTTGTTCGTGCAACAGAGCCCCGTTGTTTGAGGCAATTCCAGACAACATAAATAAGACTCCATCTTTGTGGGAGTTATTGGCTACGGACAATCGAACAGTCTCACACAAAGACAAGAGAGAAAGAGAGACAGAGACAAAGAGAAAGATACAAGAGGGAGAAAGAGGAGAGATACAAAGATACAGATAGGAAGATACACGAGAGAAGAAAAGACAGAAAGATGCAGGCTGGAGGAGAGAGACGCGCGCGAGAGAGAAGGAGAGATACAGAGATAAGAAGAGGAAAGAAGGAAGGAAGAGGGCCAGAAAAAGATGGAGGCAGATTCGAGGCAGGAAAGGGGGAGAAAGACATTCGAAGGGTAGAAGGAAGAAAAAAGCTGGTGACTATTCGGGGACTAACGGACGCTTTGAGGGTAATTCCACGAAAGGGAGGCGATGGAAGATGTCGTTCTGGCTTCCTGTGACCGTGAGCAAAAGACTAAAGCGGAAGTAATGGACTCATTTAATGACGAGAAAGAACCCCAATCCCCGTCCAACGCACAACGTAATTTGCCATACGTGCCGAGAATATGAAAATCGCTTGGAATCAACAGTCGACTGCAGTTCGCTCCCTATTCCCCTGTGAGTGTCTACGCATATGAATGCGTCCATCTGTCCGTCCAACACGTGTGAACGCTTGAATGCATTGGTGCATATTTGCATGTATGAATATAATGTATGTATGTATGCTCTAATATACGTATATATGCATGCAGGCAAGTATATATCTATGTGTGTATCTATAAATGCATGCAGGAATGCATGCAAGTATAGATTTCTTGATTTATTCATTTACTATACTATTATTACTATTTTTATGCAGAGTACAGTGATCTCCTAAAATGTTTTTTTATATTTTAGGAGCACAAGGAAATAGGATTCGGCAAACCCATTTGTCGCGGTCGACTCCTTCGATCGCAACGACGAACCAACGAAGGAACTATTAAAAGATCTTTATTTAAAAATAAAGTCGATTAAGTGTAGAGTAAGTCAACTCGTCTATCAAATATCACAATCGTAGACAGCACACAGGTTGGCTGGTCTCGATTGAACGTTATACGATCAATGTTTCAACGTTTACAAATCTTCGTCAAAAGGCCCCCAATGTACATCAGGTCTATCTTATATAGAGTTCTCCCGGATTCCAGAACGTTCTGTGACGTCACTGTACTTTTCCCTGGAAAGTCCTACTGAACACGTATATCCTTGTTGCATGCACCGAATTAATGTTGACAGCTTGTTGCAGAATTTTCCGTGCGTTGTAAACAAGCTTGTTGACGCGTCGGTTTTCTTCCCTTGATGCATGCACCCGCGTAGACCACGACATTCCCTCCGCCCTCAGATGATGACACGTCTTCAGCACCATCCCGAACGGGTCATCACGATCAAGCCGGGCCTCCAGACTCCATCTCGACACAGCATACACAAACAAAACAAAACACATCAGTTAGTCAATTTATCTATACAATTTGCGGGCTCGATCCTTGTGTGTCGGGCCATTCCCCCCCTTCACCATCCGAGTCACAACCGAGAGAGGAAATCAGCCACCGTGTTCTGACGTCCAGGACGATATCGAAAGTCCACGTTAAACTCTTGCAATGCTAACGCCCAACGAGTCAGTTTCGCACTCTTAGGGCTTGCATCTGTGAGATAAGACAAAGGATTATGATCTGAATAAATGATTATCTTTGATAAGAATATCCATGACTTGAATCGTTTAAGTGCCCAAATTACTGCGAAAGCCTCTCTCTCAATTGTAGACCAATGCATCTGTGTATCTGTAAGTTTAAGACTAGCAAAAGCAATTGGTTTTTCTTGACCTTCTTCGGTCCACTGAAACAAGCAACACCCGACCGCGGTGGCACTTGCGTCAACACTTAAACCAAATTCCTTAGTGAAATCAATGGTATGCAACTGTGTAGCTTTACTGAGATCATCCTTTAACTTATCTAGTGCTTCTTGATGCTTTTGCTCCCAAGGCACCTTCGTAGGTATGTTATCTCGTGTCAAATCAGTTATTACCCGTGCTTTTTCAGCTAAAGCAGGTATAAAATTTCGAAAATAACTGAAAAAACCCATAACCTTTCTAACTTCTTTCTTTGTTGTTGGAGGATGGATATCATTGATCGTAGCGATCTTACCTGGATCAGGTTCAATACAACCTGACCCTACTATATGGCCAACAAACTTTATTTTGTTTTGTGCAAAATTACATTTTCTTAAATTCAAAGTGAGTCCTGCTTCCTCAATAGTTTGCAAGAATTTCTCTAGATGTTCTAAATGGTCATTCCAATTCATTGAAACCACTGCCATATCATCGACGAATGGTTCGGTAAAACTTCGCACTGGATGTAAAACTTGGGTCATAGCACGAATAAAGGTATTGCTAGCGGACTTGAGTCCAAACGGCATCCTTGTGAACTCAAAAAGTCCTGCATCACATACGAATGCCGTAAGCCATCGATGTTCTTTCCGAACTGGAATTTGCCAATACCCCGATTTCGCGTCGAAAACACTAATAAACTTTGCCCGTCCCACCTTTTGTAAGATGTCAGCAATGTCTGGGGTCGGGTAACAATCACCTAGAGAATATTTGTTAACATGGCGATAATCAATTGCCAATCGAACGCCATTTTGACCTTTGGGTCCCTTTAAAACGCAAACTACCGGACTGGCCATTTCACTTTTCGATGGTCGAATGATGTCTAATGCCAACATTTCTTCTATCTGGCGTTGTACTTCAGGTTTAAGTAGCTCAGGTACTTTATATGCCCTTAAACGCTTAGGAGTGAAATCATGAGTTATCTTAATCTCATGTTCTAATACTGGACAATACCCAGGTTTATCCACAAATACTGCCGAGTGCCGATCCAAAACTTCAAAAAGTTGCTTCTGTTCCTCTTGCGAAAGATGCGCTATAATCAGAGGATCAATTCGCTTACTCGGGCTTATTTGTTCACGTTCTTCCTGATCTACAACCTCTACTATACCAAATTCTTCATCTTGATCAACAATTACTGAACAGCTATTGATCATCGCTTGTTCGAGTCGTTCATGGTATCGCTTGATCTTATTTGCGTGTAAATGTCTTTGTTTTCCCTCTATTTCTACTATATAAGAATATGGGGATTTAACCTTGACTACGGTAGCAGGTCCTTGCCATCGACTATAAAATTTAGAACTACCAAAATCTGGTGCTAATACTGCTACTTTATCTCCAACTTCGTATTTTCTGTCAGTACTACGCAAGTTATAATAATCTGCATACCGCTTGGTTTCTATATCACTATAGTAATCTGCATAAACTTTCGCGAATTCGAGGTTTTCCTTCAGTGATTGGAGATACTCTTCGGGTGATTTACCTAAGTTAAGAGGTACTTTTCGTTCGCCAGCCCACGATTCCTTCAACACACTAAGTGGACCCCGAGGAAGAGTTCCATAAACCATAGTGAATGGCGAAATATGAGTCGTGCCTGAAGGTTTTTCTCTAAGGCTCCACAGAACAAACGGTAACAATTGGTGCCATCCACGAGGATCAGATTGAGCAAGCTTAAAGATCATGGTTTTCAAGCTTTGGTTGCATCTTTCAACCAATCCAGCTGCCTCAGGATGTCCAGGGGTATTAAATCTGGGACTACAACCCATTCGCCGCAAGAATTCTTTCGTCAAACGACTGGTAAAGTTGGTACCACAATCAGAACTGATGATCCTTGGAATAGAAAAAGTTGTAAAAACTTGCAACAGAGCTTCACAAACTCCCTTTGCATTCAGCGATCTAAGAGGATACGCCATCGGCCAACGAGAAAATTTGTCCACCAGAACCAAAGCATAATTGTACTGGGGTTTCGATTTGTTGGATTCTCCAGTCACTACCATAGGGCCAATACAATCCATATTTAGATGGTTAAAACAGAGTTCATCCGCCCTCGGAATAGGAGTGATCGGGACTCGATCTGCCACTTAAACTGGAGTTCTTAGTTGACAAATTTGACAAGACGCACAATATTCGCGAATCCTCTCATCCATTCTTGGAAACCAAAAGTTTAATTTGATCCTGGCTCTCGTTGCCTTAAAAGCCATGTGCCCAGCACATGGGGCATCGTGTGCTACTCGCAAGACAACCTCGATTCTATCTTCCGGTAAACATAATTGATTAACCTTATGTCCCATAATTTCCCCTTTGTGGTACAGGAGGTTATTATCTATAAAGAAATTATTTTTATTCTGTCTCGCTTGTTGCCAGCAAGATATAAGATTGTGACAATTCTGTTGCTCACGCAATAAAGTATCATTATTCGCTACTCCCTCATCAGACTTGAACTCTGTTGACTCAACATCAAGAAAATTATCTGAATCATCAACTAGTTGCTCCTGAGAATATTCATTCACTTCTGACGGCAAGGATTCGTTGCTGTTACTTTTCTCGATATTAACTTCTAAGTTATCTTCTTCTGCCCCTTTATTTATTTGTACACATCGATCTACGCCAGCTACCATCACTACATATTGCGAACTATCCCTTAATAGGTCCACAACATGGGGTGTCAAAATAACCCGTTCATTTAGTTCAGGGACTACAGCGAACATGACGCACAAAGATGGCGCAATGTTCGTCGTTCCTTCCATTGAATTAGCTAATTTCATTTGTAGGTATACTACATCTGCCTTACATCCTTCTCCCTGAAAACCAATTATATTAATCCGTTTAATCACGGGTAAGTTTAGTGACTCAATTAATTTCTTATCAATACAACAAATTTCTGCTCCTGAATCAGATAATGCTGGCTGAGAAGGGAGATCTTCAATCTGTACATTGATATACGACCTCTCGTGTAATCCATCAATACTATTCTCGTATACCCTTACAGCAGTTTCCAACCCTATTGGTTTAGAATTATCCAATAAATTCCCTTGCTTTACCTGTTCAGGTATCTCATGCAACACGTTGACCTTCTCAACAACTAAGTCGATCACTTCTTCAGTTGGGTTCCCAAATATACAAGTACTCACCTTTTTAGAACTTGGTTTGGTCTGGCACTCCCTTGCCCTATGACCCTTCTGATGACATAGGAAACAGAGACCCTTTACCTTGGCCTCCTCCTGAGACACCCTCGCACCTATCTTGGCTTCACCCCTTATTTCCGGTTTGGGAGACTTGGGTTGAGCTGTCTGGTTATTGACTTGAACATGTGGTTGACCTCTCGTCCAATTGTTATACTTCGGTGTCGGATGACTACGGCATACTAAGTCATTCCCACCATCATGCGACGCTACATAAATGTCAGCCGCATTAGCTATGTCTTCACAGCTCAACCACTCCTCTTTTTCTTGGGCCAAGATATAATCTAAACAAGCCTTCGACAAGGACTCCTTAAGCCGATCCGCAACCAATAAACTTACAAGTTTATCAAACTCATCAGTTATCTTTCTACTTTTCAAATAATACATAAGAGCCACACGCAATTTGGATGAATAGATCGTAAATGATTCGTCCGATGCTTTGTGCAACGACCAAAATCGGGCTCTAAGATTTGAAGGGCTTATCTTAAACTCCCTTAGCAAAAACTCCTTCAGGAATTTGTAGTCATGGAGCTGTGCCTCAGTAAGGCGCATGGTTAATGCCTTAGCTCTTTCACTTAAAATGGCTAGCAATAATTTTGCTCTAACATCTTCATCCACCTCATACACATTAAACAAACCATCCAAGTGATCAAAGAAACCTGGAATTTCTATAGGGTCGGAAGGAAATTTCCAAAGAATATTCTTGAGGGCATCACTATAACGCTTAGTACGACTTGCTAAAGAATCTCTAACATTTCGTTCTTCCTGCTTTTCCTTCCTCTCCCTTTCTTCTTTCTCTTTCCGTTCCTTCTTTTCTCTTTCTTCTTTCTCTTTCCGTTCCTTCTTTTCTTCCTCTCTCCTCTTTTCCTCCCTTTCTTCCTTCTCCTTCCGTTCCTCCCTTTCTCTTTCTTCCTTCTCCTTCCGTTCCTCCCTTTCTCTTTCTTCCTTCTCTTTCCGTTCCTTCTTTTCTTCCTCTCTCCTCTTTTCCTCCCTTTCTTCCTTCTCCTTCCGTTCCTCCCTTTCTCTTTCTTCCTTCTCCTTTTGTTCTTCATATTTACGGATTTCGAACTCCAGACGGCGCTTCTGCAGCTCGTAATCCACTCCTGTTGGAGATATTGGACTACCCTTAAATTCCTCTTCCTCTTTTCCAATCTCCATGGCCCATTCTTCCATTAATTGATTTCGATCCCATGACATAACATCATCTTCGTCCCTTCCTGCCTTCATAAGATACACCCTAAGGCGCTCAGACGACATTTTGCGAATATTCGCTTGCATCTCTGTTGTCAACACTTCCATTTTTACAAACAGTCAGTCAACAACAATCAACAAAAAAAACAGACACCACGCGGCAAACCCGCCACACAAAAGGAAAATTCCACAACCCAAAGTGCAACTATGCAGTATCCAAAGAAGTACACTCGCCAAGTACGCAAAAACTATACAAGCTCACGCAAGTCTGGCCTCGATCACAACAATGGATCAAATTTCAAAGAAATAATCAGCAGATATTGAAAGAGAAATAATGGCTGCCTCCCACTCGGCTGCAACTCCACTCTCTTTTCTCCTTCTCAGCCACGACAACACCTAGGATCTTACCCGTATGTTGACTGCTGTCTTCTGCTGTCTCAGCCGAACGACGCACTTCGTCCGTCCGACTGTCGTATGCCGATTCACCCGTCTCCCACGGTAGAAAGGCGTCTCGATCCGCTCGCTGTCTGGAACAGACCGTCTCTTGATCCTCCGGGTTGACTCCTTCCTCCGCCGACTCGCGTCTTCTTCACCGGATCCAACACCGATGATCCCACCGCTGCCACCAATAATGTCGCGGTCGACTCCTTCGATCGCAACGACGAACCAACGAAGGAACTATTAAAAGATCTTTATTTAAAAATAAAGTCGATTAAGTGTAGAGTAAGTCAACTCGTCTATCAAATATCACAATCGTAGACAGCACACAGGTTGGCTGGTCTCGATTGAACGTTATACGATCAATGTTTCAACGTTTACAAATCTTCGTCAAAAGGCCCCCAATGTACATCAGGTCTATCTTATATAGAGTTCTCCCGGATTCCAGAACGTTCTGTGACGTCACTGTACTTTTCCCTGGAAAGTCCTACTGAACACGTATATCCTTGTTGCATGCACCGAATTAATGTTGACAGCTTGTTGCAGAATTTTCCGTGCGTTGTAAACAAGCTTGTTGACGCGTCGGTTTTCTTCCCTTGATGCATGCACCCGCGTAGACCACGACACCATTATTGTTGTTGTTGCTGCTGCTGGTGTTGCGCTTGTTGTTGTTGTTATTATTATTATTACTGTTTTTAATCCCAAGTACATGTGGTCACTCGAGATTTAACAAAATAGAGGTATTAATTTTAATATCATTGTTATTATAACCATAGCCATAACCCATAATTTAATTGTTTATACCACTGTACAGAGCATTATCATTATTAATATCATCATCATCGTTGTTATGATTGTTGTTGTTAATATTATACATGCATTTTTATCCATTGGCCTCAAAATCGCCAGTTACTGCTGTAGGCTATATATGCAAGAATGAACGTATGTCCTACATGCCGTAAACATTCGCTGTACATAGTTAGGGTGATTTCAATAGTTCAATGATCTAACGTCTCTTTGACACTTTAACTGCACTGGTATCCCAGTCACTTTTATCACACGCTTGTCGTTAAAGTGTTAAGGTAACCTTTACGATATGATGTCAATGCAAACAATGGACTTCAAACAAAGAAAGCAATTCTTCAGCTGCTGACAGTCTATTGCCTTATGGATGGTCTGGAGAAGCAATAAACCCATCTTGCAAACGCAACGAAGGGCTCCGCGTCTCAAGAGAGAGGATCAATCAGTTGACGGTTCACTGCATCAGATAAAATGATGAGCTCGTTCCGAAGTACTCGCGAGCTTTTAGAGTCGTTCTATATACAGTCATTGTAAATTATCTCGCGTGCGGATAATTAATTATAAACCAATCTTACGAGCTCTAGCAATCAACCGAGCAATGACTGAGGAAAGTAATTACCAGAGGAAAGATGACCTGCAGGTCTGAATATAACAAAAGGCGCATGCTTAGACTGGTTGGGGCAATGCACTTATTAATTGAGTAAACCCGAACAGCACAAGAAGGCATAAAACAAACTATAGACCAATACGTAATAAGCAGAAAACTGAACGAGACAACATAGATTTAAGTACCTCAATTCAGGGGCGTAACTTTGGTCTAAAAAGTGGGGGCACCAATTTCTTGCATACACGAAGCAAGGGAGAAACTGTAATCTCTGGGAAGACACAATAATAAAACATTGATTGGCATTCAAAGAGTCGGGGGTTCGGTACCCCTGTTCAAATGGGGGTACGGGTACCTCTGGTACCCCACAAATCAGGCCTATGGCTCATTCTGTTAGCATTTGCATTGGTCATTCTGCTAGCATTTGCAATGGTCTTGCTATCTGTACATGAAACGGATAATCTATGCACTTGGCCCATCTGGAGAGAGCTGTATTACAGAGACTTGGACTAAGAGGAAAGTTACTCTTTACCTTGCGGACAAGCAAAAGTTACAAATCTGACTTAACATGAAAACACTCAACGCATGAATGAATAAGTTAATGAATGAATAAGAATGAATAAGTCTCCAGTAAAAAAAGTTTCGGAACGATAGGTTTAGTGGCGGTGGATCAATGACACATCTTAACCTGCGCGCGGCTTCGATTAAGTGTCTATCCCCTTTCCTTGCACCGTGACCAAGGACTACCATTTAGTATTGTGTTGATGTCATTGCATCATTCCATCGTCGTAGTTGGTACATGCTCAGAGACCCTTTCGGTAGATATCTTGAAGAAGCGCTATATAAAATTACAAGTTTATTACATTAAATTACAAGAATTGGCATTCGCGAAAACTAGAGCAAGAGATCCGATATGCAAATGAGCAACGATGGCTTCAATACATAAACACAGTTAAGTTTTATAAGTGTCGTTTACTCCGAAAAACTGATACTTGTGACTTTGAGGCGTCTTTAAAAGGTTCTCAATAGGCTCTACTTAAAGGTCTAATATATTTCCAATAAATACATACATGCATACATACATATATACATACATACACAGGTACATGCATATACATACTTTTATACATACATACATACATATTGTAAGCGTGGGTTTGCTGGCGTTGAGTACGGTCGACGAGTCAGTGTTTGTGGAGGGTGTTACTCATGAGCAGTGGCGAGAACTTTGAGAGAGGTCGATGATATGAGGTAACTATGGCAGTGCCAGTCCCGAGCCTGTATAAAGGAGGAGGGCGACACTAGTCACCTTTGATGTGACACAGCTTCGTTAAACAGCAACTAGCTAACAGAGAGCATGGTGTTTGTTAGATTCGCGTGTCAACAACTGTATGTCAACGACTTTTAAGATGTTTCAATAGATAAATCTTTTTATTTAATACTAAGAAGAAAACGTAAGACATGTGCGTCTGGTTTAAGTTGAGCTCCGCTAAATAATGGGCGAGTCAGCAGTGTGAGACCAAATCGTGTGACAGCTCCGGAGAAAAGTCAAGTGACACATATAGGCCCCTGTGCATACATACATGCACATAGGCCTACAATCATACAAAGTTGCCATAGAATACAACAATGATCACGGTACCAGATTTGTAGCCTTAATTCTTATCGCCTATTGCAATGGGCGTCTTCAGGAATTTTTGTAGGGGTGCAACGTTTTTGTAGTGGGGGCAAAATGACGTTTTTGCATGAAATGCAACACAGAACACGTGAAAACTTTAAAAATAAATAATGGTCAAGGACTTTACTTAAATAATCAGGCCCGCATTAAGGGGGTGCAAAGGGTGCTGCAGCACCCGGGCTCGCAGCTTTGAGGGGCCCGCATTTTCGGAAGTATATTAAAAAATTTATTGTACTTGTTATTGGGCCCCGCGCTGATGGATATAGGTAATCACAGCACCGGGGCCCGCACTAGCCTTAATGCGGCCCTGTAAATAATTACGTGTTTTTTCGCATTGAAAATCGTGTTGAGACTGTTGTGATAATCACAATAATCTGAAGATTTTATTTTTATAAAATATGCGCAAAATCCGGACGCCCATGCCTATTGTTTAGCTAAAATAAAGCTGTTTAATTCGGTCTAATTGGAATGACCATTGGAACTGGTCGGACCGCAAATATGCTCTGAAGTGTCCTAGCTCGCTTGATGCCTAGTATGATAGAGAGACAAGAGAAGTTCTAAGATTAGATCATCTCGGTCCATAGTCTATATATGCCCGAATTATGTGTGGGCCTGGCCTAGAAGGAATCGATGAAATGTTCTCCATCTTACCGATTGTCGTAATGACAGTAGCCGAGTAGAGCATTGAGCCAGCGAAACTCCACTGTCGTCCTGCCTGTTCGTCTTCTTTTCCATCCCATCCATGTTCTTTGATGGCCATGACGACCACTCTCGTGTAGTTGTTGACCACTTCCTCGGCCACGGTCGTCCAGTTGTCCGGATAGAGGACGTTCATCTGCTCCGTGAGGTTCCAGAGCAGAGCCACGTGCCACTGGAGCGATGCCTTCACGCCGTGTTTCGTTTGAATCTCCTTTGGCTCCTCGAGCCACCTGAAGAGGAATCCACCGAAGATCGTGTAGAAGACCATCAGGATCGTCAGACCGATTGTCGACAGCAGAAACGCCGTGAAACGTTTCCAGAAGGTGACGCAGTTCTTCCGACGCTGGCGCCATCTCTCTGCGCGGGCCTCAGACGCTTCCTGTTTGGCCTTGGCCGCCTCGATGTCCGCAAGTCTGTCCGAACCGTTCGACGTGGACTGGGTTTCAGATGATTTGTTGTTCGTGCGCGTCCACGGAAGCTTGATTCTCCGTCGGCTCTTCTTCTTCAAATCGCTAGCAACTGCCCTCGTCTCGGACATCGTGTGAAGAAGTAACGGGTTAGAGTTGATCGAATCAGTTCCAGACGATGGGCAAATTCTTCAACCCCGAAGCGACTTTAACACCGTTTCTTCTAGTCACCTCAGTCAATCCATCTATGCGACTCGTCCATCCGACGAGAAAGTTACGCTTTCGCGAAGCTCCGATGATCAACTTAAAATTAAAGGCTAGACTATATTATGCAAGAATATGCAATAGTCATCAAATACATGTACTTCTGCAGGAAACCGTGGCTTCTGTTGGGCTTCTAGACACTAAAATCGTCAAGATGGGCGATCAACATCCACTGCCTAATATAGTCCTCGTATGTATTCTACCCATCAGAAACTTAACATCTCGAATCCGGTGATCGCATGCAGTTGGTAGCACAGTCATGCACAACTAGTTCCTTACTCAGCAACTTTTCTGACGCATCCATGCATCCTACTGGAAGAGAAGTCAGCAACTTCACTGAGTAATTGGAATGGTGTTGCCTTTAAATGCGATTACAACAGGCAACTGCGACGGTCTTTGGAGACAGAAGACCGCACAGCAAGCGTTCTACTTCCGGTCTAATAAATCCTGGTCTATGCGTTCTACGTGCGGTTGGTCTTATACCGTGTAACGGAATCCGTCCACTACTTGCCTTCAGTTTCTGCCTAGAATTCATCATTCGCTCTGCCACCAGCGTCGTCGTCGTCGTCAGCAGCAGCAGCGGGCATATGATTCAAGTCACGTGAGCGTCTTCCTCATGCATCTACAAAGCGCCCACTGAGCTTGCGCTACCTGCAGCCGCAGCTGAGCCCCATTTCTTCGCTCGGTCAGGTTCCGGCACCCGGCACGTGACGTACGCAAGTGCTTGCGCACGTATCTGTCATTCGGACTGTTGCGGCAGGCGGTCGCCGGCTGCATTGTTAAAAAATATTGGTTTAGGTCGTCGATCATTTCGGTGACATTCTGGATTAGCCGTATTTTTCCCCGAAAAAATAAGCAACGGTTACATCGAAACAACATATGTTCTAAACATAAATACTAGACTGGTCCAAAAAAGTAAAATTTTGAAAATTAATTTGGGTCACATTTGTTCTTGTTCTATTCAGTTTAAGGAATATTTGGACCAATTTTTGTGTCTCTAGAAGAATATTTAGGGGTGGCTCAATTTTGAACGATAAATGTTATTACTAAGAAATTTCCTCAGATTTTGTATATTCAAATTTTTGAACAAAAAACGTTTCAAAATAAAATAAAAACAAAAATAAAGTCACTGTTTAGTGTTTACTGTTTTGTAAGTTTATAGTTAAATAGTAGTAAGTTTATATTAATAAGAACAACATCAAAAATAAGTCTTTTTGAGATATTCTTCAAGAGAGACTTTGTTGGCTCTGGAATGGCCTTCCTATGAGCGCTGACAACTTGAAGAAGGTATTGTTTTTTATTCTCGTCTTTTGTTATAGAGAAGTTGAACATTTAGATCAAAGAAATACCTCTCTGTGTACAGTCATTTACTGCTTTCATCTGCCTGGCTTTTCTGTCAATTGGAGATAAATTGGACCCAACTGTCAAAAGTCTGGCAGTGTCGAGAGGAAAGTCTGGGCCTTATCTGCCCAACTGTCAATGAGTAGATCGAAGAGCCAAGATGTTCGGCTTGTTATATAATGATTCTAGTGGATTTCCCAAGTTGAATGCTTTACTGTCAATCCTCTTTGATGGTATCTGCTATTCAGCACGTTTGAGATTCTTGACCATGGTGGCCCTTGTATTAACATTAACGCGGTGGTCAAAAAAGGCCAGCCCAATTAAATGCTTGGAAAATACCAGAGGTGTTTCCTGAAATCTGTAATGGCTGCATTTTTCACAATATTGTTGCGGGTAAAGACGTCCAACAAGTTCAACAGTTTCAAGTCATTGTATGGAGCTATCTCTGCCAGGCAAACTGCATTCCAAAATCTTCCATAGACTAGGGAGACAAAAAAGCTGACATCTCTTAAAGCTTCTCTCCCCTTGTGTCAAGGGTCATTTGATTCTTGAAAACAAGGATTTTGAGAGAATAGATGCCTTTGGCCATTCACCTTACATGGTGCATTGCCCCAGGAGCTCGAAATCACACATCTTCTCTCGAACACCCACCAAGGCAGATGAGACACAATTGCAGAAGCTCGCCATAATCTTCACGTTGGTGCTGGTTTTTCACAGAAGCTTGGTACCTTGTAACTACCTCATTATGGAGACGCATCATGGACCAACTGAAGAGTGTTTCGTCAGCAGTGTAATAATTGGTTTTGTTAAACTTTGGTCATTCTTTTTGAAATCGTTTGAATAAGCCTACTTCTGGTCCACTGGTAGTTCCGAAGGCTGTGGAAGCAAAAACGCTGGATAGCATAACTAATTAATATTATTAAAAATTTCAATTTATAAAATTTGATTGTAATTTTTCAAATATTAAACACATAAAAGGAAGTGAAAACATAACAGAAGTGAAAACAACTAAAAACCAACCTAAATGAAATGCTAAATTTAAAAAAGTAAGCAAATAATAAATTTTTTCGAAATTTTAGTTATTTTCATAATGTCAGTAAAAATGTTCAGTTTTGAGCCACCTCTAAATATTATTGAATCCGTTTCATTTTTGGTCTGTAAGCCCCTCTGGTATATAGAAACAAGGGCAACTATGACCCAAGTTGATATTTGAAATTTATTTTTTTTACAATGTAGGTTGGACCACCCTAATAAATACCTATAAACATGAACGTATATAAATTATATGGTTGTAGTCTATGCTACAACAATTGGACTACAGTCGTGCTGGACAGCATGTATAATTCTCCAAGCCACTGTGGTGTACTTGTAAAACTATTTATAAAAGAGAATAAACGTTTCTGGTAGATTAGTTCTATTAGGAAATTGCGACGCATTTAGAATGAATACAATATTTGTAGACCAGTGTTCCGTTTGTCAACGGTCGCCAGAGATCATAATGAGCCTCTCTTGCATTGTTTTCCTCCTCCTCGGAAACCCTCTTGTTTGTTTACTGCGCCTCGATGACGTCTGCCTGCCTTGTTATGCCTGCCCGATGTCAAAACCCAAGACACGCTCACTCAGTGGATTCGTTGTGTTTCGGTTATTTTTCTAGGTCATGGGCCGAGTAGAGGAAACATCGATGGCTGCTTGACTAGAAAACATGTTCATTTGTCACTTTGGGTGATTTTTTGTGTCGTAGTCGTAGGCAGGCGATTAAGTCTTTTGGCGATTCTTATTCAAGAGAATTGCGGTCACTGCAAATGAACCTCATTTCGAAGCGATGATGATTATATTGATGATCAGTGTTTAATCTAGTCCCCCTCTTCTGAGGGGGGAAACAAGGTTTGTCGGGGGGGATCAACAACGGCGACCTTTTTCGGAGAAATTTCATCTGAGTTCAAACGCCAAAAAATTTTCTGAGTTTAGGAATTTCAGCTTTCAAAGTTGGAATTTCATCTTCAAAAAAAGTTGATGACCTTTTTTTTTAGTCATTCGCCCCATTTTTAGAAATTAAAACTCTTTAACGACCTTTTTAAGGAATTCTTCTCCTTTACATCGTCTGGGGGGAGAGCGCAACATGTATCCTTGGATCCTGGGGGGATTTCTTCCCCAAAACAGTCCATACATTATAATATTGCCGCCCTCTGGGGGGAAACTTCAATCCTGGGGGGGAATTTCCCCCCAAATGACGTCTAGATTAAGCACTGATTGATGATGATGATGAGGAGGAGGAGGAGGAGGAGGATGACGACGACGACGAGGATGATGATGATGATGATGATGATGATGATGATGATGATGATGATGATGATGATGATGAAGAAGAAGAAGAAGATGATGATGATGACGAACCTGAAGATGATGATGATGGTGATGATGATGATGATGATGATGATGATGATGATGATGATGATGATGATGATGATGCTGCTGCTGATGAAGATGATGATGATGATATACGGAGGAAAATTTTGGTTTCCCTTACTACAACAGCTGTGATCACGACTGCAACAATCTGCGTCGGCTTATTTATTAATTTTACCATTTATGTAGCACCTCTCGAATACGCTGCAATGTAATAACCGTGAAAAGTGTGCCTATGACCAGGCCCAAATTAAAATGTAATATGCTTTCTATTGCTTTCTTTCAATTAAATTCATTCGCTCGTTTAAATCGATTTAGAAATGTATTCTTTGCCACTTCTATGTATCTATTCAGAGGCGTTCCTGTGTCGAAGGCCAATCTATAGTAAGCCTATATCCAATCTATCCAACATCCCAGACGCTTACAGTGTGGCCATTTGCGCAGTGGAATCTGAGGCGCCGTTTGTAACCTGCTATCTACAGAATGGGATTTGGTAGCATTATGGTTTGCTAATTGACACTAAAGGTAATTATATATCGGCCTAATTATAGGAGCTCCATTTCCTACATACATAACTGGATTCTCTAGTCAAAATATTTTAAGGTTTCGATCATGAACCACGTTGTTTGGGATTCAAATTATGAATTGTAAACAATGGGGTATCGTTGTTTGCATCATATAGAATTGGCATCTTTTTGTTGAGCTCCACTTCCTACATAACTGGAGTTGCGATGCGAGGTTATCAGAGTTCATGGTTGCTGTCTACAGCAATGGTTTCAAACTTCTTATAAAGTGACTAAACCTTACACAAAGCTCTCATCTGCTCACAGCGCGTTTCATCCGTCCAATTTTTCAAGAAATAAATGTAATTGTAACTTGTAATGTTGGAGTAGCGTTTAGATTTTAGAATGCTAACTGTGATTATCAAGTATTTGCATCTCTTGGGCTGACTTTTATGGTACATTACAAATAGATGCTAGAGTAGTGCACAGAAACTATGTCAGTAAGCAACAGTATTTTTTACTGCATTTGCCAGCAACTATTTCTGACATATGGAATAGAATACTAATATTCTAGAACAGAGTGACAGAAATGCTGGGCTACAAGTAATTAACTTTCAAATTTTATTTTAAATTTGAATTATCATTGAGAGAGTACTTGTTACTAACGCCGTTACCCTTGCGCTTTTTGAATCTCTTCACTTTGACATTCAAAGCACGACGTATATAAGGCAACTGCCTGTTAGAGGAGTGGCGGTAGGGAACAAGTGCCTCTGATCACTACCCTCTCCAGCCCTACCTCCCACGCAAGGCTGGTTTCGAATGGTCCTTCTGATGGGTATCAGGACACTCATCCACCGAGTGCCTTGATACAGCTTCCATCGCTAGTTCCAAGTAGGCTGTAGTGAGCCCCCTCCTTCCTCCCCTGGAGTCGGGGATTCTAGATTTCGCCCTGCACGCAACAGAACGGCACTCTCCGGTCCAACAACTATTGGTTTACAGACGGCGGCATAGCTCTTTCCGGTCCACTCTTCAACACCTGCCACCCTCCTCTTGAGTGACACTCTCTCGCGGTCCCTCTGTCGGTAATGGCATGTGCCAGCCCTCCGCCCCGGATTACACACGAGGTTCTTCTACACGACGGCTAGCGAACAGGGTGCATCCTGCAGCTACTCCAAATTGTTGGCACTCGGCCCCACCAAAGGTCATTTATGCAATTCGGGGCTGCTGTCCGCCCATTCTTTCTCCATCCTAAACAGCAACACGTCGGGGATAATTAAACCAAATCGATACCAAGAGTGTTGGTTATTTCAGAGCGTCTATGTAGTTAGGGCCTACTATCGCCGTTTACCCGCGCAAATATGAAATGCAAATATAAAATGCATCAATATATATTCAGGTAATAATGTTAATTGCTTTAACATAGAATCGTGTCTAGCAAGAATGACTAAAATCGGTGAAGAATTCTGTTCATTGCTCATCCTTTCGTGAATTCAGTTTGTGTTCTTAATTTCATACTGACTTGCGGCGGAAGCTCTGGCCGACGCCCGCGGAATCCTTATGTTGAAAATCACCTCAAATGGAAAACCAATGGCCTACATCATATCGGTTTATTAAATTTGTAACGCGATCAAGGTCACACCGAAATGTGAATCTGAGGCGCGGATAGTCAGCCGCCAGGAGAAGATGCAGTTAGATATCCAAGTGCTTGAAAGCCAAGGAGAAATAGTGAGTTTTGAACCGCTTTTTGAAGGAAGAAAGTGAATTTGAGCTACGAAGGGAGAGTGGCAGTCGATTCCATTCCCTGGGGGCAGAGACATGGAATGCACGCGAGCCCATGACTGTTCTGCATCGTGGATCACTCAAAAGACCAGTATTTGATGATCGCAGGCAACGAGGAGGAATGTAAAGAGTTAATAGAGACTGAAGGTAGGGAGGTGAGCTGGTGCTGAGGGCTTTATATGTCAAACAGGCCAATTTAAATTTATTCTGAACTCAACAGGAAGCCAGTGCAGCTGATGGAGCAGGACTGAGGAGGAGCTAGATCGTAGTGGAACACGTAGCACAACGCGAGCTAAGGAGTTTTGGATGCGTTGCAGCCTGTTGAGTTCATGGTCTGAGAGACCAACAAAAACAGCGTTAGCGTAATCAAGGCGAGAGGAGACAAGAGAACAGGCTATGGTTTGCGACATATTCTTGGTGAGAGCCGACCTGATGTTTCGTATTGCCCTGATATGATTGAAACAAGATTTACAAAGGTTGGTTATGTGTGGTCGGAATATGTGAGCTTGCTGTCTAGGGTTACACCAAGCGTTTTGACAGTATCTGATAGTGGCTCAGCGGTGCCTGCAAGGTTGATGCTAGAAAGTGAAGGGAAAGAACGCAAGCGTTGGCGTGAACCGAACAAAATTGCCTCAGACTTGTCTGGGTTTACGGTCAAGCCATTGAAACAGAACCATGCATACAAAGATGAGAGGCACTCCTCAAGTCTTAGTTTACCAGACTGATTAGTGTGTGACAGAGCAATATGGAGCTGAGTGTCATCCGCATACTGTAGTAATTGGACTCCAAAGCGATTAGCTATAAGACTGATTGGGGAAGTAAAGATTGTAAATAATAAAGGGCCAAGGACAAATCCCTGTGGCACGCCAGCAGTACAAAAAGTGGGCTCAGTTCGAGCGGTACCGATGCCAAGCTGCTGATTCAGATCACACAGGTAAGAAGTTAACCAGTTTAAGGCAGTCCCGGAGACTCCGAAGCGCTTGGTGAGTCTTGAAAGGAGTAGCTGGTGGTCTATTGTGTCGAAGGCTGCACTGAGATCAAGGCATAGTGAGAGGCAGGCTTGACCGTTGTCAATAGACGAGAATATGTTATCTAGTGCTAGAGGGCTAGAGCAGTTTCAGTGGAATAGCCTTCGCAGTAAGCTGACTGGTAAGGACTGAAGTTGGAAGAGGAAGTGACGTGTTTCTTAATACGCATAAGAAAGAGACGTTCGAGAATCTTGGAAATGTTATTGAGGTTGGAGATAGGTCTGAAATTAAAAAGGTTGCTGGTGTCTAGGTCAGGTTTTTAAAGTAAAGGCGTGATCAAAGCAGATTTGAAGCTGAACGGAAAACCGCCTTCTGCTAAGTGTGCAATAAGGTGGGAGAAAACATCAGAACATGAGACAATAAGTGATGTAGGTGAAGTCAATTGGGGATGATTTAGGGACCATGCCCTTGAGAAGATTAAATACCTCAAAGTAGGTGACAGGTGGTATGTTATTAAAGGCAGTGCCAGAGATGTCAGAATCAAGCAGCAGGTCATTACTAAATTAGCAGTACAGCTAGCAATTTTACATTTCATATTACTAATTTTGTTTTTAAAAAATGCAGCAAAGTTAGAACACAGGGTCTGATTCTCAGGGTCTGTGCGTTGGCAGTTCACAGTCTCCTTTGAGTGTAAAAGACGTTGAGAAAAGCGCCATCGGTTCTGTGGATTTTCAGCATTTTCAAGTTGACTGTGGAAATAGGAGCTTGTTGACTCGTTTATGAGTTTGTTTGTTACACGGCAGTGGCGACGGTAACACTGAATATCCTCCTCAAGACCAGAACTCTTCCATTTCCGTTCTAATCGACGGCGTTCCCTCTTTGCATGAATTGCGTCAGAAGAAAGCCATCTAGTAGTGGGTTGAGATGGTCGCCTACAGGAGGTCTGAATCGAAGCGATTTTGTCTAAGGTGAGTGTCACCATTCTTTTCAGTTGTTCAGCAAAATCGTCTGCGTTGTTTGCAGGAGCAGTGAATAGATCAGAATCTAGGAGCATGTCGCTAAACGTTAAAGGGTCTATTGCTTTGATCTTACGGAATACATGCCGGACTGGTTGGCGGTGGCAGGAAGTCTTCATTTTCCATAGTATGAGCTTGTGATCTTATACAAGACCAGCATCGCTCACCTGTACATCGTAGACTGTGGTGCGATCATCGGCCGCTAGAACATCTAAGGCGTTTTCTCCTCGAGTCGGGACTTCGACGTACTGGTGAAGACCGTAGGTATTGATGGTGTCGGTCAGCATGTCGTTGATGCGACCACAAGAACCAGGGCAGTTCAGGTCACCACAGAGCAAGAGTCCTTCACCAGCCTCGACACAGATGGACGATATGAGCGTGGCAAGGTCATCGTAGAAGTCAGAAGGGCGGTAGATATTCGCAACGGTTATCGATGACGATGCTCGGCCCAATCGCACCAGCTGAACCTCACATGAGGAAGTGCAGATCATTTCTTGAGGGTGGACACTGACGTCTAACGTGGACTTATAGATAAGAGCAAGGCCCCCGCCATCAACTGAGCGGCCTGAAGATCCACTCCGATGGACATGAAGAGCAGAGTATAAATGTGTCATGACACTTTTCCATGCGGGCAGAAACGCTTTCGTCACACGAACGACGTAATAGGCAAAATGTGCGTCATATACACGACTCAGTCTGAGCATATAGGAGCATAGCTCAGTCTGGGCACCTTGGAATATACAGCTCAGTCTGGGCATATAGGAGCATAAACGGCTCAGTCTGGGCATATAGAAGTATACGGCTCAGTCTGGGCATATAGGAGCATATATACGGCTCAGCCTGGCCATATAGGAGCATAGCTCAGTCCGGGCATAAAAGAGTACCGTATACAGCTGAGTCTAGGAATATATATGGTTCAGTCTGGATATATATGAGTTTACGGCTCATTCTGGGCATATAGGAGTATACGAGTCAGTCTGGGTATACAGTAGCATACGGAGAAGATGAGTTGACATTAGTGTTGCATCGGTGCAATTTCATTTTCTGGTGTCTGTTAAACTGCAATTCGTACGTCGTCGTTTTGACACGAGCGTAGTAAAGTTGAAGACCATGGTTACCATTCGATTAATCCGACGATCCACACATGCGAAACGGGGTCCGTTTTATGGCTTCGTCCCCCATCGCGCATCAGTCGCATCGTATTAATTCACTCAGCTCCTCCTTGTCCTCTTCCTCCTTGTCCTCTTCCTCCTTGTCCTCTTCCTCCTTGTCCTCAGCCTCCTCATCCTTCTTCTCCTTCTGTCAGTCGTCTGCTCTTTCACGCCAGGTTGCAAGTATTATTGAGGGACATAAAATTCTCCGAACTGTATACGAATTAACAAAACATGCATTATCGTTAGCCTATTATGCACAATTAATTCTGTAATACTTTCCATGTAACTCATTATAAACAGCTTATTATAGCTAAGTATTTTACAGATACATAGTCTGATTCTATCACCTAATTTCCCTCTAAGTGACGTTGTAGGCTATAAATGTGTCATTACAATTATGAATTACAATTCAACATCGTCACTATCGTTGGCGTCATCATTATCAGCAACAAGTATCATCGTATATAGCTGTCATCACACAATCATCAAGACTCGTATATTAGATCGTCATGTAACCTATAAATAAGTCAAGCGTGACTGGATTAGAACAGAATGCCTTGTTTAGTAAGTCCAGACACCGATAAACATATTTCTAATCTAATGTAATGCGTTGCGTTGGCAATTCATTAAAAACGCTTTTGTAGTCAAAAGTGCTTCAGAGTAGGGGTCGGTCGATTTAACCGACACCGATCCGATATCGGACGTTCAAAAAACCGAAGCCAACCCAAACTGAAGTCGGTATTCAGATAGCAGAAAAATACCGAAACTCGAAGAAAAAACCGACAAACCGATAAGTTGGAAAATCGGCATGCGCAGAATATAAAGAACATACTAACTTACTTAGAATGGAAGTGTAAATATGTTAGTTTCCCTCCCGGATACACTGTTTAATTCATTTGCTGAACATACTTTAACGTTAATGAAGATCATGGTATTGACTAATACACGTTTGTCCCATCACTGAAAAACTAATAATGTTGTCCCATATCTGTGTCAGGCACTCATGGTTCAGGACGATGGAGACTGAGACGAGCCCAAGATCCGGACGATTGGCAGAGTCGTTGAAACGGCAAAGCTCCGAAGAAGGGCGCTCCACTGATTATGACGATGACAATGACGATGACGATAACGACGACGATGATGATGAACTCCAGGCTATATTAGACTACAGTGAGTGTAGCGGAAGTTGTGGCGTGACTGGCGTCATGTAGTGCACGTGCACTACCGCCAAAACACAGCAATCCATTTCAGTGGTGCACCGCTATACTGAGTCTAAATTTCTAAATGTGGCCCAGGTGGCTATGTCGTGTTTTGAGAACTCAAGCCATTTTCGTGGCACAGTCGACAGCACGTTAAACAATCAGTGCTTCTGTTTCAACATTTGCCTATGTGGGAGGCAGGGTGGACTCTAGCACATTTTGTACTCTAGAGCCCGAGATACCTGTAGACTCTGGAGTACAGCATCCCCAAACTCGAGAGCAGGAGGCAGGATGGACTCTAGCAGAATTTCATACTCTGAAGTCCGAGATACCTGTAGGCACGGTGGACTCTAGATTGCAATTTGATTAATTTTATTTCTATGGCTTATCTAGAGTAGGCTACGTGTACCTGCGTACTCTGGAGTACGTTGTTCCTAGAGTACAGCTTACCTGCCACTCCGGCAAACAAATAGGCTAAATCACGTTCAACCTTATTGGGCACATAACCTACCGTGAACATCCCTATTAATTACCGAATAGGCCTAGCCCTAGCTGGAGTCTAAGCACTTCACTGTGTTGCTTACCTCCTTATGAAGTGTCCTTATAGTACTATAAACATTTTAAGAACACATACAAAGCAACTGTTCATATTTTCCTGTAATTTTGTTACAGTAAAACAGCACTGCTTAGGTTACAGTAGGCTAACAGTGCCAATATTGCGCTCTGTAAACAGGAAATGTAGGGCCTACTATAGGCCGTGTGACAGAAAGAACACGGTAAAACCTAACTCTATATCGCGATATCGCGAAAAACCGACACCGATACCGAACCGACTTTGAAGCTATACCGCCAAAGATACCGAAACCAATATCGAGCCTCTATTAAAAAACCGATACCGACCGCCATTGAAAAACCGATACCGACCCGTCATTAAAGACCGATACCGACCCGCCATTAAAAAACCGATACCGACCCGTCAGTAAAAACTGATACCGACCCACCATTGAAAAAGCGTTACCAACCCGCCATTAAATATCGATACTGACCCGCCATTACGAAAACCAATACCCGACTCACCTTTAAAAAATCGATACCGACCGGCCAATAAAAAGTCGATACCAACTCACCATTAAAAACCGATACCGACCAGCTATATAAAACCGATACCGACCAAGCTTTAGTTCAGACCAGAGATCTCTGCATTAGGCGAGTAATGAGTCTCAACTCTTAGGAGACTGAGCTGTAGTAATTAAATAAGAAAGAATACTCTTCTTTCTCGTTTACCTGCTAAGTTAAGACGATATATTTTAGTATAATTTTACTTAGTGAATGCATTATTTTACGCATCTGTGCATGTATATATGTGTGCATGCTAATGATGTTATTATGCACATAATGTATGTATGTTGTATGTATGTTGTATGTATGTATGTATGATGTATGTATATTGTATGTATGTATGTTGCATATATGTATGTATGTACCGGTATGTGTATATGTAAGTATATATGTATGTATGTACGTATGTACATATTTGTGTATATGTATTTATATCTGTGCATATGTGTATCCATGTGTGCATTTACATACGTAAGCATATGCATGTAAGTATATATGTATGTATTTATGCATGTATGCATAATTAGTGGGACTTAGGTCCTTTCAGCTGCCCCAGTTGTGCCCATCAGAGCATTCATAGTGTAAGATGATTTATGTATAACTTGTACTGTAAACGTTCTGATGGACAAATAAATTGGTGGTTATGCCATTATGGTTATGGTTATGGTCATACAGACCATCCCTGAAATCCATCATTAATCCTACGGTCCAAGTGGCTGCGATTCATCCAAAGAAAGCGTCACTTATGGTGCGCCTCTACATGTACAGTCTTACGCGGTTGGATGATCGGTTGATTCTGGTGTCTTTTATGGGTCCAGCGTATTTGCGTCAGAGGCGTCTGTCTCTTTCAACCTGACGACCATCCATCCATCTGTCTGTCGCAGTAGGCGTTTCTTTAAGTCTCTGCTTCGATATGACAGACGTATACGCATAAGCTATAAATCTATACACGCCCACATGAAGATACATATACAAATAGCGCAGAAACAAACAGAAAAGAGATACAGAGTGAAAGAGAGTGAGGTAGGATGGGATGAAGACGACAGTTATGGAGTGGGAGACAGAAAGACAGAAGCAGGAACAGGTACAGAGAGGCAGACGAACGGAGAAAGGACGTGCTTTATGACTGGTTCTTCCTTCAATATATCAGCTGGCAAACAAAGCCTGGTTCCTCAGATTACAAATTACCGAGTCCGCGGAAATACTCAAGCAGCGTAGCGAGACGGGCATAAAAAAATAGGATGAAAACGGATAAATGAGGTTGAGAAGAGGACGAAGGAAGCGACTGAAGGGCACGGTACACACGACCATCTCTCCTAAGCAGGAGAGGCGGAGCAGCAGTGTGGAAGAGAGGGGATATAGTGACAGTATGCAAACGCTAATAACCGTCATGATTGACCCTTACGACTGAGTCGAGAGAGACGATCCTACAGAAGACTGACAATTCAAAGCAGTTCACCAAGAAAGGAGACGCACTACAGGGCTGTGCATGCCGAATTTTTAGCTTTCAAAAATCAGTCTCCGTTTCTTCCACTGATGAAAGCGCTCTTTAAGATACGGAAGATAAAACTCAGTGTCCTGCCGTGTCATGCGATGTCATATTTATTTCCTCGTCAGATCTGACCACAATTAAGTTACTCGTGACATGAATGACATGAATGGATCCTATATAATCTGGGCCTGATGATAGTGGAGGTTCAAAATTCCGGCTGGCTTCAAGGTTGCCTCTGTCTGTCTGTCTGTCTGTGTGTGTGTGTCTGTGCGTCTGTGTGTGTGTCTGTCTGTCTGTTTGTTACACCGCTTTTGCGGCCACGGTAGTCTTTATTCGTATCTTCAGTAGAAGTTTGTTCTACAAGTACGCGGTGCATAGAGTACAATCGAAACCACGAAAGTGAGATGGATGGATAGATAGATAAACCTGTCGTTCGATGTTTCTTTCATCTTTAAATCTTTAAGATCTTTCATCCTCGCAATCAACACAACCAACTGGTCGCAAGCAGTTTATCTACGCGTGACTGAAACAATGAAGAAGCTGATTGGATGCATGCACGCATACGTCGAGTAATAAGAAGCGTGGTTCAACGCGAAATAGTCAATTTATTTTCAGGGATGCACGCAGTTACCCTAAAAGGCAGAGCGCACTGATCAAAGATAATAGGGCCTAATCTTTAACTCTAACATAGTGCGTCTTTCGAACCATCCAACAGATCAGGGACGCATTAAGGCTAGTGCAGGCCCCGGTACTGTGATTGCCTATACATGTATATAGCCATCAGCGCGGTGTCCAATTACAAGTAGGCCCCTAAAATAAAAAAATTTGTTAATGTACTTCCGAAAATGCGGGCCCCTCAAAACTGCGGGCTCGGGTGCTGCAGCACCCTTAGCACCCACCCCTTAATGCGGGCTGCTACAGATCTGCGATCATTGTATAGGCCTACTGCAGCCAGTGGGTACTGTTCCATCCGATCTCACAAATACTACGATCTTACAAACAGTAGATATACACCGAAATGTATATACAACTTGAAATTTATGCGTTCGTGTCCCATCATGATTAGCTTAAGCAACTAAGCCATAACATGCCACAGATTCGCAGACTAAATCATCCAGAACACCCGCCCCAATGTTAGGCTGCATCGTAGACTATGTAAGTAGCGGTGTGTGTGTTTGTGTGTGTGTATGTGTGTGTGTGTGTGTGTGTGTGTGTGTGTGTGTGTGTGTGTGTGTGTGTGTGTGTGTGTGTGTGTGTGTGTGTGTGTGTATGTGTGTGTGTGTGTGTGTGTGTGAGTGATAGGCTATATGATGCATAATATTGACGTTTCTTGTCGATGACTTGTAGAACAATAGCGCAGTAAGCCTAATCGCACGAGTTAACAGACCGTGGCATGCATGATCCAAAATCAGGAAGACTTATTGTCAGAAATCATTTATTCCGGTTCATTTGCCTTCATGCATCACTGTAAATGCTTGATTTTACTGGACCGTGCACTTCGTCTTTCTGCATTTACGATGGTCAGGCAGATGTTCGTTAATCGACTCCGTTTTGTTATGCAAATATAAACAGATCAGTTATCAAACGCCATCGTTAGGAAGACATTTATTTTGCAAACATAGGCCTAGTTGTCGCCTAAGTTATTGACAATCACCGGAAGCATAAAATACTGGGGAAAAATACTGCTGAAATTCCCAACTGACACGAATAACGTGTAAAGTTATAAAGTGTAATTATTGTGATGCGGCGTAAGTAATGCAATGGTAACGTAGTGTAATGTTGTAATGTTGCGCTGTTGTAATGCTATAATATTGTAATAGTTGTTATGTGGTGTAAGTAAGTAATGCAATAGTAATGTACTGTAATTGTGTAATGTTGCAATAGTTGTCATGCGATGTAAGTACATAATGCAATAGTGTAATGTTGTAATGCTGTAATGTTGTAATGCTGTAATTTTGTAATGTTGTAATGCTGTAATGTCGTAATAATTGTCATGTGATGTAAGTAATGCAATAGTAACGTAGTTTAATGTTGTAATGCTGTAATGTTGTAACAATTGTGATGTAATATACGTAATGCAACAGTAACGTGGTGTAATGTTATGGAGTAACTTCCATATCGAGGTTTAAGGATACATTACCTACTCTCCACTTCTATTTCCGATCAGCGATGGCGTTAGATATGCTATAGCCTAATATGCACGCTGGAATCTAACACTGGAACTCAAAAGGAAAACTATTTCAGACTAGATGGTGACCACTTTGGCTTAAATTTAAAAATCGGACCCTTCCTCCAATTTCCAACTCTGCCCTCTACAGGATGTACCCATATGCGTAATTTACGAGGGGTACGAGGGGTATTCGTACCCCCACTTTGTGGACTGGAGGGTAACGTACACCCACTTTTTATACCCATGGTTTTTGACCATTATTATTTTATTGGAGGAAGCCCTCAAGATTCAAAACAATTACCGAGCATTATCATCAGTGTGGACACCATCATCATCACTCTCGTTTTTATTATTATTATTATTGCCTCTGAAATAAAGGCCTACGCCTATTGTTACGTCATTTCAATAATGAAACAGGTTTTTGTTAGTAAATTTAAATTTTAAGAATAAATGCCCTTTTTAAAGTCACTTTAATTATGGAACAAGTCTATTGTATAAGTGTTAATTTTAAAACCAAAGTTCATTGTTACATCACTTCAATTATGAAACCCATCATTTAGTGATTTTTAGATTTAGAGAATAAAAGCCTTTGTTACGTCACTTCAATTACGAAAAGTGCATATTACATTTAGAGAATAAAGGCCTTGTAGGCCTACGTCACTTCAGCTATTAAAAGTCTACTATTATTAAGTTTAAATTTAGAAAACAAAGGCTTATAGCTTCGTCGTTCCAATTGTTAAAACGTCTATTAGTTTTAATCTCAGATTTATAGAATAATGGCCTTGGTTTGGTTACGTTACTTCAATTATGAAAACGTCTATTAATGTTATTAAGTTTAAATTTAGAGAATAAAGGCCAATTGTTACGTCACTTCAATTATGATCGTCATACGTCTCTTCAATAATGAAACACGTCTATTGTTAGTAGGCATAATTTGAAACTATTATTTTTATTTTCATTATTATTATATAACTAGTGTATTTGCCCGTCATAATTATGACGGCAGTGTTTATCGTTGGTTAAAATGCTCTGATCGCCGTCGTCAAGACGACAGTACTGACGTCACAAACGACTTCTGTTCCACAATATATTATGACGTCATATTATAGGCCTATATGTATCGTTGGTTATCGCCGACGTCAAGACCCCCGTCGTCAAGACAACCGGTTTATGTTTCACAATAGAACAGAAGCCGTTTGTGACGTAGCGTTTATCGACAGACGGACAATATATGGATATTATATGTATAGATAGTATTTTTATTTATTTATTATTACGCTTATTGTCATTATTATTATATTTATTGTTATTGTTATTATTATTATTACATCATCATCATTATCATTATTATTCGGCATTGCATAAATATAGATTCATCGGTCGCCATTTTAATCATTTAACGGTCTTGAAGGGGAAACGATGTGCAATTTGGTATCCCCATTTTCTTGACCAAAGTTACGCCTCTGGATGTATCCTATAAACCAGTGGTTCTCAACCCGTGGTCCGCGGACCACTGGTGGTCCGCGGCCATCTGCCTGGTGGTCCGCGAGCAAGGCCTACAATATATATTTTTTACCATTAAAACAAGCAAGCAGACAAATTATGTCAATTTTTAAAATTTTTATTTAATTTAAATCGCTAGAATCGGCTAGATGGCAGCATGAAACTAATAATACACGGATTGTGGCCCCAAAAATTTTTTTTATTAATTTGTTTTTGGCAAAAATTTTAGTGGTGGTCCGCGACCAAGACAAACAATTTATAAGTGGTCCTTGAGTCGGAAAAGGATGAGAACCGCTGCTATAAACGATCGAGGCTGTGAGCAGATTCCTTGAAAATCAGATTTTGGTCCTTTCATTTCATTTCTCCGTCGCAATTTGTAAAAAGTTTTCTGGCCCGGATTTGCGCAGGTGACAGCTGATCATACGATCATCAGTAAGGATATGTAGACATATGCTCACATTGAGATTAAACTAAGCAAGAAGCAATTATTCTAACAACGGAACACGGATCTCTTGTCAATCATACCAGAGGCAGGGTATCTGAAGGTGGTAAGCATTTCTTTAGGCATACACCAGATACCGAACACAACTGGCATCTCCAAAACCATGTGTTGTTATTGTTATCATTATTATCCCATCATCATCATTAGGCCTATCATTATTAGTCGGCATTGCATAAATATAGATTAATCGGTCGCCATTATAATCATTTAACGGTCCTATGGACAATACAAGCAGTTCCGTAGGTTCCTCACTGCGCTTGTGGAGTGGCACATATGGGCCCAAAGAACGTGGAGCAAGGCGACATCACTGGATTGTAAAATAATAATACATCAGCTGAATAATACGTCAGTGCAGGCTGCATCTGACAAACGAGTAGAGTTGTTCATCTACAGAGGAAGGCCAACATAAATCCTGCGCCGCACATGATACAGGTCAATCCTATGGCGAATAAAATATGTGACGTTTTAATGAAAACAAGCAAGAGTTAAGACTATGATGCTCGTTTTAATTATGACCTGACCTGACCTGACTTTACCTGACTTTGACTTTGCTTACGGATTACATCATAGGCCTAGTTGCTCGCCGCCGGGCGTATATAATCAGTTAACTTAGAGCGGATTTTCTTTGGTGGTGATGAATTTTTAATACGGACGAAGCTTACCGTCCGTTGTCAAAGACAGCTCTGGTCTTAATCAATCAATCAATCGATGGACGTGAAAAGCACATTGCCATATTATTCATCTTCTTGACAGATCGGTAGCTAGTCGTTTTATGGCAGAGGGCGCAAGGGCCAAGGGGCGCAACGGCACCCGGGTGACCGATCATAAAATTATGTAACCTATAGATCCAATAGACTAAAATCTTCAAAATTATTCAAAGTTCACAAATAATCTTAAATAGTAGGCTATAGCAAAGCATAGGCTGCATAGCATAGTATAGCAAGTGCATACATGTAGTATAGCGTAGCAAATGCAACGCATACCATTAGGCCTATTATATAGTAGGCTAGTGGCTACATTGTAGTCAGTCTTGTTGTCAAGACCTTAAACCTCAAGACCAAGACCAAGACCAAGACTTTGAACCTCAAGACCAAGACCAAGACCAAGACTTTTAAAAACGAATTCGAGTGCACTCGAGACCAAGACCTTGGTCTCGAGGACAACAAGTCTGATTGTAGGCCTAGTAGAGTGAGCGAGCGAGTGAGCGAGTGATTGAGATACTGGCATGTATCACACACACACACACACACACACACACACACACACACACACACACACACACACACACACACACACACACACACACACACACACACACACACACACACACACACACACACACACACACACACACACACACACACACACACACACACACACACACACACACACACACACACACACACACACACACACACACACACACACACACACACACACACACACACACACACACACACACACACACACACACACACACACACACACACACACACTTCTATAGCAACCTCTGTGCAGGTCTTTCATTCCAAACTGAACAAACTTTCCAAACTGAAAGGAGCTTCTTCCTAACCCGATTCCTTCTCTTCTTGTTGCCCTTCTCGCCGCTCCTATTCTAAACATAGCAATCACCGTAACCGTCTTTTCGATTTTGTTTCATCTGAGCGCCTGTGAATAAGTTTTTTCCCGCGGCTTAGGCTAACTGTTTTGGGGGCTATAAAAACATAGAGATTACGATTCCATTACAATCTTTATTAGAAACCTATAACCAATTTACCGAACGCTGTTTTAACCAACCTATCAACATCTTTGGTTTTAACTGTGACTCAAATCTATGTTGCTTCTGCGAGTGGAAAAGATTGTCCTATTTAGGCCTACCCCATGGAACTGGACCAGGAATTTATCTCACTCAGTCTTTACTTTAGTGATTTTGTCTTGGGTATGTGACTAAAAAATAACATCTTCCTCTTATGTTTTTGAGGCTAAGGAAATCGGAAAATGTAGCCTAACTTCCTATAGATTTCGAAAACGAACAGATCAACGCCTGCCCACTCACTTACTAACGTAAAAAGGCTAAGCTTTTAGTAAAAACGTTATTAGACAAGGAATAATTCGTAATATTCGCATATCCGTTTGCACCCTTGAATTGAGATGTCGCCCGCTTCAGTTTTTACGTCTGATGTGAAATATGACGTTAAAATCCCCACAGGCAATGTTTTACGCTGAAGATGTAATTATTTGTCGACTTCCTTTCTAAATTTAATTTACTGAATACACATGTTTTAAAAATTAATTATAAAAGTATCAACATTTCCTATCCGCAAGAGGGTCGCCATCAAACGAGTTAAAAGTAGGGCGTTTCCAGTCCTGTAATATTTGCTCTTTGGGCATTAGATGGCGGTACGCGCGGCCTAAATCTTGAATTGAGTAAATGATCGTGAATGTGAAGCGAAGATAATAGTTTTGTATAAGTTTATTGTTTAAATTTAAAAATGTCTGCTTCGTCGATGACCACCTTTGTCAGAAATTTATTTAAGCAGAGCGACGACTATCGGTAATACTAAACGCTTATTTGTTTAGGTCTTAACTGTAAACTGGAATTTGCGCTTGTGCGTGTGTTTTATCTTTTTCCACGTAAAATATGTAGTTATAAATTACATTTAATCAGTTTCTCGTAGTCTTTTTGGAAACTTTAGCATAATATCTGCTTAGCCTATGTTCACTCGATCTGTATTACTGTTACCGCAGTCCTCATCGTACAGGTTTAAATTACTACGTGATGCGAAATCAGGTCATGGAATGCCTGCTAGATAAACAACTCGGCTCTAGCTTAAAATCACATACCATCATTAGGGACAGTAGAAAATCACGGTAAAAAAATGCCAAAACACGGCATACTTTGAAAAAAATCGCGAAAAACACGTCAAAAACACGGCATCAAAATTTCACAGTTTTCTTGTAACACATTATAATTTTTTATGTTTATCTTTCATATTCATTGTTCATTGACAAATTGACAATTGTCAACCATTTGTCAGTTAATAGCTTTCTTCATAGTGGATCGTTTAGGATTAAAGTAGTGAATTCATTCGCAAATAATTTGAAAAAAATTAATAAACAGACAACCGGAAATGAATGAGTGACGTCAGGGACTCAGAGAACCCTGCCTAGAATAGTGAATGACTAGTGAGTAGTGAGTAAGTAAGCCTTCATAAATACTTTCGACTGTGCAAAACTTTAAACAGCCACAACCAAAAAAAATTGCAACAAACATGGCATTTTTTACGAAAACATGGCAAATGTAAAAAAACACGGCAAATGCCAAAAACACGGCTTCCGTGTTTTCGTGATTTTCTAATGTCCCTAACCATCATCGTCAGATCTTGACTTTTTGCCATAGTTGAGACATCTCATAAAGCCACAAATTCTCCCTCACTTATTGCTTCCTCCCCAACAGGTTACAGTTTTCTGTACAAAGCAAGACCTCTGCTGTCAAGTCAAGATGTGTCCAATCGGTGAACATGTACAACCGAGGTGCCTATGTACTATCTGGGTGGGTGTCTTTGCATCGTGAGGGTCGGTTAGGGTCAGGGTAAGTGTTGTGAGGGTCGTTTAGGGCTTAGGATTAGGGTCAGTGTAGCCTATGTATTTGTGCGAAAGCTGTACAGGTCTGTGAGTGGAAGCTGGATTTTAAATTTAGGGTTAGGCAGCCCGATTGTACATGTTCGCCATCCAATCCACAAGCTACTTGTGCATGCAATCAAAGGAAACTCTTTCAACATAAACGCTCAGTCTATCTACATCAGCGCATTGAACATGTAGAGAATGATGGTAGGGCCCTCTGGAAATCACTTCCATCCAGAGGCGCCGGGAGCGTGACGCACTGGACGCACGTGCGTCCACCCACCAAATCAAATCCATACAAGGATTAGGCATCGTATCGATAGTTTTGACAACTTCACTGTGTAATATTGGTTTACCATACAGTATGTATACATATTATCTTATAAGATATGCATGGGTTATACTGTAATTTTATCAGTCACTCTGAGTCGTTTTCAGTGTATGACTACGAGTGGCACACAGAGGACAGGCGTGGACGGGAGGGGTGTGCGTCCAATTTTTTAAAGCCTGGCGGCGCCCCTGCTTCCATCCTTTCCCAATCACTCATTACTGAATGCCCACTCACACCTGATGAGCTACTTGATCACTTTGCAAATAACACTGAGCAGGCCCTTAGCCAGAAATACAGAGTTACCCGTCCAAAAGCATTCGAAGTTGTGACCGCCTGACGCCGTGAGCATAGGATGTCGTGACCGTCCGAAGTCCCGCTGCCGTAGAAGTCCAATTGGAGTGCCCCTATGCTGTTTACAGAGCCTAATATCAACCCTTACTCCTTACAGAACTGTCACCTGAACACTGGCAGTGGCTTTAGAGAAGAAACTGGATGATGCTGGCGGAGAATCGTGCACAGTTTATGCCCGTCCAAAATAATTTTCACCCGTCCAAAAGACGAGTGGATGGGTGGCTGGCTAAGGGCCTGTGCTGGAGGTCCTTCATTGGCTTTCTATCCGCTTACACATTTAAATTGAATATAGGATCGCTGCCTTAGTATGGCGATTCATTCATTTATTTGAGCATTTATATAGCACCCCTTCAAGGGAGCTACTCAGAGGCGCTTCCGACTCCAGCACGGACGAACAAAGCAGTTTTTAACGCAGTATGGAAATACTCAGATTGGATTTTAGGAAGGAGTTGCAGCGCCAGAGGTAGGGCATTCCATACCACTGGGCCAACCACCAGATAGGCTCAATTTTGCGATGTTGTCAGGGCCCTGCCCCTGCCTACCTTCGAGAGCTTTGCTGCTCTGTTTCAGGTACCCAAGGCCGACATTCCATCCGCTCTGCGGGAAAAGGGGTTCTCTAAGTCCCCTTCGCTCATTCCACGACTATGCAAAGTTGAGCTTTTTCAGTGGTGGGCCCGGTGGTCTGGACTTCCCTTAGAGCTCCGCTTGTGCCCTGGGTACCCCTATGGCCTGTTTCTTACTAATCTTAAAACTTTACTATATGAACGTGCTGGTGTCGGGTGTACCTCTGAGTACTTCCTTTGAAGGGGTGCTATATAAATCCTCGAATGAATTTCCACTTCTGTTTGCCAGTGCCGTAGCGAGGGTGTTCCAGCGGTGCCATGGAACAGGGCACAACTCAAGAGGGGTGCAGATTTAGAGATGGAATAATTTAATTATTAAACTAATTGCTTTATCTTGAAATATAATATCCATTTAAAATGAAATAAATGTAATAAAATAAAGTACCAACAAATAAAAATAAATATATGTATAGATAGATACCTACTACCTAGCTTATTTAAAAATTGTCGTTTGAACATATTTATACAATATAGTAAATATTCGAGATAACAAATTTGATCGTTATTGGTGGAGGGCGCTATATTTATGCTTTGCGCAGAGCGCAATTATAGCTTGCTACGTTCCTGCTGTTTGCATGTATGAAGTAGGTCATGTTTTTATACATTTTACAGATGATGCTATGTTAACTTATGATGATTTTTAACTTTTAGTGCTCTGACACAGAGAATTATTCGTGAGCGTTACATGCAACATGCAAATGTGGACAGTCTGGATGATGATCAACGGTCGCTACTTCGCGAAATTGTTCAGATCATGGTTGCGGAAATGGTAAGTTGTCATCGGGGTTGAATATTATGGTCAGCTTAGAAGTGGATCTACAATGATTAGGGTTGATTTACTTACAGGTGCTACAATGTCATATGTTTCTCTGTAGATACTGTGGTCTCGTTTTATCAGTTAGATAGCCATATGTGTAGACTGTAGAGGATTGTGAAACTCACTTTGTATTTGTTAATGTATGAATATACAGACAGGCATACTTACTTACATGCATACATACTTCAGCATGACCTGTCGGGCAAGTATTGACATTTGCTGAGCAGGCGTTTGTGAAGCAGAGATTGAAAGAGTAATCTGACCTCATAAATTCAATTAACATCTACTACATATAATGTATGTGAGCGCGCCTTCTCGGTGGTCGGCCCGACCATATGGAATGGCCTTCCTCCTGAGCTGCGCCTACATCCTAGGTCTTCCTCTGGTACCTTCTATGACCGCCTGAAAACTGCTCTTTTTCGCCATGCTTGAGTCGGAAGCGCCTCTGAGTAGTTCCCTTGAATTGGCGCTATATAAATTTCTGAATAAATGAATTGTACACAGAGTTCATTTTCACTTTAATTTTATCAGTTGGCAGAACACTGAATGTTCTTGGCTATGATCTGTAGCAACCATATGTGGTCTATATTTTTTTTACAAATTATAGAAAAAGGTGCAGTTTTTAAAGTTCTGTGGTTTACATCAAATATTAATTCTAGACTATTATAAGTCTGTGATGAACCTTTGTAAGTGGAACTAAGTTAACAAAAATTAATGTTAATTAAAGTTAGGAGGCTATCGTAATCATAGGGCCTGATACTTGTATACGTATGTGCGTATTCGTCATTTGCTGCTGGGAAGCCATGCAGCCAGAACGTGTTTCTGGCTGGTATTCTGCCTGACAGTTGATACAAAATTCGGTTAAGATGGAAGTTTTACTCTGGTTCCCTGTCTTTCTTTCTTTCTCTGTTTGTCTTAACCGAATTGTGGTGTTTTAATTAATGTAACTTAAAAATGTGCAAGATGCTTGTGTAGTGGTGAGCAGTTTTTAAAGCATTTTAATGTTTTTTTATTTATGTGTTAGGTTCAGGGTGAAGAATCAAAAGTCTCTAATGAAGAAGCTAAAGGTGGGAATGTAACTGCTGTAAAAACACAGCCGAGTATGACAACTAAGACGGTTTCACAGAAGAAAGATTCTGATATGAGTGCCACAGAACCAGAAGATAGTAATTCTGAGTCTGAAAAGGGGAAATCCTCTAAGACAAAGGTGTTGTCAAGGCAAATCACGAAGAAGCCAACAAAGTTGAAAGCAGTTCAACAAAAAAAGAAATTGCCTGAGTTGAGTGGTGGTAAGTCATCAAGCAATGAAGACTTAAAGGCAAAAAAATTGAAAAGAACCACTGCAAAGAAAAGAAAATCATCCGAGTTAAGTGATAGCCAGCCGTCTAGTGCTGAGGAAACAAATTCAGAATCTGACGGCTCTGAACTATCTAAACCCCAGAAGGAAACTGAAAAGAAACGGGCCAAGACAGGGATAGTTTCAAGGAAGAGGAAACGATCCAGTTCGAATGAGGTTGAACCAACTAGTAACAAAGCGATGAAATCTGAAAGCCGCAAAAAGAATCTAGATTCTGATGAGTCGAGTGATGGTGAATCACTGCAGCAATGCAAAGACAAGTGGTCGGCAACAAACAAACCCAGTGAAGATGATGATGGTGCATCTACAAAGGATGATGATCTTGGTACATCGAGAAAGGAAACAGACAAGTCAAAGAACAGCGTGAAGACAATCGACAAAAGCGAAGAATTCGACGATAGTGGCTCAGAAGATGAAGAAACACTGGCTGACATAAAGAAAAAGTCTCTGAAAGTTAGTAGTATACATTGTCAATTTTTTCAGTCACGAGTTTATTGACATATCTGGTATATACTATTGAGTATTTTCAAATGGATTAGGTCATTCGTGGTTTTGTTAAAGTAACCCGAACAAGTAAACATTTATTTTTCTTTATTTCACCTGTTTTGATGGTTGTTGACAAAAATTATGTAGGAAAAACCCAGAATTTTTTAGTTAATATTGTGGAAAGAGTTGTTTACATGGCAACAGTTTTTCTTACAGTCTACTAATGATTCTGATTATGAGCCTTCATCAACTACTGAAACTGTAAAGAAGTCGATAAAGGCTCAGGAAAAGCGAAGAAGCAAAAAATCAACACCGGGGAAAAGACCTTCAAAAACGGTACACTCTTATTATTCGTTTAGTATTACTCAAGTTGAAAAACTGTAACTAGTTACAATCAAACTGTTTAAGAGAAACGATAAGGGAAATAGGGAAATTGTTGAGGGATTTTCATAGGTTAAAGGCACCATAGAGGATAAAGTTACGGTCATCCTCTAAAGATGGTAATGTAAAGTCATGTGGGTGGGACGGAGGTCCAATGTCGCTTGATGTTAGGTGAAAATAAACTACACAAAATAGTCTTTCACTTTGCACAGTTTTTACACGTGTGTGGCTTGTGTTTTTCTTGCTACATAAGATGAACCTTTTCTGTATTTTAGACCCTGCAGTTTTCCCTGCACAGTGCACACAGACTTAAAAATTATAACAACTTAAAATGCAACATAGGAGACTTGAACTTTGTTCTTTTGTAGTTTGCACTTCTAATTTTAATAATCATTATGAGCAGTCTGCAATCTTCACTTAATTAATATTTAGGTGATGTACGAATCAGTAAATTGAATTTCAAAATATTTGACGTGCGTGCCGTTCTAAGTTTCTGAACCAGTGAAGAGTGTCTGTCTAGACCAACGATGTAAGTTTGTATCTGGTGCATTGCTTTTTCCACGCAGCCCACACAAGGTGATGACAAAGATAGAGATGTGAAGAGGCTAGAGAGGATTGCACGCGCTTGTGGTATACTTCCAGTGGGTAGGAACTACAGGCTGATGTTTGAACACTGCAAAGATAATAAAGCACGCAAAGCAAAACTGAAGCAGATGCTTCGAGATGCTGGAATGACAGGTGACTGGAAATATACACTTTATGATGACAATTGATTTAAATTAATTGGCATTAGCATCTGATTGTGCAGTAGTAATTGAAAGTTTGCTTATACTACTGTGTTAGCTTAGTCATGATTCAAAGAATGTACAATCTGAGGGTGTGCTTCATGTGATAGAAGTAGTTCCTGCATGTAAAAGATGAAAATGAAGGTATAGTAAGGGAATTATCATCGGCAAGCTCTAGAAAATAGATTTCAATCCAATAATGTGTGAATGTGAGAAGATATATGGTTTATCTCTGTGACTTAACTGGGATGAGGGCACAAAAACTGATGCAGAACCAAAGGTGAAAGGTTGATGTGCAGATTTCTAGTTGATTCATGGATTAGGAATCTGTGATAAAAGTGACAGATGAAGCATATACTCGGCATTGTTTTATGCTGCTTGCTGCATCAATTGAATCTGTTAGCCCTTTGCATGCCAGATCTGTTCAGGTTAGATATTTTGTTTCTTAGTAATCATCTATTCCTTCAGTCTACTTCGATGTTTTTGAGTATTGCCATGAGTGTGAACCTGTTCACTGTATCAGAGGCCTTTTCTTAATCTATGAAGCCGATAGTGTTCTCAGGACACCATTGCATCTCTTGTTCCCTTTCCTCTCGTGAATCCAAGTGCTCTTCTCCTCAAGTGGTATATCTCTGCTTAGCCTTCCATCAGACTTCAAGTTAATATTTTCAACTTCATGCTAATCGATATTTAGTCCTATCCGTTTCATCTTAAGTGTTTTGTATTGTATCTAAATATTACAAGCATAAGCAATTAAATGACAGCTTGTTCAAAATTCAGTCCTAACCAAATTCATGTTTACACCTTAACTTTATCTTCAGTGGTTGATGCGATATAATGTTTTTACCATTACATGGTGAAATGCATGATCTGTATATAGATGTTGAACAGCAAGGCAGATAGTGGGCAGCCTTGTCTAACTCCTCTGCCTATTCTTCCAGATTGTAATTATACTCCCTGTATGCTCACTACCACAGACTGGGCCATGTACAAGTTTCTTATTACTGGCTAATCATATTGGTATTAACATGGCAACAGATACACGCATCTGGAGAGTGGCCAAATAATTTCATGCAAACAATAAACATTGCTGATATTTATACAAAAGATGGTAAATTATGCTAGTGAATGCAGTGATCACAAGACCTTACACCACATGCGTAAAAGATCATGTTGAAAATATTAACTTGAAGTCTGTTCCGATGTCAATGCGTTTTAACGTAAAATTATTCCCTTAAGATGAAACTGAAACCTTCGGATGAGTGGAAGTGTTGACTGATAAAGATTTTGACTTTCACACTTTGTATATGTATGCTATAGTTTGACATCATTTGAATGTAGTGTGTCACCACTGGAGTAATGAGGTAACACATGTGTTTTAGAATTTGTGGTAAGAAAGTCTTGCTACTGTCACAGCACATGGTGCATGAGACCATAGATGTCATAATTACTGTGATGATGCCTATGTGTGGAAAGCAGATTTGTAGCATTAAAACATTGAAAGGTGGAAACAGGAGCCACAGGAAAATTTCTTCTGAATTCCACACATTCTCAGTTCCTTCACCAATATCACCACACACTTACGATTATCTGCGTCATGCTCCTTTGTCTATCACTCCTCTGTCTTTCCACTTTCTCACCTCTTCATGAATTCCTACCCTGATCCATCCACTTCTCCAATCTCTTGCAATAACCAATACCTGCCTCCTCTCTTGGGTCTTGGACTGGGTTCTTCAGCTTCATTTTATATCTTTGGACAATCACTCTTGAATAAGCTGGTGCCTTGTGCATAGCTTTTAAATAGCGCTTCAGAAATTTGGAGTTTATGATTAAAACTTACAATAAAATTACAGCTTGGTTTAAGTTATTTGATCAGTCCGTTTTTCCAGCAGACAGACGAGGCACGGTTACTAATGAAATGGATGTGGCACAATTTGTCTCTTGGCCTGCCCTTGGTTATTATGATAGGCTTATAATTGTTTATAAGGTCTAATGCAGATGGAATTAGTAAAACTGAACAACTGATGCATGGACGAGTTTAGAAATGTTGGTAACTATTGATTTCAATATGTTCCACCCATTTTTGTCTCCATACACATTACTTACATGTATTTGATCCATACATGCATTGATTCGTAAAGGACTCCTTAGACCAGGGGTTCTCAAACTTTATTTTTATTGTACCCCCAGGTAAAAAAATCGAGTGTTGGCGTACCCCCAGCAAATGTACCGTCTGATCAGAAACAACAGGCGAGCACGAAGTGCCCTTGCAATTAGCGTAGGACCATGGCTTAGGTACACACATTTAAAATATAATTTTAAGAATGAAATCACATCAACAAAAGGTGAAATTAAATCACTATTACAAAGTGTTAATGTGAGCTGTGGGCCTGTTTCGACAAGCACAGATTTGCAATATCTGGTTTAATATTTGTCAGTTTCAAACGCAAATCTGGTTCGAGTTCAAGCATTGTTCTATATTTGTTTTTGATCGCAAGCATTGCTGAAAAACCAGTTTCACACAGATATGACGTGCTGAAAGGAATCAAAAATGTTAAAGCTCGATCAGAGATTAATCCATATTCAGCTCTTCGTTTCAGCCAGAAATCGCACAACATGTCTTTCATGAATTCGTTCTTCAATACACCATCACATGAAAGTTCAACAAACTGGTCTCTTTCCTGGATCGAAAAATCTCCCGGCAACACTACATCAGAAAATGGATTTCGAATCCATTCCTTGGCGTCAAACTGTTCAGGAAAATATAAATGGAAATCCAATATCAATTGAGAGCAATGTTTCTTGATATCTTCAATCAAACTAGCATGCAGTTTAAGTTCATTCTCTGTTACAAAAGACTCCAGACAAGAAAATGAAGCTACACGAGATTCCTCAAGGTCTGACAAAAGGAACTGAAGCTTCTTCACCATTGCATTTATTTTATCCATAACAGTAAATGGAGTAATATTTCTGCCTTGTAAACTGGAATTGAGGTCGTTTAGTTTCCCGAAAATATCCGCCAAATAGGCCAAACGCATTAACCACAATTCATCTGAAAGTAAATGAGATCTTTCAGATTTACTGTCCATCAGAAAGATTTGAACTTCTGAGCGCAGTTCAAACAGCCGAGATAAAACTTTTCCTCGAGATAACCATCGTACTTCAGTGTGCAAAAGAAGTTTATTGTGTTCACTCCCCATTTCGCTACAAATTATGGAAAACATGCGTGAGTTCAGAGCCCGAGCCTTTATAAAATTAACTATTTTCACAGACTGGTCTAAAACTGTTTTCAAAGTGGCAGGCATAGCTCTGGAAGCCAAGGCTTCACGGTGGATACTACAATGTGTGAAATTTGCTCTCGGTGCAACTTGTTTAATTTGTGTAACAACTCCACCGTGCTTGCCCGTCATAGCAGCCGCCCCATCAGAGCACACTCCAACGCAGTTTCCCCAATTTATTCCATTGTCAGTAACAAAATCATCAACCTTTTTGAAGATTTCATTAGCAGTTGTCCGACCAGATAAAGGCTCACAGAAAAGAAATTCTTCTTCGATGGCCTGCTCATGTTCATATCTAACATAAACCATCAGTTGAGCAAAATTTGTAACATCTGTACTCTCATCTAACTGAATCGCAAAAAATTTGCTTTGCTTGATCCTATGAATGAGGATCTTCTTTACTTCAGAAGCTAAATCTTGAATGCGTCTGGAAACAGTGCTATTCGACAAAGGAACAGTGTCCAATTTCTTGGCAGCATTTTGTCCCAGCAGACAAGTCACAATATCTTTGGCAGCAGGTAATATTAGACTCTCCCCAATCGTGTGCGGTTTCCCTGTTTGAGCTATTCGCAAACTGACCAAATAAGATGCTTCTAATGCTTGTGAGCTAGCTGCAGTAAACGACTTTAAACTTTTCTTACTTTGTAGCATTTCTATTTTTCTTCGTTTAAAAAATTCAAGTGGTTTACCTTGAAGAAGTGGATGTTTTGTATTGAAATGTCGCTGAAGTAGAGAAGGTTTCATTGAATTATTTGACAGTTTTTCACTGCAGATGACACATTGAGGTTTCGGTTCATTTTCATCACCACACCACGTAAATCCAAAGGATAAATAGCTCTCGTCATACCGTCTAATCTTACGCTGCGTACCAGTGCCGTCGTCCTCGTTAGGGTCTACTCTGGCGTCTGGAGTGTCAGTCTCGATAGATTCGGTGCTAACGGTTGCGTTGAGAGGTTCTGGCTTTCTTTTAAGCGGTTGTTTTTTCAACCATTTATCCATTATTGGTTTTAAAATAATAATGCTACTATATAATTATGCAGTATTAAAGTTACATGTACTTGTATAATATTTATTTGTTGTGAAAAAATAAATGACGCGACTATGACGTTTCAACATTAAAAATATATCATAGACATAGAATACCTAATCAAAGAAAGATGGACATTAACACGTAGGAAATTTAAACTTTTAAGAAAAGGGAGCGCATGGTTGACGTAGAATAGCTAATGAAAGAAAAATGGGCATACACTCAGAGAAGTTAAAGAAAAGAAGCGTATGGTGGACGTTGAATAGTGCACGACTTCAATAGGCAATAGCTAATCAAAGAAAGATGGGAATGAACTCATAAAAAATTTCTTTTTTCAATTTTTTTCGCGTACCCCTTACCGACACCTGGCGTACCCCTAGGGGTACGCGTACCACCGTTTGAGAACCCCTGCCTTAGACTACATGTAGCTATGCATTCCTAAGTATGCTTTACACTCATTGGACTTAACTTGGTACAAACTTTTTGTGCATAATAACTTTCTTAGTGTGGTTGAAACCAGAAAAATGTTAACAACATGGAAAGAGGCAGTCCCTATCAACTTTTTTTTGTTTTTACTTGAACAGGCGAAATTTGTATGGAGGCTGCAGAGATAGTGAAGCTAAAGAAAGAGGCAGCAGAACTTCTTAGTTCTAATGTCATAATGCCAGAAGGTAGGCAGTAGTGAATAAGTTGTAATTATTGTTGTCTTTCAAACTTGCAACTTCTTAAAGTTCTTTCATTTTCAAGTGTTTTCTGGTGTAATGTAGCTACACATTTTATATAATACGTAACTGATGCATTTCTATGGTGTAGCTGTTGTTGGTAAGACAGTGTTTCAAAAAGTTTACACTTCCAGACTGGAATTGTATAGGCCAATGTTTTCACTTTTATAATTTAAAAAAAGGACAAGAAACAGACTGCATGTTGAGGATGACATGAGGTAGGCTTTAAGAAGCACTCGACCACAGGTTTTGAAGCTGGTTGCCCAGATGCAAACACAGTCGTCGCATTAAAATATTAGGTTAGAATTATATTATGAGAAATCTATTTTTAATGTGCCTTCTCTACCCTAAATGCCTTATGCAATTGCAGCAGGGATGCAGGTTACTTGGCTATAATAAAAAGGGGGTCACGACTCAAAACAGGTTGTGAAACATTGCTTTACATTTTTTAATCTTGATGACTAAAGCTGTGCTGTGGGATTTAATTACCATTTGCATCAATTGCTCATTTTATTTTTACTTGTTGGTTTAATATGCTTTGTGTTTTGATAGGCAGAGGACGTCGTAGTGTTTCCAATCCATATTCCTCTAGTTCTGCTACGAGAAGAAGAGACCGAGAGTCATCATCATCATCACCAACTCCACCAACTCCACGAGCAAGGGAAGATTTCTCTCGGTTAAAAGGCATTGTGGACAGTGAGGAGGATTCTGACTGAAGGCAACGTTTACGTTTTTGGAACACTGGATGTTTCGGGTTTTTTCCAGTGACAGTTGCATATAGATATATTATTATTAAGAGACATTTGTTCTGGTTTTCAAAGGATTTTGACTCCTTGAAAGTAATTTGCACCACTTATTAGAAAGTGGATGCACTTAAGTCTGAAGCTACTGAACTGCACCAAGTCCTGAAGTCATTTGCAATGGTTTCTTTCAACTAAACATAGGCTTAAACATAGCAAACATTTCCAGGTACAATGGTACATGGAGTGTGGTTGATTTTCCTCTGATCATGTTATCTTGTTTGGTACATGCCTCAGCTTAATGCCAGTACTTTCCAGTGTGTTAGTAGTATCAAGATCATTCTCTTGAAAACAAGACCAGGCCATGTAATCTGTAATTGACATCTCCAATCATGTCGCCCATATTTCCCACTCACTACCAGACTGTTTCTACTTGTACAGGCGAACACTACATGTTGTAGAGATTGCCCTATGGCTGACTTCAAAATTTACTATCACCATTATTGCCATGTGCTCTTTCTAAACTAGATCACTGTAATTCACTTTTCTTGAATGTAGACATCAGTGAAATTGACCGTCTCCAATCCAGTAGAACCAAATCACTTCTGTTATCAAATCTGTTCATTGATTCAAATATTCAAACAAATAGAATGTAAAATCCTATCACTTAACAACTACATGCTCTAATCTTCCTAAGGAACTTGTTTTCTTTAGCTAATTACAGTCCAATCACCTCCTTCAATTTGAAGCCCTATTAACAATCCTCGACTCTCCTGTGCCATTGTGACATTTGGTAATTGTTCAGCTCAAGCTGTCCCACCCCTTTGAAATGAAATCCTAACAGGCTAACAGAACTATGGCAACTGTCAGACCCATGCTCACCAACTCTGCAGCTGTTGCAGGCTTTTTCATTCAAAGCAAGTATCTGTTCTCCAAAAATTCCATTCTGATACCATACTGTTTGCATATTCCTCAGTGCTTCAATTCCAAACACCATCCTCCATAGTTGCCTGATTACTTGCCGGATGTCTGAATTTTGACCTGGAACTGATCTGGACATTACCTGCCTCGCTGATGGTGTTCCTTCTATCTAAGCCCCTGCGCATAAGCTAATTTCCAAAACTTGGTTTTTTGGTGCACTGAAAAAATCCAAAGATTGCAATTATGATCTGTTTGTTATTGTAAGTTAGAAGATTTAATTAATAACTGATGAAAGTTTTATATCAGACATTAACTTATTCAGTGTCTGAGAAATCTTGTGTTGGTTACGGTTAATTGAATTATCAGTTGTACTTACATTCAGTACTGTGTTTTGTTAATTTAATTATCAGTTGTACTCCCATTCAGTACTGGGGTTTGTTAATTTAATTATCAGTTGCACTCCCATTTGGTTTACTGAAAATTTCTTCAGAAAATCATATGACTTGTTCAAGAATTTAAGAATATCTGTGTAACCTTGTGCCCTTGGCTGATGATTGCTGTATCAGTCCTTGGTTCTAATTAATTAAGATTTTCAAATGTTACTTAGCAGTACAAAAACGGTGTTCATTGTGAAAGTATTTGTAGTTGACTAAATTTATCAGATCTTCCTGTTCCTCTTCGGATACTGTAAAGACAGTCCCAATTGACAATACCCAATTCAGAACCACTGTGGTAAAGCCTATTACATGGAGTCCTAGTTAACTGCCATATATGCAGTGTTATATTCACCAAAATGAACATCTTACTGTCAGAAGTATGGAATGGAATCCCGGGACCTTGTTAAATCTCGTAATACCGGGTTTGACAGAATGCTCCAGGATTACATTCCTTAGTTAGAAGATACACTTGAGGAACAGCATAGTCCTATGCAATGGAGAATAGTGGCAGATCCAGAAGGTTAAAAGTAGGGCTGTACCGAATATTCGCTTCGGGGCCGAATAGTGGGCCAAACAGCTATTCGGTATTCGGCCGAATAGTAGCTGTCGGACCGAATACGAATAGTGGTCACGTGACATCTGTTTCTGCATATGTGGCTGCCGAATAGTTGGTCCAATTATTAGTATTCGGCCGAATAGTGATAATCACCTATTCGGTACAGCCCTAGTTAAAAGTTAACTCTTAGACTACTGGAATTTAGCTCTGTGTAATTTGGTAATTTAACTGCCATATGCTTTAGGGCTGTACTTGCCTGTTAGTCGTACAACTTCCAAAAAATTTTCTTTCTAATCATCAACGACTGTTTCCAACATACAAAATTTTTATGACTCTGTCATTGGATCCAGAATTTAACGACATCTTATGGCAACAAAGGCCGGTGACGTCGACGTAAATTATTCTGAACAGTTCTTGCCTTTCTTACGGCATTCGGAAATTTATCGACCTTTTTATGTTCTGCCAAAATTTCTTGTACCTGTGGTTTCTTCATCTTGAATTTACCAGAAGTTTTGATAGTTCCTTTTAATTAGCCCTGCAGATTTTAAATGGCCTTGTTTCAGTGTAAGAAGCTGGTACCGTAATGACATTTAGTTGGGAACTCGACCCAAACAAGTTTGGGAGACAATTTGGTGTTGTCTAAACATTAAATGGAGTCCTGTCCAGATTAGCTCTAGGATTTGCCTGTGAACAAGAATACACTGAGTGCTGTAATGGCATACTAAATCCAAAGTTCTCATCTGGTGGAGTAATATCACATCTGATGAGCAGAGACGAGGCCAGTTACTCACCAGCATATCCTTGGACCAGGCCTGTAGTAGTAAAATGAGAGGTGAGTACACGCTACCGGATAGTTTTCTGAAAAATGTTAGAGGTGAGTATACGCTACAGTATTTTGTGAGTATGCACTACTGTATTTTAATATAAATAATTTAAAAAAAATTGAGGCGAGTATACAGTCTCTAGAGGTAAGTACACGCTGTATACTCTCGACTACAGCCCTGCCTTGGACTTTAGTTGGAACCCAACTGGGCTCTATATGGGATCTGTGCTGGCAGGGTAGTGACTTGGATCATATGGGTTTAGTTTTAACTTGTCTTATGGTTTCAATACTGCAAAGCTATCACAATAATGGGTCATGTGATTTAAATTTAGAGAACTAGCAAGCATGCACGGGTATTATGATCAAAGAAACTTCGTGATTAATTCTAAATATTAGATATTAATAAATAGTCTGGCATAATGCATATTGGTTTATGCGTTGATGGTTGACTGGTGCTCTATGGCTGTACCTAAATGAAAGTGCAAGATTCAATTTATAAGCACAGCTGTGAAATAATTATGCTGTGCAGTGTGAGAATTGTAGAAAAAAGACTTGGGGGGGGGGTCAGACTTTTGATGAGTTCGATCCACATGGAGTTGAATGTTTTATCCGTATAAATTGCAAACTGAGAAAATTCAAAATGCAATAGAAAGCTTACTCCTTTAAGTGATAACATCACAAAATTTATTAGTATACAATTCACATGGTCACAAATCTCACAATAAACCAGAGCATTACTTTATTATTAACCCACAAATGAATTGTGAAAGAAAATGCTAAAATATGTGCACAATATAATCACACTGCCACAACTGTGAGGTTGGAAATGACCCCCTGAGGTGTGCAATAAAGACTTAAATGGGGGGTTCTAAGAAAGACTAGGGGGTTTGAACCACTTAAACCCCGACAATTCTCACTCTGATGCTCAGTTGCATAATTGATAGGCAGTGTTTAATCTAGACACCTTTTTGGGGGGAAATTCCCCCAGGATACGTGTTTAGCCCCCTCCCCCCCAGAAGGGAGTAATATAAGAATAAAATAAATAGAATAAGATATGTGAAAGGTTTTGAGAGATGAATTCCTAAAAAAAGGCCATCAAATTTGTCAGGGATGATTTTCTGGAAAAAGTGGGAGGAATGACTAAAAAAGTCATCAACTTTTTCAAAGATGAAATTCCCCAAAAAAGTCGTTGGATTTGTGAACATGGATGAAATTTCCAAAAAAAGGTCGCTCTTGTTGGTCTCCCACAAACCTTGTTTCCCCCCCCCCCCCCATTAGAGGGGGGGGGGACTAGATTAAAGACTGATTGATAGGCCTATACTGGTTATTACCCTATTAAAAAGTCTTAGATCCGTATAGTAACAGTACAGTACTGTAAATTTGACTTGATATTTGACACCAGAGGAATGCCGAATTCCATAAATTTCTCCAGTTGCCCAATTGCTACTGAAGAAAAATAGCCTAGGCCTATACATTTCTCCAAGAAACCCGTGAAGTCAATGGAGACGGACTCTGGCATCACTCTGCAATTATTGGACATCAGATGGGTTCCAGGACTACAAATTTGTGACGCTTATAGGATCGTAGTCATTCGTAGACATGTCGAAGATCAGCATAATTTAGCGAAATTAAACGATCGTCCTCAAGGATGGCGCAAAATTTAGACATCTTCCTTCGTGCCGCCGAAGCGCGGCAGGAACACTAGCGTCACCTAACGCTAATCGGCGTTGCTTAGCAACAGAGAAGCGCAACCACCTTATCAGTGTTGCCAGAGCTGGGGATTTTTCCCTAGATCTTGGGATTTCGGCCTTTGTCTGGGGATCTGGGGATATTTTGGAAAAATCTGGGGAAATTTCACCATTTTGACCATTTGCATTGAAAATGTATGTATTTTGTGTGCACTGAGCATTAAAAACTATGTTTCTCTTGTTTTCTGCCCTGTATCCAAGACAAAATTGCCAAAGCGGAGATATTGTTGACGGCCTTCATGGCAGAACATAATACTGTGCCATTTCAAACTGATCGTTTGATTGAATGTTGTAAGCAGATGTTTCCAGACAGCACAAATGCTGAATAAATGTCACTGAAGGGGCGCTGCCTCCTTGATGCAGTACAGCACCATTGCCCATTTTGAGTGACGAAGTAATAAACATTTAATTTTGTCTGTGATTAATTTGCACTTTGTGCTAATGTTGCCGGCAACCATCTACCACCTCGGCTTGAAATTTTCATAAGGAATGCCTGTTTCTATTTGTCGCAAAGTAGTAAAAGAAATCTCCAGTTCCAATTAATACAAAATGTAGTTAAGGCCAAGGAACCTAAAGTTTTGAAGTTTTGTGAAACACGCCGGCTGTTCCGTGAAGCAGTCATATGATCTTGACGAAACAGAAGTTGTCAATGATTTGTAGACTTGGAAGCCGACTCGCCGACAACTTTGAGTCTTTGGCAAGTGACAATTTAAAAAATAAGTCATTATATTTGTTTCCACTGATTTGAAGAATATTTTGTTATTAATGTAACTGTAAGTAAGTATCTTACTGTTAAATAGTGTTCAAATATCTCATACCTATCAACGGAGTGTTAATGAAATTGTGTTTTTATAATCTGGGGATTTCTGGGGATTTTTTGACCGAATTCTGGGGAAATCTGAAAAACCTCACTGGCAACACTGCACCTTATAAAACGACTTAAAAACCAAACTGACTGTTTGTTGAAATAGTTACTAAGTTTAAGAAACATATTGCCGTTTTAATGTGGATAGTGTGTGTGTCGAGCGAAACCAGCAATCGTGTTTAAAATAAGTTGTAAAGTTGAATCGTTTCGCGGGATCATAAACATTTGAAGTTACGACCGGGAATTACCTCCAAAGTGACGGCCCAGGTAGGTCGCCTAAGTCTAAGAGACATCGTGTCAGTGCTTTCGTGTGGGATATGAGATTTGTCTCGTCAGGAGCCTTGAAAGTTTGCAGTTTTCGATCTGTACGTAGCTTTTATATGATATTTGTGTCGATAATTCTGTTTGCTTGTCTTGAAGCCAGGCAACTGACCAACTCAAGAAACTTGCATGGGACATAGTTACGGTAATGTTTTTGTTTAGAAAGCCACCCGAGTTAAATTGACATGAAGAGTTTGTGCAAATATATGTTAAGTATTTGTCTACAAATATGTCAAGAGCGCAGCGGAGTCTTTGGCCGAAATATAAGCAGGTATGTGGGACATGGATAGTAGAATTGGGTTAAATTTTGAAGTGTAGGCCTCTACTTTGTCAAAAGAACTATACATAGCAAAGCTTTGTAAATGGTAAATATCATAGGCCTGCATATTGCTTGGCACATGGACTGTGTTATTGTTCAAGTAGCTGTAGAATATTTTATGAAAATCAGTAAAACATCAATCAGGTAAGTAAGTAAGTATATTCTTTATTCAAAAACCAACTGCTAACCGCATTTTGGTGTACATAGTTCATAAAATTAATTAGAAGCATATAACATTCGAATGACAAAGGTTTTACAAAATAAAGAGTCAGCATTAGGTATAATTCTATTGTGTGCCCTGGGGCACAGTGAGTATACAACAGTTTTCTCGATGACGGTGTTAAATAAATGTTACAAACAGGTAATAACTGATGCAGAACATGTGTTGCGTTGGGTTGGTTATGATGGCTAAGAAAAGGTTAGAATCAGCTTTCTGGCAGAGTTGCTCGAAAGTAAGATAGGATTCTGGTAAATATCGAGACTGGATCAATCTTCGCATTGTTGCCTGAAGACGTGTACATCCCATTCCTCACACATAGCCCCACCACGCCGGTGCCACATACAACATCCGTGAAACTGTGGTTGCACTTACCACATCACTCAGTGACTATTGTTTCTAAATCAGGAACAAATTATGTATGTCAGGAATTCTGGGCTGATTGGCAAATAACTAGCTGCAATTTTGACAAATATCAAACTCTTACAAATAAATTGGGATTTTATAAACTAAACTATGTACATTTGTTTGTCAGAGTCATATTTTCAGTGAAGCGGCATGAGATTCATATAGCACCCATTCTACATATCTGCTGATAAAAAATATTTACTACGAGAAGCTCATTTTGAAACAGAAATATTTATAAACATACCTGAAATTTCTGTTTAAAATGTCCTATGGAGGTTTATCGTCTCACCCATATACAAAAAAATTCATGTTTAGTGAAAGCCACATTCATTATTATATTAACAGCAATCTGAAAGACCAAAGCAACCAGCGCAATGGCCATCTACCACCACAATTACTGAAACCGTAAGGAAAACCTGAGGAAGGTGCCATCACACTTACCAAAGAATAATAACAATTTTCAAGGTTAAAACAAAATTGAACATACAGCCCATAGCACTGCCTGGGAAGCAGAACTTTTGCCGTAATGGATTCGCAAGTTTCAGGACAGTTTGGCCATTCATTGGACATGCAATTGGACAGTGATGATTCCACAGATGTGAAAAATGGTCATTTAGATACAAATGAACTTGATCCTTGTAGAAGTGCTAATAAGATAAACAATGAAAATTGTTTTGAGGATTGTGAGAGCTACTTGATCGACACAAACAGTGGGAATAGAGAACCAGAAGAAGTCGTTGGGCTTATACGTGATGGAATCGCAGCAGAAGATGAAGCTGCTGGTATCTTGACAAAGGATGAAATGAGTCCACTGAATTATATGAGGCATTTTCTTGTTAAGGATAGTGATGACAACAACTGGCAGGCCACTGGAGTGCATGATAGCCAAGAAAAGTTCAGATTTTCACAGGACATGAATAGCCTGCCAACAACCAAATACCAAAATGAATCTAAAGTCAAGACAGATGTAAAATTGGCCGAAACAAGTGAAAACCAAAGACCAATAGGAAGAGATGAGGCTTCTCTACATGATCCAGGTGCTGCAGACAAAGAAAATGAAACCAGAACATCAGCAACAAATTTAAAACATGCAATTGGTATGCTGGAAGAAAATCTGGATCAACTCAGAAACTTGTATATCAAGCAGGAAATTGAAAATTCCAGGTAAGCTGGTCTTGTTTCTTGACCTGTGTGTTAACTATCAGATCTTTTATGCTTTACATTGATACATACATATATACATATGCATACACACACACACACACACACACACACACACACACACACACACACACACACACACACACACACACACACACACACACACACACACACACACACACACACACACACACACACACACAAACACACACACACACACACACACACACACACACTCACATATTCAAAAGAACGAGAAGTTGTTAGGGAGTTTTTAGAAGACTAGCACTGGGAAAGTAGTAGTGCAGTCTAAAGTAAGTCAATTTAAACTAATTAATAGATTTAGTATTTAGTTGATTGCCAATCTAAGAAAGCCTGATGGAAAACATAAAAATCCATAGCTGTTCTGGATAAAGTCCAGCATTGACAAAACTATCATAATGTTGAGGAGAACAGTTGCCTAAGCAGCATGGAAAGATATGTATTAAGGATCATAAAAATACTGTTTATTCAGATACTTTTGTGGATTGTCAGAAGATCCTAGAGTAAGTATTGCAGAATGCATGTATGTGGAGAAATGACTTTGTACATGAAACAACTAAGGGAAGGTAGTACAGTTTCATCCCTGTTGTGGATACAAAACGTCCTACATGTGAAATTGTTATCTAAACACTAAACTGTGAACAATGCTGCAACAAGCTATTAATGTATATGCTGAAATCTATTTAAAAATCCTGGACAATTCATTTAAGCATCTTGAACAGATGACCAAATGGCACATCATATTGAAAAGTTTGGTTTTTCACTGCTGTGACTAATACACACTCCATGGGCTGTAAAGGTTCTGTTTATTTGGCAGTGAAGCACTTTCATTAAAATTTCATTGAATAGCCAGCCACCTGCGTAATTTCAATTAATGGCATATAAAATGGTCTGAATTGACAGGTGTATAGTATTTTACCTGTGCTGTGGCAATACTCCTCGTTTTCTGTTCTATCTTAAAGGCATATGCTTGAAGTTGATCCTGTCAAACAAGATCACGACTTGATAAATTGTCTTCGAAGAGACCTCTTCAGTTATGAACAGCAGCTGCTAATGATACAGACTGATCTTCAGCTAGCTCAACAAAACGTTAGTTACAACTGCTCTCTCACCTTGTCTTTATGTTCAGTTTTATGATTCTGGGTTGCACAAATTGCTAGCATTCTGGACTGTCAACCAAGAAGTCGGTGGTTCAAATACTCACCATGGCAGAAATTTGTTTGAAGCTTTCTGCTCCATTATCACCCCCTAATGTACTCGTCTATAAAATGAGTACTCTGATCATGCATTGTCAAAGAGAAGATAAAGAAGTGAAGGTGATGGTTTACCACCTGGCCCTACATGCCAAATCAAAATGAATCCAAATGAGTTGCTGAAACTTTACACCCAAGGCTGCCTTTCAGGGTAGCCTAATGGTGGTTATTCTTTTTCTGATCCTACTTGTTTCATGTCGGATTTTAAAAAAATATTTAAATGTCCATTTTTATCTAATGAAATCTGTTGACTATTTAAACTGGAACCGTAATTGGCATTAGCTAGGTCTAGTGAAATTGCTAAAAGCAGAGGTATTAAAAATTAAGAATAAATCAGTTTTCACATTAGACACCTTCTTAAATAATAATAATCATTTGGATAGAAAACTTTTTCAGATGCATCTGATTTGAACTAGTAAAATCACCTCGTGCTTGCATATATTGGTAATGCTTGCAATATGAACTGATGGCACACCAAAATCATTCTGCAAAATGCCTCTGCAATGTGTGCATCGTGTAATGTAATAATGTAATGTGAGAATTTATGTAGCTCCCTTATAGAATCTACTGCACAGAACACAGCTTAAGAGTTGTGAGAATGTTAGTGAGGTTTTAATGCATAAGAAAGGGCATAATAGCAACAGTTAGTCTCTTAAACTGTCTACTGAAATGTTTGGTTGGCACAGTCCTTGTTGATATTCTGATATCGAATTAGGTGTGCAGACAAATCTACAATCCTAGGTCACCTTTGGCTTATAAGACTGAAATTCTGGGCATTTAAATAACGGAGTTAGATGATGCCTTATTCCTTAGATGGGGCACCAAACAAGTTTTTTTAATTTAAAGGCACTTGCACCTCGCCATTCACCAAGAAACAACCCAAGTAATTGTAGGTGAACTTGGACAGCCTGTAAATGGACAGTTTGGCTAGAAAGTTACTTCTTGATTGCTGATTGGAATGACATTGTATGATCCAGAGTAAGCCCAGATAATGTACCTGCCAAAAACTGCTCTTGCCTATGAATGCAATTTATAAGCAATTTTATACCTAGTTTGAGTAATCATTGGTGAATGAGCTGCTAAACTGACAAAGCATACTTCAGGGATGCCCTTAAGCATGCACTTGAGAAATCAGTTAGATAGATGTGAAAGTATCCATTTAACACCTGTGCCATTCTGTGCTGATAGCTGAGCTGTAAAGACAATGAAATAATCAAGTGTGTTGGGTTGCTGCCAAGCAACCGCCAGACAACTGCCAAACTGTCCTGTAATCAATCTCCTTAATTACTTTCTAAGAACTGGTTTCTAGGACTTGATATAGAATTGTTTTGAACGCCTGTTTGACTGAAATCTTGGTCGTTAATGTTTGATGTGATACAGGCTAAATCTATTCAGATTTAAGCATACCTTTTCTATCTGGCAGATGTTAAGCCTGTTGGCAAAATTTGCAGAAGTGTGAAAGCCTTGCTAAATTTTACCTAAGACCCTTTCAAACAATATTTATAATTGAATTGAATTTGTCTTGTGGGTAGTGACGAAGAAGTTTAAGGCCGAGTAGGCATAACGACGAGGGCATACAGACCTGTCGACTAGTTACTGTTTAATGATGCTGTTGCATAACAAAGATGCCGAGAGTTGCCCTCTTCCGTTATGCAGGATCTGTTTACAAGTTTAAATATTTGGTTTGATGACGTACATGTGATGTCGGTGCATACATGCCAGCACATAAGGTTGTTACATCCATATATATATATAAATAATTGTCCATCTCCAAAGAGTCACACGAGTCCACCTTTCTCTTCAACGTCTTAGCATCTGTATCCAGCATTATAATGGTATCGCATTTCGTGGCACGTTCACTAATGTTGTGGAGGACAAGGCCTGATTTTTCAGATATCCTATTCGACAGCAGCTTCTAGCTTAATTTCTTTCACTCCTGAGGTATTATACTTACCTTGGGAAAAATAATAATAATAAAACAATTTAAAATCAGCTTTTATTTGAAAGAAACAATGTACAGTAAAGAAATTCCTTCTTCATTTGGATATTTACCTAGATAAACAAGTCTAGTCTATGTTTTCAGAAAAAATTGGCAATATTACAAACCGCTAGTTTTAAGAGTCTAAATATACAGGTTAGGGGCCGTCCATATATTACGTACACAAAAATCCGGGAAAATTGGACCTCCCCCCCTGTTCGCAAGCGTACTTTCTTCCACACCCCCCCCCTGTGTACGTACACTTGACGCTCACCCCCCCCCCCGAAGACCAGCTGCAGAAAGTGCCTCTACTGTCTGCACTTTAGTCCAGATTGAAGGATGAGTGAGGGCCAATATAGACAAATTATAGGTATCTCGTTCACAGCACAGAATAACTGCACATGGCTTTTATATAATGTAATAAAATGCCATTGAACGACTATAGGACAATACAGAGTAATAAATAGGCTAATGTGGACGTCATAATTAGAAATTTATTTTGGGTACGTACACATTTTGTTACCCCCCCTCCCCCTCCCGTTCGCACCCGTACGCAAAATCGCAAAAATCCGAACCCCCCCCCAAGTGCGTACGTAATATGTGGACGGCCCCTTAGATATATGAGCAATCACTAAAACTAGCATTTTCACAATTTTTGTATTTTTTTGAGCAGATGATGAATGATTTTTATGCAGCAGAGTATGAATGTGTGTTTCATGTAATACACTTAGCTTCTTGTTTATTCTTTATTCGCATGATTTAGATTGAAGTGCTAAATACTGAGAAGCAGAACCTTACGGCACATTTGGCTTATGAGCGACAGATGGGAGCACTCTGCCTCCAATCCGTCACCGATCAACTCACACGCATTAGCACCATGATGGAAACTGGACATGGCTGTGGCAGCAGCAGCCCTAGTCTAACTCCTGTACGACAGGCTGCCCTTAAAACTGAAATTGGTAGATTAGTGAAAGTTTTGGAGTTAGAGGAACTCAGGTAATTATTATCATCACTGATTTTGTTATCATTAGCATTTTTGTCATCAATATTTTGTTTTCATCCATGTCCTCAGGATTATCTTATATATCATATTACAATCCCTTCTGAAACCTGCTTACTCTATTGCCAAGTGTGCCCAACTTGTTGTACTTGTGATTTTAGCCATTCTACCAGAACTATCTTTAGCATATTACACATGTGATTTAGTGGCACTGTTGTTCTATAAGTACTGCACTCTGCTGGTATAGATCCACTGCCTCTATAAGGCCAAACTTATTAATCTAACTAACACACAGTTTATAAATTTTTCTCTGTCTTTAGACAACTGGTATTGTTTTGTATCATTTAGTATTTCAGGCATTTCACGATAGGCCTAATTGTTAATGATAGTGCTATTGTTTATCTTTCGAGGTTGATGGAATCCCTACGATCAAATACATCTGAAAACACAGGGAGGCAATTAGCCCACAACTGTGTGTGCCTTAAACCAGTTGAACAAAGCACCGATTCGAAATACAGTTCCACGGGAGTCTTTTATCAGAAGCGAATTCGTCCAGCTTCTGTTGGAATGGTCAGATGTCGTTCTGCTCCAGGTCTGCTTGTGCCTCAGTCTACTAGTTCTTTCCTGTCATTGATGTGAATCTCAATGAAAATTTGTCAGACTTTATAGCAAATGAACTTGGCAAAGCTGGTCAGCAAAAGTTCATTAGTTCATGAAATACTAATTCTAACGGACAACAGGTACAGCGCTCCTGAGTAGACAGCCTTGAAGGGGCGCTATATAAATGTTCCGTAAATGAAATGAAATGACTACATTTCAGTCAGCTAGCCTACCTCTGTCCAATGCTGTCCATTCACACCAACAAATATTCCAGTCAGTTCATGGACAATGTTACTCTTGTGCTTGTACCAAGACAGTTTTAGGTTATCTAGTGCTCTCGGTTGCTAGTCCAAAGCGTTGAAATTCACTGAAAAGTTCAATTCGGTTCATTCTGGCAGTTCTTTGAAATCAGGTCTAAACTAAAGATTGATCTCTTTCAACATGCTTACCAATTGTAGCAAAACCTCTGGCTTCTCTGACTGATCAGAAAAAAATTAACCTTGTTTCTCCAATGTTTTTGATTTAAGATTTCACTTGAAATTGATTGATGGGATTGATTAGGATAGCAGTGCTGTAGAAGTTGCTAGATCAGATTAATAAGAATACCGTTGCATGCTTTAATTTAAACTTGTTTTCTGGCTGTTTTAAGTTAAGACGACGTCTCCTACCGTGTCGTTGGTAAATTCAAATGGCCTTGGTCAAGGAAAGGATTACTTTCAGACCCTTTACAGTGATATCAAACACAAACAAAAAGCAGGAATGACTGGAGATGCAAATCATCAGTCCGACAGAAATTTCACAGCAGAATTATTGACAAGATCACCATCCAGGTTTTAATTGCTAGGAATTTTGTAGAGTTTGTAGCTAAATGTGAATTTGCTAGATAGTTTGCTGTGTCTGCAATTGCAAGACTAGCAAGACTAGGAATATGTGTATTCTTAGACTTAAGTTATTTTCATCAATATTCAATGAAATCACCCAAGAAACCTCTGCTGCTATGTGCACTTCACATTCTACAGTCAAACAACGTGGCTACAGAAAAGCCATAGTATTTCATTGCCCATAGCCTCGACACTCCAATTAACTGACTATGGCATTCACGGTGAATAAAAACAGAATCATAATCATAACTTCTATATTTTTGGCATACTAAAATGCTATGCTAAGGGTTTTTAATATTTTTATAGGTTGTCATTGAAACAAAATAATACAGATCAGGTCAGGTTCAGTTTAGAGTCAAACATATATGTTACAAAGGCAAAGACTTAGTTTAATCATATGACTTTATAATTCAACAGCCTTAGAAAAGAACTCAGAAATACTCATGAGCATTCACAGTCCATCCTCACACTGTACTCCAACAGTTATGCCATTGTATGAAGGACAATGGACAGATGATGTTTTTGGTGGATGTGGTTAGGGACCAAGTTGTGAGGAAGGTTAAAAGAAGGAAAAAACTAGAATAACTTTTAAATGGAATCAAATAAAAACAAAAAATATTGTTTAGAGTTTTGTTCAATTCTCAGTTGACTCCTTAATTTTTAAGCTTCAGTTCTGACTTTTTTGGTATTTAGTGCTTTGCACGACTTGCACATCATTGAAATCCAACGAGATGGAAAGTTTGTCCGACTAGCCAATTCATCCAATACTGTGGTAAATGTTTTTCCTTACACCATCAAATCATTCATTACTTAGAAGGGTATTCAAGAGTGTTGACTGGGTCAACCAGTTCACATCAAAATGTAAAGCCTGGCAAATTACCTGAATGGGACTTCCTTAAATGGTATGAATCAAGCCCTCAAAGACTTAGAAAGGCCAGGTGCTAAACTCAGAACTACATGGACCAGTACTGACAACTTAAAAGGATTTGCAATGTTCTGTCAGGTACACACTGCATAGAGGAAGACCAAAGACAGGAAGTCATGACAGTACATCATGGGTATATGGCTATGGTAACCTCAGTTCATCCCTAGACAGCTAGCAAGAGATTTTGAATAAAGCCTTCCTTCTTACCTACCAATGTTTCTTATTATTTTTTTTTATTAGCATCTTCTGTGGTGCAGGTGTCTAATGCAAAAGGCTTCAACCGATGGCACATAGTGTCAATCCAGAGTCAATTCAATAATTTTCTTGAAAAGTTGCCTCAAAATCTTGAATTACATTACATATTATATTGCAATGTATTTTGTGTAAGCATGGCCTGTATTTTGTGAGTTTGATTTTAGTGCTTCAAAAGTCAAGACATGTATAGCCTATCAGTGTTGTCAGTAAAACTGATTTTAAAGAGAAATCAGAGCCTACAAACAGGTCTTGTGTTTAAAGATTATTCCAGCACTGATATTGTTTAATAGTCTGTTTAGTGCTATTCATGTTTATTGTTTGATAGTCTGGCAATACTAGATACAGGACAATCTTGCTTAGTAAGCATGGTCATTGTAAAATGCTTACAGCCAGAATAAACTACAGTTGGAAATGTTTACTTGGTTTTCCCATGGCATATTTGAATGAAAAATGAGACTATCTGTATATACTTTAAATGAAGGGAACTACGTACACATATAACTTCCAGTTTATTCTCATTAACTTCAGCTTAGGGTATGACTGACCAGTTAAATTTTCTGAGAGCACAAAACTGTCTATATCAATTAGAAATCTCATAAACTCTACTTGAACATCACATGTTTAGGATTATCAGCTTGGAAATTACCTTCTGCAACAAAACGTTGGAGGACATCCAGTTGCTGTTTTTCGATTTCCACCACGTGTCCACTGTTCAGCGCTAGCCACAGTAACTGTGTGGTCAGAAGGATGTGAGACAGCTCTACACTGTCCACCATCACACTTCATTTTCAAAGGGAAACAAAAATGGAACACTGGATCTAATATTAGCACGATCCTGTGCCAACCAAATGGTCAGGTGAGCAATGTTCTGATAAGCCAGGTTGAAGAAGAGTAAGAGGTAGAAAAAGAAGAAGAAAAAGGGTACTAGTGGTCTTTTAAGCCAAGCTTGGGAGGAACTATGGCCAAGCAGTGCTAATGACTTTGATTTTGAACCGTGGCATATGTGCATAATCTTGTCGTGTGATCATCTAGTCCACGGTGTAGTCAATTTAACTAATTTGATCAGTTTGGTGAGGTGCTAGTGCATTATCAAAACATATCCTTCTGTCTTGGCATGGGCGTCCGCAGGAATTCTTTTAGGTGGGTGCAAAAAATTCTTAGGGGGCAAACAATTTTTATGGGGGCAAAATGGCGCTTCTGCATAGGAAAAAATTTGCATAAAAAAATTAAAAATAAACAATGACCAAGGATTTTACCTAAATAATTGTGCTTTTTCGCATTGAAAAATATTATAATCATAATCAAAAGATTTTATTTTATTAAATATTTGCAAAATCCAGGGGGACGCATGCCCCTTGAGCCCCCTCTGGACGCCCATGTGTCTTGGTGGGAATTCAAAACCTAAACATCTCAGTTAATAGACCCACACACTAACCAGTAGACTATCATGCACCTTTAATAAGCCTGGTATTTCAGAAAATTGACTAAAATGCTGGTTTGGCTTTCTTGCATTTTGTTACAGGTGCCCATGAAACAAATTAAAAGCAAGATCCATGTACTGTAGCTTTTGCTTTAATGCTAGTTATTAATGGTCTCAATTTCTGTTTAATTTGTAGGCTATTGCTTGGAGCACTGCTTTGCCCAAGCAATATTTCCATCAAGCGTTCATCAGCTGTACGGATGAGGAAGAACTAAGCGAGTTGCCCAAGGCAACTGAGAGTGAGAACTTTGTGTTCGGCAGAGAGAAGACCATGGAAAACTCACTTCACACTAATGAGCTACTTATCAGCCCCGAGCCACATGCACCAGAAACTATCATCAAATCAAGTTTGAAACGCACTGCTATACCAGGTTATTCATTGCTATCAGTTTTGTATTTAACACATCTGATTTATGAAATTTTGGTGTTTGTGCATACCATGTGTCTAACTTTGAATGAGATGCAGTGATGGCACTTGTAACAGTGTTCTGATTACCAGTATTAGTTGCTTAAGATCATGATGTTCTTCCATAACTGATCTATCTGGCTGATGGCACTGGTGAACAAGCTGGTCTCCCTGACGTGGCTTTTGTGTGGTGCTGAGAAATTACAGAGATTTACATTTACATTTGAAGCTTAAGTTTCCTTACATTTACTCTTTCATTGATTGAAACCATTTGGTTGCATAATGGTTTCACGTTGAAAACTCAAGATCTCATTTGCCTCTTTATCGGTGTTTTAGAGAACATCGAAATACCATGTAATAACCTGCATTGCAGTAAACACTCCTTAATTCATATTCTTCTGTGATTCACATAGGATACTTGGATCAAGTACTGGATAACTCCAGTTCTTGTCAGATTCACGACTGAATAAGTTTTGGCAGAGTGTTGTAAAATGTTTCTTTAGCGTGTTTGGTCGTGTTTTTTCTTTGCGTAGTGCAAAATGATATATCTGTATACATAATTTTATAATTAGATTACAACAGTGTATTTGCATATGTATTTTGTGTATTTGCTTCAAAGCTAGGGGGAATTCTTGTGAGAAACCAGTGCTTTTTTTCAGCCGGAACGCGCCGGAACAGCGTTCCGGAACCTTTTTTCAGCTACTAAAAAATAAATTGTTTATTTTAATAATAAAAACAATAATTTAGTTATTTTAATTTAATTTCAGTGTTTTGAACTGTTTTCAGTGTTTATTTCCCAACCCCCAATCCCGTTTTTCTCTGGATTTTAGCCCGCCCATAATTTTTGCGTTCCGGAACCTATTGTTCCGTTCCAGAACCTATTTTTCTAGAAAAAAAGCACTGTGAGAAACCATTGTTAAAATAGATGACATTTCGTAAATCAATTCACTTTCTTCTTTCAACAGGTCTACCATTTGCTGGAGCCTCTGGTCGACGTCTTGGAAGTGCATCTCTGCGAAGATACCAGACACGCCCATTCTCAGCAACACAGCTGTAGAAATTCAATTTCCTTGTAACCACATATACATGAGAAAGTATCAAGCATTAGCTAGTTGACCTAAACCAACATGCAAACTTTCATCTACTACTGCCAGCAGTTCTTTTTTCTCTCTGGTTTCGCTGGTAACTGGACTCGGATCTCCACTAGACATTGCGATCTGGTCAACCCCTTCTGATACAACGCAGCGCTCGTGAATAAGCTTGTGCCCTGCGCATAACTTTAGAGTAGTACTTTAGAAGTTTGGAGTTTATGATTACAATTATGATTACTTGTTCTTAAGAGATGAGCAATATGGAAAGATGGATGGATGGATGGAACACATTTTATCATGGGCACATTGCTAAATTAAATGACATTTCAAACTAACGTAATGGTTTTGTCACCTCTGAAGTCGAATTTTAAAGAACTGCACAGTTTGTGCAGTGATCAGTGCTAAGTCTGTATCTGGCCGTTTATATGGTGTCTTAAGAACCCCAAAACAGCTCTAAACATGGCTGAGAGATCTAAAAAGGTGTGACTTAATTTGGATTCAATATGTTTCTTGAGCTGTCTTGTTAGAAGTATGTATTTTCAGTGGAAGATGTTTTTCTCAAACACTGGACTATCGATCATTCTTGAACAATCTTCCACTGAAAACATATACTCTGCAACAATGTGCTTATGTCATCATGTTGGACGAAGAGGTCCCCCTGGGTTGCAGAATGCAAGGATTATTAACCAGCTGCCTTGAGACAAGAACAGAGTTAAAGAACAACAGCTTTGTATAGAACACTGTGCGTTTTATAATATGACTGAATCTTAATACATTGCATGCTGCTTTTATCCATGCATGTTTATCACTATGACTGTGGACTTTCCTGAAGTGTAAGATATTTGCTCACATGAAATTAATCAGGAGAATAAAGTTCAGAAAACACTTGAGTGTACAGGGTGGGCCATTAAAAATGAGATCATCGCGTTCAATCTGAATTAACTTAAACATTTATTTAATTATTATATTTTTCTTGTCAAATGCAAGTAATTTGTTGCTAAATGTTAATTTAAGGGAAATCAGAAATTATATTCTGTGTTTCCACCTCAGTTCTGAAAATTTTTCTCTAAAGGTCTGAACCACTCTTTAATGCCCCTGTATGTAAATCGCTGGGACACTTTTCACCACTCCTCAACAATGGCCAATTTCAGTTGTTCTATTGTTGTAAATTTATCATGAAGGTAGACTTTTCTTGGAGGGAACCCCAAATAGCATAGTCTACCAGGTTTAGGTCTGGGCTATTTGGGGCCAGGTATCTGGTGCGATGAAAGTGAGTGTTTTTGTGGCATGTGAAGGAGCTCTGCCCTGCACAGTGTCCAATTGTGACCAAACTCCAAGCATTACATCGCCTTTATTGTCAGAAAGAGGCTGATCACTGGCAAGGCCTGATTGAGTAACATAAGGACAACCCAAAAAGACTTTGGTCCTCAATCTCCGGCCTACTGGGACAGGGCACGCGCTCATTGGGTCCCCCTGCCTTTTCCGCTGAGGATTTTCTCCAGATGATGACATGGAAGATTGCTGATCTTTGAATGAAGACTCATGATGCCCCTTCTCCACAATTCTTCCACACGGACCACACCGTCAAAGGATTCCGTCCAATCCTTGAAATGGAACTTCATCTAATAATTGGATCATCAAAAAAATTATGCGAACTGGATCCTCTTCCCCATTTGTTTTGGTGAACATTTTAGACGATTTAGTCTTTAAACAGCTGCGTTTAACTGTATTAAATGTAACGAACGTGTATGTTCGTTTTATTTTATTTTGATAGTGCGCTCTATTAATTTCTATGGCGGAGATAACTAGTGCTATTTATAGTTTGGCGCCTAAGCAACAGTCGCAGCCAATCGGAGGGGATCGCGCTATTTTTTAGGTTGTATCTGATTGGTCAGGGCAGCGCGGGAAAGCTTCGCGGGCTCTGAGGTCTATTTAAGGCACAGCGCCGCCATTTTAGGTGACAGTCGACGTTTGGTGTCGTAGGTGGAAGTTGTGTCGCGGTATTGACAGAATTTCTTGTAAGCTTGGTGTTTAATGATCGAAATACGTAGTTCGCAACATTTCTGATCGGTATATAGGTAGTGGTAAGTGACGGAGAGACGGTAATCGAGGTTTTGTATCGTCTAATTTGTGATTTTATACGATAGTTATATGTAGATTTTGATTGCGCTCGGAAATTGCGTAGTTATCGAGATAGTTTGTGTTGCGCCTTGTGAATTAACTGTGTGTTATTTACCTGGTGTGTATTTGAGTAGAGTCTGTCAGAATTAAAACCGGAAACTAGTAATTTAGCTAATTGAGATATAATTTGTGAACTATTGAACAGATCTTTGGTAGATAGCAATATTGATACGCAGAAACTGTTTAAGTGTGAACTTTCAGTTTAATTGCCACATTGTCTGATTTAATTAATAAATAGTTTAAAGCATTGTCTATCGAGTCATGGCAGATAGTCAGTACAAAGAACTGCAGTCAGAATTGTCAGACATGTGTAGTTTAATACGAGAATTAATGAAGCGCCAGAATGAGCTCGAAGATAGAGTTCACGCTCAAGAGCGGGAAAGAAAACCAATTGGCGGGAACTTTGGCGCCAAAAATGCTGCTGTGGCGGGAGATGAAACTGCGCCACGTGGATATGTCCTAATGAGTCGGCGTCTTGGATAGACATCCCTGGTATACCCGAGGTCGTGAGTAGTAAGAGAGTAGGAACTCGACCGAGCGGTTCGCTCAGTCAAACCTCTCTCTATGACACCCGGTTGCCCTCTTTCATTAATACAAGAGAGGAAGAACTGGTAGTCGATAACTCTTGCCCGGTTTCTCCATTGCCCCGTTCTCTGTCACTCACTTCCCCACAGCAGGGCATGTGGTCGCCAGAGGGCGCCGCGTACGCCACATAAACACGCCGAGGCGCCGCCTACCATATTCTAGTGTATATATTTAACAGGTCGCTTTCTGCAGGTGATCTACCTGCTTCTCAAAAATGGGCCATTGTTTTCCCGACCTTGAAAAAGCAACACCTTGACCAAAATGCCTCTCAAAATTACCGGCTCATCTCCCATCTTTCTTTCCTCTAAAAGACCCTTGAAAGACTAGTTTCACTCCAGCTACTGCCCTACTCCCGTACTTTGAGTAAGCTTGGCTTCTGCAGGCCGCCTAATCTGGCTTCAGAGGCCACCATTCCACCGAAATTGCTCTCTTATCCTTGCTGTCTAATATTCATGTAGCTATTGACATGGGCGGCGATCATGGGGGGGGGGGGAAGTTGGACATGTCCCCCCACCTTTAAGAGTGGGGGGACACGCCATACATTTGTCCCCCCACATTTTGAAGAAACACCGAAAAAGGCAAAAAATGTAATTGCGTTTGATAGTTTTGACAGCCTTTTTTGACGAGATGAGGTAAAAATGAAATGTATAAGGAGAAGTGTCCCCCCGAAAAAATTATGAGAAAGGAGGAAGTAGAAAGTAGGAAGAAATTTGTATTTTTTGGGAGAAGAATTTCGAAAAGTAAAAACATTTAGAGAGAGCGATGACATGACATTCCGAAAAAAGTGATAATATGGTCATTATGGTCATAGTGGTATATTGGTGCAACCCTGAAAAATGTAGGAAAAGAGGTGAATGACTAAAAAAAAAATTCGGGGAAAAGTGATGAAGTTATCAGAGAAAAATTTTGATCAGAGAAAACTTGAGATCAGAGAAAAATTATCTAAAAACCAGGCGAACGACTAAAAAAGGTCATCAACTTTTTGGGAGATGAATTCGTAGAAAAGTCATGAAGTTTTTGTGGAGAAAGGAACATGAATTCCTAAAAAAAGGTAATTGACCAGACCATGGCCAACTTTGTCCCCCCCCCCACCCCACCTCTCAGACAAGATCGCCGCCACTGGCTATTGATCACTCATCTCTCTCTCCTAGGGCTTATTGATGTTTCATCTGTGTTCGACATTGTTGACCATGGGATCCTGCTGCAGCGACTGGAACTGTCCTGTGGCTTCTCTGGTGTTCCCCTTCTTTGGTTTAAATCATACGTTGTGCTCTGCGAATCAGCTTGATCTTCTTGTTCCCAGGACTAAAAATTGCCTTAGCCTAGCACTGGGCGTTTGCTGTTGTGGGTCCGTTGATCTGTAACGACCTTCCCCCGCTCAGGGCCTAAGTAATGACTGGCTTTTCCTCATCGGTCTCCTAAAGGGTATTTCTGTTTCCCTGGGGCTTCTGTCCTTGGAGAGCCTCTGAATAGTTGTGAGAGGAGCTTTATAAATTTCTAAATACGATACGATTTCTAGATACAATGTACATTGTTGTACAAGCACCTCAAGTACTGAACAAAGTGGGACTATATGACACTGGGTAGTAATCTAACAGCAGAATTGGAGACCGAAAATCACAACTTAATATTAAACATAGTACTGTTACTATTACGATTATTACACGTTGTTAATAAGAATCATTGCAAAAGAATTTTCAAAACATTAATTCCTGAAAAAAATACTAAAATTCTTTAGCTGAATTCACAAATATAAACCAAACACATAACTGATTGAAAACTTAATGATGAATTCAAACTCAGAAAGAAAACACATTCAAAGAATTTTTTATTTTCAAGTATTAATCACAAAATTAGTGCAGCCAATAAAATAAAATAATGGAACTACTTTTCTACTGCTGTAAACATCAATTTTAAACATCATTTAATGACTCAAGTACTAAATAATTTAAAATGAAAAAATTCTACAACAATATTCAATATTCATTACTTATTTACTTTTAACAGTAACAATTTTTCACAGAGAGCTCAAAATATTTGTAAAACTGTTTCTTTTTAACTACAACAAAAAATTAGTTCATTAACTAAACAGGATACAAGTTTTCTTTACACATGTTGCTCCATATTTGAAAAATTTTACTACTGGAGTAGTCAGGTAAATTGGATTTTCTATTTCTGTAGTTTTTACAAAAAACTTTAACCCATAAATCACTTAGATGACTGCACCAGCAACATGCATTGAAGAACATCACGTCTGTCCTATATATCGCAGGCTGAGGTTTATATGGCTCTATGTCCATAATTGGTCTACTGCTTCTATTGCATAAGACTGACCATTTAATCCGGTATTGCAAGAAACATCCTCGACATGACCAGGTCGGAGGATGTGAAATCAGTGGCGATCCTCGAAAATCTACGACTGGTGCGAAACCTCGCACTAGACTGAAGGTCCAAATTCGTGGGCGACTAGTGCAGGCTCTTCTCGATTCCGGTACTGTTTGGTCCGTAGTGCCAGCATCATGGATATCACCGGAAGAGGTCATGAAATGGAAAGCTGTCCTTCGAGTGATGAACGGAACTTTCCTTCACGTGATCGGAGAGACAGTCCTAAAAGGTCAGGTGGAATCGTATCAGTTTGACGAGCCTTGCCTGGTGACCGAGGTGTTCGAAAACTCATCCTTGGTATGAATTGGCTGACAACGCAGTGTGACTGGGACTTCGTAGGTGGCGTGATTCAACTTCAAGGTCATTCAGTGCCAATAGTCAGAATGGCTACGATCATTACCTGCAGCCGATTTGATGAACCGATTTTCTTGGAAGATGAACCTGTGGATGTTGCTTCGTCCGGACAAGTCCGGATGTCTTCGAATGAATAGGACAACGACCAGTCAGTCATGTCCGGAATTTCTTTGGAGATGGGAGATGTACATAGGAGCAGTCACCTAACTGTAAGGCGCGAGAAGGTGTCTATGATGGTGAATCAACCCATTTGTAATAGGTGGTATATTTTATCCACCGTATTATTGTATGGAAATTTATTGGCCTGTGTTTTGGTTGTAGCTGAAAGCCAGGGAATGGATCAAGGAAAGGTCGGAGTAACGAATTCAGATACTTCGGGGATGAATGACTTCAGGACATGTCAAGATCAAGAAGACCTAGTGGATCGGGCTAGCTCAGAGTCTGGTGGAAGTCTTCCTGTACTGACCGCAATCCCTGATATGCAGAATCGGGTTGAAGGAGGTCATTGCCAATTGGTTTATAAATTCCGCCCCAAGGCGTCATTGTTAGAGAGTACAACTCTGCGTCGAGCGAATTTGTCCCCACTCATTCCGACAGGAATCCATGACCCAATGGGCGACTCAGTCCAAAGCATCGACTCGGTGTTGCACGGGTCGAGTTGTACTTGTATGGGGAGTCAGTTGGATTTGTCTGTGTTAAGAATACACCTGAGTGGATTGGTTTTGCTAGTACTTAAGTACTTAGTCGAGCAAGGGCATGTAAAAGTGGAGGCGAATGACCTAGAGAAAATATTGCAAATGGTGCAGGATATACCTGAAACTGCGCTAGTCCTACAGGTTATAGTGGTAACTATTCACACCCTGGTCAGTATCCCTCGGGCAAAAGAGATACTGTTGGGGTGGATGACTCCAGAGGAAAGGAGTATTTTTGGAAGTGAGGGACTTTCTACCTAGTGAGAGTCACCTATTGGTTTTTGCCCACACTGTTTGGTTGGGAACCGGAAGAGGCTATAGCCGCTTAATTGCGGAAGTTTTGATGCTAGAAGAATCTTTTTAGTGGCTTTTGATGAATAGAGAAGGTAACAAGCCAATACCCTCTGGTATTTATGTTTTTGAAATGTAGATAGTAGGGTGCATCAAATGCCCCAATGTTAACAAAGTGCATTGTCCCTATGGTTAAAATGTTCCTTTTATCCTCATTATATTTCTGGCCAAATAGCAGAAAAATCAATAATTGTTTAGGTGTTCTACCTCGATTTTATAAAACTGGACAGTGTACATTATTATCATACATAACGGAACTGCTGCTGCTTTCATCCCTTGCGGTATCAATCAGCGACCCAAACTTGTTGCCTTAGCTACATGTCTGAAAATGACTCCAACACAATAATTGGCCTATATTGAAGTGTGAGATTCGTCTAACTACCTCACTTTTTTATTAATAAGGTAACGTAATGTAATAATAATAATGTAGATATATTTACAATGAAGTAAGGGGAAATCTACACTGAAGCAGGCTAACCAATCAGAAGACAGATCGACCAAGCAACAGAGCTGTAATCTGAACTACCATCCTGCACCATTCTTACACGGCACCTGCCGCTGACGTCACACTGCACGAGGGCGTTAGAGTGGCCAACCAATCACAGAAGCCGCAGAGACCGACCGTTGGTGTAACATAACCCGCCAACCCGACTAGACCAAAGTACCGCCTCCGCTGACGTCACCACAGACGGCAGCCCCTACACTGGAAGAGAATCGACCAATCAGAGAAGGCCAAAAAGGGCGACCAACAACTGTACCATGACCCACCATCCCGAGCCACCGCCGAATGCTACAGAAAGAGGCGCTCAACGGATAAAAGGATCAACCAATGGAAAACCAGGCCTGGACGAGCATCGGTCGTACCACTGCTGGGCAGGGCGCACCGAAAAGAGTAGATGGCCCTACAACGAATCACGAGAGCGCCCACGGACCCCGTCTCCCATCGGGATGGCGAGGCACCTGCGCTGACAATAAAGTGTACCACGACGTATGAAGAAAGGGACAGCCAATCAGGAGAGAGGAAGAGTAATGCAGATACCCAGCTAACGAGGTTCTAATGAACTGATACCCGCAAGAGACGCGATGTTACGATTGGCCCTAAACAAACCATCCCACTTAACCCTCTACCGCATAGTGATGCTGATTGGCATCATTTCTGCCATGCGTGGCTAATAAACTCTACGATGACAATTGGCATCACTATGCGTATCTCTGGGATAGTAGATATAATAATAAAGTGAAATCTAGTCTTTGTTTATATATCTATGCTCTTGTTCTATTTCTGACATATTTTCGAAATACCGTGTGTTTATCAACGAAATCAGATTTTTCCACATTGTTTCATTATTGTTGGATTTCATATCCAGGTAAAATTCAAACTACGTCAAATAACCGTTTCCATGTGTTTTTGTGGTAAAATGTAGTTGGTAGAGTTAGAATGAACGACTATCGTAACATTGAATTACAAAAATGGTATGCCGATTGGCATCATCATGCAACATAAACACTATGCTGATGACTGCTTTCCGTTTCAACAGAACTTTTTCATTGTTGGATAAGTCAGGTATAATTGTGATTTAGTAGTAATATTGAGTGGTAAATGTTTATAAATGCAATAATTTGTCATGTATATTGATTTACCAGATGTCTACCATGAATGTGAAATCGTTTTATGGAAAAAGAAAGATGATGAAGAAGGTGGTTAGAAGAGTAATTCCTGTTGAGAGTGATGACAGTCAGTTGTCATCAGACAACGAACGTGATGAGGATTATAATCCACCTGTGGAGAGGGATGAAAGTTCAGAAGAGCATGATGAGGATGATAATCCACCAGTGGACAGGGATGCAATTCCAGAAGAGCACAGCGACCTTGAGCGCCCGGAGTCTCCGTGCCTCAACATGCCGACAACAAGCACTGGGATATCCAAGACTAGAGCAGGCAAAGTGAAACGCAGACTTCTGTGGAGAAAAAAAAGAAAACTTCTAAAGATACGGTAGAAAGGCGATCACCCTTCTCCGGCGATGTCAGTCTTGGTCCGGATGTTGTTGAATTAAAAACTCCTATTCAGTTTTTTAGGAAGGTATTCCCGGTTACGCTGGAGCAGCATATCGTTGAACAGACTAACCTTTACGCTGTTCAAACTCGTCCTGATAAACCCATCAAGCTGACAGTTCCAGAGTTAGAAAAGTTTCTGGGCATAACCATGTGGATGTCTCTGATCGTACTACCCAGTGCAAGAAGATACTGGAATGCCAGATACAAAGTAAACAACGTATCGGAAGTCATGACAGTCAACAGATGGGAGGAAATCAAGCGTTTCATCCACTTCAACGATAATACGGCTGCAGAACCAGATGGCGATCGACTTTATAAGATCAGACCACTAATCACACAGATTCGTGATTGTCTCAATACAATTCCTAAGGAGGAGTCATTGTGTGTAGACGAACAAGTTGTGCCTTTCAAAGGTCGCAGCAGACTGAAGCAGTACAATAAAAGCAAACCTCACAAGTGGGGCTACAAGATCTGGGTACTCTCCGGTAAATCAGGTTTTGCATATGACATGGAAGTGTATACGGGTCAAGAAAACCATGTCCTTGCTGAAGAAAAGGATTGTGGACCAAGTGCCAACGTCGTAGTGCGCCTGGCCAGGACCATTCCACCTGTTGGACACAAGTTGTACTTTGACAATTATTTCACTAGCATTGATCTGCTTGTGTATTTGGAACACCAATCTATACAAAGTGTTGGGACAGTGAGAGTGAACAGGCTGCAGGGTTTTTCAGCAAAATCTGACAAAGATTTGAAGAAGATTGGCCGCGGATCCATGGCGGAGTACACGACTGATGTAGATGGGGTCACCATTACATTTTTACAGTGGTATGACAACAAAGTCGTCAACCTTCTTTCAACATATGTGGGCACAGAGCCCAGAATAAAAGTGATGCGATGGTTTTCGGCACAGAAAGCAAGAAAGGAAATTGACTGCCCTCAGATAATCTCCATCTATAACCAGCATATGGGTGGTGTAGATATGCTTGACAGCCTCATGGGACTTTATCGAATTAACATTCGATCAAAGAAATGGTATCACAGACTGTTCTTCCATTTTCTGGACATGGCTGTAGTGAACGCATGGCTACTGTACAGGCGAGCTCTTTCGCAACAAAACAACACATCGGAAGTTCTCAGATTGGCAGAATTCAAGGCTCAGATTGCAGAAGGTAAGATAGTCAAGTGTGATAGTCTCACTCAACAATTTGTCTTTTACTTGCTGACACAGAATTATTTCTCTCATCATATTTTATTTCTTGAATTTGTCTTTTTCAGTTCTGTTGAGTGAATGCAATCTTTTATTTTAGTCTCATGTGTATTACTGATATAATTTTGAATAATTTCTTATGAAGGTGAAACTTTGAAAAAAATACTGCACATTAGATTTTGTATGCATAGTAATGTGTTTCGATCTCTGGTTTTGCTGTAGGTTTGTGTAAGTCCAATAAAGGCACTAATAGGAAGAGAGCGGGTCGACCGAGCATGGAGAGTCAGCTTCAATCGGTCGCGAAGAAGGCAAGACGTAGGCATCCTGTGCCAGTTGCCGATGTTCGCACAGACGACACTGTAACGGATGCCTCTGTCCCACACATCACACTTAGAATATTGTATATTAGTTAAGTCACATGTTGTAATGAACAGTGGGTTTGTGATTGCATAAGCTAATTTGATTAGTATAATTAGATAATGCAATTTTATTAAGTGACCAGCGACTATGACCAGTTGTATATATTTAATATAAATATTCAAGTAGGTCTGGGGACTTGTATTACAAGAACGAGCCTAAAGAGACGATGTTGGCGACAGTCTATTGGTCCGTTCAATCTTCAACTGCCATGAATTAGTGATCTGCTGCTGCGCATGCGCAATGAGTGTCTTCACTGAGGAGGGACCTTAGTTATGATGTCGAACGTTGGGCGCAATGGTGTACGTCTTGTGAAGCGTTGTCATTTAACTCGTATAATTGTGGTAATACGTTGATACACCACATTTTGATTGTACAATTTTGTTGTGGCAATCCAAGTGAAGAAACGTTGTTGAACTTGTAAGACATTCTTACAGTAATTCTATCGAATTGAGTTCGAGAAGAGAAGTTATTCGAGAACGCAAATGCTCAGTCTTAAGTTCGTATCGAAGCGAAGTGACGGTAAGCGGTCGTCGTGAGTTGTAGTGAACTGTCTTACAAACTGAATATTTCGATTTGACAGACTTTCGAAACAATTATGTCGCAGCTCGTTTTATGCTGGACATGCGAGTTGTTTGAGTAAATGAATTGGTGAAGAATCTACGAGAAATAGAACTTCTACGTAGAAAAGAATCCACAGTAGTAATCCGCCGAGATCACAGCATCAATCCACGTCAGCGGTGTTGAAACATTGACGATTGGGGCAAAATACGAAAGAACGATTCCAATACCACAAGCAAAGAAAGGAGGGAGGTTAATATAGATATAATATATAGATTAGTTACTCTCAAGCTGGTCTAAGTAAGGAATAGGATAGATTTATATATATATAAACTGTCATAACACAAGTTGTTTATACAATTATTTGTTCATATTTAATACAACTTATTAATATTCATCGATGGTCTTCTCATTCATATCTTAAAATAACCATAACCTCATTAGGATGCAAAGGAATCAAATTAGTATTCAAGTAATGTGGAGTATGATCAACTCCTAATGCCTTAGCATTTCTAGGTGAAATCTTGGGTATCGTTACATAACTGTGGGCTCGCGTCCGGGATTTGATTAGTGATAATCTAAGTTAACGATTAAAGCAAACCGGGATAACATCTCCTAGATATACGAGCAAAATTGTCTGTCTAGTAATTGATTATTGTACTTACACGTGTTAGAAGTAGATAGCATAGAAGTCGTCCGGCGTTTGAATTACAAATTCGTGACGTAAACGATATTTAAATTACTGAAACCTCATTGGGTGAGGAAGAGTAAGGTCAATTGACTGACGTGTGACAGATTGCCATTAGTTGTAAGTGAGGGCGGGTCAAGGTAATAAGTTGACCTTAAGATTTGTTTTGGCGTCTACTGAGAGTTTGTGTAGCGCAATATACAGTATTATAAATACGAAACAATGACCACTCTATATCAACAATGGATACAAGTGGCTCATGATTTGGGCTATGAGGGAGAAGAATTGAAATCTTTTGTAAAAGATAGACAGGCGGAAGCGAAGGAGGAGAGATTGATTGAAAGGGAAGAAAAGCGCCATCTGGCAGAGATGGAATTGGCTGAGAAACGCCGTTTGGAGGAACGAGAAGACAAACAACGAGAGAATGAATTGGAGCTAAGGCGGCTTGAGATGCAAAGCCAAAAAGAGATTAAAATGAGAGAATTGGAATTAAGAATGACACTTGAAGCCACTCAACAAGAGAATAGACATGAGAACGGTGGAGTTAGAAATAGCAATAATACAGGTCAGAATAATAACGCCAAATACGTTAAGATGCCAGTGTTTAAAGAGGAAAGAGATTGTCTTGACGCGTACCTAGTAAGATTCGAACGTACGTGTCAAGCATACAATGTACCAGCAGATCTATGGGCTCTTACTCTTGTTCGTTCTCTTGATGGTAAGGCACTTGAGGTGTATCAGAGGATGGACATCGAAGAAGCTCAAGACTATGAGAAACTAAAACAACAGCTTTTAAGGCGTTTTAAACTGACAGAAGGAGGCTACAGACAGAAATTTAAACAATGTCAGAAGGAGAAAGATGAAAGTGTTGCAGAGTACGTGGAAAGATTGAAAAGGTATTTAAAATTGTGGTTACAGATGTCAGGTTTTGAGCAAAGCTATGAGGGACTGGAGACGTTGATTTTGCGAGACCAGTTCTTTGTCAGATGTGACAATGACCTCAGGAGGTTCCTGAAAGAAAAGGGCAAAATAGACCTAAGTGAAATGATAGTACAAGCTCAGAACTATAATGAGGCACAAGAATCAGATGAGCATAGGGTGACCACGATTAAGAATAAAGATGTTAGTCACAAGGATTATCGAAGAGAAGTAGAAACTGAAGACACGGAAGGACCGAGAGAAACCCAAGAAAGGGGTAGAGGACACAGAGACTTTAATACTGGAGGTCAATTTAAGAGTAATTGGAATTTTCAAGGAAGTCGGAAACATGGTGATTTAAGAGAGAGACAGAGGGGTGGATGTTGGAAATGCGGTTCCAAAGATCACCAATCCTTTTCTTGCAATAAGAGGTATCAAAAAGATAAAACCCACACAATAGCAATGATGAATTGTGTCGAAGAAGATACAAAAGGAGAAGATGAGGTGCTTATATCGTACTATGATGTACAGGATGATCATGGAAATAATTGTGATATTGGAGACAAGAATGAATTTGTCAGTCTTATGACCGTAAACAACAATGAAGTGCGGAGCTTTTATGATACAGGGTCTTCGTACACAGCTGTGAAAAAGGAGTGGGTGAGATCCGATCAATATACAGGTAGACACAGAGTTTGTGTATTTATGAACGGGATGAAAGGAAGATATCCGACGGCAATTATTGAGTTAGCCGGAAAAGAATTCACAGGAAAGGTTGAAGCAATCGTGATTGAAAATTTATCAACAGATTTAATTGTTGGACCCCAGTTATACAGAAAAGCATTAGGCTTAAGCAGACATGAGATGTGCGATGCCAGCGTAGGAACACGCGCTGATGATGTCATTAAGGAGGTGACAAATGAATTGACTCATGAGAAGAATTATCCGCTTAGCAATAGTATGGAAATAGTGTCAGACAAAGATGGCGTCGTAGATAAACAGCGGCGTTTTCACTTAAGAAGCAGGGTTGATTCGAAGCGTGATGAATCACCTAAGGAAAGAATTATTGCGGGAAATAAAATTCAGCAGCATGTTGTTAAAACAGCTGAGCGTTCCGCGAAACCATTAGTGTGTGGCAAACAAAGGAAGCTTAATGAAAAATCTGAAGAAGAGTTATACAGAATCAGGACAAATCAGGTGAAAAATGAAATAAGTAATAAAACGAAGTATGTGAGTAAGAGTTGTGATTGGCGAGGGTCACAATCAAGCTATAATTGGAGAGCAAGGCGGAATGCTGGGGCCCGTACAAATTGGATAAGAACTGCGTGGAAGGAGAGAGAGAGATTTTCAAATGAGTTCTGGAGAAGAAATTATCATGGAGATAATTGTGTCTATATGGAAGGACATGTAAAGAAGACAGACGAATTTCAAGACGTTGAATTACCAAATAAGAGGGAATATGATAAGTTTAATAGAGATAAAGGAGTACCGAGGTATCACATGGACAGAAAGTGGTAGAAAGAAAAAAAGTTGGAGGTGAAGTGTGTAAATAGGCAAATAGTTAAGAGAATATTTAGTTTGGTGTTTGAAATACCAAGAGTCACTGAATGGTAGATGTGACATGATGTTTTAAGCCATGAAGGTAAAACACGATCACTCTTGTTTAGTGAGTGACCGCATGCGATAGTTAAGAATAGCTTTATGTGTTGTTGAATAGAGAGGGGCTAATAAAGAAGGCGAGATTCTAGAAAGGTATGTTGGATGCAAAAAAAAAAAAAGCCATGAGATGTAATAGTAAATCCGAAGTTGAGTGAACACAGAAAGGAGAGTGTTGTCAAAGATAGTTGTATCGGTAATGAGTTGTTTAGAGAATATAAGTTTAGTTAGATGTGCTCAGATACACTAGGAAGAGGTTAGTTAGTAGAACACGAGAGTAAGTTAATGAGTGGATTAGTGGTGATGAAACCACTGACAGACCTAATGAAGCACTGAATTCTGAAGTTATCTGATTTAAACCAGAGTTCACTGTCAGAACAGATGTTTCTAATTTTACTAGTAGGTTGTGTGTTAGTATGGAAGCATAATAGGATGTGATGTCCTGTGACATATGCTGGCAAGAAGCTAATGAGAGAGAGAGAGAGAGAGAGAGAGAGAGAGAGAGAGAGAGAGAGAGAGAGAGAGAGACAGACAGACAGACAGACAGACAGACAGACAGACAGACAGACAGACAGACAGACAGACAGACAGACAGACAGACAGACAGACAGAGAGAGAGAATGTTTGACATTGATTTGGGATGTCCAAAGGGCTAATTACACTAAAGACGGACTACTGGGGGACTGCTATAATTAATGACTAGCAGTAGTAGAAATGTTAGATTCACGAGAAAATTTTAGTTAGAGATTAGCTATATTAGAAATAGTGGAAACGTAGTGGCAGACTAGTTGAGTGTGGATTAGAATGAATAGGTAAGACATAAGTAAGTAAGAAAGTTATATAATTAGTTAGGATATTGTAATATGTGAGGTGATGAAGGTAATTCATTACTTACTTGAAGCTTTCAATAATAAGTGCTGTATGTTACTAAGTGATGTTAGAATAGATTAAGTTAAAATGTTGTGTTAGGATATGTTAGTAAGATGAGTAAGGTGTATTATAAGTAGATAAGTGTTTTGTGTGGTTATAAGAGCCATTGTTAGGTAAAATTTGGTAAATTTTAGTCTGTGGGGGTGCTGATATGTAACGGATGCCTCTGTCCCACACATCACACTTAGAATATTGTATATTAGTTAAGTCACATGTTGTAATGAACAGTGGGTTTGTGATTGCATAAGCTAATTTGATTAGTATAATTAGATAATGCAATTTTATTAAGTGACCAGCGACTATGACCAGTTGTATATATTTAATATAAATATTCAAGTAGGTCTGGGGACTTGTATTACAAGAACGAGCCTAAAGAGACGATGTTGGCGACAGTCTATTGGTCCGTTCAATCTTCAACTGCCATGAATTAGTGATCTGCTGCTGCGCATGCGCAATGAGTGTCTTCACTGAGGAGGGACCTTAGTTATGATGTCGAACGTTGGGCGCAATGGTGTACGTCTTGTGAAGCGTTGTCATTTAACTCGTATAATTGTGGTAATACGTTGATACACCACATTTTGATTGTACAATTTTGTTGTGGCAATCCAAGTGAAGAAACGTTGTTGAACTTGTAAGACATTCTTACAGTAATTCTATCGAATTGAGTTCGAGAAGAGAAGTTATTCGAGAACGCAAATGCTCAGTCTTAAGTTCGTATCGAAGCGAAGTGACGGTAAGCGGTCGTCGTGAGTTGTAGTGAACTGTCTTACAAACTGAATATTTCGATTTGACAGACTTTCGAAACAATTATGTCGCAGCTCGTTTTATGCTGGACATGCGAGTTGTTTGAGTAAATGAATTGGTGAAGAATCTACGAGAAATAGAACTTCTACGTAGAAAAGAATCCACAGTAGTAATCCGCCGAGATCACAGCATCAATCCACGTCAGCGGTGTTGAAACATTGACGATTGGGGCAAAATACGAAAGAACGATTCCAATACCACAAGCAAAGAAAGGAGGGAGGTTAATATAGATATAATATATAGATTAGTTACTCTCAAGCTGGTCTAAGTAAGGAATAGGATAGATTTATATATATATAAACTGTCATAACACAAGTTGTTTATACAATTATTTGTTCATATTTAATACAACTTATTAATATTCATCGATGGTCTTCTCATTCATATCTTAAAATAACCATAACCTCATTAGGATGCAAAGGAATCAAATTAGTATTCAAGTAATGTGGAGTATGATCAACTCCTAATGCCTTAGCATTTCTAGGTGAAATCTTGGGTATCGTTACAGACACCAGCCACTGGCCAACTTGGACCGTCAACCGACTGCGCTGCCGTCTACCTGGCTGTAGTGGACAATCACGTGTTTCCTGCGAAAAGTGCAACATAAGTCTATGCTTTTCAAAGGACAAAAACTGTTTCAAGCGGTTTCACACGGAGTAACAGTAATTTATTTGTGTAACTGCATTTGTCCCTTGCGATCAGGGAGAATGCAGTACAAAACATTGAAGATGGTTTTATGCTGAGATTTACTGAGTACTTTCATGGTCGTGTTCATTCTCTGTAGTGTATGCTTCATTTTCTTACATGAACTTTCATGCTGTTGCATCATTATGTGGATACATTTATGCAAAATAAATAATAATTTTGCACATATTGCCGACCCATGAAGATGCATTCGATTGGTTACATTGTACATGAAGATGCCGATTGGCATTTCATACATTTTCGTCATTTATTCACCTTTAATAAATTTTTTTTGTTTAGATAACATTTTTCCCATAGTGTGTACCCTAATACCAACAGAAAAAAATATTTTTAGTTTTAAAAAAATTTAAAAAAAAATTCATGCCGTAGAGGGTTAAGTTAGATACAGATTCATAATATAAAAAGGAAGGTTTTCTAGTAGTAAGCAGAGTTCGGCCGCAGAAGAAACGACAGAGTTCAACCGGAGAAGCCGCGGAGATAGTTCGCCCGGAGAAGCCGCGTTCATCCGAGACAAAGAAGCCCAAGCGTCCTACAAAGACTAGACACCTCCGCCGGAAAACAGTTCCGTCGTCTGAAGTCGTCTAAAGTGCCTTCACAGCGATTCATCTGGCCGGGCAGAGAGCACGCTACTATACGTATGCAGCCTCCGAGTCCAGATTAGAATTAGAAGGATCCAGAATTCCGCAACAGAAGCAGAGAAGATGACGCTAACCCAATTACCTCAGTGAGAGCGTATTCCTACGCGACCTACATAAAGAACGCAACCGCCGAATCTACAAAGACCGCCTACACCTCCGCATCTCTACCCCGATAACGAAGTGATTGACAGCTGCATCACGCAGACTGAAGAAAGAGCTAAGACAGTGAACTTCTGAGACGTGAGTAACTAGACACAGCCTCCGCATCGTCCTACAGACGCGCTCTTAATAGCCGCGTGTGTATTAATTAGCCTTAAGTATAGATAAGACGCCCGTCTCTGAAGCGAGAATAGATTAAGATAATTAAACGCCCTTAGTGTTAATAAGTCACGGGATTTGAAGAGATCTATAATACGCAGTCAGCCTTGGGCCACGGTACTCTTTTTCTATTCTTTAACTGTTTAGCGCACTTGTCGTTAGTAGCTATTGTTAGACGTATGTCGAAGAGATTGAATACGTTTAATATAAGAGAATAACTTGAATATGTCTTCGTCTGACTCGAGTGAAAGGAGAGTGCGAGATGTTAATGATGATGATGATGTGATACATGGCAATAGGCCTTTCTCACCCGTTAGCGGCCGTGAAGCTAACAAATCCCCGTTAGACGAATGCATGACTCAAATGAAGGATGCGCTAGGCCACATTTCCGCTAACATGCAGTCGCTAGCCAGCAACCAATCGCAGATGTCTAACAGGCTACAGTCCTTAACTGATACTCAGGCCCAGGTCAGCGCCCAAGTAACAGCTAATCAGCTCTACGGTGCTGTTACATTCTGTGGCTGGGCAATAGCACAGACTGGCAGATTTCGAAGACTACGCGGCGACGACGTATTCTTGACATAGCTCGGATATGGTATGGTGACACCTCATGAAATAACGAGCAATGCCTCCTACAATCCAAGCACCAATCAGAGCTGCGATGAAGAACTGTGGTGTAGAAGTTCAACCCCATCAAACATACTGAGCGGATGCCTTATCAATGAAGCCAAGTCGCCAATGTGGACATGATGAAGAGGCGCTATGTGTAGCGGCGACGCAAGGGGTAGAACTACGATTGGAAGAAAGTGAAACTGGTGGGTCATCAGAACCAGGCAGATTACAGGAAGCGCAGAAGGACGCCGACCTTACTATAGTGAGGAGATGGTTGGAGGGGCCTGACGGTCCCCCAGAGCACGCCGAAATCCAGCACGAGAGCGGTACTGTTAAAATCTACTGGTTTCAGCGTGAGAAGCTCCGGATAAAGGACGACGTCCTGTGCAGAGAGACGTTCAATGGAGAGATACAGGTGGTGGTCCCGAAGGGACTGAAGAAGCAGTTCCTAGATCTGGCGCACACCGGAATTACTGGAGGCCATCTCGGCATACGGCGGACCAGAGGACAGGTCAGACGGCCAGCATATTGGGTCGGATGGTCTAAAGACCTGTGGCTCTTTTGCCGCTCCTGTCAGAATGCTGCCAATATCACCGACGTCGCCCCCCCCCAAACAAGGCTTGCTACAAGTGGTGCCCTGCGGAGAACCATTCGAGACAATCAGTGTCGACGTTACTGGTCCTCATTTAACCCTCTTGCCCCGTATGGGCGCTATAGCGGCTTGGTGGTCTTTGACAAATACCCGTAAGGGCGCTATAGAGTTTTCAACATATAAACCGTATCCCCGTAAGGCTATTATAGTGGGTTTTGTTTTACTATGGCTTATTGGTATACTTACTATTATTTTTCAACCGGAAGTGACGTTGAACATGTAGTAAGGTCAGTGGCCATTGATGTTGGTAAGCAGTGTTATAAATTTTATTTCATAAACTTCAATGAATTTAGTGCATAATGCCAAAAAGAAAAGCAGCTTGCACCGCTAAGGCGTCCGCAAACGTACAGGGACCAAATAAAAAACAATTTACATTGGCACAAGCCAGGAAGCTGATTCTAGACAGCGAAAGTGATAGTGACAGCGCTGATAATTTGGAAACCGAGAGTGAAAGCGACGTGGATGATTCTGATCACGAGTCTCACACCGATCGAGCGTCAACCTCAACCAGTAATGTTGCACCAGGTAGTTGGATGCGCAATGTGACAGTAAATGATTCTACCTTTAGACCGAGTGAGCCTACTGGTCCACGAGGTGCTGCAGCCAACTGTTCAGTGGATACTACTACACTCCAGTATTTCTCGCTATTTTGGGATGATGACATGTGGCAGCTGATTGTCGATATGACTAATTTGAACGCGTCTCGTGTCAAGGCAGCTAAACCTACCGACTACTATGCGAGAAAATGGACTACTTTGACCACACCAGAACTGAAGGCCTTTGTTGGAGTTCGGTTGGCAATGGAATTCTCTGTCCTCAAGCGGCGCTATGAACAGTATTTTAGTCGTAACGTTGGCTTCCTGTTCCGAACACCTGGATTCCGACAGGTAATGACCAGAGACCGTTACCTCGCAATATGGAAATTTCTGCACGTTATTGACGAAAACGATGTCAATATTGACAAAGAAGACAAACTGTACAAGATTCTTCCACTGCTAAACAACATTATCTCAAAGTCTCAGGAAAACTACAAGCCCGACCAGGAACTATCACTAGATGAAGGAATGATACCGGCCAAAAATAGATTGGCAATAAAGCAATACATCTCAAGTAAACCAATCAAGTGGGGTATCAAAAGTTTCCTGCTGTGTGAGAGTAAAACCGGCTATGTCTGCAACTTGGAAATATATGCTGGAAAAACACGAGGTGAATTTATTACACAGCTTGGTGCTACCGGCAGTCTAGTTTCCCGTCTCACAAGTTGTGTTCAGGGGCAGAATTATCAGCTGTACATGGATCGTTTCTACAACTCGCCGACTCTCACGCGTTATTTGATGGAAAAAGGAATTCACAGCTGCGGCACTATTATGACAAATAGAAAAGGATACCCAAAGGAACTAATTAGGAAAAAGAAGGACATGAAACGTGGTGACTTTGACTTCCTGTGTCTGCACGGAATGTCGGCAATTGTCTGGTGTGACCGTCAACCCCTGTACTTTATCACTTCATTTCACGATGCAACACTACTTACAACAGTCAATCGGAAGAACAAAGATGGAACGGTTGAGAAGGTGCAATGTCCACAAATGGTAGCAAGCTACACACAGAACATGGGCGGTTGTGACCGCAACGACCAAATGACGAAACTTTTCCGGTCAAGGAAGCATTACCGATGGCCTCGGAGAATGTTCCTGAAGTGCCTGACGTGGACGTCTTACAATGCCTACGTTATTCGGACCCACTACCAGCCAATTCAGCCAGGAAAGCGACTATACACTTTCTACGACTTCGTTGATGAACTGATTCTGGCACTCATTGGTGACTACCGCACGCCGGCTGGGATTCGGAACCGTTCTTCTGCCTCCGCAAACCTAACGCGTCTGCTCAACGTTGGCCAACACACACCCGAGCATCCTGCGGAAGCGACCAAAAACAACAGATGCATCGTTTGCAGAAAGGTGGTTCTACACTTCTTGCGAGACAATCCTTCAGTCAACAAGAAGAACAACCCTCACAAGGAGCACAAGACTGTTTTCCATTGTCGGGAGTGTAACGCATATCTGTGTCTTCGTGTGGGCAGCACATGTTGGTCAGACTTCCACCAGAAAGTTGAATACTGGCGCTAAACAGATTACTCACTGTGTTTATTGATTGCAAACAGCCAATAACTGCCACTATTCACATTTATAAGTTGGTATCATGCAAAAAATAGCATAATAAATTTTTTTAGAAAAATTTACTTTTTGCTCAGGGCCGTCGGGTGGGCGTTCCGCTTGCTGTAGGGCTATCGGGGTGAGAGGGTTAAGAAGTAGACGAGGAAACGTTTACATATTGACTGTCATGGACAACTTCACAAAATTCGTGGAGGTAATATCGATGAACAGCCAAGAAGCCTGCACGGTGGCAAAGGCAATTGTGGAAGTTGTCATTATTCGATATGGAGCCCCGATGCAGATATTGACTGACAGGGGAACAAACTTCGAAAAAGTGCCGTGTTCCAAGGGGTGTGTCAGCTATTGGGGATCGATAAGGTACGGACGACAGCCTGCCAGCCCCAAGGAAACGGGACAATAGAACGGTTCCATCGAACATTGCACTCCATGTTGGCTAAAGTGGTAAGTACACAACAGAGAGATTGGGACGACTTTTTGCCATACGTACTGGCCGCGTACCCTCCTCAACACACGATGCACCGGTTGCAGTCCTAACTACCTGGTGTTAAGATCTGAGGCAGACTTTAACAAACACACACACTAGTATAAGCATAAGCTTACTGTCTTGTTGTATGGTTGCCCGTTATTCTGAGAATGTGCTCCTTCTGTATGAAACCACACTTGTGAGATCAGTACCGACAAGCAAGGACGGTTCTATATGTTGTCCAAACTGCATTTAGGCGTAACTTGTAATGATAAGGGGGTTGGGATTATAATGAGGTTAAGTTAGGAAGCCACCAAATAAGGAAAGACTAAAACTTTGGCAAGAGCTTTGATAGGCTAAGATTCCGAACGTGCTACGTACATACAGGGCGGGGCCTGCATAGATCGCCTTGTCAAACAAACTCATACCTTGTATCAGGGGTTACTCTGTTTTCCTACTGACGTGTGTCCGAACTTTCTTATTCGTCGACTCCTAACAGTAAACTTTAACCAAGGCGGAGACGTTTCGAAAGAATTATAGATGTCAAAACGGCGCATCCAAATCTTCGGGAAACACATGACTGTGGGAATTTACCCGCATAAGACTTGTTTTTCACAACAGAGCAGGAGGCGTGATTGACAGACTAAATCGCAGGGGGCGTGGTAGGAACTAACCATGGCGGAGTTAAACTCCGGAAAGAGGTTTATGATGACAGGAATTAAGTATACATAATTGGTTGTCTTCCAAGTAAGGGCTGGACTGAGTTGAGAATATTCCAGGATATTTTATTATGACAGGGGCTTGGAGGAGTTGATTGGTTACGCGTCGGAAGAGCGAACCGGTGAATGGGCGATAGGCCTAAGCAATGTTCTGCAGGGTCTTTAAAAGCACTTGTTCTGTAAGGAGAGGTCGGTTCTCTCCGCTCTGAGTCTTGGATACTCAGGTAGCAGGAAGCGTAGACCAAAGCCTTGGTCACGGGAGAGAAGCCGCCGCAGAGGAAGAAGACTCTGGCAGATGCGCGCACTTCAGGAAAAGAAGAGAAAAGACGCAACGGAGCTGTGACTGCACTATACGTTTTGGCTGTTGAAAGGATCCAGCCGGAATTGAGTCAAGTTCAAGAATTGAGCGACTACAATTCTATCGACGTGAGAGTGAGACAGCGTAGTCTTTCCATCTTCAAAGAACTGGTGCGAGATCGTAGAGGATCTAGACCGATCTGCCTGCAGCGCTACATCACAGACGATCAGCTGTGAACTGGTAACGACTGTATCCTAGACGGGTTATTTTGAGAGGTTTTTCCCAGATAAGCTAAGATAGCGGGAATTTCCCTTAGTAACTAAGCGGGGCTTTGCTAGAGTAAATTACCCCAGGGAAATCTTTTAGTACGCATACGTGTGTTGATGTCTTTCTGAGTGACTGAATGAATGAATTTCATAACCACTAGATTCAATAATTAAATTACAACCTTAATAATAATTATAAACTTGTTTTGAGCGCATTGTTTGAAAGAGAATTAAAATTACTTGTAATCCAAATCTTCTTGAAGCTTTCAAACTAGAATTTAACGAAGGAAATTTATATAGTAAATCGAGTAAGCCTATAACAGCCATGTCGACTCCGAAAACGAAAGCGGACGAGGCTACTGACAGGGAGCCGATAGAGAGGGAAGAAGGAAGGTAAAAATGGACAAGGAGACGGAAGGACAACCTTTATGGAGCTCCATTATGAGTCAAGTGGAAACTATGTGTGAACGCCAGAATGTACTGGTGGGGGATGTCAGCATACAATTGAAAGAAGTTGCGAGACGTTTGGAAAGTCTAGAATCCGTTTCCGAAGGCCTTACGACTTCGAACCCAAATCTCCCAATATGGGACGAGAAGAGATTGATTTCTAACGCGCCTTATCACTTGGTACACCACTCGTCACCTACCAGTAAAAGTGCGTTTCAATCTACAAAACGAGCTGTAAATCCCGATATGGAAGTAGAGGAACTTTTATATTCGGCTTTACCAAGACGGAGCGAAAGAATAAAGGAGAGAAGGAGAAAAGAGGAAGGGATAGGAATGGGGAACACGTCCCCTGATTCATGCGAACAGAGACACATGAAGTATAGACAGTCGGAAGGTTTTCGAAGAGACTTAGCTCTCCCTCTACTCAAACGGAATTGGGTAGCGCCTTTTTCGGGAGGGGGACAAGGGTTTCACAATGGCGACGGGGCTGAGGGTTATGACTTACAGCGGATGGGATTTTCCAATGACGATTGTAGTGACAGACCCTACAGCGACGACGAAGAAGGTTTGCCTTGCCCTTCCAGGATGAGTTTTAAAGGTTTACCTTTTCCTCCCGGGACGAATTTTAAAGATGATAGGAAGAAGGTACAGGAAAGGTTAGACAGAGAATTTCCGTCCCCTTTACAGGCAAAGAAAGAAATCGTAGAAACTCTACTGAAGAGTCAGTTCGGTTTTGAACGAGGCCCAGAATATAAATTTGTAGAAGGAGATAGAAAGAGTTTTTCATTTATGGACAGATCTGTCTATGTAGACACCAGAGATAGGGAACATGGTGAACATGATGATCTGACAAGAATGCTGTTGCATGATAGAACGAATGACGATGTGAATGAAGAAGACAGAAACCCGCGTACAAATTTTGGTCCCAATGATTTGATTAAGAGTAAGGTGACCATGGGAGTCAAAGCTAAATTATTTCACCATGGGCCACCCGAATTTGGGGTTAAATCACAGGGCATCGAGAGATTCAATATCTCACCCGCTCCACGAATGACGATGGATCAGCCTGCCAGACTGGAACTCCACACCAGCCGTTACGCGTCAGTCTTGGAAGATGAAAGGAGGTATGGTGAGATGACGATTAAGGATGAAGTGCTTGGCCTTCTGACTGAAAGACAGCTACGCGAGAACCGGCGACCACGGACGATGATTCGGGCCGACGTTCCCAAAGGAAAGATGGATATCGGCTCGCGACCATTCGATTCCGATCAGCAGGAATATTACTGGGCGCAGCAACAGTTGGCCCATGAAGAACCATCGTTCTGGAGAAGTGACCCCACTTCCGGTGCCTCCGGTTGGGTTCCACAACGAATAGTTAAGAGTGTGGTACAACCAATACACAGCCAGGTCGTGTATTCCTCAGCACAAGGTGGACGACCGTACTCGGCATATGATCCGGTGGCAGATTATCGTCTAGGTGCGCAACCGTACGGATGGACAGAGAGAGCTGGGACCGCAAATCGCAACTCTGACGATACAGCAAGAGACCTGAAGGGTAAAGTGGTAGGTTTCGAACGGAACCCAACTTTACCACTTCCAGTACCCAAAGTTTCTGTGGCTACCCAGACCACCGCAACTCCACTGGTACCCGAGTCGACAGTAGTAAAGTCGATTGAACAGTCTGTTCCAGAGAGGTTGTCGACAGCGCCACAAGAAAGACCACGAAGTATCATTAAACTTGGGTCTTATAACGGACGAACGCCGGTACAGGGGTTCATCAAGAAATTTCTGATATGTGCGAGAAATAACAATTGGGGAGAGTCAGAAAGACGGGATCACCTCATGTGCTCACTGACAGAAAGTGCAAGCCAGATCCTGTGGGAAAACGACTCTGACAAGATCGTTACTGCCGACGACCTGATCGAGAAACTACAAGCTCGATTTGGAAACAGCGATCACGCCTCTTTATACCAGGTGCAATTATCCAATAGGAGACAGAAGGAGAACGAAGACCTTGCCACTCTGATCAGTGACATACGACGTTTAATGTCGTTGAGCTTTCCGGGTCTATCTTCTTCTCACAGTCAGACCATAGCAATTCGCTCGTTTTTGGATGCTTTGTTTGACCGCGACTTATCCATGCGTGTCTCCGAGCAAGACCCAACAAGTCTGGACCAGGCATACCGAATTGCTGTTCGACTAGATGGATTGAAGCGTGCCGAAAGAGATCGTGCACGACCATCTAACCCCTCCGCGCATCGCATGAGAGCAGTGAAAGAAGAGAATTGGACCGACGAACAGTTAAGGCAACGAGTCGAAAGATTAGAACGCCTGACTGCGAAAAGTGGACCTCTAGCCCGTGACAGTGCAACGACAACGTTAAGTCGTCCTTCAACTGGCCAGCAGGGTCGCCAAGTGACTCCACCTCCGCCCCATCAGAGAAACTCGAACCAACGGAACTGGAGAGCAAGACAGCATTGCTCCCTGTGCAACTCTCCGCGCCACCACCGTGGAGAATGTCCGCATCAACCCACGCTGATGGATGGTCAGCGTGAATGTAGGAATGATGTCGCACCGAACGTCCGTCATGTGAAAGGCAGCAGTAACGCTTATCTACGAACCTTAGTGGGTGGTCGATGGGTTTTGGCACTTTTGGACACGGGAAGTCAACTTTCACTTACTCCGCGGAAACTGGTGGGAAACAATAAGATCCGACCATCAGAGCAACGTTTAATGGCTGCGAACGGATCACAGATTTGTCTTCTTGGAGAAACGACACTGCGATGCCACTTGGGATCATTCACCTATGACCTTCCTTGTCTGGTCACGGAACAGGTCGATGACCTAATAATTGGTTTGTCCTTCCTGGAAGTAAATAAAGCAACATGGGATTTCACGAAGGGGGAAGTGTGGCTAAACGATCAGGCGTTACCGGTCAAACGACATCCAGGCTCGCCATCCTGCAACCGAATTGCGATGACGAAGAGTGTGGACGTTCCTCCCCACAGTGAGATGGACGTAGAAACGTACGCGATTCTTCCCAGCTTGAATTGCCCGCCAACCCAGTGGGCTACTCAACCGAAAGTTCTGGACTCCGGGTTATTGGTTGCTGGTACCCTGTTGACAAAAGGAAATGTAGATCTGACGATACGGGTAATGAATCCGACCGGTCGTGCCATTCGACTACAAAAAGGGGTTCGATGTGAATTGGAAGAAGTGACTGCCGTGGAGAACGAGCCTTCGAACGCCCAACTTACTGCTAGCTGCGCAAGAATCGATCAGTCTACTGATGCAGAGGTGGAAGCTGTCCTGGCGCCGCTCTGGAACAAAGTTGCTGAAGATGTTCCAACAAGCGTTCGTCAGAAACTCCGGGAATTGTTGCTGAATTACAGGGCAGCGTTTTCTGTATCGGAGTGGGACCTTGGGTACACTGATGTCCTCCAACATGAGATCGACACTGGAACAGAACCTCCAGTTCGACAACCCCTGCGAAGACAACCACTGGTTTGGCTTCCAGTAATCGACGAGCAGGTAGATCTGATGCTCCAGCAAGGTATTATTGAACCTAGTAATTCGGCATGGTCTTCCAATGTGGTCATGGTAAAGAAGAAGGACGGGACTCCGAGGTTTTGTATCGACTACAGGGCTCTGAACAATAAAACGAAGAAGGACGCGTACCCTTTGCCTTTGATAAGTGAGTGTCTCGACGCGTTGGGTGGAGCAAAGTGGTTCAGCACGTTTGACTTGAAGTCCGGGTACCACCAGGTCGCTTTGCATACCCGAGACCGACCGAAAACTGGGTTCGTGACACGCAGAGGTAGTTTCCAGTTTAGGGTGCTGCCTTTTGGAATCTCCAACGCCCCCGCGTGTTTTAGTAGAATGATGAATTTGGTGATGTCTGGCTTGAACTTCGCCATCTGTCTCATCTACCTGGATGACATCATTGTGTTTGCCAATGATTTAGACACGCATTTGACACGACTGACTCAGGTGCTGGCTCGCTTGGCTTCGGTGAATCTCAAGCTGAAACCATCGAAGTGCCATATCCTGCAAAAGAGCGTGTTGTTCCTTGGACACATTGTCAGCCATGAGGGTGTGGCTACAGACCCATCGAAGATTGAAACAGTCCGAGATTGGCCGACTCCTACGAAGCTGAAGGAAGTGAGAGCTTTTCTGGGCTTGTGCTCCTACTACAGAAGGTTCGTACCTGAATTCGCTAAAATAGGACGACCGCTGCACGCTCTGACCAAGAAAAATGTACGATTCGAGTGGAGTGATGAGTGTAACGAAGCTTTCGGAAAATTGAAAATAAAGTTGACTTCAGCTCCCATTCTTGCGTTACCGGACGACGTTGGTATGTACATTCTCGACACCGACGCGTCAGGAACGGCTATCGGGGGTGTTCTGTCACAAATACAGGAAGATCAGGAACGAGTGATCAGTTACGGCAGTCGGGTTTGTTCGGTCGCTGAACAGAACTATGATGTAACGAGACGAGAACTGTTAGCCATAGTACATTTTTTGAAGGCATTTCGTCCATATCTGCTTGGACGTAAATTCTTACTCAGAACCGATCATGCTGCGTTGGTCTGGATACGTCGTACTCCGTTGCCCATCGGACAACAAGCGAGGTGGTTGAATTGCATTGAGGAGTTCCACTTCGAAGTTCAACATCGTTCAGGTGCGACGCACACCAATGCTGATGCTCTGTCTCGTCGGCCACAGTTGATCCAAGCGACCCGTGAAAAGTTCGCACCTGGTGTTGATTTACCTACACTACCGGAAGATTGGAGCCTTGCGACCATAGTCACGGAACAGAGGAAGGACTCTGATCTGAACTGGGTGATTGAACGGAAATTGAACGATGGAGAGATGCCGACTCATGAAGAAACTAAGAAGATGAGTCATGTGGTGAAACTTTTGGTGGCACAGTGGCCACAATTGGACGTCCACAACGGGTTGTTGACTCGTCAATGGTTGGATGGTGACGATGGTCACATTCGTTGGCGACAGATAGTACTGCCAGTGAAAAGACGTGCCACACTCATCCAACTAGCTCACGAAGGGATGACTGGTGGACACTTGGGATTCCGTCGCACTTCGGAACAGATACGGCGCCGAGCCTACTGGCCAGGATGGAGAGATGACTTGAGACTACAGCTAATGAAGTGTGAACCTTGTGCACGATATTTGAGAGGGAAGCCGCCGCATAAAGGACGGTTACAGAACATGGTGGTGGGGGAGTGTAACGAAGTATTGGGAATCGATCTTACCGGTCCTCATCCACCTTCCAACAAGGGTCACCGTTATATACTCACTTGCGTAGACCACTTTAGTCGTTGGGCTGAAGCGTGGCCAGTTCGGAATCAAGAATCCGAGACTGTAGCGCGGGTCCTGGTCAATGAGTGGATTTCGAGATTCGGGTGTCCATTACAGATTCTGACGGACCAGGGCGCTTGTTTTGAAGCAGCCTTGTTTCAAGACCTCTGCCGACTTCTACAGATTGATAAGATTCGTACGTCTCCGTACAAAGCTTCTACGAACGGTTTGACGGAACGATTTCACAGAACTCTGAATGCCATGATTGCAAAAGTGATTCATGAGAAACAACGGGACTGGGACAGACACCTGCCGACTATCCTTGCCGCCTATAGAGCCAGTCTGCATACCAGTACGGGTTTCACACCAAATCGTTTGTTTTTGAGTAGAGAAAATCGCC